>JALGBA010000807.1:0-600000 GCA_023970755.1 Azemiops feae
ATTAGTCTGTTATTCTATTATTCCTCCTGATCCTTAAGGTTATTAAGAAGCCATTACATCCAGTTACAGGTATCCTCGACTTATGACCATTGTTTAACAATGGTTCAAAGTTACAACAGGCTTGGAAAAAGTGACATAACTCATCCTTGCACCTATGACCATTGTACATCTCCACAGTCAGGTGATCATACTTGATGCACTTATGACAATTTCAGTGTCTTCGCAGTCATGTGATTGTCATTTGCGATCTTCTGACAAGCAAAATCAACCATGTGATTCACTTAATGACCCCATTATTCACTTAATGACCATGATGATTTGCTTATTGGCTATAGTTAAAATGTCATAAAATTCAGTCTGGTCATGTGTTGACTTGTTTTAAAACTGCACCAACTTATGATTGATATTCCAGTCGCAATTATACTTGTTGAGGACTACTATAATGGATCTGATAATACTGCTGACTGCCTTACTTAGAGCTACCAGATATGGGCTGTAAAAATTGTGATAAGCACTAGTAGCAAAAAGATATAAAAAAGCTCATTCTTAGGGCCATCTAGAGGTAGTCATCATTTTTGCAGCTCAAGTCTGCAGCTCAATTGGCACGGAAATTGATGAAACCTGTCAAGCGCCAGGAAAATCAGGAGATCCAGACAGTTCAAATGGATATAAAAGTTTATTGTAAGCTTAAGCATTCTACAAGAATCTGAATTGTTAATGGAAATTAGGGGAGATGAGTCAATGGAGTTCAGGATGGGTTAGATTTAGATCTCTTGTGGGCACACACAGACTCATGACTGATGACGCATTTGACCCCTCCCTCAGGCTCAGCCTGGTCATCTACACAAACCCTTCAAAAAGCTAGAAAGCACAGCTGCTGGGAAGTGTTTTTCCCTTGCTGTTATCTATAGCAAAGATCTTTATGATACAAGTAGCAAAAAAACCCCGCTCATGTTCCATTGATTCCCAGTTGGATTGACAAGAGCTCAAACTGATCGGCTCATTAATTTTACTACCGTAGTTTCTTTTGGCAGGCGCCTCCTGTTTCAGTGAACTCAGAAGAAGTGATCCATAGGAAGTGTGTGCAAATCAGATAAGCAGGTTGTCAGCCGGTTTGAGGAACATAAATCCAGAAGTGTGGAGTTGCACAGCTGGAGGTGATCACAGGGATCACCTAATTCAATCCCTTGAAATGGTGGGGTCTTTATGACATGATACCCAGATGTGTCTGGAAATTCAAAAATGTATTAGTGCAGCCCTGTTGCTTCCCTGGTAGGCTGGATTACAAAACCCATAACGCTGATTGGGATTATTAATACTGCAGTCTAACCCAATTTGCTGGAGTAGATTGTGGTAACTTAAAAACAAAAGCCCTGCTTTTAAAATGTTCTCTTGAATCTTTCATACAGCAGATTCTGTTCAATTAATTTTACTTACTTAAACTAAAATTACTAATGCTGTGCCTCAAAGTGCCCCCCAAATAACTCTAACTCCCCATTAACTTTTATCATTATTTAATTTTAATCTTAAATTATATCTACAAGAAGAATGCAATTAATTTTCTCCAATTTTCATGTACAAATTGGGGCTGGTAAAGATTGAGAAGAAAATCTGATTTAAAGTCTACAATGACTTGCACATTTAGAATAGAATAGAATAGAATAGAATAGAATAGAATAGAATAGAATAGAATAGAATAGAATAGAATAGAATAGAATAGAATAGAATAGAATAGACCTTGGAGGTCTTCTAGTCCAGCCCCCTGCTCAAGCAGGAGAAACTATACCATTTCAGACAACTGACTGTCTAGTTAAAAATCTCCAGGGATGGAGTGCCCATGACTTCTGAAGGCAAGCTGTACCACTGGTTAATTGTCCTCACTGTTAGGAAGCTTCTCCTTAATTCCAATAAAACACACTGATCTTTTAATGACTCAAGGTAAAAATATAGAAGAAACAAAAGTTAGAAAAATTAAAAAGAAGAGAAAAAAAGTAATAACTTCCCACTCTCCTCAGTGCTGTGGATTGCAAAATTAATAAATCAACCTTTTGCTTTACAGTTCACAACATTTCAAGCCATTTCTATAATTACTAAATCAATCTAATCATCAAAAGCTAAGATCAAAATGTCATTTTTTCCCAGTTTTGAATAAACAGTCCAGATGCAGTTTCCAAGGTAGAAATAAAACAAGATACATCATTTTCTAGCATCAGCATTTTAGACTTATATAGTGTCCCACAGCACTTTACAGCATTTTCTGGATGGTTTACAATGTCAACTTTATTTGCACTTTGCCCCCAACAATCTGGGTCCACATTTTACCAATCTCGGAGAGATGGAAGGCTGAATCAACCTTGAGCTCCATCAGGATCGAACTCCAGGCTATGGGCAGAGTTTGCCTGCAATATTTCATTCTAACCACTGCACCACCAGGGCTAATTAAAGCAGTCAATTTTGCCATCTCTGCTAATGGTGAGCAGACCTTTTCTTTCCTGAATAGAGTTGCAAGGTCATTTGTGACTTTCTAGAAAGGTTTATTGGGTCCGTACGATGCTATCATATATATTGGCTTCAGGTAATGGAGTTAGTTGGGTTTCTGTATGATTGGCAGCCTGGAAAGCCCTGGGAGAGACACACATCAAGATGGTGACAGTACAAATTAAGCCCCACCCTTTTTCTACATGTGTTGTGTTATATCTTCGGTTCTTTAGGCATTGAATGAGGCAGAGTGTTCAAACAACAACAAGTTTATTAACTCAGAACAGAAGCAGCCCTAAAGGCTGCTGCACAGCTATTTATACAGTTAGCCTCTAGGTGGCAACCAATAGATTTAAAGTAACAGTTCCCCACCCAAACCTCATTATCAGCTTGAAGACAGCCAGTCTGGCTTTCAGTAACAGCAACTGTTAAACAATACAGCAATGTAGGTCAGACATTAAGTAAGTGATTTTAAACAGTTGTGGCCAATACATTACAAGTTGCATTTGCAACTTATTTTTAAAAGGGTAGGTTTTGAGCTCTCTATGTTGACTCTTTTGACACTCACCCTTCTGGATATCTCTGATTGGCAGTTTATTTTCCCCAAGATTTTCACAACCAAAGACTGAACAAGATGTGCTTCTATAGAGTTGCACTGGAAAGCTTTGTGCTTCTTGAGAGTGCTCCATTCATGCCTCCAGCTCAAAAAAATAAATTTAATGAAGACTGCACAGAAAATAATGGAGCTCTGGCATAATAGGTTTTCATATATTTAATGCATCACCTTTTTATCTGTTCTTTTTAACTGTACTGTTGCAACCATTTCAATAGCTTAAGGTTTCATTTATGCTTTTAAGTTTCCATTTCCTGAGTTAAGTTAAAGGTTTCGTTTATGCCTTATTAAGTTTCCATTTCCTGAGTTAAGTTAAGGTACCCTTTTAAGTTTCATTTCCTGGCAAAACCCACCCTTTACAACCTCCTGCTGTGACGTAAGTGTACCAATAAAAGAGAGGCACGCAGATCCTTCTGGGCTCTCGCTTGCTGATTCAACCTGAAGAAACATGTTGTCCGTGTGTTTCCTATCTACCAAACGCGAGGTCCGTTGGCCTAGGCTAACGTACATCACTGGTCCGTCCAGCAGGCGCTGGACCCCGGGATTCGAACTCCCACAACTGGTGACCCCGACGTGATTCACTCTATGACGTGATTCACTCCACGGCGTGTTCTCTGTCTAGGGAAACGCTGCTCTGGCTCCTGTATTTACGCACCTGGCAAAGGCTTGATCAACGTAAGTATGGGTCCTCACTTTCCAAGGTTCTGTCCAAGCATGTGGATGAACTTTCCTCTTTAGCCAGAAAGGCAAATTGTTTGCAAAAAGTTAACGGAACAACTGTCTATCCCCAGACCCTTCCTCCCAACCTGTGCCTACTACGGAAGACGTTCCAAAGCCGGCACAGCCAAAAACACCCCCCCCCTCTTCGCTCTATCCTTCTCTCTCTCCTCCAAAACAGAAACAGGCAACCCTGTATCCTGTTTTGCAGAGTTCTGCAACCGCACTCAATGCTTCCGTTTCATCAAACTATTTTGAGGTAGACCAAACAATAAATTTTCAGAACAATTTAGAGACATAAATTAACTCAAACTGCACTTTTCTGCAATGCGTTTTGAACAATTGGAATGTTTTGAAACTCTTTTGTAATCTGTTAAGTTTGAACCCTGTCAGACAATGTCTGGTGGTGCTTTGTGTTGATGTGTGTGTTTTGTTTTATATATGTTTAATTCCTAGAACGTTATGTTTGGACTTGGAATGGTGAGAAAAATAGGAGATGGTTAAAGGGCCCTATAAAAACCACATGTTTGGTTGGAATCATCTCATGATTTTTCTCGCTTCTTGCAGGACAAGCCATATGTCTAAATAAATGTTGTTTTAATGGTATTTGTGTATATATGTATGTCTGTGTTGTTCTGTGTTATTTCCAAGACTTGGAAAAGGGTCAAAACCCTCTTTGATAACAACAAACAAAAAGGCCTTAATTAAAAATAAAAAGTTTGCTTGGAAAACATATATTGAAATATTTGTATGTGAAATGGTGTAAGCAAACAGAATGGAAGTGAATGAGTTAATTTGCTGGTGTAAATGTGTGTGTGTTAGCCCTCACCCCTCCACCCATCCCACGCTGTGAAAGGAACAGTAAAACTGTAGTTTTTATTGTTGTAAAATGGTAACGCAATAGCAAGAGTTTCCATGAGAAAAGTTTTATGGAGGATCTGTGAAAGAATTTCTGGAAAAAGCACGTGAATTTTTTTTTGGTGGTGAGATTTTTGTAAAATTTCTTTTTCTTTTCCCCCCTCCTGACTCTTTCGTTTTTCGCTGGCTGTATTGTTTTAAGAGCGAAGAAAGGGCAGACAGAGGAGGGGGAGCAGCTGTTCGTTTTAACTATTTTTTTTTCTTCTTCTTCCTTTGCCTAGAAGTCTGGGTTGAGGAAGGGGGGTGGATGTGAAATTTGATGCCCACTCTTGCAGTTTCAGCTTGCTATTTTTTTACTCGAAAGAGGAGGCAGTAATTGTTGGGCAATTCTTTTGCAAATTTTTGAGTTTTAAATTGTTTAGTTAGACATATACATCCATCAACCAAAAGAAATGATTGAATTGTTTTGCTTAGATTTGTAAATGTTTTTCCTATTTCATGAAAATTTGTTTCATCTGAATGGAATTTGATTAAATTGGAACCCCAAAAATACAATTTAATTGGCTTTTTGAAATACAAAATGATTCAAGTATCTATGGATTGCAAGTTGCCTTGGAAAAGATACAGTTACACTTTATCTTTATTTAGGGCATAAAATGTTGCAATTTTATTCTGTTCCAGTTTTTGTTATAAACAAGAAATCAGGCAAATGGCGTTTCCTCCATGATTTATGTACAGTGAATACTGTTTTACAACCTATGGGAGCACTGTAATACGGCCTCCCAAACCCAAATTTAATTCCAAAAGATTTTGACTTAATGATAATTGACTTAAAGGATTGGTTTTTTTTTTCATTCTTTTGCATCAACAGGATAAACATTTATTTGCTTTTACAGTGCCTGAGTTGAATAATTCTCAACCAACTCAGCGCTACCAATGGAAGGTTTTATCACAGGACATGCTAAATAACCCTACAATGTGTCAGTTTTTTGTTTTCCATGTTTTGCAACCATATCGGGACCTTCATCCCTCCTTTTTGGTTTACCATTACATGGATGATATTTTGGTCGCAGCACCAGGCCCAAAGGGTACTGTTTTTGCAACTTTGCCAACCCTCACAACAATTTTGCAAAAAGGAGGTTTGCACATTGCTCCTGACAAGGTCCAAACCTCCCTTCCTTTTCAATATTTGGGCCATAAATTATTGGCCTCCCATGCTGCACCACTTTTTCCCTTATTAAAATTACCACACCAACCAACTTTACTTCAATTACAGCAATATTTAGGTGCTATTAATTGGATTCGACCTTATATAGGTCTCACCACTTTTCAATTATCACCTCTTTTTTCAGCCTTAACCAAAGGCAAACATCCTGCAGATGTTATTCCACTGCAGGACAGTCATTTAAAAGTGATTCAATTGGTCAACCAAGCCCTACAAATTCAGTGGGTTGACCGAATGACCCCAAACATTCCCTTTTCTTTTTTATTGTGTAATACTATTTCTTTACCTACATGTGCTATTGTCCAAACTATTCCCTCCTTGCTGATTCTAGAATGGCTTCACCTCCCTCACACTCCTAGAAACACAATTAGCCAAAAACCTTTTCAATTTGCCTCTCTCATCTCTAAGGCTCGCCTTCGAGCAAAAGCCCTTGCAGGAATAGAACCTTCTGTCCTATATGTACCATGTTCTCTTACTACATGGGAAACCATCTATTCTAACTCTGAAGCCTTGCAGCTTGCTCTCACTGAGTGGCCTGGAAAGATATCCTGCCACCCTCCTGCTGATCCTCGCATTCAGCTCCTACAAAATATCCATGTTTCATGGGATACCCAATTACAACGCTTTCCCATCCCACATGCTGTCACACTCTTTGTAGATGGCAGTAAACAATTTGGTGCTTGTGCCTGGTATATTCATGACCAATGGCACACAAAAATAACGCCACCCCAACGGTCTGCTCAGCGTGCGGAACTAGCCGCTGCCATTCTAGCTTTTCAAACATTTTCCACTCAACCTATAAATCTCATTCTTGACAGTCTCTATATCACTCAAATTGTCACCACTATTTTTCAATCATACCTTTCTCCATCCCTGGACCCTGATTTAACTTCTTTATTTTCCACCCTACAAACTGTAATATCCAACAGGAAACATCTTTACTTTGTCACACACATAAGAAGCCACCAACCTTTTCCTGGCTTCTTGCAAAAGGGAAATGATATTGCAGACGCTGCGGCCTCTGCTACCTGCCTCATGTCTCTTTCTCCTGTCTCCCTTTGGGACAGTCATGCTTATTTTCATCAAAATAAAAAAGCACTAATGAAACAATTTGGAATCACTATGGCTGAAGCTACAGCCATAATTCAACAATGCCCAACCTGTAGCTTACAGTCTAAAGGTATCCCACAGGGTGTTAACCCTAGAGGCACTGAAGCCTGTGATACCTGGCAAATGGATGTAACTCAATATCCTCCATTTGCCCCGTGGAAATATCTACATGTTACAGTAGATACGTTCTCCGGATTTATTTTGGCAACCCCACAAAAAGGGGAAGCTGCAAAACAAGTGATTAATCACTGTATTCGTACCTTTACAGTGCTGGGATGTCCAAAAATATTAAAAACAGACACTGGCCCAGCTTATGTCAGCTCACAATTTTCACAGTTTTGTCATCACTGGTCCATTGTCCACAAATTTGGAATTCCTTTCAATAGCCAAGGGCAGGCTATTGTTGAGCGAGCAAATCAAACTTTAAAAAATGCATTAGATCGTTATATGGGGTCCAAGGGCTTATGCCCCCCAAACCTCCCGGCACTGCAAAACGTGTTAAATGTTTGTCTGTATACTCTCAATTTTCTAAATCTCACTGGCACTCCCTCTTTGTCTGCTGCGTCTCGACACTTTATTAAACCTGTTGTCCCAACTTCAAGACCACTTGTATACTACAGGCAGCTCCCGGATCCAACTTGGAAAGGTCCAGCCGAACTCATCACCTGGGGAAGAGGCTACGCTGCAGTTCAACTACCCGACAGAGTTTTGTGGGTCCCTGCTCGTTGTGTTCGCCCATATTTCATCACTCCACACAACCCACCGACTCCATCGGATGTGCCATCATTGCCTTTGTGAGTGCGGATGTACATGCTGTTATTGGTGTAACAACTGCCTATTGCACCACCCATATTGTCCAGGGGTCCAACACTTTTGCATCAATCATGTGGACCCTGCTTTTGATGACACTCTTGACAAGTTCCTTCCCCATGATGTCCACACTGCACCTTCCCATGATGACAAAGCACCTGAGAATTCCTCTAAATTTTCATAAAGGCCTATATTGTGGTCCTGTTTTTTCTTTTCTTGATCTCAATACTACTGCCCTTTTTCATTGTTATGACCGAGGTCAATCTTTTTGTCCCTTTGTGTTTTCTCAGTATCCTAATCGTGGCATTCCTCTTCCACCATCTCCCTCTATTTCCCTCACCTATGCTCATCACCCTTGTCACATGACTCTTGCTATTCTTGTGACCCCTGAGACTACGGGGCGCTATTATGTGTCTGGATTTTCATCCTATTTGTACTTATACTACACATTCTTTTGAACTCGCATCAGTGGCGAGCTATGCAAAACCTCCTTTGTCTCCTCGTTTACTTGCCTACAACTTTGTTCCTCATCCCCGCTCCTTCCTAGACCTGGCCGCCCACACTTTAATCTCACCTCACCTACAACACTTTCATTCCATAAAGCAACCTCGCTCACACCAACGCATCATTCATTCTCGACGACGGCGATCTCCTGATCCTAATCCTCATCGACCTCTCAACTACACATGGACTGTTTGTGACTTTGAAAATCAGGTATTATTCCAAATCTCCAAATACACAATATGGCCCTGGTTCCCTATCTTACATTTTGACTTTGCCGAAATGGGTACCGGGGGTCAACAAATTTGCTTCAAAATTTCTCCAAACTAACAAATGGGACAAACAAGGTTCGTGTACACCTTCTCCACTAGAAGCAACATGGTGGGACCTGTATTTTTGTCCCGAACCAAAGACACCTGAGGAAAAATATCAATGTGGCACTTTTTTGGATAAATACTGTGCCTCATGGTCTTGTGTTTCTACGGGCACTATATCCTGGACTGCCCCTCGCTCAAATGATTATATTGCCATTAACCGTAGTAATGGCAAACCCCCTTCTCCTTCCTGCCCTTCTAATTTGCATTGCTGTGGTGAGCGGAAAAATCCAATGAACATTACCTTCACATCCCAAGGAAAGACTTTGACTACAGAGCAATGGGCTGTCGGATATTCTTGGGGTGGTAGAGAATGGAGCGGTTCTGAAGACGACGGCGGAGTTTTTTCCATTCGCCTCACAATCCAGTCACCACATTCCCCTCCTATAGGTCCTAACAAAAGCATTCAACCTGTTTTTTTTTTACAGTCCGTTGTACATAATATGCCTAATCCCTTGATTAACCTTGTCAATGCTTCTTCCTTTTTGCTAAAAAGTGCTGTTAATTCTTCTTCACAAACCGACCACTGTTGGCTCTGTTTATCAGCCACTCCACCCTTTTATGACGCTGTTGGCTCCATCGAACCTATTAAGAATGCTACTAAAGATGATTCTTGCAGATGGAACTCAACATCCATCACTATTACTTCTATTATGGGACATGGTTGTTGCTTGGGAAACATTCCTGCAAATTATTCTCAATATTGTGCTAATATCACCACTGGCAAATACCAATGTGATGTTTGGCTCACCCAGAAAAGATCGGGCAGTGTAAATACGGCAGGTTATAACTCTCTTTTTACCTTGGGTAATGGTAATATTTCTGCCAGCTTAAAGGGCCAATTCTTCATCCCCGGCAACAACTCCATCTGGGCTTGCTCTACAGGTGCCACAGCCTGTGTGTCAGGGGATGTCCTTACACAACAAAAAGCCTTTTGTATTCAGGTATGCTTAGTCCCTAGAATCACTTATTATTCCCCCTCTGATTTTGTTTCCCTTATGGAACCACCGGAATACCACCTACGTGTAAAACGTGAATTTGTTACAGCCCTAACCCTTTCAGTTCTTTTAGGATTAGGTGCTGCAGGAGCAGTTACTGGAGCTGCGGCTTTGGTTGTTAATCAACAACAAATACAAAAACTTAGTCTAGAAATAGATAATGATCTTTCCCGCATTGAGACTTCAATTTCTGCCCTTCAAACTTCTTTGTCGTCTCTTGCTGAAGTAGTTTTGCAGAATAGGCGTGCCCTCGACCTTTTATTTTTAAAAGAAGGTGGAACGTGTGTAGCCTTAAAAGAAGAATGTTGTTTTTATTCTGATCAATCTGGCATTGTGCGCGACTCTATGAATGAGTTACGCAAACGATTAAAAGACAGGGAACAGGAAAGGTTTTCCCAACAATCCTGGTATCAAAGCATGTTTAATTTCTCTCCCTGGATTACCACATTGCTTTCTGCTATTTTAGGACCTTGTATAATTTTGCTTATATTATGTATGATTGGCCCATGTGTTTTTTCACGCCTTTTGCAATTTCTCAAGGATCGTTTGAATGGTTTGGATTCTAATCTTTCTAAGATTAATGTTATGCTTGCCTCAAACAATATATATGAACCCTTGAAACCCAAATTCCACCCCTCTGAAAAGGTTGCCCTACTGACACTGTCTGACACGGACTCCAACTGTTCCGATACTGAATCAGACTTAGCCATGGAGGCTCTTGCCCCCAAGCAAGAATCTCGTATTCTTATGGAGTTGCCCTCTTCTGTTTCGGAGGATGCAGATGATGGCCACGAGTAGGATAGAGATTGAACTTTAAAAAATAAAAACAGTGGAGATGTTGCAACCATTTCAATAGCTTAAGGTTTCATTTATGCTTTTAAGTTTCCATTTCCTGAGTTAAGTTAAAGGTTTCGTTTATGCCTTATTAAGTTTCCATTTCCTGAGTTAAGTTAAGGTACCCTTTTAAGTTTCATTTCCTGGCAAAACCCACCCTTTACAACCTCCTGCTGTGACGTAAGTGTACCAATAAAAGAAAAGCACGCAGATCCTTCTGGGCTCTCGCTTGCTGATTCAACCTGAAGAAACATGTTGTCCGTGTGTTTCCTATCTACCAAACGCGAGGTCCGTTGGCCTAGGCTAACGTACATCACTGGTCCGTCCAGCAGGCGCTGGACCCCGGGATTCGAACTCCCACACTGTACGTGTCCCCTTGAGTTGTATTTTGATTGAGTGGTCTTGTAAAACTGAATAAATGGGTTCGATAACTTCACTGGCATGAGACAACGCAGTTGCTGCAACTGCTAGGAAGCAAAGTTGTGCAAGAACACAAGTGTGTGAATGTAGGGGACAGATTTTGAAGCAGCCTCATGAACCATCCAGAAGACATGGCTGTTTTCATGCTTGAACAGAGGTGCTTCCCTTACATTGGCAGCCTTTACAAAGCCCTCCTATACAATAAATAGCAAGGATTTCATGCAGCATTGCTTGACTGTAAGGAAAAAGACTTCAGAGTCAAAGTAAATTATCCTTAAAGGCCAGCAGGGTTATTATTTCTAACGTCTGTATTATAACAGAGAGCCAGGTCACAGGCCCTGTCTCATTGACAATCAGGTTTCAGAAGACCAGTTAAGTCTAGGTCAGAATCATTCACAGGTAACAGTTTGGTTTTTAGGCTTCTGAGCTTGAGGCTGTTCTCTGATTGTTCTGGTTTTCAAGCACAGAGAATACTTTGGTATGGAGGAGTTTCCAGTCAAGATATCTAAGGGGCTGCCACAAAGAAGAGGGGGTCAACCTATTCTCCAAAGCACCAGAAGGCAGGACAAGAGGCAACGGATGGAAACTAATCAAGAAGGGAAGCAACCTAGAATGAAGGAGAAATTTTCTGACAGTTAGAACAATTAATCAGTGGAACAACTTGCCTTCAGAAATTGTAAAAACCTCCAACACTGGACGTTTTAAGAAGAGATGGGACAACCAGCATGAACAAGGGGTTGGAAGGGACTCTCTAAAGTCCCTTCCAACTCTGTTATTCTTATATTCTGTTAAGATCATCCCCACCCCTAGTAAGAGAGAGAGAATGATTCCTGATGAGTCCACATCTCCATTTCACATGAGGTCCCTCTTGGTCCAAGGACTTTCGTATGCGAGCTCTTAATTCATATTGGTGACTGCAGTCAATTGAACTATCACTTAAGTTTTGTTCTGTGTGCATAAAAAAAATACTTTGAGTTCCATTTTATTCTCCATGTGGGTCAAAAATGTTATGATAAAACCTAACCATACCTGTACCTCATTCAAAAAACTATTCTAAAGCAGGCTTCGATCAATGATATGAGACCTTTCCACCACTCCTAAGGTTGTACAAACTGGCATAGACTTGTAGCTAGAATGTGGCAATAGAAATTTTGGTATGTATTTATGCATGCATAGTTGGGAAATAATTGAGACAGCAATCACAAACTTTGAATTCTAATATGGAAATCATATTATTCTGTTTCTTTTATGATTCTAGCTATGTCACCCCAAGATTCTACATCATTTAATGTTATATCCAGCTGGGCTGGGAGCAGTATAATCATTTCTTAAATTTAATTGCAGATTCCATTTTGAACAGCAGGGAAGTTGAAAGAAGAAGGAGTTTTCTTTTTTCACTGGAACTTTATTCACAAAGTAAAATACTGAAAGAATGACTTAAAGAGATTGGGGGAAAGCCTGCCATTGTGTCTTTTAATTGTTGCAGCAAATTCATGTCTTTTCAGCATCTCTGGCAGCTCAAAAGATGGTTTGCTGGTAAATTCCCAGTAATTCACTTCATTTGAGGATAAGGTAGAGGCAGACTATGAGATAATTAAGGGTGTTTGTAGGTGTTTTCTAGGATGGGCCAAATGTGGTGATGATCACCATGCAAATATTGTGAGTCTATAGATGAACAACAGTAAAGAATCTACAGGTAGTCCTTGACTTACAACAGTTCATTTAGTGACCGAAGTTACCACGGGTCTGAACAAAATGACTTATGATCGTTTTTCACACTTACAACCATTGCAGCTTTCCCCATGACCACGTGATCAAAATTCAGATACTTGGCAACTGATTCATATTTATGACAGCTGTAGTGGCTAGGGGATCACGTGATCACCTTTGGTGACCTTCTGACAAGCAAAGTCAATGGGAAAGACAGATTCACTTAACAACCATGTTAGTAACTTAACAACTGCAATGATTCACATAACCACTGTGGCACGAAATGTCGTAAAATGGGGCAAAATTCACTTAACAACTCTTTCGTTTCGCAACATAAATTTTGGGCTCAATTGTGGTCCTACGTTGAGGAGCACCTATACTCTGAAGTAACTCCTCATGTTGTTCTTGGTTCCTTAGACCTGTCATGTATGAGTAATACTTCTATAGGTTATCAGGAAAAAAAATCTTACAGACTGAGCTCTTCCTGGCCCTATAGCACTGGCCCTATAATATCCTTCTCTTTTATTTTAATGGGAAAGGAAAACCACAATAAATGCCATCTCTTGGACCCAAACCTATTTAATTACTGAAGGCCACAAATTCCATGAGATCATTAAAAAATTCACAGAGGCGCTCAATTCACGCCACATTACTTTTCTGTCACAGACATTGTTCCCACTGAAAACATGTCAAAACATCTTTCAGACAGTCCTTGCACTGAATACCTTCTGTGCTCATGACAGCACCGATGGTCCCAAAGGACATGACCACTGTTCCCTCAATGGCCCAGCTATCACACAGAACATATTGCAACTTCCCACTCTAAAAGGCACCATAAATAAATTGCTCTAAAAGGCACCATCACTAAATGATACTTGAAGACCCAGCTGTTCAGTCCACCGTTGTTGATCAAGGATTAGGATAAAAATGAATAGATTTCCTTTGCAGCAATTTCCATTTCTCCCATCTGTCCCTGACCTTCCATTTTATGTCTTATTCAAGAATCAGCTGGACAACAAACTAAAGAATATCTAAATGACCGCAACACATCTTCTCCTAAGGTCCACTTACAACTATAATAGTATACTTATCTGAGGATGCCTGTCTTGAACATAAGGAGGTAGATACTTTAGGGCAGGGGTCTTCAAACTTGGCCCTTTTATGACTTGTGGACTTCAACTCCCAGAATTCCTCACCCAGCGTGCCAGGCATGCTGGCTGAGGTCTGGGAGTTGAAGTCCACAAGTCATAAAAGGGCCAAGTTTGAAGACCCCTGCTTTAGGGGCATCTAATTTGTGGGGGAGGGGCAAATTGCAATGATCTTTAATCATCACTAGTCACTTAAATTCTCTGGAAATTTCTTGCCTCATCTGAGGAAAGATCTTTACATTAACATGTAAAGAAAATAAAAGAATTTTCTTGATGCCTTACCTAAAGCAAAAGCTTATCTCTGGTAGAACCTGACTGCAGATTTTGACAAATTAAGATTGCTACGAAAGAGTAGAGCAATAACTCCTCTTTAATTAGCATTTCTGACAAAATACACCTCATCTGCTCATTTCTTTTGTGCTTTGTTCTTGCTTCCCCGGAGGGAAAAGGTGAAGGGCAGCGTTGCCAGCTCTCTCTTCAGGTCAAAAAGTATCTGTTTCTGCCAATTGAGCCTCTAGGGATTGTTATTATTATTATTTATACAATTCCATTATCTGGTGGTTTGGGCAAGCCTAATTGCCGAAGAGGGTAAAAAGTCACTGCTTGAAATTAGATGCAGCTGCTGCAAAGTGGGAAAGCTCTAATGAACAGTTACACCCCCATGTGGGAATCTAAGGGGGAATTGTCATTTGGTGATCAGAGTAGCAGAAAGGCAAGCAAGGGTCAGGGTAGCATAGAGAAAAATTAAAATTTGTATGCAAAGATATATGCAAAGATACACACACACACACACACACACACATATATATCTTTGATGACTGCAAAAATACGAATCCCGGGCATATCTGTTCAATGACACAGTCCTCGATCTCCGGGAGAAATATAAACCAGCTGTTTATTGTTAAAAAGTTTAAAACAATAAAAACAATTATTTACAATATTAAAACAACTTAGCTTTCGCTGGTCCCCTGCCAGCGTCCTCAGTGTGAAGTTTTGGGGTGGAGATTACTTTTATAAACCTTGCTAGCCTAATTGCTTACTCATTGACCGTGTGATAGGGCCATCCGTCCTGGCTGACCGTAATTGCCTTAATTGTCCCGCCTCCTCTTTTTTGCACTCCAGTTCTCCAACCTTCCTCCCTCCCACACAAACACACAAACACACACACACGCATATACATACTGAGAATTCTTTCTCTGAGTATGTATAAAATTCTCTATATGTGCGTATTTATCTATCTATCTATCTGCCTATCTATGTGTGTGTACATACACACACAAACACACACATATATGTAATAGTGTCATTGATGAACATGAATTTGGGCAAACTCCGGGAGACAGTGGAAGACAGAAGGGGTCTGATATGCTATGGTCCATGGGGTCAGGAAGAGTTGGATACAATTTAGTGACTGAACAACATATAAATATATATATATATATGTACACACAGAGAGATGCACATATAAACACACACACACACAAGCAGAGAACATGAGTGGCCAAGTACCAGTTCTCCAGTACAGGCTCAACATAGACATGACCCCAACTGAAAAGTATTATGATCAGTTTTGCTAAGCAGTGGTCGGATAGGAAAGAGAACCGTCTGCAAATAATAAAGAAGAAAAAGGAGGTGAATATAAGAAAGCTAAAGGTGAAAATAGGCACAGATGAAATTTCAGTCTGGCAACACATTGATCACAAAACCTTTTCCCCACCTCTGCTGCTGAAAGAATGCTTGGGGGGCATTGCCTATTAAAAGCAAATAGAAAAATGTCAACAGAAGGCTGTATTGATAGAGTCAGTGTAGTAAAAAGATATTATACTTGGATTGAGGGGTCATTTTTCCAGATGCACTGGACTGTAACTGCCACAATTCCTAGTCAATTATAGTGCGATACATTTGCAACTCACTAAATTGGGAAAAAAATGTTTCAGCAGATAAAGCATTAGGAGATTCACATCCCATCCATTCTTCAACAGAAAATAACTACTGAGCTACAACTAAAAATTGCTTTGATGTTTGTTAGGACTAATCTTTGATTGATTCCCCCCCCCCAATTTTTTGCTCCTGTTCTTACCAACGAATGCTTTCTTTTAGAAATGTTCTCCATTTTTATGTTCTTCCTTTCTATACGTGAAGATTTTTGAAATGATTAAAATTTGTATTGCTTTAGCATATATGGCCCTATTATGACTTGTGGGCTTCAATGCTGGCTTACGAATTCTGGAAATTGAAGTCCACAAGTTATAAATAATTCCCCACCTCTGATGTAGAGGAAAGAAGCTGTCAATCCTGTAGGACTCTCAGTAATTAACAATGATTTTAAACAGAACAATGACCACAGAGTGTAATATTGGTCAATGATTCCATGTCAGGGATACAAGTCAGCTCATTACAGAGCAAACACACATCAGTCCAAGATTGCAAATCTAGGGTAGTATCATCTTTCTGTGATCAAATAATAATCTTTTTTTTCTCTTCGCTACACCTCATGCTCAGTGAATTCATAAGTTTTAATATAGTGATAAATTCCAAATTCATATTCATATCCTTAAACCATATTAGTAAATTAACGGATGTAATTTCTCTTCTATTATTTTACAATCCCAGCATACTGAAATCAACAACTAATCCTTTTTAGCATTCATTCTGTGTGGTGTTCTAGTACAGAGATCCCCAACTTTTTGGGCACCAGGGACCGGTTCAACGGTGAAAGGTTTTTCCACGGACCAGAGAGTGCGTGGTTTTGTGTGCTGCCTGCATCCCACAGGTGGGCCTTTGCTTGTTTGTGTGGACTGGTTGCTGGCATGCCGCAGCCCAGTACCGGTCCACAGACCGGGAGTTGGGGACCCCTGCTCTAGTAAACATGAAAGTAGATCTTTCTTTGAATTAAAACCATCTTAAATTCACAGGAGACATACTTAATCTGTAAAATCCTTAACTAGTAAATTGAAATAATCCATTTTTTTATTCCAAAATTCTTAGAAAAGGTGAATATCTAGTTTAGCAATACACTTTAACTGTGCATAGAAAAATATGATAGATTTAAAATTGTCCAAAACATCTCTATGGTAATAAAAGATCAGGAGTTTTAGATGGTGCTAATATATCTGGACCGAATTGCAAAGATTAAAAGTGTTTTGAGAATTCTGCCATTCTACGGTTTTAGCCAATTCAGAATTTCAAGACTGGTTGTTGTATTTTATTAGTAAGAATGCTGCCTTCTTTATGCATTTACTGAAATACGTCACTGCAACTGAAAACTACAGTATTCCGTTTCCTTTTAAAGGCCACTTCTAAGAGGGAGAAAATATGCTATGAATAAAGTGAATCAGATTAGATCTTTTGTGCACTCACCTAAAATGCAAATTAAGGTGATTGAAAGGCAAAAATATTTTTCAATCAAATATCTCTTAGCGAGCAAAGAGGCCAATGAAATGAGCACGCTAAAAGCTAGCAAAAAGTTAAATTCAATGCTACCAACCAGCTGAGATATTGCAATGCAGCTTTCCTTGGAGAGCACTTGTAAGTTGCAGCTGGTTCAGAAAGCAGTGATATGAGTAATTATGGTTGCACTTCGGTATGTGATATAATTTTATTACTACATTGGTCTTCAATGGATTTCTGGATGCCATTCAAGATGTTGGTGGTCAGCTATAAAACCATGCATGGCCCAAAGTCAGGATATTTGTCACACCATCTCTAATTGTCTCTGCTTGCCCTGTAATATCTGCCTGGCCAGCATGTTCCAGGTCTCATCACTGAAATAACATCATCCGATGAGATAAGGAGCATGGTTGCTTGTATGGTTAGGATGCTGGAGGTGAGCAAGCCTGAGTTCAAGACCCGAGTGCTGCCGTGGGGCAGGGTTGAGTTCCCGTCCTTTGCTCTTGCTCCTGCCCGAGACATGAAAGGAGCCCCCAACTGGGTGTCCCCCTGCAACGCTGATGTCACCAGTTAACCCTTTCAATCTGGAAGTGCCTCAGTGCTCGGTGGCTTCTGACCTGAGTGCAAGCAGGCCTGATGAGATCCAAGAGAATGCCTTCTCAGTTGTCTTGTCTGTCCTTTGAACAGCTTCTCTACCCCCCCCCACCCCCAGATCTTGGCTGGGTTTTAGAAAGAAACTTAAGACTCTTCCCACAGTCTCTGAGCTAGGATGGTGTGTGTCTCCACTAATCAGCCTGTGCAGTTGATGGAGCTGTACTTGTTACATTGTGATAACTGATTTTAGTTTTCCTTTCCATCATGGTTGTCTTTCTAATACAATCTTTTCATTGATCTTTTAATCCTCTGTAAGCCACCCAGAGTTGCAAGCACTCAGATGGATGGATGAAATAAATAAAGTTCAAAGGAGGAAATGAATAAAGGGAAGTAGCAGCAGCTGAGACACGATGGGGGCCATCACAGACCGAAAAAGGTGAACAAGCAGGAGAGAAAAGGAGCTTAAGGGTGCAGCTGTTATCAAAGCACTACTGGGAAGCATAGTGGCTTAGGATGAAGGGATACCTGAGTTTGAACTCAGGTTCTAAGGAGATGGCACAGGGCATCTTTGGTGGGTTGGCAAAGAGAAGAGGGACCAGTCCGGGCACAACTGTATTACTGTTGCTGTGAAGAAGTTCCCCTTCTCAACAAGAAATCCATCTGTTGAGACACTAGAAAGGGTGCACAGAAGAGCAACTCAGATGATTAGGGGATGGGGGATAAAACAGATGATGAACTGGGTATATCTAGCCTAATGAGGAGAAGCACTAGAGATGACATTATAGCAGTCTTCCAAGATTTGAGAGGCTGTCAGAAAGAATCAATCAATCAATCAGAATAGAGCTGTAAGGGACCTTGGAGGTCTTCTAGTCCAGCCCCCTGCTTGAGCAGGAGAATCTATACTATTTCAGACAAGTGACTGTCCAGTCTTTTCTTAAAAACCTCCAGTGATGAAGCACCCACAACTTCTGAAGGCAAGCTGTTCCACGGGTTAATTGACCTCACTGTTAGGAAGTTTCTCCTTAATTATAGGTTGCTTATTTCCTTGATTAGTTTCCATCCATTGTTTCTTGTCTTACCTTCTGGTACTGTACTTTGGAAAATAAGTTGACCCCCTCTTCCTTGTGGCAGCCACTCAAATACTGGAATACTGCTATCATGTCACCCCTAATCCTTCTTTTACCTAAACTGGCCATACCCAATTCCTGCAACCGTTCTTCATATGTTTTTATCTCCAGGCCCTTAATCATCTTAGTTGCTTTTCTTTGCACTTTTTCCAAAGTCTCAACATCTTTTTTGTAATGTGGTGAAGAAGAAGTCAATATATTCTTCAAAGCACCAGAAGACAGGACAAAAAACAATGGAAGGAAACATATGAAGAAGAAATCCAACCTAGAAATAAGGGGAGATTTCCTGACAGTGAGGACAATTAATCAGTGGACTGGCTTGCCTTCAGAAGTTGGGGATGCTCCATCATTGGAGGCTTTTAAGAAGAAATTGGACAGCCAGTCCCTTCTTCTCTTCTCTTCTCTTCTCTTCTCTTCTCTTCTCTTCTATTCTATTCTATTCTATTCTATTCTATTCTATTCTATTCTATTCTATTCTATTCTATTCTATTCTATTCTATTCTATTCTATTCTATTCTATTCTATTCTTCTCCTCGTTTGTGAACATCACTGGTGGGAAAAATTGCTTAGAAAAAGATAATTTAACTTAGGGGAGGAATTCCAGAGCTGCAGTTTGGAGTGGAGAAAATTGATGTGCTCTTCAAATGAGAAGTTTCCACTTTCAACCCGAGAAACTCTTCATCAACTTTTCCAAGTTCATGTGAAATGAACTAACTATATCCCTGCATGTGTTATCTGATTTTGCTGGTAAACTTTATTATACCATAAATATGTATCGTTCCTTTTAAATTTGGTCCCTGGTGACGCTGCCCTTTCTTCTACATCTGGTAATATATCCCTCAGGGCTAAGAAGAGTAAATTTAGGCTTCTTTGTACTGTGGCTATGTTTTAACAGGAAAAGCTGAGGAAAGAGGCTGAAGAAGTGACAGTTCTGGTTTAGGTATCCATCCTTGGAGCTTCAATGCTATTCCTGGCTTCTCTGAAAGAAAGCCCAAAACAAAGTCCAGTTGCCTTTTGAGAAAGCACCTTCGGGATAACCATGATCTGGATGACTGAGAATCTCCATAGACTACTCTGTTTAGTGACTGTTTGAAGTCACGATAGTACTGAAAAAGTCATTTAATTGCCAAACAGATGGCTATCGCAGTGTCCCTGCAGTCAGGATCGTCATTCAGGTGCTTCGCAACCAGGGTGCATTTACAATAGTTGCAGTGTCCCACAACCGGGTGACTGCCATTTGTGAGCTTCACAGCTGGTTTCTGACAAGCAAAGTCAATGGCAAAGCCAGCAGTAAAATCAAAAGTTGCAGTCACATAATGTCTCACTTAATGACACTTAGTAACAGAGTTGCTGGACCCAATTGTGGTTCTTAAGTGAGGACAACCTGTACTTTCTGTCCCATGATTTTTACTTTTCAGAAGTTTGTGTACAGTGAAACTCAATGTTGCAAAAACATCTGCATCTACTTTGACTGCAGCTGGCTATATTTTTTTTCTGAGCAATAATAGCAACCACATCTTTCAACAGCAGCAGACGTAACAGTTTACTCCAGGGTAAACTTGACATTTAATTAATTTACTTCTGAAATGTCAGTGTTCTAAGCAGCCTGACCCTGCACTTGCCATATAACCTTTCAGAAAACCAAGAAGAAAGATTTCTTAGGAAGTGCGAACATTGCTGTGCAACTAAAAATGTCCATTGTTGTTGCTTTCTGTATATTGCAGTAGAAGAATGGGAGATGCAAAAGGTATCTTATTGCCTTATTTAATTTACCAGGATGACTGATTTACTATCAAGGATTGGCATCTTGAACATCTTCCCAGTCTTCCACCAGCAAATACCTTCTCTATTTTAGTAACTCTTGTGTGGGAAAGGGCTTCACACTTGGAAAAAATCCTCCATAGTACAGGTCTCTTATCAGTTCTGCTGCCATCTATGTTGGCTTGGCAGTCCTGCCACTCAATCCATTGACAGGCAGGAAGCACCAGTATAGTCACACAGCCCAATAGGATTGTTTGCATTAAAGCTGCTCGGTCTGTAGCCCCAAGACTGCAATGTGTACAGCTGGAACAGTCCTTGAAGATGTGTTGTCAATTTCTAATTTTTACTCTAATGGGAGAAAATGGATTAAAAGCAAAATGGGCAATCTTATTCACACTTCATTGCATTAAACTCCAATTGGGTTAAAATTAAACCTGTCAGGCCTCAAAACCAAAAGAGACACGCGGTGATTCTTTCAAGCTAAGTTCTTTATTGTTCCATACCTATAGATGGAATCTTGCCAAACTTAAGCACTCTACTATCTTTATCTACAACAGGGCTTTTCAACCAGTGGTACGGGTACCACCTGTGGTACATTGGCACCTGGCAGGTGGTACGTGACCATCCTAGAAAAGTGGTAGCGGGGGAGGGGAATGAGCTGAACCGGTGGCAGCACCGCACAAGCCTGAGCGAGAGATGGCTGGAGCTGTAGGGCTGTCAGGGCTCAGCATAAGCGCCAGGATCAGTGCTGCTTTCCAGCTGATAGGTGCTTCTTCGGGGCTGTCAGGGCTCAGTGGAAGCGCCAGGAGCAGCACCAGGCTCCAGCTGGAGCTCGGCGCTGATCCTGGTGCTTCTGCTGAGCCTTGAAGAAGCACCAATCAGCTGGAAAGCAGCACTGATCCTGACACTTATGCTGAGCCCAGAAGTGCCAATCAGCTGGAATGTTGCAGCATCTCCAGGGTCTTGTGATTTACATTCAGATGCTTGGCAACTGATTCATATTTATGATGGTCACAGTGTCCCAGGGTCATGTGAAGTAACCAAAACCTGCTGCAACCACCCAGCAGATGGGGGGAATAAAAACCCAACACCCCCCCCATCCCACTCCCACTGCCAATCCTCAACAGAAATGCTCATAACAATGAAAACCTCGGACAGGAGGAAGAGCGCCGCCGGGCGCCGTCTTGCTCGGCTGTGGCTTGGGGGGCACTTTTTTCAGTGGCATTGTAACTTCGAACAGTCACTAAGTGAACTGTTGTAAGTCGAGGACTACCTGTACTTTATCACTTTTTTCCTTTTTTTTTTTTTTGGTCATCAGGTTTTTGACACCTTGCTAGACGACTGGTGGTACTCGGATGTTGCCATATCCTAAAAGTGGTACAATGGGTGAAAAGGTTGAAAAGCCCTGATCTACAATATACTCTGAGATCTATTAGGCAGGGGCTGTCTTCACTCTCTTTCTCTCACACAAAATATCTGGATTAAACTGCCTCTTATTCCTCTGGAATGCTCCCTCCCTCCTGGGAATCCTGCCTACTACAATCCATCACAAAATCACACAACATTCTTGTTCTTGCTTCTAGTACTCTATTCTGGCCCAGCCCACCCTTTGAATATGTATCCCTTTCCAACATGCTATTAAAAGGTCAAAAGATTAAAACTGGCTCTCCTCCCCCCCCTCCCCCTCCCCACATCTAGTCAAAGTGGTACTGAGACACCATTCCATTGTTACGTCTAATGGCTAAGATCACAATTGCTAGAACAGGAAACAAAAGCAATCAACCAGGAAACAGTCTTACAAAATGGCTTCCATTGTGGATATTTTCAGAAAACAATCCATCTACCTCCAACTCTATTTGCACAGGAAAAAATGGGTCAGCATTGTTCAAAAATAACTTTTATTTGTGGTTGAACATCATTTCAGGCTGTAAAATGACTGAGAGTGAAGGACTGGCAGAAATAGGGAACAATAGTCTTTAAAAAGATTTACCTAAGTCTAATACCTAAGTCTACTTTTTGGCTTATTGCAAAGCTTTTTCTTCTAATCGTAAAGCAGACCTTTGCAGCAGATATGAAAATTGATGTGCAGGTTGCAATTCTAGATGTCATCCCTTTAGTATAAAAGATAAGAGGTTTAGCTTAAAGTCGATCTTCAACATACTTACTTTTTAATGTCTAATACAGGTGTGTCCAACTTTGGCAACTTTTAAGACTAGTGGACTTCAACTCCCAGAATTCCCCAGCCAGCATTCTGGGAGTTGAGTGCACAAGTCTTAAAGCTGCCATGCTTGGACACACCTGGTCTAATTATAGTATGAAACCACTCAAGAGCAAAACTTCATCCTATCTTCACTGATAGAAAAACAAAAACTCTTATTTTCTTCTAAACCCTAAAGAGTTTAAGGATTTCTTGGCCTATCCACTTACCCAACAGATCGATTATTTGTTCCAATGATTGATCAGAACAGTAAATGCTTCATCTCAGAAGTTCTTTCTCATCCATCAAAAAATACTATCGAGGGAAGATCACTTTGTCAAGGATAGATTTAGATTCCTCAACCTTTGTGTACTGGCATCGTCTTATAGATCTTCTGCCCCTGTTCCAAGATCCCTTCTGCCTATAAATCTTTTATTTTAATAGCCAGAGTGTGCAAGGGGAAGGGGAGTACAAAAAGCCAAGAGGCAGTTGCAACTAGACAATCCAATCCATGTCCCTTTTTACATGTACATATTAAAAGGGGCCGGGCTTCAGTCCCTTAGCTACAGGCATAATTTTGACATTTTTAATCTCCTTTATGGATGCCTGTTTAGAGATAATTGTTTGGGAAGACATTACTGATGGAGGAAAAATATTATCGCTTCTCCTTCTATGATGTACTCTTTTCTTGAAAATTCCTTTCCAGTATTATATTAAGGTTTTTCTAAAAGTGTCCCCTGGTAGCAATTGAGTGCTCATAAATCCTTATTGATGTGCATTTTCAATGAGATCACTGCTTGGGGAGAAAATAACAATGTAATCCCATTAAAAAAAACCCTGCTACAGCAATTCAGCTTCTTAAAAGCTTGGTCTGATGCCAAAGCAGCTTCTGAAAAATTGAGTGGTAAGTGTTGGGAGAACAATGTCTATGGAGATTCTCAGTCATCCAGGTCATGGTTGTCCCAAAGGTGCTTTTTTAGGAGGCAACTGGACTTTCTTGTTTTTCTTTGAAGACGTTTCGCTTCTCATCCAAGAAGCTTCTTCAGTTCTGACTGAATGGTGGAGGATGACAGAATGTATATTCCTTGCAATCATCTTGTCGTTAGTACTCTTTCTGAGAGCCGTTGAGGCCACTTGGAGGTTTATCTGTGCCCTCAGGGTCACCTGAATAGTGCAAATGGGTGTGGAACCTTCTTGGAATTGCTGAAAGGACTGTGTTGTATACAAGAGATAAGATGTGTTGTATCCTTCCATACTCCACCATTCAGTCAACACTGAAGAAGCTTCTTGGATGAGAAGCAAAATATCTTCAAGGCAAAACAAAATCCAGCTGCCTTTTGAAAAAGCACCTTTGGGACTATTAAGGAAAAAACAATACCCCCATTAACCCTTACATAGCAAGCTACTGTATATAAACAGAATGCAAACCCCTCTCCCTTTTAGCACTGAAGATTTTAGCTAGTTAGGTAATTAAACATCTGCAAGAAAACAACCAAGCTCAGAGACCAATAAGGACTCCACAGGATGAGAGAAAGATGGAGAGGAAGAAGACGGAAGAAAGAAAAATGGGAGTAGGACAGAAAAAAAGAAGGTGTTGGTTATGAGGCACATCAGTTTGAAAAAGGGAGGCTTATGATGGAGAACCTTGAAAGAATGCCAAGGAGAACCTTTAATTCTCAGATGAAGAACATTCTCTCGTTATTGAAAAACTAGAGACGGTAAATTGGTGGGGAAACAAAGAAAGTATGCTTCCATAATCTTAAATGGCTTTAAGGGGTAAACAGATTTCCTTGATCCAAGTTCAGCTCTTTGTAGCTTCATGGGAGACATCTGGCTAGCTTTCTTGGCAGCAGTGCAGAAATGTTTACTAAGAGTTGTAAAACTTGCCAGCTTAGCCTACCCTTCTGGCACTTCTGATCCAGATACTAATTACTGTACATCTAATGCAGCTCAGGTTTTTGAAGATGAGTCAAACAGATAAGGAGCTGCCAACTTCTCAAAACTTCTGGTGAGAGGAAGCTCTGCTCTTTTTCCATCAAAAAGCATTTTAACAAATTACGAACCTCTACTCCTGCTGAGTATACAGTATTTCTTTTATACCTGTATGAATATAATATGGATGCTTCCTTTATCAAGGGAGATAGTAGAATCAGAGCAATCTTAACATCAGCTCTGGAAAGCAGACAACTGTATTGATTCCTCCCTCACTACAAAACAACCAGCCAACCCAAATAGCCAGTGCCAAATGCATTGCATTTTCCAGAAGGGATAATAAAAGTTTGTTTCATTTGACAAGGATTCAAAGAGTTTTCCCTCTCTTGAGTAATTGTATATGTTAACATCTCCCCTTAATATTGTCACATGAATTAACTTTTCATATCTGTCTATCCATCTGATAGAATAAAAATGGAATTTTAAAAAAGAAGCTTACTTGGTATTCAAGTCAAATGCATGGCTAGAAAACAATTATAACTGAGCAGCAGTGTAATGTGTGATTTTTAAATCAGTTGCATTTTACAGAAAACGGAATCCAATGCCTGTCAATTTATCTCCCTTCCATGGATGTGGTAACAATATTGTCACTTGAGGTGCAAAACAAACCATCTTGAGGGGTCCTTGGTGCTCTCGGACCTTGGATGTTTTCTTGCTGACATTTCATTACCCAAACTAGGTAATATCATCAGTGCTTGTAAGGAGTGGGGTTTGCTCTCAGTTTAATCAGTGGAACAACCTGCCTGCAGAAGCTGTGAATGCTCCAACATGGAAGTTTTTAAGAAGAGACTGGATGGCCATTTGTCTGAAATGGTATAGGGCAGAGGTCCCCAACCTTTTGGGCACCAGGGACCGATTCCGTGGAAAGAGGTTTTTCCACGGACCGGAGGGTGTGTGTCTTTGTGTGCTGCCTGCATCTCACAGGTGGGGCTGTTTTTTGTGCGGACCAGTTGCTGGCATGCCGCGGCCCGGTACTGGTCCATGGACCGGGGTTTGGGGACACCTGGTATAGGGTTTACTGCCTGATCAGGGGGTTGGACTAGATGACCTCCAAGGTCCCTTCCAAATTATTATTATTGTTGTTGTTATTATATAAAGTTGGAAGGGACCTTGGAGGTCTTCTAGTCCAATCCCTGCTCAGGCAGGAAACCCTACCATTTCAGACAAATGGCTGTCCAGTCTCTTCTTAAAAACTTTCAGTGTTGGAGCATTCACCGCTTCTGGAGACAGGTTGTTCCACTGGTTAATTGTTCTAACTGTCAGGAAGTTTCTCCTTAGTGCTAGGTTGCTTCTCTCTTTGGTTAGTTTCCATTAGTTTCCATCCGTTGCTTCTTGTCTTGTTGCTTACATCTCTTGCTTCAGGTGCTTTGCTGATCCAACTTCAAGATTGCCTGAGTGGAACATTTTACCTGGACCCAGTTTACTCTAACTTTGGGATGGCAGTCTCCTTCTTAGCCTAGAACAAGGTTTTTCCAGAAGTAAGATACATAGAATGATTTTGCTGGACCTCTTAGCAGCTTCTTATATTATTGACCAGGAGTGGGCAACTACCCTTTACGACCTGTGAACTTGCTTCAGAATTCTGGGAGTTGATTTTTATTGACTATAATATGCTTCCAAACAACCTTGCTGGACTGAAGCAAGATCCTGGGGGAGGTTGTTGTGTGGTGATTCTACGTTTGCCCGTGTGGGTGGATTTGGGAATCTTCCTGGACTTTGATCTATGAATCTGGTATTTCAGTTTCTGCACAAAATCACTGGGAGAAACCACTTGATTTCACAAACTCACGTTTTTTATTGTCAAAACACAGATTCTTGTCTATTACACCCTGAGAGGAAAAAAAAGAGAAAAGCAGGCAGGGAAGGGACATTTCTCAAGAATCTCTTCCCCACCTTCCAAAAAACTACAATTAGCTTTACTATGCTGTAGCTACTTAAAATGAGAACCCCATGCAGTTATTTAAAAATTCTTTAAAATAAGGCAGCAAATAAACCTACTTTCACTAAGTATTCCTAAGGGTGCCAGGTTGTTCCATGGGCAAAGATTAAATATAGGTTTCCATTTAAACACACAACTCAATAACACTTCTTTCACATATCTAGAAGGAATGAGCAAATTATCAAAGTGATTGTATCGCCTGCAAAGTTCCAGTCCTTTTATTTTCTCAAATGGGAATAAACTAAACGTATTTCTGATAAACAATAATGGCGATTTGACACTACTGTTCTTATCTATAAACCAATCTTCTGATTTTATTTTTTTAAAATTCAGAAGTTGAAATTATATTCTGCTAGTTGGGAAGGAGAATGCTCAAGGAAAGAAGGTTCCACCAATAACCATTAAAATGAGTATAAGGAGAGAGCCATGGAGATATAGAACTTTATCAAAAGAAGCAACCCCTCTTTTTCTATGCCAGTTGCTCTATCACATTTGCTTAAATGTCTTTTGCTTTGGAAGTGGTTAGTTGGTCTGTTCCCATGTCACATACTCATGCATTCAAGCTAAGGCCTGAACAGGACAGCACAGAAAGTAACTGACCAGTGAAGCAGGATGATATTCCACCAGCTTTCTGTCTCTGAGCAAATGTGTATATGTGGGAGGGAGAGAATAAATGTCACCTAACGGGTCTTCCCAGGAAGTGCAGAAGCTGGATCAAAATCCCTTCCTGACTTAATTAAGCAGCCCAGCTGCAGCTATGCAGATGAAGAGGCTGGCTTGGTGAGGGGTCCGTGGTGCTCTCTGAGCCTGGTTGTCCATGGAGATCCTCAGTCATCCAGGTCCCAAAAGTGCTTTTTCAAGAGGCAACTGGACTTTCTTTGTTTTTGTTTGAAGACGTTTCACTTCTCATCCAAGAAGCTTCTTCAGTTCTGAGCCTGGTTGTTTTCTTGCAGAAGTTTCATTACCCTAAGTAGGTAACATCATCAGTGCTAGTGACTACCATTAATGATGTTACCTAGTTTGGGTAGTGAAACATCTGCAAGAAAACAAGAGGATCCCTCATTTCAACCCTGAGCTACAAATATTCTCCTTTATAGGCTTGTTTGGTTTTTGAAGGCTGGGATTAACTAGTCCAAACTCTGATGTACGTCTTTTAGTTTTCTTTACAGGAATATCCAGCAACCATTCTTTGGATGAGAAAAATACATTTCATACAGTCCTCAGGTAAAGACAGAATATGCATGATCTGATCCTGGCACTCAACTATGCATCCACGTACAGAAATACACTGCAGTTCCCAAGAAACTTTATCGTTTAGAAATTTCCACTCCTTTTATTTTGAGAGTGGCATTTGGTGAGTGTTTCTAAAGATGCTTCTGCCACTACAACAAGCTGTCAATTCAAGTTGTACTGTAACAAGGAATGAGATGGAAAACTCAGTAACTGAGGACAACAAAAGTAATCCTGGGCTTTTTTCTTCAGGGCGAGATTAAGAAACAACAGAGCAATTCATTTCAAGAAAGATACAGCTAAAGATGCTTTATAAATAAAGGGTATAAAATCCATGAATCACCTTTTGATGTCACAGATTACTGGAAGCACAAACCACCGTAAATCAAATCACTGCAACAGATTTAAATATTGGTTCATACAGCACAAAAATTATCAGAAGAATTTACTTCCAGGTGGATGATAATAGTTTTGTATTAGAATTAGATTTACACCCACATCTTTACAGAATCTCTTAGTTTATGGAGGCAAAGAGCAGGTGGAGCTTGGAGGGTGGAGTTAAATGTGTCATCAGCTTAGAGTTGTTATGTTCTCAGAAATGGTCTAAGTCTAGCCCCTCTTAAATTCTGTTGTCGCTTATCGACAATTAAGTTCTGAACTTTAGTTGACTAGATTCTTGCATATAGGCTTGAATAAATTTTTGTGTGTTGCAACTTAGTATATGGTCCTGATCCTTTGCACCTGACAGCTAATAAGTTATATTTTATACTCTTGAGACTACATTAATCTTTAGAGTGGCTTTGAATCTAGATGTATAATTATCCTTGATACACTTGATTTAATTGTCCCTTGCAAGCCCTGTAAGTAAAGAAACAAGTGCTCCTTGGTTTTCCTTGCATATAAATGGAGAAGATAAAACACAAAAAAATGGAATCTGAATTCACCCCAGGGTTGAAAATGGTTCTTTTTTCATGAACTTGCAAGCAATTTTCCAACCACAGATTGATTTCCTCTTTTCTCAGCTATACAAGGTGCCCATCTACACCATCTAATCATCTCCTAGGCACACAGTTGGTCACTTTTGCCCTTCCTTTTTTGTCTCTGGTTATGGCCTAGAAAGGCAGTGTCCTCCCTTTTCTCTTTTTCATCATTCAGTGAAAAGTGCCCTCTCTAGTCACATATTTTCTATGGATCCACGGTTTAGCAGATGACAGTTCTGGCTGCAACCACCGTCACTTTGCAAAAAAAATAATCACACTTTTTGCAACTCTGGAAGCTCATAAACCTAACACATGCAGAGCGATGCAGCTTAGGAGTGTTTTAGCTCTGCAAGCATGGCATTTCCTTTCCCTCTTTCACTACAACCTCCTACAGCTACAAATCCAGTTCAGACATCACTTCAGACTTAGGGAAGAGCTGGAGATGTCAGAAGATCAAACTTGATTAGTGGCTTGGCAATCACCCGAACCTCCTCATTTAATGGGTTGGATTTTAAGTTCACACACTGGAGAGACTCCATTGAAGCAAGTTTCTCAACAGGAACATCTGTAGGAAGAAGAAACATAACATCAAATGTAATTCATCGACCAATGTTTCTTTTAAAAGAGAGAAATTGGTTACTATTACTATGTATTCAATATATTCAAAACATTAATTTGAACTGCATCTGAGGAATGTAATGCAGTGACAAAACTAGTGATATTTTTATATGCCTTCCCTGCAGAGGGCCCCAGGTTCAGCCTTGGACAGCTTTAGTTGGGCTGGGAAAGACTTTTACATTACATCAGGGTAGGTCACTGCCAGTCAGCTATTCAGATCTAGGACCCACCTTTGTCCCCTGAAATATATTTAAGGACTCATTGCATATTTCCCTTTTAAATTTACATCTGTACAGAGTTAGGGCAGGTGCAGCCATCCATGCATAGGAAGGTTATAAGCCGGACTACTAGGGAAGCAATGGTAGATTAAAGACAGCTTTGCTTTTGGCAGATGACTGTCTCACAACAAGACACCAACAGATGGATTGATACCTCAAAACCTCTCCCCAGATAAAGGATAGGAGCTGGGATCACCCATAAGTGCTCCATACAGTTGCTCCATAAAATAGCAGTCTCTTACAGGTTTGTATCATTGGAAAAGATTCTGATGTTGGGAAGGGTTGAAGTCAAAAAGAAAAGGACATGGCAGAGGATGAGATGTTTAGATAGTTTAGCGATGCAATGAACATGAATTTTGGCAAACCCTGGAAGATAGTGGAGGACCAGGGGGCCTGGCGTGCTATGGTCCATGGAGTTGCAAAGAGTTGAACACAACTTGTGATTCAACAACAACGATACAGGTCTGAAGCACTGGGAGCTGAAGGACAGTCAACTTTGTCCAAGCTGCAGCTTGGAGCCTTCAAATGAAAGGCTGGTGAGTGTGATTTTTTTTTTGGGGGGGGGGATACTCTTTCAAGAGACTAAAGACAAAGACTTTAATTTGTTGCTATTTTCGATAGCTCCAAATGAATTTTTCTTGAATGTTCAAATGATGAGGCTTTAAATATTTGTTTATACATAAGAGATAAGATATGGGGCAAATAAATTTTTTGTTGTGTTTTTAAAGAAAATAAGCTACTGTGTTAAAAGTAAAAAAGTATGAAACTGATTTATTTCATTAAAGTTAATATATACATATTGTCATTTCTGGTAACTCTTAGTGGAGTTTTGCTGAATAAGATTGAATGACAAGGCTTTATAATTTGTGTATAGATAAGAGATAAGATATGCAATGAAGAGATCTTTGGTTGTCCCAAAGGTGCTTTTTCCAAAAGGCAATTGCACTTTCTTTGTTTTTCCTTGAAGATGTTTTGCTTCTCATCCAAGAAGCTTCTTCGGTTCTGGACAGAACAGGACAGAAGTGAAGAAATTTCTTGGATGAGAAGCAAAACATCTTCAAGGAAAAACAAAGAAAGTCCAGTTGCCTATCCATGACCTGGATGATTGAGAATCCCCAGAGACATTTAACTATTTTTGGTTGAAATAAGATAAGATAAGATAAGATAAGATAAGATAAGATAAGATAAGATAAGATAAGATAAGATAAGATAAGATAAGATAAGATAAGATAAGATAAGATAAGATAAGATAGATAGATAAGATAAGATAAGATAAGATAAGATAAGATAAGATAAGATAAGATAAGATAAGATAAGATAACCTTTATTGTCATTTTTTACTGTGGACACATTGGCATACATTAAAAATGAAATTCTGTTGCCTGCTCTCATACACACACAAAACACACATGTTAGAGATTGAAATTGTCTTGATGAAAAGGGAAGTCTTTTCTTATTCTTATTTCTTATTTCCTTTTTTCCTCTCTCCACTTTTTTACTTTTTATATTTTTCTTTGTCTTAGTTTTTATCTGTGTATTTTTCAACTTTAATAAAAATTATTATATAAAAAAGGCTATAAGCTACTTCATGCATCTTAAAGCCTGAAGTGAATGCTATAATGTAAACAAAACTAAGCCAGATTGACCTTTTGGTTTAATTTAATAAAAGGCAGCTTCCTATTTTCCTATTAAACTCACATACGGATAGAAAAAACATCTCTATTTAAAAAGAATCCCCCAAACTTCAGATAATACATTGAAACAAAACTTTCAGTTTGAAATAAGTATTTATAATAAGTCTTTATAGCAAGGCTATGGACATAAATATGTGTAAGTAATATTCAGTAGCCTGTAAAATGCCTGGTTTCGCCCTGTGATGTCAAAGTAACATTACAAACATTTAATAAGAAAAAAATAAAAAGTTAGGAGTTTAAATTAAACAAACAAATCACCCGTCCCAATAACAAACATGATGGCCTGTTTTAAAGGACTGTTCTAAATGTCAGACAAGATTTCTTCAATCTCCATATGAAACATTATTTAGAACATGGCAAACATTCAATGAGGAAAACAAAGGAAAATCTTCAACACAATAGGTGCCACATCTGCAGTGAAAGCAAATTTGTTCCTACTGACAAGGTTTTTTTTATTTTATTCTTATACTCTGTAATAAGATTTATCCCCTTTCAGAATGCCAAGGTCTCCAGCATATACCCCCATTGTCTTTAATGAAAAACCTACTTAATGGAAAAGCTAATTTTCTCCCGCTTAATAAACTTCTCTGTGTAAATTCAGTGCTTTTGCCTTATCAATTTCAGTACAGACAATCTGTTCTAAAAATCCTGGTTGTAATTATCCTTTCTGAGGATTTTTTTTTTTTTTTGCACAAAAGAAATGATCTAAATTGAGCTAGTATGTATTAAGCAAAATGAACTTGGTTAAGTATCTTGGATGGGTGACTAGGTAATAATCGCAGAACTAGGCTAAAGGAAAAAAATAATTATAGAAAAAAAGCTTATATACTTAAATTATTTTCCTTTTAGGATTAACAATTCTCCCATAATTTTGGATTAACAATTCTCCCTTAATGTGAAATAAAGATACAATACATATTGCTAAAGAAATAAACAAGCATATATCTCAGGGCTAATCCCCAAATGGCACTTGGTAGTGATAATTCTTTGGGATAAGGGAAAAACCAGTACCAGTTTCCTATTATTGCCTTTTTATTAATGAGCTAGAGCAATTTGAGATAAAACACAGGTTTCTGGTTATATAATTAAGGAAACAATTCACCATCTCACTATTTTAGATTGCATTGTGATAAAGACAGTTAATGATGTTTCAATCTGTTTTTTTTTAAATATATATTTTATGATTTGAGGCTTCCTTTTATGACAAACTGCCTTTATTTCGAATATAGACAAAACTATAAACTATTGCTGGGTTTCTCTTTCAACATGAAAGACTGGGTGGGTGGGACAAAACGTAAAATAAATAAAATTATTGTTTGAAGCATGACTACTGTATCCTACCCAAGGTCAGCCAAGGGGTTCTTTGTATCTTTTATAGGATTGCTTATATATATACATTATGCATACTTGCACGTTTATGAGTTTTTTCCCTCAGGGATACCACATAGGAATCCTGCAGTGAGATATGCATGCATCTTCCCCCCCCCCCCCGAATATCAACATTTTTCAAAAAATAGGAATGCTTTTGCTAGAATTGATGAGACGTCTTTATTTTTATTTTTAGGGCAGCAGAAAAAACCTCCATACAAAAGGGGGGGGGGAGAAAGCAAATAAAGTTGTGAATTAAAATTAAACTTCCTTGCATTTATACAAAGCTAAATTACTTGGCTTTTGCTCACTTTTGAAGACTGACCTTTCCTTACTTCAATTGTACAATTGCCTGCCTCACTTTGAACTTAGCACTTTTATCTGGTCAGAGGACAAATTCTGAAAGAAGCGTTCTTTATTCCCTTAACTGGAAAATCATTTCAGGGCAGGAGTCATTCAAAGCTTTTTGTTGACCACTGCAGACTTTAAAAAAAAAAAAAAAAAGTTAAAAGAGTCAAGGGAAGTGACAGGTTATGAATGACTTTTTATTGCCCTTTCAAAAAACACATATTAAGATAGAGGACTCTGTGGTACAGCATCCTTTAAAGCTGAAATAAGAAATCAGAAAGACCAAGATGGAAACAGGTTATAATTGTTTAGCAGGGGAGAAAATTAAGAAAGGTCGTAGAAGAACATAAATAGTAGAGAAATAGATTATCTATCTCAAAAGGTTAAATTATGGCAACTGGAGCAAAGTTTGTTAATCTGAGATGTTTCCTTACTCATCCAAGTAACTTCATCAGTCAAAATAAAAAAAAATAGTACATTACAATTAGTACATTCCAATGACTTTCTGACTCTCTGCCTAACTAATTTTTTATTTTGACTGATGAAGTTACTTGGACGAGTAACAAAACATCTCAGATTAACAAACTTTGCTCCAGTTGCCATAATTTAACCTTTTGAGATATTTTTGGCCTGGATGATTGAGTCTTTATTGACATAGAGCAGGCATGTCAAACTGCTGGCCCGTGGGCCGGATGTGTCACGCTGAAACCACGCCCACCCCATTGCCGTCAATGGGGAAAAAGTCACGATACGTCGCGCGATGTCACGTGATGTCGCGAGTTTGACATGCCTGACATAGAGAAACAGATGTCACATGTTTCTGTGGCTCCACGTCACTAGATAGATAGCATAGTACAATGGTTAAGGTGTTGGAGGACAGCTTGAGGGACACAGGTTTTCCTTAGCTATGAAAAATCATTTTTCCTTAGTTCAACCTTCCCCTCAAGGTTGTGGTAGGATTAGAATTTGGGGATAAAATTAGGATCCTGGGGAAAAAAACTAAATAGACATGTAATCAATAAATATTTCCTATATCCATTGGAATTTTGCATGTTGGAGTCAAGAATATGGTTGAATCAAGACTTTGATTAATCCCCCTTTGCTAAAAAATGAGACTGAAAAAGAAAGTTGCAAGATATGGGCTTTGCATTTCACAAAGCTTTTTGTACTGATAGTGGTAAATTGCTCGGCCTCAATTATTCCTACTCTACTGTCACTACTAGTTGTTTTTTTTTTTAAAGATCAGCTGTGCTAGAGATGCTCTTAGTCCCAGAATTTCAGCCAAATTTCAGGCGAACTTGATTCCCCATTCAGGTGGTCCGTGACTTACAACCATAATTAGGACCAAAATGTCCATTCTAACAACAAGTTGGTTGTTAAGTGAGTTGCGCTCAATTTTACAACCTTTTCTGCCACAGTTGTTAAATGAATCATTGCACTTGTTAAGTGAATCCTGCAGTCATTAAGCAGATCTGGCTTTCCCCATTGACTAGGTCAGAAGCCAGTTGGGAGGGTCACAAATGGTGATCACATGACCTCACATGCTGTAACCATTGTAAATACATGCCGGTTGCCAAATGCCCAAATTCTGATCATGTGACTATAGGGATGCTGCAAGAACTGGTCATCAGTCAATGTTTCAGTGCTGTTGTAATTTGGAATGGTTGCTAAATGAATGATTGTAGGTCAAGGATTACCTGTATAGGGATAAAGATCAGAGCAGAATCTATTCTCCAAGACCCACTGCCTCCCTCTGAATCTGCAATTGCCAACCTCTTTGTCTCCTAATGAGAAAAAGTGTGTGTTAGAAAGCAATGGGTCCTCCAGGAGTTGCCATGCTAGAAAACGCTACAGACAATCCAAAAGAAACAAATTTTAACTATCACTCTGGAGAATTCACTAATTTCTTGCGTTACTTGGAGCATCAGATCTCCCTTGTTATGACACAGCCATATATTAATCCTAAAAGATAGATTTACAGTTTATGAAGATGTCTATGAGAAGACAAGAAGACAGAATGGATTATTTCTCATTAAAAACAATAAAAAGCCTCAGATTTCTTCACCTATATTCATTATTTCAGGAAAAAAGGTTTGAGATTATCTACTAATTCTATAGAAATATATAGAACAGATCAGATGCTTTAAACAAGCCCATGAACAACAACAACAAAAAGCTGTACCTTGCTTTTGTCCATCTTAATTCCTAATATGTTTGTCTAATCCCAGACACTTTGTGGGTTGCGCAGTGACTCAGTGGTTAAGATGTTGGGCTTGTCAGCTGGAAAGCCGGCAGCCCAGGTTCGAGACCCGAGCACCATACGATGGGGTGTGTTCCCTCCTTGCCCCAGCTTCTGCCATAATCTAACAGTTCAAAAGCATGCAAATGTGAGTAGATAAATAGGTACCACTTTGGTGGGAAGCACTGTGTGATGTCTCGCTGCCCTCAGGACCATGGAAATATCTTCAGGGACTCCTCTTTGCCTGTCTCTTTCTGTACCATCCATTTGGTACTATCCAGTACCAAAACTGCATACACTTTGTATATGCATTTTTTTTTTAAATTAATCAGTCACATTGGATATGGTCTTAGATCAATTGGAAAAAAACTCAGGCACCAGGCTAGAAACCAGGGGACTGTGAACTGTAATCGTGCCTTAAGCAGGAAAGCCGAGTAAGTGACTTTGGGCCAGTTACTCTCTATCAGCTCAACTCACCTAACAGGGTTGTTGTTGTGAGGGAAACAGGAAGAGAATCCTCGACTTACAACCATTCATTTACTGACCGAAGTTACAGCGACACTGGAAAAAATGACTTATGACCATTTTTTCACACCTATGACTGTTGCAGCATCCCCATGGCCACGTGATCAAAATTTGGATGCTTGGCAACTGGCTCATATTTATGACGGTTGCAGGGTCCCAGGCTCATGTGATCACCTTTGGTGACCTTCTGACAAGCATAATCAATGGGGAAGCCAGATTCACTTAACAACCGTATTACTAAATTAACAACTGCAGTGATTCACTTAACAAGTGTGGCAAAAAAGGTTGTAAAATGGGACAAAATTCACTTAACAACTGTCTCGCCTAGCAACAGAAATTTTCGGCTCAGTTTTGGTAGTAAGTCGAGGACTACCTGCATTAGGTATGCTTGCTACCTTGACTTATTTATAAAAATAATAAAGGTGGGAAATAAATAAAAATAAATAAACATACAAAACTGCCCACCGCAATACTATTTTTCTTGTTGAATAAATTAGCAGTCTGAGGCCCCTTTACAAATATCTCCACGTCAGGTATGGCTAAACACTGAAGATACTCATCAAGTGGTGTTAATCAGAGTATGTAGGCCTTATTCATCTTTCACTAAAGGCACTTAAAGAATAAAGCTCCACTCAGGGGAATGGAAGCAAAGAAAATCCTAATCGGTTTATTTTGAGTAGATTATCACTACTCAAACACATCTGTGGTTGGGATTTTACTCAGCCCTTTGCGAGATATTACATTCACACCCCTCCTTAACTGTAGAGTTAAAATGGACCAGGCTTGCCTGAGGCCAAAAAAACCCCCAAAACTGCAGCAAAAGGAATTAAACTCATGCAATGAAAACAAATTGAATTACACAGTTATACAAACAATGCCTGAAAGCTATCATCCTCATGATGCTCGCTAGTGGGGAACACGTTCCCACATGGAAATGATGAGTTTGATTTTTTGCAAGGTTTTTCAAAGTGCCAAAACTAAGGGAAATTGTGGAAGGGTCTCGCCAAAAATTTTTCCTCAATCAAAAGGCTGAGGATGGCTTGGCCTAAAACTTTTCTTATCCTTCTAATCTAATCCATCTAGATTTCCCACTAGAAGTTATTTAACCTCCACATCTGGCTGGCTTTATGGAATCAGTCCATGTTCTTTGGAAACATTTCACTTTTTCAGACAAGAATAAAAATCCATATGGGTTATGAAGTCCATGGTAATTCATGCCATACTAATTTGCCCGTATTTAAGGTCCCAAAATCTGTCTTTCTTGTGTACCTACAAATTAGTTCATTTACTTCTCAAGAAGGTGTGCTTTTAATGTTATTTATTGAATCATAATTTTTAGAAACAATTTTAAAAATGAATGATTGAATGCCAATCTTTTTATTATGACTTTGTAAGCTATGGAAGTCTTTGTTGGTTTGTATTCTCTCCTCAGTTCAAAAAAAGATATCACCAGAATAAAATTAGGCTGTTTTAGAGGTAAAAATCAATAACTTTTATTGCTTAATTTAATTTTTAGGCACCCAATCCTCTTCAGTACTGTATGTTCCGTTAATGTCTGATTTTATTACAATTTTCTGGAACTCAAGAGAACACTTTTCAAAGCAAATCAAAATGACCCCAAAATGCTGGGATTGATGTTCTGCGATTAACTGCATCAACTGCATAAAAAATAAGTAATCTTTATTTGATTTTATAGTCCAAAATGATTCATGATTCTTAATTGAAGAAATAAAAGTATCTCTATCTCTAAATTATTTGATAAGAAAGATCAATATAAATAAAATCTGTGATTGCTCTCTGCCACTGCCACTATAACCTGGCAGGGATCAAAGATTTTTTTCACACAGGAGAGATTCATTTCCAAACTAACAATGTTTAGATACAGCAAAAAAGAGAAAACTATACATGAGCCTTCCTATCATTTTTTTTACAATTCACCATGCAAACACTTATATTTTAAGAATCTACAAGCACAAATAAATACAATAAATGAGGAGAGTTAAATTTTGCTGATACACCTCCCACTGTGCTCCTGCTTCATGGCACTGTAACTTTTTAAATAAACATTAGCATTTATAGCCACGTAAATAACTGATAGCTATGCTGGAATTTATTTATTTATTTGTTTGTTTGTTTATTTAAAAGACTTATGTGACTGGGCATTTTCTGTAGAGGTAGTCCTATATGTAACTCAAACCCTTTGCCAGACACTGAATTTAAATACTCTTGCATTTTAGATGACTATCTATAGTGCTTTAAGAGTTATCCAAATCCTGGTATTAAGCAGAGTGTCAATGCTGCTAAGATTGGATCTTCTTGCTTTGACAACATATGGAGATGCAGCCTTTTTCTTTCTTATGCTTTACTCTTACAATTAGATGATACTGGGGGAGGGGGAGGAATGTGATGGGAGTTAGTTAGACATAACAATATTGTAATAGTGTGTGAATTCTGGGTGTTTGTAATAAGAGATGATAAGGCATGGCGGGATGAAGAACTGGGGGGAAAGCCAGCATTTCAAACTAATTGGAGAATGTGATTTATGACTGTTAGTTGTAGGAGGGAATTGTGCTTTGATCTATGTGCTGAGGGGAGGGGAAGTCAGATTTTGGCTTCGACCATGTACGTGCCAATGCCATGCAACTTGAATAAAGATTCTTTAAGGTAAACAATGCCTCGGAGTTTCATCTGTCGGAACAGTGTTACAGGAAGATCTCTTTATCACTCTCCCTCTCTCTCTCATCTATTTGTCTGTCTGTCTGTCCCTCCGTCCCTCCCTCTTTATATCTCTAACTTTAATCTATCATCTATCATCTCTCTATATATATATATCATCTATCATCTAACCTCTTTGTATCTCCATCTTTCTTCCATTGACCTCATACACACGCACAGAGAGAGAGAGAGAGAGAGAGAGAGAGAGAGAGAGAGAGAGAGAGAGAGAGAGAGAGAGAGACATTATGTCACACCCAATGTAAAGTCTCCTATATAGACACATACCAATAAAACATTTGTATCTCTCTGTCTCAGAGAGCTTAAGGGAAAGTGGACTGTTTTGATAAAAACATTGAGGTAGTTTTTGAATCTTTACCTAATGTTTGTTTTTATTTGTAATATAAATATAAAGCAACTTTTTTTTTGCTTTTTATGCTCAGGCTTGTCTCCCAATACCATGTTACAGACAGCATAAATCTCTGATATTCTCCTCCCTAATGAAACCATGGCTATGGTTGCATGATACAAATTAGCTGACCACATTTTAGCTTAGTGTGTTATACATTCCCAGTCCAGCTTTGTTGTGCAACCCCAAAACTGTGTTGAGTAAACCATAGTTAGCAAACTGTACAATTGGGTAGTGTGTGATCTCTCCTTCTCCATTGGTTTCTCTGCATAGTAGTGGCTTCCCATATCATTTGATTTATCAGTTTCATGTTAAGTAGATCCTACAGCAGCCTCACCGTTAAAAAGCTGAACTTAAAAAAAATAATGTTGTGAAAAGATAGATGAAAAGCTGTTATTCATGTTTCATGTTCTACTCAGCTTGATGTAAAAAAACCATGAGGCTATCTAATTGTTCAATGATACATTCTGCCTCCTTACAAATTATTACTCACATCTCAATTATGATTTGGCAGTTTAACTGTGAAAGGTCCAGTACCAAATATTATTACTATTTTTGACATGGTTCAGGCTTCCAGAAAACCACCAGACCAGCACAGTCTAGAGGAGGAATCCAAGTGCCTGGAATCTTCCAGAAAAATTCTGTTCTCAGAATGATAAGATTGAGTATAGCTCAGGGGTCCCCAACCCCCAGTCCGTGGACCGGCACTGGGCCACGGCATGCCAGAAACCGGTCCGCGCAAACAAGCAAAGCCCTATCCGCGGGATGCAGGCAGTACATGAAACCACATGAAACCACTCCGGTCCGCAGAAAAACCTCTCTCCAAGGAACCGGTCCCTGGTGCTCAAAAGGTTGGGGACCTCTGGTATAGTTAATTCGGAATAGCCTACAGCAGGTGGCAACACCTAATCAACACTAATGCTAGTGTCAGCATTCCAGCACAAATTCAGTTGTAGCTACCCAAAAATCTTGAAACGGCAATGCTGCCTGATACGTTCCTTCACTACATAGAAATTATTCTAAGCAATTGGCTGACACTGCTTATCTTCCTTGTAGTCTAAATCTAAGGTCTTTTTTTCTCACACATTTTGTGGCTTAATAGATATCTTGCCTTGTGTTTCTCAGTTTAAAAGCGAGAGGGGTGTTCGGTGTTGACTTGCCTTGCTTTGCCTTGCCTTGCCTTGCCTTGAGAAGCTGTAGCTCCTGGATCTGTCCCAAAGATGCTTTTCCAAAAGGCAACTGGATTTTCTTGTTTTTTTTCCTTTTCCTTTCCTTGAAAACATTTCACTTCTCATCCAAGAAAGTCCAGCTGCCTTTTGAAAAAGCACCTTTGGGGCAACCATGGCCTGGATGATTGAGAACTTCCATAGACTCCTGGACCTGTGTTTCTCAACTTTGCTTCTTGAAGATGTGTGGACTTCCGCTCCCAGAATTCTCCAACCAGCAGGGAGAATTTTGAGAGTGGAAGTCGACACAATTTGAAGTAGCCAAGGTTGAGAATCACTAACCTAGACATTCTCCTGCACCTGCAGGATAACAGACTGTCAGAAAAATCATAGGACAATAGATTACACTGAGAAATTGAATAAAAACCACACAAAAAGATAATGGCAAACCACTTCTGTTGTTAAGAAAATGTCATGGCTGTGTCCATGCAGTGACCATAACTCAAGCTCATCTTGTGTCTGACTTCAAAGTATTGACTTCTGAGTAAACATACATTCTGGATGCTCCTTAGACGGTCTACCCTACAGTTTCAAGCTCACCATGGGAAGGTCATTGCAGAGAATAATATTTTTACTTTGCGAACCTAGATAGAAGAATGCAGGCTAGCTGACTGTAGCTATCTCTTCCCAGCTATCTCTTTTTGAAAAGGGAACGCTATTTCCTTAGTGTACATAATGGATTCAGAATCAATTGCCGTGTAATTCCTCTTCTTTAGCTACTGACAGATGCTGGCCACATCATTTTGCATCATTTCATATTAGCAGATCAGTCTGTTAGATGGGAGGATTTTTATGGAAATCGCAGTAAAAACAGCCTGTAATTTAGTAGGCCAGCATAATATTTGCTCAAGGTTATATATCTGCTTTCATTTTTAATGTTTAAGTCTGTGTGACACAGGAAGTCCTTTCCCTCTCTGTAACATCTACTGCAGTGATGGCGAACCTTTTAGAGACTGAGTGCCCAAACTGCAACCCAAAACCCACTTATGCATTGTCGAGTGCCGGGTGGGTGTGGCCCATTGGCTGGGTGTGGCCAACTGGGTGGGCATGGCCCATTGGGTGGGCGTGGCTGCGGTGGTAACGGCAGACAGGGTGGGACTAAAAAGTTCAATCAATCAATTCCAACTTTGCAAGATCTTTTTTTTTTCCGCAAGAGGTTGAAATTGACTGATTGAACCTTTTTTTTTTTTTGCACACGGCGGTGGAGGCCTAAAGCGGAAAGGGTTTATAAAATCCAGCTGAAGGCCTAGGACTGGGGCGACGGCACGCGTGCCCACAGAGAGGGCTCTGAGTACCGCCTCTGGCACCCGTGCCATAGGTTCGCCACCACTGATCTACTGGCTGAAACTTGATAGTCAGAGAAAACAACTTAGTTCATCACAAAATGCAGTGCTTCTATGAACTTGGGCTCAGTTCCCACTTTATCCCCACTGAACTTGACAGCTGAGGACCCAGAAATACATTACTCTGTAGCTTGGTAGTTGGCCCAGATAAGTAATGAGGATGGCATAGGCAAATATGCAATAAAGGAAAATCTTTGGACTTGTCAGGGTCCAAACATGGTCAATCCTGGTTGGCAGGGCTGAGCAAAGCTCTGGAGCTAAAAGGCAATATCTGATTTTGGTTGCATGTCACTCACCTGCTGGGATACTCCAATTCCTGAAAAAGAAGCATATAATGTATGGTGTATCGGAGCAATGCTACACGTGCACCCATGCGTGCTCCATCACATTTTCCTTTCCATTCCATATCTCTGCACAACCAAATTGGTTTTAGTATTTGGATGGGAGATTTCTAGGAAATTCCAGGGCTGTAGGCTAGATTGGGAAGTAAAGAAAATGCTTAAAGAAAGGAATAGCAAACCACTTGCATGTTATTCTCAAGAAACCATGGGATGTCTCTAGAATCTAGATAGTTTCCAAGAGTCCAATTGGATTCCAAGAAGCCTTTCCCCCCACTTTTATGGGGGGGGGCGAATCCTATTTGGAAAAAGGCAGCCGCACATTGCACTCAGAAGAATGAAAACAAACAGCTCAGAAATCCCTCTGCCTACTGATCAACATTCTCGCAACTAATTAATTTTGCCTAGTGGGCTTTTCGTTCTGCATTGTTTATCTCAGCAAACATTCATTACATCAGGAGAATGAAAAGGATGGACATTTTTGCTTTGAGGTACTTTTTTTTTAGCTAAACAATGCAAGTCCAGAAAATAGGACTGTATTGATAGCACTTTTCCAGAAAATGTAACTTAAAGGTTGGCACTACTGGCACTACTAAAAAACCATAGCACTGAATAAAACCTATAATGTTATTTCAAGGCTTTGAAATATTTCATATAATGCCCTAGTTTGCATGTAGGTGTCAAGTGCCAGGGAAATCAGGAGATTCAGACAGTTCAAATGAGTGTAAAGATTTATTCACACTTTCTACAAGAAACCAAGCTACTAACAGTGAAGGGAAATGAGTGAGAATTAAGAAGGCTTTCAAGGTTAGCTGGACTTTGATTTCTTGTGTGTGTGCTGAGATTCATGACTTATGATGCATTTGACCCCTCCCTCGGGCTCACCCGGGCCATCTCCTACAATATGCAAGGGATGGGATGGGATGGAATGATAGACAGATAAAAAGACAGACAGACAGACAGATAAATAGATAACATTTATTTTTTCCTGTGGGCACAATGGCACACATTAAAAATGAAATTTAGTTGCTTCCTCTCAAAGTGTACACATATATAACACACATTTAAAACATACTATATACAACATATGTATAGACCTACACCCTTACATATAAGTAACATATAAATATTAATCACTGTCCATCTTGAATACATAACGGAAGGAGGAAGCTTTAGAGTTCACAAGGTTAATACTGTATGGAACAAAGCTGTGACTGAATCTGGATGTTCTGCTTCGGATACCACGAAGCCCCCTCCTCCCAGAAGGTAACAAGGAAAGCAGGTCGTGAAGAGGATGTGTCCCGGACAATCTTGCGGACCCTGCTCAAGCAATGCTTATGTGCTATGTCCTGGATGGGAGGGAGGGAATTGCCAATGATCTTTTCAGCCATCCTCACTACTCTCTGCACTGCCTTCCTGTCTGAAGCAGTGTTGCTTCTAAATTCTAAAAATGGAATGGAACGGAACGGAACGGAACAGAACAGAACAGAACAGTTTATTTGGCCAAGTGGGATTAGACACACAAGGAATTTATCTCCGGTGCAGAAGCTCTCAGTGTACATACAAAACAATATAATAATAATAAATAAATAAAATAAAAATGATAATAGTAATGATACCAATAAGAGAAGGCAGTAGAAAAGATGAGAAGAAATACATGCATTGACTGCTATTAAGTGTGTAAACCAGTGCTTTCTAAAGAGAAAAATTGAAACATTTTTGACTGCAGGGCCATTTGATTTCTCCCATAGCTATTACTGTATTTTATGTTTCCTACAAGATATTTTCCCTCAGTCTTCCTGCCCTCCCCATCTCATCTGTCTTTTGTTATCTTCTAAATTCTTAGAAGCAGTCTCATCTGGAACAGGCAGCTACAAATACAATTCAAGGCATTTCTTTTGTAAATTAAATGCTCTTTCCTTGACACCTGCCTTAGATTTGCTTTCTTCCTCAGAGCTGATTTGATTAAATGAGGTTTTTAAGGGGCTGGGGAAAATAATTACTATGTTAGAAACCAGCTAAGCAGAAGAAATGCACTCATACATAGTTTGAGATTGCAATATTTTGCCAACGCAACGCGCGTAGGCGAGCTTTCATGAATCAAACACTACCCCCAAAAAATGTTAATGGGAAATCATGAAAATAAACAGGCACTGAATAAAAAGGCATGAAAATGCAAAAGGCATGGAATAAGGGCTGCGTGGAAACCAGCCCTGCCTCCTTGAAATTGGATGAACTAATGAAGGATCACTTTGCAAGTGTTCCCTATTCATATTGCTTATGGAGAAGATGCTCTCCATCAAGTTCTTGTCTGTGCTTGCCTTCAGTAATGATTACCTGTCCGTCTCTGGCATTGCAGGCAAAAAATAATGTGTAAAACTGCAGTTGACATAAGAGGGAAATTTTGCATGGAAAACCAGGTAATTCTAAGGGCAGAAAGTCATCTCAAAGAGGAGTCTGAAGATCAATAGTGAGAAATTCCACTTCAAGATAATGCTCAATCTTTCTTGATGGGATTTCTTTCTAGTTGAAAGCAGAGCAATTCTACCCAAAATGTAATAGTCTATTTTCTACAGCAAATGGTCCTCTGGCTGTATTACAGTATTATTTTCAAATAACACTGAGTTATTTTCTTAATGTGTTATTATGCTTCTTGCTCCTGTCTCACAATAGGCTCCCCCCCCTTTAACAGAACTGGCGACCAATTAATCAGCAGGTGGCAGAACTTAGCTATCCTTTTTTAAGCTTAGTAGCTAAGCAAAGCTGAGCCTGCATGATTAGTTCTTGGCTAGCAGATTACCACGAACACCTATGGTTATAGACCAGAGTATTAATTAAAACATTCAAATCAAGCATTCAAATTGAAACCAGATAAAGAGATTTCTGGAAGAAACACATGAATTTATATGTGTGACACATAAAAGATGAGGAACTTAGCTATAATCTTTCCTTTCTTGCACGGGCATTATGCAGCAGTTCTTGAGAGGACTTATAATTAAGAGCAATTGAAATATGCTGGATCATAGGGCTGGAAAAGAACTCTGCTATGATCACATAGGGCAGGGGTCTTCAAACTTGGCCCTTTTATGACTTGTGGACTTCAACTCCCAGAATTCATCAGCCAGCGTGCCTGGCTGAGGAATTCTGGGAGTTGAAGTCCACAAGTCATAAAAGGGCCAGGTTTGAAGACCCCTGACATAGGGTAATTGCTGGTCATATTAAGCAGTACTGCAACAAAAGCCAATGATATTCTCAAGCTAACTGTAGTTGCAAAAATCCAAAAAGCCACTAAGTGGGGGAAAAGAAAAGATACAGAAAAGTCTAGCTCTGTGCTGTCATCTAGTGGCTATTCAAGACATTGCAGCCCATATCTGGTAGCCCTAATTTTAAGGATCATATAGCGTGTTTCCCCGAAAATAAGACCCGGTCTTATTTTTTTATTTTTTTTGCTTATAAAAGAGGCACCAGGTCTTATTTTTTGGGGGGGGGGGTCTTTTCCACTCACCTCTGGCACCGACAGCCCTGCCCAGCTGGCCCACTTCTTCTGCGGCTGAAGGAGCAGCTTCATTCTGCAGCTGAGAATGGAGCGCCAGCCTGCATTCCGCAGTCAGAAGCCTTTCTGGTAGGCCTCTGCAGCTGAAAACTGAGCTACGGATTGAATCCATAGCTTGGTTCTCGGCTGCAGAGGCTTTCCGGAAAGGCCTCTGACTGCGAAATGCAGGCCGGGGACGCTGCAGAAGAAGTGGGCTGGCAAGAAGAGGCAGGCTGCAACAGTAAGTAGGTGCGGGGCACTTGGGGTAGCTCCACCCCCCCATCCCAGCTTGATTTTTAGGCATGTGCCTTGCCCCAAAACTAGGGCTTTATACCTCCTTGGGGGTATAAGAGGAAAGGAAGGGGAAACCAGTTAGGTTTGGAGGATTCTGTTACAAAAAAACCCAACTTTGTAAAGTACAGTTCTCATTTTCTTATTGGGTTTGCTTCTTGAACTGATCAACTCTGAAGGGCTGACATCAATAAAGATAGGTTGCAACCACAACTGGGGCCAGAATTTCCATTTCCAATTTCCAAGGAAATGAGTTGCACTAGATTTTACCACCTTTTTTTAATTCTTAAGCGAATCACCGCAATTGTTAAGTGAATCACACGGTGATTAAGTGAATCTGGCTCCCCCCACTGACTTTGCTGGCCTTGAGCTGGCTGGGAAGGTTGCAAAGGGTGAACACGTGTCTCCCCTTGAGCCCTGCAACCATCATAATAAATACATGCCAGTTCCCAAGTTCCCAAATGCTGATCATTTGATCACAAGGATGCAAGTACAAGGACCAGTCATAATCAACTTTTTTTTTCAGTGACTCTGTAACTTTACTAAATTAATTAAAGGGTCGCTAAATGTAGAGATAGAGGTCATATAGAGGTCGTGAGCAGCACACTGCCCACCTCGATCATGCTTCAAATACTATGATCTCACCCTGTTCACATCGTTAGTAGGAGATAAGACACTGACACTGGCTGGTACATGGTACATGATCTCACCTCAAATGAAATAACAGGAAGAAGATTAGCATGGAGAATTAACCAATAGAATGCTGTTGCTCCCTTCTACCTTTTGCTGCTTGTAAAACTGTATAAAAGCAATAAACACTGCGTAGGCAGTCAGACATCTTTGCATCCTGCTATGATTGGTCTCAAACTCCAACATCTGGCGCCCTGAACCGGGACACCCTCACCCCCCCATGGGGAGCAACTGCCAACATTCTTACCATCGTCTGGAATAGACCCCTAAGGTGCACCTTCGTCCTACGGGACCCCTTCATTCTACGGAACCCCTCAGTGGTACGTAATGGGTTGCAATCTATCTCAACACCAGCAAAAGCATGTACAGGAAATTCGATTCCTGTTACATAAATCAGGTGTGACAGAACCTGAGGCAGAGATAAGGAAGCTGGTGGAGGAGGTAGGGAAACATTATCCCTGGTATCCAGAGCGCTGGACGCTCCATTTACAGGACTGGATAAAAATAGGGCATACTTTACATCTTGAACCCCGGGCTCAGTATCAATGCCGTCAAGCAGTGGAAAAATTTGGCTCTGATGTCTCAGCAGGGCAACAATTAACCTCAAGCCCCTGCCTGGTTACGATCAGATAAAAAATGTCACCCCTAAATCATCTCCAGTTGGACCTTCAGCTCCTCCTGGAGAGGCTAATTCTTTTGCTTTTCCACAGCCATTGTACACCCACATAAGGCAAATTTTAGAGGAACAATTAGGATGCTTTGAAACTTCAAGTGGCTGTTAAGTTTAACCCTGTCAGACAATGTCTGGTGGTGCTTTGTGTTGATGTGTGGTAGTAAAAATAATCTTCCACAAGGCAACGTTGACAAACTTTGTAAACCTCCGGTTGGCTAGTTTATCTGATAACAACTAAGCCACGGAAGAAAAGAAAATTCAAAGAACTGAAAGCAAGTTTTTCTCTCTCTTTTTCCTTTAATCTGGCTCTTTGGACTATTCAACTCCCTTTTGTCAGAGGTGAGGAGAGGAGGCACTAGTTTTCCCCTCCCCCTTCATGCCTGCAAAAGACCCCAGGTTCAATATTCCTTTTAGTCTTTCCCCACTGTCTTTTGAAGTTGGTGGGATAAATTGGAAGTAACCATAAAAAATTTTAATTAAAGGGAGAGGTCTGTTTTGGCCTCAAACCCAAATTGATGTGTGTGTTTTGTTTTGTCTTATATATGTTTAACCCCTAGAACGTTATGCTTGGGCTTGGAATGGTGAGAAAAATAGGAGATGGTTAAAGGGCCCTATAAAAACCACATGTTTGGTTGGAATCATCTCATGATTTTTCTCGCTTCTTGCAGGACAAGCCATATGTCTAAATAAATGTTGTTTTAATAGTATTTGTGTATATATGTCTGTCTGTGGTGTTCTGTGTTATTTTCAAGACTTGGAAAAGGGTCAAAACCCTCTTTGATAACAACAAACAAAAAGGCCTTAATTAAAAATAAATGGTTTGCTTGGAAAACGTATGAAATGAAATATTTGTATGTGATACAGTGTAAGCAAACAGAATGGAAGTGAATGAGTTAATTTGCTGGTGTAAATGTGTGTGTGTTAGCCCTCACCCCTCCACCGGTCCCAGGCTGTGAAAGAAACAGTAAACTATAGTTTTTATTGTTGTAAAATGGGAAAGCAATAGCAAGAGTTTGCATGAGAAAAGTTTTATGGAAAATGCATGTGAAGGAGAGAACTATTTTTTAGTGATGAGATTTTTATAAAATTTCTTTTTCTTTTCCCCCCCTCCTGACTCTTTCGTTTTTCGCTGACGGTATTGCTTTAAGAGCGAAAGAAACACAGAAAGAAGAGGGGGGCAGGTGTTCGTTTTAACTATTTTTTTTTTCTTCCTCTGCTTAGAAGTCTGGGTTGAGGAAGGGGGATGGATATGAAATTTAATGCCCACTCTTGCAGTTTCAGCTTGCAATTTTTTTACTCGAAAGAGGAGACAGTAATTGTTGGACAATTGTTTTGCAAATTTTTGAGTTTTAAATTGTTTAGTTAGACATATATATCCATCAACCAAAAGAAATGTCTCTGAATTGTTTTGCTTAGATTTGAAAATGTTTTCCCTATTTAATGGAAATTTGTTTCATCTGAATGGAATCTGATTAAATTGGAACCCCAAAAATACAACCTAATTGGCTTTCTGAAATACAAAATGATTTAAGTATCTATGGAAAAGATACAGTTACACTCTCCCTATCTTTATTTAGGACATAAAATGTTGCAATCTTATTCTGTTCCAGTTTTTCCTCGTTTGAGCTTGCCTAAAATTATTTCTTTGGTCAAATTGTAGCAATTACTAGGCACCCTTAATTGGGTTCGCCCATATTTTTCAATACCTACACATTTACTTAGTCCATTATTTGATTTACTGACCAAAGGAAAACAACCTGGAGATCTTATTATGGTTCCGCCTGCAGCACTTGCCACAATTGAGCAAATTAATGACATCTTGAGCACTCAGTTTGTGGATCTGTATTCCTCATAAAGATTGTCAGTTGACTTCCGGTTCCGGTTCCGGCACACGCAGTCGCATGGGGAGATCCGTCTCTCCCACCGGCTGCTTTCCCTCCACCGGTAGACCCTTAATCGGGTCGAAAGTCGCCCCGTAGAGGCGACCACCATTTGGGGAGGCCTCCGCTTGACTGGGGAAGGGCGGCAGCTCCTTCCTCAGTTCAAGCTAGCTCCTTAGGGCCGTCGGAGGAAAGATCGGCCAGCAAAATGGACGATCACTTCGCCGCACCAGCCGAAAGTCAGAAGAACAACTAAGCGTAAAGAACCCCCATGGAGAATCCGGGTGAGACCTTTCCTACCCCTTCTTTCCCTAATCACTCTCCTGTCAAAAGCTTTTGTGCTTGAATTACTTCCCTGCTGTGAGGGAGCAGCGTTTGGGCACTTGGGAAAAACAGCTTTGAAGAAAAAATAAACCAGTTAATTTTTTATTGACTATTTAATCTTTGGAATACTGAGGGGGCCTGAAAACATTTTATTTTTGACTATTATTGTTATAACTACGCATCTATTATTTTGGAGAGGGCTTTCTTCATATTTTTTAACCTGAAAAATAAAAAAATTATTAATTTGGGGGGAAAAAGAAAGACCTTATAGCCTGCTGAGGACATCTTGTGACGAAAAGTGTTACTGCAACTGTAATTTTTATATGGCTAAGGATGGCTCTGACCTTCAAAAGATGATAAGAGTATCAGCTGTGTGGTGATTTAGTCTATGGAAAACTGGAGGTGAATATTTCTTTGATTTCTACGAAATAGAGCCTTCACTAAAAGATTAAAAAATCTTCTACTATTGATATGGAATCTAACACACAGCTGGACTATGAGCTCATATTGGAAAAAATTCTGGAAGCCACAGAGGATATGAACTCTTACTTCCAAACTCTGACGGATCAAATTATAAACTGAAAAACAGTGGAGAAGAAACAGACTGGCGCTAAAGAGATTAGTGAGCAATATGTACAACTTAAAGAGGAACCATGTCAACAACTCAACTATGAAACTACACTGAGAGAAATTGTGGGAACTAAGGAACAAACTAACTCTATACAACTCCAAACGCAATCTATGGAGAAGCTTGATGATCACAGAATAATTTTAACTGAGATGTCTGAAGCATTAACATCAACAGAGACTGACACTCAGATACAAGTTATTGAAAATTGTGATAATGTGGATAAACAACTGGTAAACATAACATGGAATAAAACGGCTTCTATCATTCATAGGCTATTAGAAGAAAGGAAAGAGAACTTTGACCAATTTGAAGCATTGAAGAATATTGACTCTCTAATATTGTGGTTTGATGATGCAGAAACTTTATTATGGAAACCGATATGGTACAGAAAGAAACCTAGAGTTAGATTTAAAAATGTAGTTTAAAGTTTTATTTAATGGGTTTAAAAAGGCTTTGACTTTTTGATCGATTTAACAACTAATGGAACACATGAATTTCGCAAGAGGATATCCTTTGTAATAATATTTTGTCTTAGATATGACAATTATTGGACAGATGAACTTTATTTACTGGGTTAAAAAGATTTTGTATAGACATAGATGAATTGATAGAATATATACTTAAGTTAGATAGAAATCTATTTGTTGGTTTGACATTTTTATTTTAAATAAGATAATTATTTTGTAATAGAAGAAGAATAAGAGGGATTGGTAACAAGAGAAGAAATGGTATTAATGAAGAAAACCAAAGAATATTACTGTGGGAATAATATACTAGATATAATCATTATGTTAAAAAAAAAAAAAAGGACACCCGAAGTGTTAATATTATGTCTATTTAAGGCTAATTAAAATATGGTAATTGTAAGTTAGTAAAGCTTAAAAACAGGACCTGGATCTTTATAATTGAAATGTAAGTGATATTTGATAGGATTGTTTGAAGTTTATGTATAAATATATTAATTTGAATATGCAAGACTATGAGGGAATTAGAAAGGGAATTTTAAATGAATTAATTTGAGCTATATACTTGTGATTGTTCTTTGGAATGTTTGATATACCCACCTGCACGGTGTTTCCTAAGCACTTTATGTAACCCTTCTACCCCTATAAAAATCCAATAAAATGTATTTAAAAAAAAAAAAAAGATTGTCAGTTAACTTTTCTGATATTCCCTACTAGTAAGTTGCCTACGGGAGTATTAGCTGTATTAGAATCGCAAAAAGTATATTGTATTGAATGACTTTATTTACCCCATACCCCTTCACAAAACGTTTTACCATTTATCCAGGCAGGTGCTGAAATAATAACTTTGGGATGCACTCGAGCTTGCCAACGAAATGGGACTGATTTAATGAATATTGTTCTTCCTCTACCTAAATCTGATTTTCAATTTTATTTTCAGAATAACTTATCTTTTCAGTGTGCTTTAACTGACTATGTAGGCTCTATTGCATATCATTTGCCTAAAGATCCTCGCTTTGCTTGTTTAATGACTTCTTCTTTTCCTGTCCGCCCATTGCTTTCTCCTTCTCCATTGCTTACAAGGATTCTTCTGGTGACCTCTGGAAAATATCTTACACTGCAATGCAATCCTCGCCTCAACGATTGGAACTGTCTGCTGTCATTCTAGCTTTCAACAATCTTTCAATTTAATCTCTGATTCTCATTATGTGTGTCAACTTATTTTTAATTTTCCAGGTGCTTATATCACACCAAGGATTGACGCCAATTTCATGGCTTTGTTTTTAACTTTACAGCAGCTGTTACAAGATCGGAAACATTTATATTTTGTTTCTCATATATGTAGTCATTCATCCCTTCCTGGTCCTTTTTCTGAAGGCAATAGTCACGCTGATGCTGCTGTTCATGTTTTACCCACCTTATTTTCAGATTATTTTTTTTGTCACTCTTTTTTCCATCAAAACGCTAGGGGTTTGGCACAAGCTTGCCATATTCCACTCGACCAAGCCAAGCAGATTGTTTTAACCTGTCCCCAATGTTTTGGGACATCCCCCTCGGGGGACACAGGAGTTAATCCCCGAGGATTCACCTCTAATCAACTATGGCAAATGGATGTTACTCATGTTCCCTCTTTGGCTCCCTGGAAGTATATTCATTTATCTATTGATACTTATTCAGGAGCGCTTTGGGCCACACCTCAAAGAGGGGAAACAACTAATCATGTTATTTTTCATCTTTTTTCGGCTATTACAGCCTTGGGCAAGCCCTCTTCTTTAAAAACTGATAATGGGCCAGCCTATTTTTCATCGGCCTTTTTTGCAATTTTGTACTACCTGGAATATTGTTCTTACTCATGGTCTCGTCTATAATTCCACGGGTCAAGCTATCGTGGAATGTGCTAATCGGTCCTTTAAGGACTGCCTCCAAACAAATAAAAAAGGAGGGCTCTCCAGTACCTAATTTGTCATGGGTAATACAACAGGTTCAAAAAGTATTATTTACCTTAAATCAATTGAATGTTTCCATTGAAAATTTGACTGTTTATCAGAGACACTTTCAACAGAAAACAAGCTTGCCTCCACCTCTGGTATATTATTGGGCATTACCAGATAAAACATGGTTGGGGCCGGTCCCTCTGATTACGTGGGGGCGAGGGTATGCTGCTGTGCTTGCTCCTACAGGACCTTTGTGGATTCCAGCGTGTTGCGTCCGCCCAGCCAAGGATGTCGTGGCATCAGTCCCTGGATCCAGTCCCAGAAATGACAAGGGTGACTCTCCAGACGGCACAGCGACCAATCTAATTCCGTCGTGCCAGTCATCCAGTGACATGGGGAGATGTGAAAAACTTGACCACCAAAGTGCAGGCAGTGCTTCAGCAGCAGCAAGTGGATCAAACCCCCGAGAACTTATGCGCTGCCATTTTTGCAGTTTTAACTGCAAATTCCTTAGCCATCATTTGTTTGTGTTTGATTATTAACAGCTGTCCTTTGGCAACAGCAGCTGTCATCCCACCCAAACATTCACTCAAACAACGAATGAAGCAAAACCTATGGGTGCAACTAGCTAACATCACACAAAATGATGTCTTTAGCTTATCTGAAGTATATGATATGAAAAATTTGCTTTCCACATGTTTAGTCCCTGTTTGCACCCCTTCTGCAGTAATTCAAAACTTCACTGGCTTGGGTGGATATCTATTAAATGGGAACTTTAATTATGGGACTATATCTAGTTGGGGGTTCGCTGCCTATTATTTACCCCCTGATGCAATTGCTTTGCACACCCCGGTGGTAGCAATCCCTGCAAATATAACATGTGCTAAAGTAGTTAATTGTACATTTTCAAGTAAAAAACCTCACTGTCTTCGCATTAGCTCACCTTAACATTAACGCTGTTGCGTGTAATTTAGCAAAAACAATTAATGCTACTTCTTCAGCTATCTCAGCAATCAATCATGAGCTGCAAGCTTTGAGAAAGGCTATTTTACAAAAGTCAGCATTTGGGTTGTGTAATTTTTGAAGGAATGTGTTGTTTCAACATTTCGGATGAATCACGAGCCATCCAGCACCAGCTCAATATTTTACACAATTTGGCCTCTGATTTGAAAATTGATACTTTAGGATCTTGGTGGGACAGCCTTTGGGCTTGGTTACCCACAGGCTTATTGAGAAATGTCATACGCTCTTTAACTATTATTTGTGTTATTTTGATTGGTAGATGCTGCTTTGTTCAGTGTCTTCCTTCCTTTTGACATATGTATCACAGCTTTTCGCCCCAAACCCCCTCCAACATTGCCTCAGGGTCAGGTTTATGCCCTGTATAAGCAATTGCAAGGATTTTCCTCACCCCTCTTATGACGATGCATTTTCTAACAAAACAAAAAAGAGTGAGATGTAGAGATAGAGGTCATGTAGAGGTCGTGAGCAGCACACTGCCCACCTCGATCATGCTTCAAATACTATGATCTCACCCTGTTCACATCGTTAGTAGGAGATAAGACACTGACACTGTCTTATGCCTAAGAGTATTTACACATGTACTGTGTTTCCCCGAAAAGACGACCTATCCCGAAAATAAGCCCTAGCTTGATTTTTATATGTGCGCCTAATATAAGCTCTACCCCCAAAATAAGCCCTACTTTTGGGGCGAAGTGCATGCGTAAAAATCAAGCTAGGGCGGGGGTAGAGGGGTGCAGCTGCTCCATGCACCCTGCACCCGCTTACCTTAGGAGCGCTGCAGCCAGGCCTCCCACACCCTGACATCTGTTACACTGCTAGTTGACTTCTCCTGCGGCCGCTTGAGGCCACATGCCATATGGCACATTGCGCTGCTGCCACCATTTGCAACAGGAGGCCACAAGACTCGTTGCACCAATCACGCCACTGCCACTGCTTGCAGTAGGAGGCCGCATGGCGCATCATGCTGATCGTGTCAGTGTTGCCGCTTGCGGCAAGAGGCCGCGCAGCTTGTCACTCCAATTGCGAGCAGGTGCGATTGGTGTGACAAGCCTTGTGGCCTCCTGCCGCGAGAGGCAGCATCGCCACAATTGGCGCAATGTACTGTGCGGTGTACTGCTGTGAGCGGCGGCAGCAGCGCAATTGTCATGATGCATTGTGCAGCCTCCTGCTGTGAGCGGTGGCACTGGTGCGATCGGCGCAATGAGCCACATGGCCTCCTCTTGCAAGCAGCAGCAGTGGTTGATCGACACGATGAGCCATGTGGCTTCCTGCCACGAGCGGCAGCATTGGCGTGATGTGCCACATGGCATGTGGCTGCAAGTGGCTGCAGAAGAACTCAAGCAGTGGCGTGACAGGTGTCAGGGCATGTGAGGCCAGGATGCGGCGATCCTAAGGTAAGCAGGTAAGACATCCCCCGAAAATAAGTCCTGGTGCCTCTTTTGGAGGCAAAAAGAAATATAAGACCGGGTCTTATTTTTGGGGAAACATGGTAGTATGGCTGTATTACTTTTATCCTTCTCATCCGTTCCACTACCTTCTCTTATTGGTATAATTATTATGAGTATTATTTCTTTAATATTATGATTATTATTACTTTATTTTGCATGGGAGACAAATTCCTTGTGTGTCCAATCATACTTGGCCAATAAAGAATATTCTATGCTATGCTAGGACCTGGCCACGCCAAACCACACCACACATCATTCCATTCCATTCCACGAGAAGCTAAAAAGAAAGCTCTAGGAGTTTCTTATTTGTCTCATACGTTTCAAAAAACTGGGAAAGTTGAGGAAAAAATACAAGATTTCTAAATTTAAAATCATATATAAGATGGTTACTATGTGAAAGAAATTGGTCATGAATAATAACATAAATGAAGAAATGGACATGAGAAAATTAGAGATGCTTGTCCCAGTTTTTTGTAAACCAAAACATACCAATTAAAAAACCAAGAGAAACAGAATTTCTGGAAATGAAAATATTTCTGATTCACAAAATAGTATTGTAAGCACCCCCCTCCCAGAGAATGAAATATTTGGGGGAATATTAAAAAAAAGGCAGGATAGAATATTTCCCCTGAAGGAGAAATGGAGAGAAAAAAATCTTAGGCAGAAACAGCCCCAGTCTCCCTTTCCTCAGGCAGAAACTTGAGGAGGCCACTCTTCAGAAATGCAGATTTGGTAATCCATTCAGAAAGACTGGGGCACAGTAAACAGCTGACGAGATTAAGAATTTACTTTCCCCCACCCAGCTCCAAGGACAGGATATGACCTCCCAGCCACAATGAGAGTCAGGCAACAATAATTAGAATACCAAAAGGGCACACTGAAGCTCAGATCAAAGTACATTGCACAGCAACAGGCACCTTAAAATACAAAACCCAAAGAAGGTATAAAAACCCACCCACTCTCAACTCCATTTTTGTTAGCTGTCCCAGAACCACATGCTGTTGCTGGTTCTGCTCATCAATACTCAGAAACCTTCTTTCAAAAGCAGCCTCTATTTTATTCTCAGCTTGGAACTGGACCTGATTATTCTTTCAATAGTATCATTAAGATATTTCATGAGGCAAAATGAATATAGTTCCTTCCCTTCTCTCACACATCTCTCATTTTTTAATCTGAAAAAAAGTGTTTAATCCAGTTAGGAAAAAGTTCACAATATCCTTACTTCCTCATTTTAATAAGAAAGTTTATGTTTTTAATATTAAAGTTTGATGAATAGGTAAACATTAAAAGTTGCTACAGTCATGGAGTTTAATATACTTTAAAAACAAGTATAGTTGTTTGTTCAAATAATTGTTATTTTTTTCACTGTTATAAGCTAAACATATGTTTTTGAGCCACCAAGTTACAATAATAGAATATTTCTCTGGTGTATTAGAAATCTTAGATAACATTTTAAAAGGTCTGGCTGTCAATTTTGTTATGCTGGAAGTGTGATGATTTTGGCAATACTTGACATATAATATAGGCCTGTGCAACTATTGTTCATTTCGGTTAGATAACCATAAGTTTGACAATGTAGATTTGGGAAGAAAAATAGGGTTAAAGATGTAACATGATTTACTTATGTATAAAGCAAAAACTGCCTCATAGTAATTTTTGTGGTTAAGGTTTAATGCTAGACAGACTTGACTTTGTAGGGCTAAAAATATGTTCTTCCTCTTTCTTTTCTTTTTTTTTCCTTTTAGATTTTGTTTTTATTCTTTTTCTTTTGTATGTTAAAGCAAATAAACAAACAAACTTTTAAAAATTTCAAAAGCAACTAACCTCCATTACAGTTTTGGGGAAATTAATCAGTGCCTATTAAACAGGCATATTAAGCTATCAAAAATATAGAAATACAGAAATCATATCCTCTTTTTGGTACAGTATAGGTAATCAAATAGGCATTTTTTCAGCTTCTATTGCTTGTTAAAAGTAACAGCTCCTATGGCACCTGGTATTAACTTAAAATGAAATTTGACATTACTTGTTAGAAAAGGCTGCTTGACCAAGATAAATACAATAGCAACAAGATAAAAATTTCAAAAATAGATCGCATTTTGTGAAATATTGGCAAGGGACTGCAAATTTAGCAGGGAGCTATTTATAAGAACAGCAGTCCATCATTCATTCAAAACTATTAAAATATGGGAAAGATAACTCAGAATCTCTTTTTTTCTTGCTTTCAAGTTCAACAAGGCATTTCTATTCAAAGATTCTGCCAATTTGTTGGAATATATGCATTTTAAAATTTAGGCTTTCATTTTGAAAGTAATAGGCAGTGATGTCAATTCAGCTTGTGTGATGCCTGTATGTTTGTACTGAATGCAGTATTTGAGCTGCTGCTGGATATCAACATAAATGCAGACATATATTTTTAAACATACCAAATAAATATCTCTGTGCCTAAAATCGACAGGGCACTGCCAATGTAAATACTGAACTTTGCCACCACACACTACAGTATAAATTAGTAACTGACGTTTTTTTGAAAGAAGATTATGTGCTATTTGGAAACATAAATATATTACTCATTTGCATTTAGATGTGTTTTCTGCCTTAAAACCGTTTCTTAAGTGTGACATGGTACAATTGTGAAACAAAGGATGGAATTTTGCTGCAAATCACCAGGCAACCAAGGAATCAGATTAAACTTTGATGCAATTAATCATCCAAGATATGTTCATTGTGTATATGCATAAATAAAACAAACAAAATAAAATAAAATAAAATATTACCAGATGTTTTTATAAAGGTGAATCCTGGATACAAAGAAGTTAGTTTATACTTTGTCATAACAGCTCGGTCTGTTACTGTGATTCTGAATATGAAATGATTTGTCCTTGAGTTGACTTAGAATTGTCTGGGTGGAATTCAAACTATCATCTGTTTCTAATTCCAGAGCCTATTTTTCTCTTCCAAAAGTCAGAATTCTTGACTTATTTTTATCATTTACTAATTACAACTTTGAATTATTTTACAATTCATATTATTATTCTTCCCGAGCCTTTAATCACATCCCAGATAGGAAATTGAGGTTACACTCACTTGGTGCTCTAAAAGAAAAATGTTTTCAGGTGATTTTGGTTTAGTATAATGTGCAAATCCAGGTCACCTGTGGTCTATAAAGATGTGTAACATATTAACAAAGCCCCTAGTGATTAGCTGGCAATGTGTTTTTATGAGGGCTTGTAAAAAAGGTAGGAAAGGTTTTACTCTTTTCCCACTGTGACTCTTATTGATTCAGGTGCTGTAGGAACTAAACTAAATCTTGTCTTCTGTAATCCCAAAGCAGAAACATCTCATTGACATATTTTACCTATGCATTTGGGATTCTCTGCAGCTGAGCACTTGTGTTGAGTTCACCTGTAAGCAATTTGCATTGTATCAATAATAATGGTGATCGTATAGCTTTGTCATCCGTTTTTTTCTAGATTCTGCCATCATATTGGAGAAAAAAAATGTTATGCAACTGAAAATGGCCAATGAAGCACAAAATTTCAGAGAATTCATGAAGAATTCTTCATGATAAAAAGTTGCGAATATGGAAGAGATCATTATTTAGCAGGTTTTGAATATGGAGTTGAAGGAAGGTTGGTGAGTATGATAAAGGTGGTACATGATGGAAGTGAACCATACAATAAGAATAAAGGTTAGGTTGTATGATGCCTCTTGCTTATTTAGTGTGTTTATAGATGAATATTTCAGGAATGCTTGTGGTGATGGTAGAAATCGGGTCATAAGAAAACCAAAATTATTTGTAGTGAATGTCAAATAGAGTGCATGGTAAGCTATGGACTAGGAGCACATTTCCTGAATTTGACTGGGAAAATGGGAGTTTTGCAAGATATATGCAAATATCGACTTACAACCACAAATGAGCCCAACATTTCTGTCGCTAAGTGAGATGTTTGTTAAGTGAATTTTGCCCCATTTTACGATCTTTCTTACCACAGTTGTTAAGTGAATCACTGCAGTTGTTAAGTTAGTAACCCAGTTGTAAAATGAATCTGGCTTCCCCACTGACTGCTTGTCAGAAGGCTGCAGAAGGTGATCACGTGACCCTGGGACACTGCAACCGTCATAAATGTGAGTCAGTTGCCAAGCGTCTGAATTTTGGCGCTTGGCAATGCTGCAACAGTTGTGTGAAAAAGGGTCATAAGTCGCTTCTTTTAGTGCCGTTGTAACTTCGAACGATTCACTAAACCAGGGGTAGGCAACCTTGGCTCTTTTATGACTTGTGGACTTCAATTCCCAGAATTCCTGAGCCAGCCATGCTGAGGGAAAAGGGAGAGGTTTCCAAGCTGAGCCATGCTGGCTCAGGAATTCTGGGAGTTGAAGTCCACGAGTCATAAAAGAGCCAAGGTTGCCTACCCCTGCACTAAACAAACTGTTGTAAGTTGAGAACTACCTGTACTGAAAACCTTAAACAAGCAGATGAATTTATGTACCTCGGCAAAATGTTTTTTAAAGATGGGCAAACAGATGGAAAAATTGTGAGGTGTGTAAGTTCTGATAAAAAGTTAACAGACAATATGTGGTTTACTGCAAGAAATGCAAGTTTGTCAAAATAAACAAAAATAGCTGCCTGTCAGAATGCCCCTTCACCCGCTTCATTATATTGGCAAAGATGTGAAGGCGAGACATACTTTGCTTTCCTGAAGTATAAACTAAATTGGACAATGCACTAGAGAAGTAGTAGAGATAAACCCTAATGGGGACAAATTTCAACCAGATCATAACAAAGATATTTCAAAGGACCCCCCACAAAAAAAAAATCAAAGCTGTGCTTTTTATGTATTTTCTTGCTGTGCAAGCAGGACACCGAAGGAAAGATAATGGACACTTTTGAATTATGCAAGCAGAAACTCAGATACTTTGGACACCTGATGTGAAGGGATGATGGACTCGAAAAATGAATATATTTGCCAGATAAAGGGAAATAGAAGCTATCTTCACAAGGCAAGCGACAGCATCAAAGAGATTACTGGAATATCCTGGGAAGAAATGATTTATTGCTAAAGATGAGGGTGGGCTTTAATCCATCAGTCACCACAGAGCCTGACTCAGTAAATAACTATTAAGTATTTATTTCTGTTGAGAATCTCCAACCTCCCATACATCTAAACAAATTAAAAACCTATTATATGGAATTTAAAACATTCTTTTTTAAAAAAAATATTATATAAAATTTACCTATACGCTTGGTTTGAAATACGGCACATTATCAGGGTATTAGAGCATCTAAAAAGATTAATCTGAAGTGCAGTCAAGTCACACTAAATTACTAGCTTTGTAACACCACTGAGATAAAAGTGGTAAATAGCTTCTAGTAACAATGCAGGGAGAAACTGAAATGACATACTGTATACAGGGAGAATGCTTTCTGAAAATGATTTCTTACGGACTTTGATTTCTTTTCAACTGGTATTCTATATCTTCTGTCCTTTTAAATCAAGAGCAAACATTTGCCCAAATTACTGGGAAAATATAGTATAATACAAACTCGTAGCATTATCCAGTCTTATCTTCTTCCTGAAGCAGAACATTAGGTTTCTTGTGTTTCTAAATACAATTTCCAAGCACAAATAGAAATATGTGTAAGATGTTCCCTATGTAAAGGTCTTCATCAAGATGTAGTAGGTCCTTCTTTACAAAAATATGTTTTCTTTCCTATCTCCAAATTAACTACTACATATTTTTCCCCATCTCATTTAATTTGATCAACTGTCTGGACCAGAACTATGCTGGCTTTTGGTGATATCTCACCCTAAATACCAGCTGTTTAAGCCTCCTATCCTACTTGTTCTTTGTTTGTCCTGTTAAATGGCTTCACTCTTTACAGTACGGCCCACAGAATCTGAAATTGATTCTGAGATTGCATTCGTACATCTATCTCTTATTTTCTTTAAAGTCCACCTTCAGAACTCAATTTCTCCACTGTCTTCAACACAAGGCTTATCAAAACTATGCCACCCTGAAATTAAAATTAAAGAAATGAAGCCAAAAAGTAAAACAGACATAATGCAAGTAATCAAAAATACTTGTTTGCATCTAAACAAGTGTACTTAACCCACTACTTTGATTCTGGAGATAAAGAAGGTTCCAATGCAGAATGTATTCTTGGCATCATTTTAATATAGATTTAATACTGAAAGCTTTTTTTCTGAGGTGCAAAGTAAAAGCAACATTTGGGGCTGCGAGAGGAATGCATGTATATGTATATGTTTCATTATTAAACGAATGTAGAGTTGTTGGAAGGCAGACAGCCTATAAGTGGTATAAATAATAAATTAATAAATTTGAGACTGTTAAGTCCTTAGGGAGCTATCTTTAGAACCTTTTTGTAAAGCACATGCACATTCAAGTGACCACAAAAATAATATATACTACAAACATACTACATACAAATAACTATTAGGTTGCATCCTGAATTATAGTTAAAGTAGAAATTGAGTCATGTTGATTTCAATAGGACTGCTCTAAAATGATTTGTCTAGCGACTCTGACCTAAAAATACCTATAAATTTTCCACAGATCTGCAATATTCCTACAAAATTCCTATAAAAATACTTAAAAAGTTAGGCACTGCCTCTTAAAAATACTTTTTACTGATTCAAATGAGTATGAGTATTCTGAACTTCAAATATTGAATCAAACTCACCAGTGCACAGTAGTCTCGATAACATGCTGTTTGTTTGGACTCTGATAAATTTGCCATCTTAAAAAAGGTAATTTCAGTTAAACTAATTGCTGAGACCAATGTCAGCACAGCAGGTTACCAGCAACTTAGTAGTTAACCAGAAAGCCTGTGATCCATTGGGTCATTGTTTCAGAGATATTTCCTTACCTAAAGAGAGAAACAGAATGATCACAGATGGGCAAAATAAACTAGTGGGAAAGGAGGTACTTCTGATTTCCTGCTGGCTTCCCCACTGAGTTTCCTTATGAGAAGCTGGTAGGGAACATCCTCCTCCTCCTGGGCTGACTCACAGAACTAATCACTACTTTGCTGGGGGGAGAGGGAACAAAAAGAGCTATGGACCATGAGGAAAACTGCATTCCCACTTCTCATCCCAGCATCTTCCCAAGGGCTCTCTCCTTCCAGGAAGGACAAAAGCTCATTCATCAACTGCTGGCTCCTTCCAGCCAGACCTATCATGCCAGTAGGCATTTGAGTAGATCCCTCATCTTTCTTTCAGAGCCCACTGTTGTTAAGTTGTTTGAAATTTCAGCTTTGGTTCTAAAGCAACCAATTGCTACTTATCCATCAGACCTTACCACCAGCCATTTGGCGCAACAGTGATAGCAGCAATGACTTATGTCTTCCTGCAGGCTTCCCCATTGACTTTACTTGTGGGAAGCTGGTAGGAATCATTGTAAATCACTCCTCCTCTTTCTTGACTAACCCACAGAACTGCCTGTCACTTTGCTGTGGGGAAGGGAAACTGCTGACTACAAGGAAAGCTGCATCCCTGTTTTCCGCCCTGGTGTGTCCCCAAGGCCCTCTCCCTCCAAGAAGGAAGAAGATCTACACATCAACTGCTAGCACCTTCAGCCAGCTCCATTTTGCCAGCAGGCTTCCAAATCATCCATTCATCCTTCCCTTGCTGCCCACCACCATTAAAGAGTTTTCAAATTTCAGTCTCAGTTCCAAAGCAGCCAATTGCTGCTCACCTGTCAGGACTTGGCCAGACAATTGCCTGTGGGGACCAGAGGAGGCAAGAAAAGAGGCAGGGATAAACCCCTCCCATCTTTCCTTGTACCAGATAACCTACAGATTTCTGGGAAGTTCACAACCTAAGATTTCTGGGAAGGCTTGATGGTGCTGACATGGCTACATCTCAGCCAAGTTTCAATCTCATTGGACTAATGGGTCCCAGATTTTGTTTTGTTTGAAGTTGAAGTTCATTGATTTAAAAAAATTGCCCTATGATGCACTGTTTTGCCCAAATGAAGGTTACAAAAAGGCAAACACTGAGAGTTTTAGTGGTATATAGATAGATCTGAATTAGGAAAAGATAACTACACTTGGTCATCTTCAGATAAAGTAGTTAAAATATTTCAAGAGAGCATGATCAGCGTGAATACTAATATACATTTTATAAATATGATCATTTCTAACTTTCAACTTTTATCATGGGCAATCTCTCAAAAATAGCATACTCTAACAAAATCCAACACTATTTCTCAGAAGTTGCCCTGGAAAAAAAGCAAAAGCAAATTTGAAGCCCAAACTATTCTAAACATCAAATGTGTAAATATTTCATATCAATACCCAATATCTTTTTCCTTTTTTCGGGTAAATTCCTGCAGCTTTTTAATTTTTCATCCAGTATTTAATATTTCATTCCCCCTCCTTCTTCTTCAGGTGCAGATTCCATCACAACAACATCCTATAATAACTCATATAGACCCAATACTATATGGAGTTGAACTTGGATTATGCCCCAATTTAATACTGTTTGGACTTAATCAACATTCCTCAGGACGATCTTTAAGTCCGATCTCTATTCTCAGCCACATTTTGCAGAATGAGGCTGGACATTTAAAGATAGCAGCAAGGATTTGGATTGCTATATTTAAATATTGCTTAAAGCCAAATTTAATGCTCTGGGGTTTGACTCTATTTATCCCAATTAAAGAAGAGCCTTCACTCTGGTAAGCTACATTCCCTTATAATTGTGGCCGTATTTGGGAAGCACAAAATTCCATATTGTTAGCTTGTCACTGAAGCTCCCTGGGAGCTAAATGTACACTCCTGTGTAGTGTACATAAATATACAACACTCTCATCATCTTGATTTTACTGTCCTCACAGTGTTACCATGATGGGTTGCAATCCACTTTTTTATTTGCCAGTACAGAGCCAGAGTTATTCATTCATTTATTTATTTTTATCCCACCTTTATGACTTTTATAAATAACTCAAGGTTGTGAACATATTTAATTCTCCTTCCTCTTTCTATTTCCTCCACAAAAAACAACTTTGTGAGGTGAATTAGGCTGAGAAAGTATGTCTGGCTCAAAGTCACCAAGTTGGTTTAATGCTTAAGGCAGAAAAAGAACTCACACTTTTCTGGTTTCTAGCCTGGTGTTTTAACCACTAGACCTGGGGTATCCAACCTTGTCAACTTTAAGTCTTGTGGACTTCAACTCCCTGACTTCCCTAGCCAATTGGCTGTGGGATTCTGGGAGTTAAAGTCTACAGGTCTTAAATTTGGTATCATCTCGTTTATTCATGCTGTGTGGGCGTTTTTCTATCTCGATGGCTTCTCTGATTATTCTGTTGTTAAAGTGTTCAGTTTTGGCAATAGTTCTGGTATTTTTAAAGTCAATTTTATGTCCTGTGGCTTTGAGGTGTTGGACCAGGGAGGAAGTTGGTTCCTCTTTTCTGACTGAGTTCTTGTGTTCTTCAATGCGTGCACTTATTCTTCTGTTGGTTTGTCCAATGTATGTGGTGGGGCAGGCGGTGCATGGGATTTCATATACTCCTTGATTTTCTAACTCAATTTTGTCCTTGGGGTTTCTTAGGATGGTGGATATTTTTCGGTTTGTGCAGAATGCTGTTTTGATGTTGTGTTTGTGGAGGATCTTGCTGATTTTGTCTGTGGTGCCTTTTATGTATGGGAGGAGGGCTTTGCCGTTTTCTTGTTCTATGTCTTGGATTTTAGTGGGGGTTTCTTTTTGGATTAAGTTGGTAATCCTATTTCTTTGGAATCCGTTGGATGTTAGTACATTAGTGAGAGTGTGTAGTTCGGTTTTTAGGTGTTGTTCGTCAGCTAAGCGTTTTGTTCTCGAGATGAGTGTCTTGGCTTGTATATGTATATGTATATGTATATGTATATGTATATGTATATGTATATGTATATGTATATGTGTATGTATGTATGTATGTATGTATGTATGTATGTATAATGGTGATTAATTTTAAATAGAGAACTATAAGATTAGAGTAAAAGGACATCATTATTCCTTGATTGTTGAATATAATTATGAAATAATTATATGCATGTATTATTGCAATACTGTATCCAATCTTTTAAAATTAAACATAAGATTATTTTAGATATAGGGTTATTTTATATGTCATTATGCCATTTGCTCATTTATGTATAAGAAACAAATAAAATGATTTTATTTTTCTCAGTGTAATTATTTTATTACAATTGATTTCTTTTCAACTCTACTCAACCAGAGACAAATAATTCCTGCCATTTCAAAAGCTTTTAAATGTGTATATGAGGATTTAATTGAGTGGAAATGTAACCTTTATTTTTCCTTTTATAAATGCATCATTATTATGCATTATATTATTTTATCTAATTCTTGCTATCTTATTTATCTACATAATACAGATTTTGTTTCTTTTAAACATATAATTAATAAAATTAATACTTCCAAAGCAGGATGTTTATTCAATCTTATTAGGCAATATTACTAGGAAAAGGGCTTTTAGGTTTAAATTAATCAACAAAATATCATATATTTTTTAAATTAAATGCATGCTGTAGTATTTCTCAAGGATATTTTTTCACCCCACTTTTTAACTAATCTTACAGGCAATATGTTATACTATTCAATAAAAAAATTAAAAGTGTTGTAGTAATTTAATTAGAAACAAAATATTGCTGTATAGAGATGATGCCCTATATTTTGTAAGTAAAATACTATGAAAAAATATTCATAATTTTTCAGAGCCTTCCGGTTTTGTGCCCGCAGCACATGGCCGCGCAAGAGCAGTCCTCCGCTCCTCACGGCTAGTTTCTTCCTGCTTGGGGGACCCTAGATGGGTCCGAAGTTGCCCCAGAGAGGTGACCGTGAAGGAGGGGCGCCCCGTTGATCACGAAGCGACAGCAATCACTTTGTTTGATCTGGGGAAAGCCCTCCAAACCCGACAGGAGAAAGACTAGCATGAGATCAGCGTCTAGCCCAAGCTGTTTCAGCCGAAGCCACAGAGCACGAACCTAAACATCAGTGAACAGCGTGCTTGGAATTGGTGAGAGTACTGATCTTCTTTCTTCTATCTACTATCTAAATCCTTGAAAAGATCCCCAAAGCAAGGACACCTCCAGAAGTGAAGGGAGGGGACTATATCCCCATTCCCTTACAGATGGAAGCGGCAAATTAATATTAAAGGAGGGAAGAAATATATTAAAATTTGATTTAAAATACTTCAGCCTGGACAAATTTAGGAACTAAAAAACTGTCAAGATTATACCCTAAATTTTTTTTGATGGAATTATACAAATATATAACAAAAATAACTTTTTGATTGAAAGAAAAACTGAAAAAAGAAATAACTGCTGACATCTAGTGGAGACTCAGAGAATAGAACACTAACAACAAGGACTCAGAAATTGGCAGAGTGCCTAGAAACAAAGAAAAAGTTGTTCTTTTGAATTGCAAATAACCTTGAAGACAGCTGGGAACAAAGGAAAAGCCAGCTATAAGATTAAAAAGTGTTTGAAAGAAAAAAACAAAAACAAAAAACACCTGGACTGTTGCTTAAATCTAAGAACTGTTTATGGAAAAGAAAAACCTTGGCTTTTTGGCTAATCTTTTAGAGGCGAATCTGTAGGAAGGATTTAAAGTGGCTTAACATACTGAACTGTAATTTTGACTGACTGATAAATTGACTTTTGAATTAAAACATTGATGAAAGATTATTTGAAGGGGGGAGACAACATGGATATCACATACATATCAAAAAATGACAGGATGCCACATTCAATATTTTCTCCTGAAGGATGTAGCCCGGAAAATCAAGGGCCTCCAGAAGCAATACTTCAAGGCAAGATAAATACTTTCCAGGAGGAAATATATGTAATGTTAGGACAAATACAAATGACAATAGACTCAAACCACGAGGAAATCTGGAACAACTTTGATGATTTAAATAAGCATATTTCCAATCTAAATTTACAATTAAAAAATACCCAGGAAATAACAACAAAGGCACAAATAAATCAGACAGCAGACTACAAATTAGAAGAGTATGATCAAATTGATGAAACAACAAAGGAAAAGAATTACAATTTGACACAAACAGGAAAAAATCTTCAAGGTTCTGATACAACAAGAAAAATGGAATTATCAGGAGAACCATCAAAGTTTGGGAGACAGAAAGTATTTTTCTTACTTACTTCATCTTTTGTATTCCCAACAACATTTGTAAAAATATAGGAACTGCTGGGTAAGCGGATTACATCAATTTGGAAAATTACTCAGCAAAAGAAGAAGACCAGAGACAGATACAAGAGATTTGACTCGCCCTACCAGATGGACTATTACATGAATGAACATTTGTTTGAATATGGCTAAAAGAACAGAGAATTTTGAACATAAAGGGGCCTTATAACAAGAAGGATAAGAGATTTAAGTATATTGTATGTTTTATAATATATGAAATGTTAAAATAGTAGGTTGATGTAACTTTTATTAATATATAAGTGAAATATAAACTGATTAAAAAGGATGTTATATCTAAATATTATAAGACAGATAAAAAGTATAGTATTTTTATAATGTATGATATAAAATATTGGGAAGATGCACTTAAATGGGAAAATTTGGACAGTTAGATGAAGAAATTATGACTGATAAGAATTGGATTGAATATAAGGGAATTTAAGCGAACAAAAATTATAAAAATAGGATGTATGCTGAACTAATGAGATGATGGTTATGAGAATAATATAAGCTGAAAAAAAATGTTATATATAGAGATTGTTATTATTTGCATAAATATAAAAAATGCCTATATCTAATCATTTATATATTGAAAATATTAAGAATTATATTTTGGCTAAGGTTGAAGGAGAATACAAATGAGAGAAGGGAAGATCAAAGAAATGTATCATTAATTAATATATTAATTATGGAATTATTAAATTTAATTATTATTAATTTATTATTGTCCTTTGTTTTCTTGTTAAAATATAAACCAAGACAACACACTGTACACTAGGCACTGGAGATTGTTATAGTTAAAAACTAATAAAATATCTATAAAAAAATATTCATAATTTTTCAGATTTGCTGAACTTTAGCATTTCTTTTGCATTCTGTTATATAAAGGAAATCTGAACGAACCAGTTAAACCAAAATAGAATGCTCGTTTAGTTTATTTATAAAACATGTCATTCAATATGTGACTGCCAGTATTTAATCTCTCTAGTTTAATCTGTTCAGTTAAAGAGATAACTACAGTTAGTCATGGGAGCGCATCATTAAACAATTGATGTTGATTGGGCCAGTTCTGCCCTATATAAAACTCAAACTTCTGATTCCATTTATATTGGACATGTCATGTCCCAGTGAAAATAAATTTCTGAAGAGTTGTAGATATCACCATCTCTTTTTACTACCTTTTTATTGGTTCCATTATAAACTCCAGACAGTTACTCATGCCCCAGCCACATCATAGTTGACAACTACAACATTTTCTTCTTGGAGCTGCCATTGAAGACTACCTGGAAGCTACAACTGATTCTGAATGTGTTGGCACAGGCAGTGATAGGCATAACTCAGTATGCCCATGTAACATCTCTGCTTTGTGAGCTATACTGTTTGCCAGTTTGCTTCCAGATGTGATTCAAGGTACTGAGTGTTTACCTATGAAATCCTACATGGCATAGGGCCTGGTTACTTGAGGGATTGCTTGCCTCTCATAAGATAAATTCAGCCATTTTGATCTTGGAGGGTTGACACACTCTGGGTTCCTTCCATTAAACTATGCCTTCTATCGGGACCCATCTTATTCAGAAGAGGGATGAAGATGTGACTCTTCAAGCAGGCCTTTGATGAGGGAAAGTGAGATCCTCACTTCATTCTGGTCTTTCATACTTACACTTATTGATTTTATTGTAATTTCTTTGTTTGATTGTCACTGAGATTGAGACAACTCTCAACAATCATTGAGAGTTGGGCAGTATACAAGTTTAATAATTTTATTATGTTATTCATATTTTAATTATAGCTATGTAAATGTATTTATATTATGGAAATTTCATCATTGATATTGTAACTTGTTGAGAGTATCTTGATTTCTAGTGGTTAAAAAAAAGCAAGCCAACAAACAAATACCATAAATTTGAAATAGAAAACATTTAAGACAATAGCGAAGGCTCCAAGATTGCAGCATAAAATTATCCAGGAAATCACTAAAAGACCAATTAAAGAACCATCTAGGGATGTACAGGTCTTTCTAGTTTTGCCTAAAATCAGTATTTATGACTGTATATTCAGAAAAAAACATTGAGTAAAAATGGAATTTACGACAAGTAATAAGGTGCTCACCAACAGGAACACCAATATTTGCCTCATGTTTGCCAAAAAGCTGGCCTTTCAAAGTTCTGGAGGTCTGTTCAGTGAAGACCTAAGTCAGAAATAGAAATTTTGGTATACATGGGCAGCATTATTATGTTTCACAGAAATCTAATGCCATATTTATAACGTCAGCTGTCAATTGTGGAGATGGAATCATGGTTTGGGAAGGACCTGATCAATTTATATCAGATATCACTAAAATAGATGTCTCAAGCAATTAATGTTCATCAGTTGAAATTGAAGCACACATACAAGACGCAAGAAAGAAATATCAAGAAAGATACAGGTTGGGTACTCCATTTTGCCTAAAGGTCTTTGTGGATGTTGTTAACATTTTTCTACACTTGTCACATAATGCCAACTAAACATTTGAGTTACTGGCAGCAAAAAGGCAGGTGATAAAAGGGTTCAGAATAGAGAGAAGATCAAAAACTGGATGAAGCAGCTGCTATCTCTTCAGGAATTAATTTGACAATGGACGTCATGGATCAGCTATAAATATTTCCAACTAACGATTAGCTATTTAATAAAGAGAAAGATTTTTTAGGGGGAAGTTAATAAAAGAAAATATACATAAATGTCTTCAGGAGACTCGTATTCAAAATAACAGCATAAATGTGTAGATGTCAAGCTGTGCAAAGCTCAGGAAACAAGAACCACCTGAATTTCTTGAGCTATATTTATTGTTAATAAATGAAAGATTCATTCTGTTAATGAAACAGAATCTTGAAAGCCTGTCAAAGCAGTTTTCCAGTTCAACTTTATACCTAGCATCATTAAGGCGGAGTTACTCTGAGTTTCTTCCTCATTCCATTCTCTCGACTAAATAATCTTTTCTGTAATAATCTGACATCCTTTTTAACGGTCTTGCTCCTTCCTCTGTATTTCTCTGCAGTTACACTATAAGACTTTTCAAGAAATTTTGATTAAACCATTAACTCTAGTAATGAATAAGATTCAACAATGTCAAATACTTCTTTCTACATGGTAAGAAGCTTTCTTTTCTTTTTTTTTACTACATAAGAGGTGAATGACTCAACTGTCCAGAGATATGTGGACTATTTATTTATTTATTTATTTATTTCATGGAGGTGACATTATAGTATTCGCAAAGAAATAAAAAGGCCTTTTAACTCAACTCATCTTAATAAGACTGGATTTGTTCTGAAAAAATACCTGAAGACTAGTAAGACATATACTGTATTATTTTTAACCCTATTGACAATATAAATCAGAAGAGCAAGAAAAAAAGCCATGATTTTTTTTTTCTTGATACGAAATATGTCTTTGAAGATTTGGAATGGCCTTTCCAATTTCAAACTCTGAAGAAATGAATTGCGGGTTGAATTTTCTCATATGGTATACCAAATTAGCCTTGTAAATAGTAAGAGATGATACTTAATGCTTCCTATAGGACAGTGATGGCGAACCTTTTAGAGACCGAGTGCCCAAACTGCAACCAAAACCCACTTATTTATTGCCGGGGGCCGGGTAGGTGTGGCTCACTGGGTGGGCATGGCTGCAGTGCTCACGGCAGACTGGGTGGGCATGGCCGGGGTGGGTGTGGCCACCTCAGTTTTACTCATGGGGGCCAGGCAGGGTTGGGGGAGTTCCAGGGGGTCTCTGGTGGGTGGGGCGGCCAGGAGAACCAGTTGTTAAATTATTTGAAACCCACCACTGGTCGCTTCCAAAGGCCACGTGCTCGCTCGCTCGCTGCCCACCGTTGTTTCCAAAGGCCGCTCACTCATTCTCCCGCCAAAACCTGCTCCTTTTATAGGTTCCCTTCTCCCTGCCCAGCTCTCGCAGCTGTTCCTGGACTATGCACGCGTGGAGAGGAGGGGAGCAGCCCAGCCCCGCGTCCCTCTATCTGGGGTGACAGTGCATGTGCCCACAGAGAGGGCTCTGAGTGCCACCTCTGGCACGTGTGCCATAGGTTCGCCACCACTGCTATAGGAAATCAGATATAATTCCCTCTGGGAAAGGAAAGAAAATTAGCTTGTGGGAATATGCTTTGATGTCCAAAATAACTCTGTAAAATATTTGAAAAATTAATTGGATTCAAAATTCAGCTCAAATTGGAATTCAAATCATCACTACTTGGTTAACTTAATAAAAACAACACAGATTTTTTAATGTATTTCTTGGCTTAGTTTGTAGCAATAAGTGTGTGTATGGCTCTGAAAATATTTGATAAGCTAGCTTTATTGCAGGCACCAGAAGAGCTGTTAACCCAGCAGTTGCAAAGTCTAACATATAAGCCATATAAATAGAAGAAATAAAATGCATCCTTTTCTCACAGAGTTACAAGCTGAAAAATGTCAATCTGATGCAGGAAGAGAGGGTTGATCTCTCCGTGTCATAATTTCATAATTGGGACCAGTCCAGTCTTACGCTATTTGTGTCTGACTTTGCCTGACTTACTTTTCAACTTACTAAAGCAAACACCAGGTTCCAGGGCATGTTTTCATTTCCAGAACTAGGTTGATTTATGGAACAAGGGGAGGTTGGTTTCAAGGACATGGCATCACCAACTGGTCAACAAACAAACGGGTCAACCAATAAGAAGCCTTGCATGGACACAGTGCAATCACTGTGTGTCTTTTTAGAGATGATACCCCTAGAAGATGACAAGACAGAGACCGATTAACAGCTGATCCCTAAAAAGAAGAGTAGAAAAACCAACACCAGCAACTCTGGGGCAAAACTGAAATCTTTTCATACACCAGACCTACAGATGGGCAATGTAAGTAAAACAGAGCTTAGGATAATTTAAATCCATATGAAATTTGCTCTACATTTTGTTTTCTTATCAATAAAAGTCATATAAAAACTGAGTCAACAAAGTTAATCAATTTCTGTTTAGAGTAACTTTTATGGAACATTATCGGTTAAGCCTCCCAAGAACCACAGTACTCAATCTTTAAACCCAATTTGCTTCCTTCCTTAGAAATCCACTTTTTCACTGAGAAAATTGGGTGATGGAACTGCCAAGAAAAACATGGCAATCCAGGATATGTCTTTCCAGTTTATACTTCTGGGAAGTTTACACTTCTAGCCTCGTGAGGTAGTCCATACAAGAAGCATACCACACTACTTTTATTGTAAGGCTACACTAATAGACTCTTTCAAGTCTCAAGAACATTGCCACCCCCTTGTCTCCATAGACAAAAGAAGAGAGATAAAAAAAGAGAGAGGACCAAGAGAAAAACAAGAGAGAGTCCATAGACAAGAAACAAGACAGTTTTCCTTCTGAAATATTTATCGGACCTCCATTCCTTCTATAGTCTCAGCTGCCTTTTATCTGACCGTTGCCTATTCTTCCTCCTGTCTCCAAATGTCATTCCTACATACTGTTACCATTGCAAAGAGAGAGAGAGATGGAAGCTGTTTGGTGGAAAGACATTTTTGAGAATTGCTTAGGAAACTGTCCAGACACATTATATTTGGAGTCAAGGTAAACAAGTATTGACTCACTACAGACATAGTGCAGCAGCATTTGAACCTATTCGTAAGCCATTATTTTTAAAAAGTCCTCTTTTTTTTGTCTTAATGTTTAAAAAGCGACTCTGCTGTTCCATATCTTTCCCCAGTTCCCCTTAGCTTATCTCAGTGGCATGCTGAAATAAAGAAGAAAAAGAATTTTATTTCCAAATCGGAAAAGGGAAGTAATAGCAGCAAAGGAAATAAATCCATCCAGCCACCTCATTCTCTGTCGTCCCCTTCTTCTATTGCCCTCAATCTTTCCCAGCATTGGGCTCTTCTCCAGTGAGTCCTTCCTTCTCATTAGGTGGCCAAAGTACTTGAGTTTCAACTTCAGGATCTGGCCTTCTAAAGAGCAGTCAGGGTTGATCTCCTCTAGGACTGACCGGTTTGATCGCCTTGCAGTCCAGGGGACTCGCAGGAGTCTTCTCCAGTACCATAGTTCAAAGGCCTCAATTCTTTTGCACTCAGCCTTTCTTATGGTCTAACTTTCACAGCCATACATTGCAACTGGGAAAACCATGGCCTTGACTATACGTACTTTTGTTGACAGGGTGATATCTCTGCTTTTTAGTATGCTGTCTAAATTTGCCATAGCTTTCCTCCCCAGGAGCAAGCGTCTTTTAATTTCTTGGCTGCAGTCCCCTTCTGTGGTGATCTTGGAGCCCAGGAAGATAAAATCTGTCACTACCCCCATTTCTTCCCCATCTATTTGCCAGGACTTGAGAGGGCCAGATGCCAGTTGAGGACTATCTGTACATTGTTGCTTACCCAGCTATCAGAGTAAGAAAACTTGTTCATTGTGCATACATGCGCTCACTCTCACCTGGAGATATTAAACATGAATATCAACAGACAGCTTTGAAATCCTTTACTTTTTTCACCAAGAGATAAAACATTTTGAAGTCCTGATCTGTCCAAGTTACTGACAAGTCTCTTTTCCCCTTTTCTATGTGAATTAATTGGCTGTCACTATTGTCTAACTTTCTGAGACTTCAGAAAGTTATGCTTATATTTAGAAACTAACAGGAAAAATGCCAAGTAATCAGAAGAGGAAAAATAAGCACAAAGCAAGCAGCCACATCTTAATATGTTATTAACGAAGAAAAATGTGTTCCTATTAATAGCCTATCAGAATCTCCTTCCAGCTTGTTTTGCTGCAAAACAGAGATTAAATTATCACAGAGAATCATGCTTAAAAATAAAAAGCAATGAACATTTTGGGGAAAGAGAACAATATCAAATCCCAAAAGTGAGTCAACACAGATATACAATGTACCTAATATAAAATCTATCAATATTTAATAGGCTACTGTAACACTCAGGAGAAACAGATTTCAAGCAAATTCCCTTGGCCTCTAAAATGATTGCATAGCAAATTGATTATCACAAGAATGTTTTGTTATGATAAAATATGTGCAAACATCTCTGTTCTAACTTTAGGTATACTGCTAATATTTGAAAAAGAAATACTTGCTTTATTATTTATTCATTTAAAACATTTATATGCTTCAATGTTTATTGGCTTTTAATGTTTGTAAGCCATCCAGTCACCTCAAGGTGAGATGGACTGCAAACAAGATAGATAGATAGATAGATAGATAGATAGATAGATAGATAGATAGATAGATAGATAGATAGATAGATAGATAGATAGATAGATAGATAGATAGATAGATAGATAGATAGATAGATAGATATAGATAGATAGATAGATAGATAGATAGATAGATGATAGATAGATAGATGATAGATAGAGATAGATAGATAGATAGATAGATAGATAGATAGATAGATAGATAGATAGATATAGATAGATAGATATAGATAGATAGATAGATAGATAGATAGATAGATAGATAGATAGATGATAGATAGATAGATGATAGATAGATAGAGATAGATAGATAGATAGATAGATAGATAGATAGATAGATAGATAGATAGATAAAGAAAGAAAGAAAGAAAGAAAGAAAGAAAGAAAGAAAGAAAGAAAGAAAGAAAGAACAAGCAAGTCAACCACCTATCTTATATTGAACTCCGAATGGCTCCCAAACACAATTAAGACAACATCAATAATACATTTATTTATTACTTATTTTATTATTTTACTTATTAAATTTTTATGCCATCCATCTCCCCTACGACTCATGGTGGCTATAAATCAACAAAATTCATATATCTATTAACGCCATAAACATTAAAAACTTGGCATCAAATTAAAAATCTGCGTTGTCATGAACACTGTTTTATCAGCACCAAAAGTTGCAGCCTGATTATTTCAACCTATTCAAATCTGGAGAATTTCCTGTTTGTACTTATTTAAATAGGCCAAGTTGCAAACTTTGTTTCAGGGTTGCACTTGAATATAAGCATTGTACAAGACATTGAATGTACTTCCAATTAAAACTTAAGTAATATTTAATTTTGCCCCATCCCTCTTGATCCTACTCACATTTGTAAATGTGAATAGGCGCTAGGCTGTATTAACAGAGGGACAGAATCAAGATCATGCGAAGTGTTAATACCACTTTACAATGCCTTGGTAAGGCCACACTTGGAATACTGCATCCAGTTTTGGTCACCACGATGTAAAAAAGATGTTGAGACACTAGAACAGGGGTGTCAAACTGCCAGCCCACCGGCCGATTTCATCATACTGAAGCCGCACCCACCCCGTTACCAGCAATGAAAAAAGAGTCGTGATACAGTTCTCCACTTCTCAGTCTCTACTCCACCACCAAGAACCCCCCCCCAGGCAGTTCTCCAGCCTACAAAAGAAGGGTGATTTATTCCCTTGTTCCTTTTTTCCTGTGTTTTATCAAGCAATTATAACATTTATAAAAAGGAATTATTAGCAATCAAGACAATTTTCCACGAGTGGAGGCACTGGCTAGGCATGGCAGTTTCCTATACAGAGTTTCCTATACAGACCACAAAATAAGTGGCTTATACTTATGACAGTTGTAGTGTCCTGCAGTCACTGTAGTCAGGTGATTGCCATTTATGGTCTTCCCAGGCAGCGCCTAACAAGCAACATTAATGGGAAGCCAGCAGGAGGTCACAAGTCATGGTCACACGATGTCTCGCTTAACAACCATGGGCGATTTGCTTAGTGACCATGGCAAAAAGGATCATAAAGTCAGGAGCAGTCATCTGATGCCTCACTTAACAACCACATACTTACCAAGAAAACTGTCCCCAGAAACGCGAGGATTCGACTGAATTTGAATCCTTTAGGGCAGTGGTGGCGAACCTATGGCACGGGTGCCAGAGGCGGCACTCAGAGCCCTCTCTGTGGGCACGCGTGCCATCGCCCCAGTCCTAGGTCTTCAGCTGGGTTTTATAAAACCTTTTCGCTTTAGGCCTCCGCCGCCGTGTGCAAAAAAAAAAAAGGTTCAATCAGTCAATTTCAACTTCTCGTGGGAAAAAAAAGATCTTGCAAAGTTGAAATTGATTGATTGAACTTTTTAGTCCCACCCAGTCTGCCGTTACCACCGCAGCCACGCCCACCCAATGGGCCACACCCAGCCAATGGGCCATACCCACCCGGCACTCGACGATGCATAAGTGGGTTTTGGGTTGCAATTTGGGCACTCAGTCTCTAAAAGGTTCGCCATCACTGCTTTAGGGGTCTTCAAACTTGGCCCTTTTATGACTTCCCATACCTTGTACTGAAGGCAGTTAGATACTCTCTTTCACTCAAATGAGATTACATCAGGCCTGGGCATTTTCAGCCCGCAGGCCACTGGGTGGTCCCAGTCTAGCCTACAGCATCAGGGGCATGGGAGGCAAGGGTGGGTGTTGGCAGCAGGGGTGTGGCATCAGTGGAGGGCAGCAGAGTGGCAGTGCAGAGCGGACGGGATGGCGACCCTCCACAACAGTCAGTTTCTCATGTGGCCTCTTTGGAAAATTAATTGCCCACCCCATGGATGATATGCCTTACTAAGGTCTAGGTTTGTAAATATGCTGGCCTCTTTCAATCTAGCTAACAAGCCTGATATAGATGGAAGTGGATAGTGATTCTGGATCATGACCTTGTTGAGGTCCTCGTAATCATGGACTGTGTACATGGCAACCTCCCCACTTGGTCTTTGGGCCAAAGCCACTTGAGGTTCTGGGTTCCTTGGTACAAAAAAGGTTGGTGCTGATGCTGGAGATTTCAATGGTCTGATAAATCTCTTCCTTAAATTAATATCCAAGTATTCTTTCAGAATGGTTAACTCCTTGGCAGATGTAGGGTATTGCGTCTGTGGGAAGTCAGCCCCCCCCCCAGAGAAAGAAATATTTTGGGGATATTAAAAAGGCAGAATATTATATTTCCCCAAAGGATCTTAAAGGCAGAAAAGCAGGCCCAGTTTTTCTTAATAGCCCCAAGCAGAAACTAGGCAGAGGCCAGGTCTGTAGAAATGCAGATTTGATGATTCCATTCAGAAAGACTCAGGCCCCATTCATGAGCAAATACTAGCAGGCAGAAGCCCATTCAATTCTGTACCATATTAAGAAAAATCCTAACCTTTTGTCTTCCCAGATTAGCCAATATCCCTGGATTTCCTAAACAGACACGAATTAAAGTGCTAACTACAACTGACAAGGTACTGTTGGAAGTCAGCACTCACCCTCCTAGAGAAGGAAATATTTTGGGGGGATATTAAAAAGGACACAATATTATATTTCCTCAAAGGAATAATAAAAAATCTTAGACAAAGACAGCCCCAAGTCTCCCTCCTCCAAGCAGAAACTAAGCAGGCCAGCTTTTAGAAATGCAGATTTGATAATCCTTTCAGAAAGACTGTAGCCAGGAAACTTGGAGCTGATGGGATTAGAAAGACAAAGATCCCTAGAACCAACAATGCCTCACCCAAAAAATCCAACACAGGACAGAGTCATCAGCCACAGCCCCAGGGAAGCAGGATATGACCTTTAGGACATAATAGGATTAACCCACCACCAGAATACTAAAAAGGACACACTCAAAAGCTCAGGTCAAAGTTCATACCACAGGAATAGGAAACAACACCAAACACAAAAGCCCAAGAAGGCATAAAAATCCAGCACTTCCAGCTACATGTGGTCAGCTTTCCCAGAGCCACATTTCTGTCTCGCTCTTCAATAAACTACAACTTTCTTTCTAAAGCAGTCTCCATTTTGTTTATTCCCGGCTTGGACTGGACCCTAATGAAGATTTTTCTTTCAACAGTATAGTTTCCAACCTCTGTCAAGATCAGCCAGGTGAGGCACATCAAGGGAGATTGTTCTTTTAAATAGCAATATCATGGGAGAAATCTATTATGTTACGTGTGAAAACCATAACATTGGCATGACTTCTGGAATCTGCATGGTTAACTGAAAGGTCAAACAATACCTGCCTGCAAAGAAAAAACTGCAGATGTTACGACAATGTTAAACCTTGAAGGCAAAAATCTATCTGTTTGAACAAAGAGACACTTGAATGCACAAGCACATTTTTTTTTTTACCTGTAATCTCATTCTCTTCAAGGTTGATCACTTCAAGAGCCTGCAAAGAAGTCAGCTGGTCAGGAAAAGTGTGAAATTTGTTCCTGGACAGGTTGATAATTCTCAGATGTAACAGAGTTCGGACCTCTTCTGGCAAGTGATGAATATAATTCCCTTCCAGATTAAGTTCTGCAATTAGACAAGATGGACAATCACTAAAAATGCAAATTGATTCTTACAATTATTCATCTAATTTTTTTTACTTTATATTCCTATTTTTAATTATAGTGGGAGAAAGAAAATACAGAAAAATAAATATCTACATATGTTTGTGGTTCATTTTATCTAGTTTTGAGATGTGTGGAGAACAGATCTCATTTCAGGTCATATTTTTGCAGAAATATTGAAAATTCAAAAGGTGTCACAAACACAAGCACCATTATAGAAGGCTTGATTTAAAAATGCTTAAAAGACAACCTAGTCCCAAAACCTCTTATAGAAAAGTCTTGGAAGATATCACATTCACTTTTAATATTCTTTCTAATCAGAAATCATTGCAATGTAGGTAATTTTACACAATAAATACATTGCCTGTAATATGATGCTTTAAAGCATTCATAATCAGCCATTACTTTGAAGAATGGAATGTACTCTTCTATACTATTATCTGTCAACCATTTCAGTACAGTGCAATTGATGTAATAAATTAATGGGAGTTTCTTCATATCTGCATATTTGGGAAGCGTGCATATTTTTAGATAACAGATAGCGTCTGCCTTTTAGGATCAACCACCAACAGTAAAGGATCAAGGAGTCATAAAATATAAAATATGCTGCAGACTGCCACTTGGTAGAGCAATCATAAAGGGCTTGAAAAGATATTCAGATGCCTACAAAGATCATAACATTTCAAGCAAATTCCTTATGATACTCTGTTGAAGTCAGAATGGACCTTTGAAGAAGCAGAGTAGGAACAGCATTAATATTTTTGAACTTTGGTATTGGGAAAGACTTCTGAGAATATCATGAACAGCCATGAAAACAAATCAATATAACATTGAACAAATCAACTCAAGAGTTCTCACTAGACGAGGCACAAATGATCAGGCTCAAATAACTCTACTTCAGACACATTATGTGAAAACCTAATTCTCTGGAAAAGCCTTTAATGCTGGGAAAGGTGGAAGGAAAGAGAAGAAGAGGACAAACAGCAGCATAGTAGATGGTTACCCACAGTAGCGATGGGTACATTATTGGAAGTAAAAGAAACACCAGGTAGGGAGCTTTTGTCATGGTGAAGGTATCATCACCAAAAGTTGGCATTAATTTGATGGTTCATAATCAAAAATAATTCAAACTGGATTGCAGATGTTTTCCTTGTTATGGTCCTTCAAGGATGCCCTGAACTCATGGTGGCTAAGAGAACAAGTCCATGGAATTTTCAACATTTTTCTAAAATGGCTTGCCAATATCTTTTTCCCTCAGCCAGATTTGGCACCATAAGAACTCTTATTTTTTCTTACAACCTTTTAATCCCTTTATTCAGGGTGGAGTCAGGGCAACTGAATGGAGCTGAGCGTTTACTGGCTGGATGCCCTTCCTGATGCCTATGCGAAGTTCACAGCAGATATTTTCTCTTTGTGCCCTGATAGAGAACATCTGCCGCTGCCTAGGATTGAACTCTCAAACCTCCTGAGTGGGAGGCGAGTATCTTCACTTCTAGGCGTGAAGTATTAATACCACTTTACAATGCCTTGGTAAGGCCACACTTGGAATACTGCATCCAGTTTTGGTCACCACGATGTAAAAAAGATGTTGAGACTCTAGAAAGAGTGCAGAGAAGGGCAACAAAGATGATTAGGGGACTGGAGGCCTAATCATATCAGGAACGTTGCTGGAATTGGGTATGTCTAGTTTAATGAAGAGAAGGACGAGGGGGGACGATAGCATATTCCAATATCTCCAGGGTTGCACAAAAAGAGGGAGTCCCAGCTATTCTCCAAGGCGCCTGATTTTTTGCAGGACAGAAGTAATGGATGGAAACTAGTCAAGGAGAGAAGCAACCTGGAACTGAGGAGAAACTTCCTGACAGTTAGAACAATTACCATTGGAACAACCTTGCCTCCAGAGCGTTGAATGCTCCCAACACTGGAAGTTTTTAAGAAGAGACTGGACAGCCACATGTCCGAAATGGTATAGGGTTTCCTGCCTGAGCAGGGGGTTGGACTTGATGACCTCCAAGGTCCCTTCCAACTTTATTTTTATTATTATTTTATTATTATTATTATTAGGCCATTGCACCACTCCACCGTAAGAACTCATAATTTCCCCTATATCAGTCCAGTACCTTTAACCACCACACCTAAATGGTTCGCTGCATTTCAGATATACTAGCATTTTACTATGTGGATACCATAACCTCTTTGAAAAGCAAGGGATAAAACTGATTTAGATGTAGGCACAAGTAGTATTCTTTATAAAAGGTAAACTTCATAAATATTCGTCTACTTTTCTCAGCATTAAAAGCGATATGCATAGCCATAAAAATATCTTAGAAAAAGAATAAATAGCAAGAACAGTATCAAAATTCTGTAATATGATAAAGCTAAACAGCAACAGTGATCCTTTATTAATACCAGTAGTTCAAAGCTTTGACTTCAATTGTATGTTCATTTTCAACAAGAATCATTTTTTTAAAGAAAAAAATATATATCAGCACTTCTGTCCCCTCTAGAGTATTCTTTAGATTCAGCACCTGCAGGAGTTTAATTTACCAGCTGGAATGAACAACAGTACACTTGAAGAGTAGACTCAGGATTATGTAGAAAAAATATATTGGAAACATTGTAGGAAGCCTGAAATGCTAACATTTTTATTTTCACAAAAGATGAGTTCCAAATACACTAAGGGTATGTCCAGAGAAGGACCAAAGTCTCTTGCATCTGTCCAAAAGAGATTTACAACCGGTCATTTAGGGACCATTACAATGGACCTTCCCCCCAAAAGCTATTTATAATCCATTCTTGAAATTATGACTGCTGTACACAATCATGTGGTGACACAATCGCATGTTGGGCTTTTGGCAATCAGTTTATCTTTATGATCGTTTGCAGCATCCCATGGCCACATGATTGCGATTTGTGACAATTCTTTTTGTCAGTTTTTGGAGTTTACTTCCAGTTTCTGACCAAAAACGCACACTGGAGAAAATGGATTCACTTAACAATCGCGCATTCACTTGACAACCACTGCAAAAGATGTCCAAAAAAAAAAAAAATCTGGTCTGGTTATGTGATCCCTTAATTTATAACCACAATGACTTAAAACTGTAATTCTGGGCTCATTTACAATTGTATGTTGAGAACAATGAGAAACAATGATTGGAAACTGATCAAAGAGAGAAGCAACCTGAAACTAAGGAGAAACTTCCTGACAGTGAGGACAATCAACCAGTGGAACAGCTTGCCTCCAGAAATCTTGGGCGCTTCATCACTGGAGATTTTTAAGAAGAGACTAGACATTCACCTGTCTGAGATGATATAGGTTCTCCTACTTGAGCAGGGGACTGGACTAGAAGACCTCCAAGGTCCCTTCCAGCTCTATTCTAACTACCTGTATTGGAAAGTCCCTGAAAGTCAATGGTCTGCCTGCTGGCAGATCGTAGGAAAGAGATCCAAGCAAGCCCACTTTTATTATACATGTTGGCTACAACACTGAAGCAGACAGATAATAGAAAGCTAAGAGGGAAATGTAATCACTCAGTGCCATTTCCTCCAGAATGCTTTAATGGGTATTCAATTCACCTTATTGTTCCTTTTCACATTTGTGGTATCCTTCCTGATGGTATCAAAATGTACCATAAACACTGATATTTATTTGCATTCCACTGACTTTCTGTTGACCATCTCCACTCCAGGGTCACAGTACCGGGTATTAGGTTAAACATCTACACGATTCTATCAAAAGCCATCATACCATTTCTCTAGACTTCCATATACTTATTATCATGTGGAATACTCTACTACACCACCACACAGACCAGAGATTTGACATTATCTCCTAATATAAAGACTTGTTTCGGCAAGTTAATCTCACTTTTTAAATTCTTCATCTGCCATTTTAGACAGACGATCTCACCAACATTCAGTGCTTTATGTATTGCAACAAAAGGGACAGAAATTATGAGTGGTGGTCCTTATGTAAAATTACACTTCATCTCTCTTAAATTTCACTCCAATATCATTCTCTGCTCCCATTCAAGAGAGATGGCATTACCTTCTGTTCTAAAGGTGAAGTTGAGGTAGCACATGGCAATGACTTGGTGCCAGAGGATGGGACCCAATTTATATCCTGGAATTTCATACATATACTTAAATGTGATCCCAAGGGCTGTACCAAAAATTTGCTGTTCCCAAAATTGCTACAGGCTTGCAATTTTACCAAAGTGGAACATAGGAGTAAATGTATTCTATTAAATGTAATACATAAAAGGGTTGGATCAAAGCACTAGATCCATGCAATCATTCAAGAAAGCTCTTGCTGATAACTGCACACTAATATTGAACAAATCTCCCAGTGACCAGTTAGAACACAGATATAACCAGATAACAACTAAACTACATTTCCCAGAAGGCCACCCTTAAGGGGACAGCATTTTAACCCTTAAAATGCTACTTGCTCTACACACAGTTCTTAATTCCTAAGCTAGCTATATACTGGATCAGCACATAGGCCTCTAATTCAAGAGGTAACATTTAATTATTAACCATTACTGTCTTCCTCTTCCTTTCATCTAATGTCTCCTTCTAATCCAGGGGTCTCAAACTGCTGGCCCGCGGGCCGGTTTCATCATACCAAAGCTGCACCCACCCCATTGCCGGCAATGCAAAAAGAGTCGCGCCACGTCACGTGACGTGGCGAGTTTGACACCCGTGTTCTATCTAATCTACAGTAATCTGAACTGGTGGCCTCCACCACTTCTTTAACTTGTGCTCTGTGAAGAAATAATTCCTTTTCTTTAACTTGGATCTTTTACCCTTCGGCTTTCATCTGAGCTGAACCTATTTCTACTTCTTTCACCATACATACTTTTACACACCCCTATTATATTTCCCTGAGTCATTTTTTTCCTAAGATAAAACATCCTGATCCTTCCCAAAGAGCACCAGCTCTTTCATTATCTGAGTTGTTTCTTCTTGCATTTTATTCTAGTTCCATGATATCTTGGATTAAGCAAATACACAACCACTGTTCTTTTCCTCTGCATAAAACTACGTGCAGGAAGAGGTAGGACAGCAATTTGCTCATTCTTCCGATGAAGAAAAACTTTCTGTGTTTGCTTCCTACAGTATGGATGGACACAACTACAAATTGGAAGATTCTAAAAATGGCTTTTTGAGGAGCACACAGCCAGAAGTATCTAACAGAGTCCTGGGCTACATTTATCAACGTGAGCCATACTTTAAACAGGTAAGGTGATAAATCCACACACTCAGCTATTTTTGACAAAATGTACACTAACCATCACTACTTCATCAGAACTCAAGCTTATTTCATTTTCATTTTATTTATTTGTATCTCACCTTTATTATTTTTACAAATAATTCAAGGCAGTGAACATATCCAACACATCGTCTCCTATTTTCCCCACAACAACAACCTTGCAAGTTGAATTGTGCTGAGAGAACGAATGGCTCAAGGTCACCCAGCTGGCTTTCAGGCCTAAGGTGGGACTAGAACTCATAGCTTTCTGCTTGGTACCTTAACCACAAGACCAAACTGGTTCATGGTAGAACTTTACCAGATGAAACATTTACCAGATGAAGCAGGACACGAAGCAACGGATGGAAACTAACGAAAGAGAGAAACAACCTAGAACTAAGGAGAAACTTTCTGACAGTTAGAACAATTAAGGAGTGGAACAACTTGCCTCCAGAAGCTGTGAATGCTCCAACACTGGAAGTTTTTAAGAAGAGACTGGATAGCCATTTGTCTGAAATGGTATAGGGTTTCCTGCCTGAGCAGGGGGTTGGACTAGATGACCTCCAAGGTCCCTTCCAACTTTATTATTATTATTATTATTGTTATTATTATTGTTGTTGTTGTTATTACTATTATTATTATTATTATTATTATTATTATTATTATTATTATTATTATTATTATTATTATTATCTTTTATTATTATTATTATTATTATCTTTTATTCATTAAACATGAACCTCAGTCAACTGAACATTCAAATTGGCTGATGGTTGACAAGGGTTGCTACCAGTATCCTAGGTGTCAACCAGGTATCTTCTTAAAATATAAGATGTTCCGAGTAGCGCAGTTTTTTGTAACATTGCTGGAGTTATTGCAGGAAGCTGCAGTTTCTTGATGTATTTTGCAAAATTTTTGGACATAGTTCCCAGTGCCCCGATGACAATGGGTTCCACTGTTACACGTTTCATCCATAATCACGCAGTTTCGATGGCCAGGTCGCGATATTTTGTAATTTTTTCCAGTTCTTTTTCTTTGACTCTGGCATCTCCTGGTACAGCAATATCAATCAGCTGTACGATTCGGTTCTCTACAACTGCGATATCTGGCGTATTGTGTTCCAAATGGCGATCTGTCTGTATTCAAAAGTCCCACAAGATCTTCACCCTCTCATTCTCAACAACGTTTTCCACCCTGTGTTCCCACGACTTTTCGGACACAGGCAAGTCGTATTTTTTACACAATGCCCAGTGGATTAATTTAGCAACTCAGTCATGTCTAGATTTGTAATCAGTTTGTGCGATTTTGCTGCAGATTTTCACAGATTAGGTGTGAAACAGTTTCAACTTTGTCATTGCAAAGTCGGCAATTTGGATTGTCAGTGGATTTTTGTATCTTCGCTTCCATGGCATTAGTTTGTAATGCTTGTTCTTGAGCAGCCAGTATTAAGCCTTCCGTTTCTTTCTTGATTATTGTTGTTGTTGTTGTTGTTGTTGTTATTATTTTCTTTTTTTAAATTTTTTAATAGTGATAGTGATGTTAAGGTTCCTGGGGCTTCACAACAATATTTCCCTTTTCATTTTAAGCATGCAAAATCTCTATATCCCACAAAACCAGAAAGAGGAAACATGTCACCTTGTTGTTCACGAGAAAGTACCTACCAAAACCAACTTTTCCTCCTTAGTTCTAAAAATCTATTATACAAATAATGAAGAAACAGTATTGAATTAAATAGGAGCGCTGGTGACACAGTGGTTAAAGTGTAGTACTGAAAGCTAACTCTGCCCATAGCCTGGAGTTTGATCCTGACGGAGCTCAAGGTTGATTTAACCTTCCATCCTTCTGAGGTCAATAAAATGAGGATCCAGATTGTTGGGACCAATGTGCAAATGCTTACATTGTAAACCACCCAGAGAGTACTGTAAAGCACTATGGGGCAGTTGTTAACAGCAAAGTCAATAGTGGTAGCTGACAGTGAATGTAAGCGCCTGTTTTGTCTTAAAGCATCTGGCTAGAAACCAGGAGGCCATGAATTCTAATTCTGACTTAGACACAAACCAGCTGGGTCACCTTGGACTAGTCACTCTCTCTCTCAGCCCTAGGAAAAAAGTCAACAGCAAATCCAGTATAGAGAGTATTTGTAGTTCAGGGTTGATCTGTAGAATCCTTGGGTGCTTTCTGAGCTTGGTTGTTTTCTTGCAGGTATTTTATTACCCAACTTAGATAACATCAATAGCACTGACGTTGTTATCTAGTTGGGTAGTGAAAACAACCAAGCTCAGAGAGCGTCAAAGACCCCCCCCCCCCGCAATGGCAAATTACTTCTGAAAAAAAACTTGCCAGTAATACCAAAGGGACTAATCCAGGCAGTCGTAAACTGACTCAAAGGTACTGTAGTCTGGATTCCCGGGAGGGAAGGGCTGCATTCCAGAGGAACAAGAGATAGAAACGTTTAGATAAGTTTGGTTGGGAGGAAGAGGGTCAAGACAGCTCCTCTCTAGAGGTTGTCACAGCACATGGGTAATGACTCAAGCAGTTTGCTTTAGTTTGGCAAGATTTCTGTCGATTGGTGAGGGGCAATAAAAGATGAATAATTCAGCCTGCCTTTCATGGTTTTTGGAGCCTGCGGGTATACACACAAAGGATTTCTTCTTCAGCTTGGCAGGCTGACTAAACAGAAGGAAGGGCCATGTGTGTTGGCAAAATACCTTTTTCTCATCCTGAAATAATAGCCGTGATTGTCATAGTCAAGGCATGTTGTAATTTTAGAATCTGCATGATCAATAAATTCTAGTTTTTGAGCCAGAGACAAAGAGGCAACGGAACAAGAATTTTATGGCTCTTACGTGTAGTCACTTCCTCTCTCTGAATATTTCAGAAGGCAGTCTGAAATACATGAAATCCCCTGTCTTGATAATAATGATTTTATCTATAAAATTTATAATAGGTGCCCACTCCAGTAGACCCTGTGTGGCTTACAAAGTCCAAAAGCAATAAAAACAGTTAAAACATACAACACTGCAGAAAGCTAGATCAACCGTGTCAATAACAAAAACCACGTCAGATCTGGCTGAGGAATTCTGGGAGTTGAAGTCCATAAATCTTCGAAATCCCTGATGTAACAAACTGAAATGACAACAAAGACTTTGCATCCATTTGTTCCTCATCAATATAAAAACCACCCATCACCTTCTTCTTATAAACATTTGAGAACAGAAAGTTACATTTATTTTTAAGGTATGATCATAATAATTTTATCTCCTTTCTCAATTACTGGGCTTCAAATCTACCTAGGGCATCCTCGTGTATGTCATTTTGGGAAAGGTAGTAGTGTCGGGGGCAGGGCGGGCGGGCGGGCGAACACTCCAAAAAGCAAAGCTGGCAGTCACACTTACGTTGTACAAGTGTTGACATCCTAAGCATGAAAAAAGAGGTGGGGCTTTGATTGCACAGTTGCAACTGCAACTTTTCTGTTCCCTCCCTCTCACAGTTGCTGTTGTCTTTCCCAAAATGACGGATGCCCTACAAAACTAACACCACTTGCACTTCAGTGATATTCTGGACAAAATCCACACCCAGCTCAATTGTTACACAGGACTTTGTTGCGCACATTTTCGTTCTGCAAGCTGTTTTATTCCCATTTTGGAGAAGAAAAACAGGGCTGATGGATTTTAATCTTTGGGTTGTTAAAAAATAAGGCCCCAAAATATTACTAAATGGGATAACGGTAATCTTCAACTTACATCCATTTGTTTAGTCACCATTTAAAATTATGATAGTGCTGAAAAGTGACTTATGAGGGGTCCCTGCAGTTACAACTGTCATAGTATCCTCATGGTTACCAGCATGTATTTATGATGGATGCAGCATCCTGGGACCATATGATCGCCATTTGTGATCTTCTCAGCCAGCTTTCCACAAGCAAAAACAATGGTAGAAGGTGGACTTGCTGAAAGACCTTGTGATTCACTTAAAGACTGTAGTGATTCATTTAAACCATAACAAATTGGGTTGTAAAACTGGGCATGCCTCACCTAACAACTGCCTTGCTTAGTGAAAGAATTTGTAGCTGCAATTGTGGTGGTAAGACCCACCAAACGTACAACAGCGCCATAGTTCTAAGTGAACAGAATCAACCTTGCTTAAAATATGCTATATCACAGTAAAAGTAAGGGCACAAATGTCTCTGTCCATGAGTATTTGCACAGGTAGTCCTCGACTTACAACCATTTGTTCAGCAACTGTTCAAAATTACAACAGTGCTGTACAAAGGGACTTATGACTAGTCCCTGAAAGTACAGCCATCGCGGTGGACTCACAGTCACATCACTGTAATCTGGGCTTTCCATTTGCATTTCCACCTGGTTGCCAAGCGCCCCGGGATCATGTGATTACCATTTGCAATCTTTCCTGCTGGCTTCCCCAGAAAGTCAGTGGGGAAGCCAGCAGGGAACGGTCACATGCCATTGCCATCTGCCAAGAGGACTTCCTCTCATCTCTGTGGGCTAAGAAAGCCCCACGCCAAAATACAAGGAGAATTTCCAGCCACAGAGGATTTCAGCCCCAGAATGAGGAGGCTTCAGAAATTCCAAGGCTTTTGTGCACCCTCCCACACACCTCCACACATCCACCTGCTCTATCCCCCACCCTGCAGGGCCTGGAGCTTGCAACTTCCATCTCAATCAATTTGATTGTGGGAAGCCGGCAGGAAGTTGCCTAACAACTGGGGCACTCACAAAACACCAGCCATCAGGACTGCCTGGATTGCCGTTGCTAAACAAAGTGGTCACACTTTACATCCGCCTCACTTAGAGATGACAATCCCAGTCCTAACTGCCATTGTAGGTACATGCAGAGCCCAAAAGCTTGAAATATATGAAGTTGGTGGACACTAAGCTATTAAGCTAAGCTTTTTTTGTAATTCCTGCAACAATTTTATCAAACTAATGCCCTTTAGATATGTTCCCATCATTCCTAGCAGGGCCTCCAAAACTTATTTAGGCTTGGAATGATGGTAGATGGATTGGGTTAAAAGTAGAGTATTCAGAGAGCTCATCCATCCTTGCTCCTTTGGTAGATTATTACAATATGAAGGTTAATGGCTTTCATAACATTACAGCTTTTCCACCCCATTTGCTATAATGTTTCCAGGCACTGACTAAAAAACTCTATTATGTCTGCAAAATGAAGTCTCAAAGATTAGTGCACTTCTATAATGTAAAATTTTGGAAGAGCTACATTATTTTAATTGCAGAAGCTTCTCCCCCCAAAAAACTGGGAAGTGTCAGTTAACTATTAATGACTGTAATTGTTCAAACAGTAAGTCATGAAATTGATTCAAGAAAGGATAAGGAAGTTATTGGTTTGGTGGTTCTGTAGTCCACCTCATGCCTTTGAATGCCAGGATGTATGTCTGTGGATCCCCTAACTTTAAAACACACACACACACACACACACAAGCTGAGTATCCACATTGTTGTTCAACAGCACATAATGGCTTCTAACACTGGAACAAATTGCTCTTTTCTGCTAAATGCCCTTTGCCCTGAAGAAGTAATATAGACAATTAGATAAAACAAGGAGCATGTCAAGTTGTAATGTATTATTAAGATCTGGCTGGGCCCAGGGGCTCTGTGTGTGTGTGTGTGTGTGTGTGTGTGTCTGCCAAGCTTAGGGTTTAGCACCAAACAAAACCCTATGGCAAGGGAGGAAGGGGTAGCAGTTACTGTATCATCCGGGAATCTCTGGTAGCCCTCAGAGGGGTGCTGTTCCACAAGTTGCCAGTTATGCCAGGTGTCCTCAACCTTGACAACTTTAAGACTTGTGGACTTCAACTCCCAGAATTCCTCAGCCATCAAAGCTGGCTGAGGAATTCTGGGAGTTGAAGTCCACAAGTCTTAAAGTTGCCAAGGTTGAGGACACCTGAGTTATGCAACTCTGTTCCTGAAGTTAAGCTCATAGAGACAGTTGCAATTGTTGCTACTGTACCAGCCTCCTTGCTGTGTAGCAACTTCCCTACCTGAGCTGCTGGAGGCCATCTCAGGGTTGGCTGTGGACATGTATGGTTTTGAGGGACACTTCAATTTGCCATCCCTGGAGAGGACCTCTGAGGAAGCTCAGGAGTTCATGGCCTCCATGACAGCCCTGGGCCTCTCCCAAGCCATTCATGGCCCAAGTCAGGACTGTGGCCTCACCCTAGACATGATTTTCTTGTAGAAGTGGCAATGTGATCTGAGAGAACTGATTTTGAGCTCTTTTCTTTCTTGGTCAGATCACATCCTGATGACTATGAAATTCTCTTATTTTATGCCCTCCACAGAGAGGCTGGACCCATTTGATTGGTCTACCCCTGGGACTGATGGACCCAATTGGGTTCCAAAGGGAGCTGGGGGAAATACCCGATTCACTCCATGATCCTGTGGAAGTCCTAATGGCTGCCAGGAATAGGAAAATGGACAGGGCCTTGGAAGGATCATGCCTGTGTGGCCTCTCTTGGCCCATCAGTCCCGTTACTCCCTGTCTTTCACAGAGGAGTTGACAGAACTGAAAAGGATCAAGAGACGCCTATAGCGCTGCTGGAGGAAAACAATGAATTTCATCAAACATGAGTTAAAGATGCTATTAAGATTTACCTTGTGGTGATAAGAGTGGCAAAGAGTCCACACTACTCCATTCTTACTGCATCCACAGAAGCCCAGTAGCCCTGTTTAGGGTCACTCGGATTCTCCTTGGGAACGGGAGCCTGGATGCCTATTTGCAGAGCCAAGCAGAGGAATTTTCTATTCATCTAAAGGATAAAATCGCCTAGATCTATTCCCAGCTGGATGCCAAGTGTGAGGGAAGTCCTGTGGAGATGCCCAGAGAGCGGACTTTGAATCTGTTGGACCTGAAGAACTGGACAGGGTCCACCTGTGTGCTAGATCCATGCTCCTCCTGGCTGGCTAAGGCTACCCAAGAGGGATCAGGAAGGTGGGCCCAAATGATGGTGAATTCATCCTTGTTAGAGAGGATGTTCCTGGATCGATTTAAAGAGGCTCTGGTACATCCCCTCCTCAAGAAGCCATCAGTAGACCACATCATTTTGGACAATTTTCATCCAGTCTCTCAACTTTCCTTTTTAGGGAAGGTGGTTGACAAGGCGGTGATGTTACAACGTCCAAAGATTCTGGAGGAAACAGATTATCTGGACCCTTTTCAGTCAGGTTTCAGGCCAAATATGGGACAGAAACAGTATTGGTATTACTATGGATGATCTCTGATGGGAGCAGGATGGAGGCGGGCAGGTTTTAAATAAAATAAATAAAAATAATAATAAAATATTTTATTTAGTTAGCTGTTTAATTTCTCAATAAAAATACACTTGTTGAATTCCAATTTCTCCAAAACATCTATGCTATAAAACAATAATCAAATCTAAAGAAAGAATTTTAAAAACAACACAACTACCGTCTAGTAAAAAAATCTGTAAAAAAAATCACAAAAATTAAGCAAAATATACAATTGATACATTGATATTGATATTCATACTTCAAAACCTCTCCTAAGTGGCTTTGTTTTCAATAATTTCTGAAAACCCGGTAAGTCAGAAGCTTATTCTGAAGGTCAGAAAGGAAAAGCTGCTCTTGCGAGCATCCATTTTTCTTTCCTCTCTAAGTAAGGAACTATTGACAGATTCTTCTGGGACCTTCATGTCAGTGGGTTGATAATGGATGGAGAAGATAGTCTTGATTGATGAGAAGAGCTAGAGCCAATTACCATTGTTTGCTTTTTATATAACATATTTTGTTTCTTCTCATCTTTAGATCCAAGCATCTCATGGAACTGACAAAAACAGATAATTAGAACTTTTCCTCTAGGAATATCATTACAGTATGTTTTCAGATTTCACAGCCTTCCTTGTTTCTTTCATCAGTTGGACAGGGACACTAATAATGCCTGTGGTAGAAATTGGGCACATAGTTTGCTCAATTCTCAAGTCTTTTTAGACTCTTTCCCTCAGGACCAGCATAAAAAGGGTTTGGGAAAGAAAAATGTATTTATCGTATGTTAGAAACACAATTTGGTTTCTGACCTTTGCTTGAAAGCTCCAGGGTTCTCTATATTTATATATTGTGTATTTTGGGGGGGGGGTTGATTGATTGCAATGTTATCAATTATTATTGGTTAATGATTATGTTGTTGTATCATGAACCTGAAAGCTGCTTAGACTGACTCAGCTGAAGCACTATAGCAGTGGTGGTGAACCTATGGCACGGGTGCCAGAGGCGGCACTCAGAGCCCTCTCTGTGGGCACGCTTGCTGTCGCCCCAGTCCTAGGCCTTCAGATGGGTTTTATAAAACCTTTTCGCTTTAGGCCTCTGCCATGTGCAAAAAAAAAAAAAAAAAAAAGGTTCAATCAGTCAATTTCAACTTCTTGCGGGGGAAAAAAAGATCTTGCAAAGTTGGAATTGATTGATTGAACTTTTTAGTCCCACCCAGTCTGCCGTTACCACCGCAGCCACGCCCACCCAATGGGCCATGCCCACCCAATGGGCCACGCCCACCCGGCACTCGATGATGCATATGTGGGTTTTGGGTTGCAGTTTGGGCACTCAGTCTCTAAAAGGTTCGCCATCACTGCACTATAGGAATAACAATATATATCCAAAAAATCATACTTATGCCTCATATCTCTATACCTGCTGTGAGGAACAGTCACATCCAAAGAAGTCTTAAGACATTCACCTTTTAGTTCTGCACAACTTAGTTGCACTCATTTTATTACATTTATTAAATTTAGTAATTTTATTTATTTATGAAATTTTATTTATTTATTAAATTTACATGCTGCCTATCTATCTCACAGGTCATCGAGAAGGCCAGGAGCACGGGAGCCAACCTCACATTCCAGAGGGCAGGGCCCACAGCAGAAAAGTCTCATCTCCCAGACACTACTAGTCAAACGTCTTTGACAGACAGGATTCAAAGTAGGTCTCTTCCGCTGCAGCAAGTAGGACAAGGCCAATCCATTAGCTCCTGAGATACCCTGGACCCATGCCATCTTTATTACACTTGCCATTGTAATAGTAGTTGTAGACTATGCCATAGTTTCAGTACTTCTGTTATCCTGTACCATGTCATTGTTGTAATACTTCTAAAACAGGGGTTCCCAACCCCCGGTCCGTGACCAGTACCGGGCTGCAGCATGCTAGCAACCGGTCCGCACAAACAAGCAAAGCCCCATCCGCAGGATGCAGGCAGCACACAAAACCACACACTCTCCGGTCCGCGGAAAAAGCTCTCTCCATGTAACCGGTCCCTGGTGCCCAACAGGTTGGGGACCTCTGTTCTAGAAGAGTTCCCCCTTAGAGTTATAATCTGCCCAACAAAATAGTCCTCTATTTCAATTTTGCCTCCTACATATTTTTTCTTGTGAATCTACACATTTTCACACAGCAGGATCCAACTTTGAAAATATTGGCCTTAGTGAAATAAATGGTAGTATTTTCAAAAGAAGGCTGTTTTTGTTTACTGTTCAACTCCTCTGAGTTGAAAGCAACTTTCACTGATGTATTGACTAAGGATTCTATATTCATTTCCCCAACTGCTCTTGGACAGGTTCAAATAGGCAAGTGAAAACCACCTTAGGCTGCTCCAGCTAAAATTCCTCTTCCCTTCTCTTCATCAGATCAGTCCTTTGAGGGAACATTCTGAAAACGTCTTTAAAGACATCATTTATGATGACTTTAATTATAACTGTTGATATTCCCTGGAAACCTATTTTACAAGGGTGTAGATCTCCAAAGGGCAGCTATAGAAAACAAATAAATAATTAAAACCCTGCAGGAGATTATGCACATCAACCTTTATAAAGTTGGTCTTGGCATTTCACCCAGCAGGAATTAATGGCAGACGAATACCTTAACAAGCAGAGGAAAACAACATAGCAGATGATAGTAAGATGCCAACTTGTGCCTTGTTTCAGGAGAAAAAAGAACATCTGGAGAACATTGTTTTTACATGTCCTGAACTCCCATTGAATTCCAAACTTAATTTGGAAAATGATCTGTAAGTAAAAGAACTGGCCTTAGCAGGATACACTGGAAAACCACAGAACCTCTTTAATACAGATAAATCTCAACTTACAACCATTTGTTTACCAAATGTTCAAAGTTACAACGGCACTGAAAAAAGTGATTGCCGGTTCTTGCACTTACAACTAACAGAGCATCCCCACGGTAACATGATCAAAATTCAGGCACTTGGCAACCGACCTGATTTATGACTTGATTGTTTTAATGATGGTTGCAGTATCCCAGGGACACGTGATCACCATATGCAACCTTCCATATGCAACTGATTTCCAACAAGAAAAGTCAACGGGGGAAGATGGCTTCGCTTAATGACCTCATGATGCATTTAACAACTGTACTGACTCACTTAATATAAGATGGAATCTATCTGTGAGGATATCACTAGAGGAAAAAAAAGGATTTTGACAAGTTATCTGAAGTAGCCCACTCTTCACAAATTATTGAAGGGAACTGAGATAGTCAGGGACAAGTAGTGTTGATCAGAAAAAAAGATTACAACAGAATCCTGGTTGTGAAGAAATAAAGTATTTAACTGACATATGCAAGACATTTCTTTAAGCAATGAAACAGAATTAATTTACAAAGAGTACATTGTTCTAAAGTAATTATTTCAGAGTGAACTGTGAAATGATTTGATAGTATAACACATGCCTAATTCCAAAATAATGAAGTAGAAAATGTGCTGATGATTATGTGCCATCAAATCATTGTCGACTGAAAGAGGCGGAGCCAGCAGTCAGAAAGAGGCGGAGCCAGCAGTCAAACAGAATGACTGTGCTGAGACGCCGCTCCGAATGAGCGTGCCGACTTCACAGCTATTTTTCTGTTCCCGGTGGGTTTTTTAAAAGCCCTAGATCTCTTGGAGGGAGATCAGAAGCGGAGGCGCCCAGCTGAGCGGCTCAGGACGGCGGTCCAAGACGCAGAAAGCAGGAAAGCCTAGGAGAAAGCCGGGTGAAGGAGACGGCCCATTATGGCGGCCGTGAAGAAATGACTGCTGTCAGAAATAGCGGTGAAACAGCGGGACAGTGATTCAACTAACCTGGCGGAGTGAACACTCAGCGAACTCTTGTAAGTGTTCCAGATTGTGAAAATTTTGGTTACAGTATTGACTTAGATAATTGGCAATCATTATGGGATAGAAATAGGAGGTTAACACTAGCCATCTCCTATAAAGAAAATCTATACAAGATGTTTTATAGATGGCACCTTCTCCCTACAAGGCTAGCAAAAATAGATAAAAAAATCTCACCGACATGCTGGAAATGCAGAAGGCTTCCAGGGACTTACTATCACATGTGGTGGGAATGTTCAAAAGCGAATTTTTTTTGGAATCAGATAAAAAATTGGCTGAAAGAAATACTATTACAAAAAAATGATTTAAAACCAGAAACCTTCTTATTAGGGATTATTAATGATAAACTTAGCAAAGCATCTTTCTACTTACTATTGCATATTTTAACCGCAGCAAGATTGGCATATGCCCAAAAATGGAAAAGAAAGGAAACCCCCACTGAAGAAGAAATAATAAATAAAATTTTGTCCTGCGCCGAAATGGACAGGTTAACTCTAGAGATTAAAAATAAATCTGAAACAGAGTATTATGAAATTTGGAAAAATTTGTACGATTGGTTAGAGGTAAGGAGGACCGCTGAGATGATTATCAATTGATTAGTTGATAATGTAAGGATTTCCTATTAGCACCTATATCAGGACACAATGGAAAGATATGTAAATACAGAAGTTTTTACAGAAGTTATATGTACAGCTTGTTATACTCTGTCCTGTCATAGAAGGTATTTTAAGTTTCTGTTTTTCTTTCTGTAACATAAAGTAATACTAATAGCAGTGTTGTAGCCAGGGAAGTTGAATCATGTCCACTTTTGTTTTTAAATGTACATTTAATAAAAATTAAAAAAAAAAATCATTGTCGACTCTTAGTAATTACATGTTGGGTGGGGAACTATGGCTGGCCCAGGAATTCTGGGAGTTAAAGGCCACAAGTCATAAGGGGGGGCATAGTTCCCTACCCCTGAACTATATAAATAGATTTTCTCCATAATGATCTGTCCCTCATCTATCCTTTAGCACTTCCGACCATGCATTCATTGCTACTGTAACTGAGTCTATCCGCCTTATTGCTGGTCATCCTCTTCTCTTTCTAGCCATCTTCTTCTCTTTCTTTCCCAGCTTTAGAGCCTTCTCTAGAGAGCTAGATCTTCACCTTATGTGTTCAAGGTAGGATAATCGGAGATTGGTTAGATGAGCCTCAAGTGAGAACTGTGGGTTGATTTGTTCAATGTTTTTAATATGTATGCTTTAACTTTAATAATATACAGTGGTACTTTGGTACTCAACTGCTTTGAAACTCATCAAATTTGGTACTCAATGCATTTTGATATGAAAATTTTGTCCCAGTACTCATCATTTGTTTGGTACTCAATGCACAAGCTAGAATTTGTCAATGTTGGCTGCCTTGTGACTCACTACATTATTCCTTATGGGAATATTTGTTTGGTACTCATAATTTTCGGTACTCACCATTGGAACCAATTAATGATGAGTACCGAGGTACCACTGCATATGCTTAGTTACACACGCACACGCACACACACACAAAGAGAGAGAGAGAGAGAGATGTCTATGATTGATTATAGTTGATTTCTGTTTCTAATCTTTTGTTTTTAAGATTATAAGCTACTCTCCAGACATGAAATAAGTTTCAATAAATAAATAGAAAGAAGTATCCACTTACAGGTAGTCCATGACTTACAATCATTTGTTTAATGACTGTTCAAAGTTACAGCAGCACTGAAAAAAGTAACTTATGATCATTTTTCACACAACCATCACGTGATCGAAATTCAGATGCTTGGCAAATCCATGTTTATGACAGTTGCAGTGTCCCGAGGTCATGTTATCCCCTTTTGTGACCTTCTGAGAAACAAAGTCAATGGGGAAGCCAGATTCACTTAAAAACCAACTTAACAACCACAGCGATTCACTTAGCAATTGTGGCAAGAAAGGTCATAAAATCGGGCAAAACTCACTTAACAACTGTCTTGCCCAGCAACCGAAATGTTGGGCTCAATTGTGGTCGTATGTCGAGGACTACCTTTATTCAAGGGAGCTGCAATATATACAGATGTGTAAGCGGTCTTCTTCAAAAGGTTTTAAATAGAGGCAGAGGGAATCTACCAAAACAGCCCCTCAGGACTTAACTTATTAAGAGAGTTTCAACAAAGATGGGATGACTGTTAGAAAATGAGAAATGGAATGGGTGTTATGAATGGAGGCATTCCACACTGCAATATTTTGAGAAAAGTTTACAATTTCTAAAACATCACAGATGAAGATGACAGAGAGAGATTCACAATACTTAATAAAACGACTAAAGTCTAGAATGCAGAATATTATTATACAGATCAATGTGGTAATCCTTCGTTTTATTTGCATAAGCTCCCAACTAAGGTATTTCAGCCTTCTTGATTAAGAACTGTGTACCTGTATAGTTATGCAGATTAGTAACATATCTCTCATTTACATCTAGTAAATCTATTCGATTTTGTATTGCATTTATCTTTTGTTCTAAGTATGAGATTGGATTAAGCGTTCCTTGAATACAATTATTCCAGATCATTCAGTAATATATTCTATTTTTGCACACCATTCTTTCTATTGATGCCAGAGAGATAAACCAATTTCTCAAAAATGCTTTTGCTAGCATCATATATTGTACATAAGGAGACTTGAGAGAGTACGTTGATTTGAAAGAAGCTGTTTATTCCAGTTGGAGTCCTCTTGTAAGAGCAAAAATTAATTGAATCCTACTTTTCAATCTGAAAATGTTTCTGTTTAGCCTTAAAATTATCAGATTATCATCTGCATCGGGAGAAGCTGCCACCTCCATATGTACAAGGTTAATTAAGAGTAAATTCAGTGGTGGGATTCAGCTGGTTCGCACCACTTCGGCAGAATCGGTAGCTAATTTTTTATTGCCCAGGACCAGAATGGACTTCCGGAAGCGGCATCCACACAGAGAACCGGTTGTTCACATATTTGAATCCCACCACTGAGTAAATTAGAAACCTAATATAAATCCCTCCTCGAACAAGTTATATTAAGCTGGAGAACATAAATTATACTCTTTCCCTTTGAGGGATGTTTAGATCTCCACGCATCCAGGAGAGATAGTAGCGAAATATAGAATAAGACATTTTGAGGAAATTTACCATTATTTCTATTAGATAAAACTGCTTTATCCATGTATGGTAAAAAAAAAACAGCCCTCTGATCTCCAAAAATTAGGAGAGCACCATCTGCATTTTCAAGAAGTACTTCACATAAAATAATCTTTCATGTTGTCCACATTTCAATATAAATTTGAATTACCATTTTATTTCTCTTTTTCTTTCCAGTTTATATGTCAACTATTTATTTTCCTAGCCTATTTGCAAATTCAAAATTCTTTTGTTTTATGTAGTTCATTTTTACCTCCATTTCTTGTGCTGCTAACAGACAACTGCTGTTACAATTGCTGTGGTAAAAGTTTAATTTCTTGTCAAATGGAGTATAATGGAGATTTCTTTAATACTTCTTTCATTTTTACCTCATCTAAAATTGCTCTCTTTTTTTTAAAGCCTGTTATAGAATAGTTCCTCATAAAAGCTTTACCTGTGTCCTAAATCATCCTTATATCTGTACCTTTATTAAGAAGAAAAAATATTTCAATTTCTTTTTACAAATTTCTGTTACCTGTTTCTTTTGGAGACATTTCATTTACCCTCCATCTTAAGGAACTGATTTTTTTTAAAGGCTAAAGTCATTTGGTTGTGTTCAGAAAAGATCTTTGGCTGTATCTGTATTTTCTGAACACTGGTAGCCAAATTCTTAGATATCCAAAACATGTTGATTCTTGAGAAATGTTTATGTCTTTCAGAAAAATAAGAGAGGGGTCCTTGATGCTCTCTGAGTTTGTTTTCTTGCAAACATTTCATTGCCCAAACTAGGTAACATCATCAGTGCTCATCAGAAAGATAAGTGTATTTTTGCATCACCAGTTTTATATCTCCATGCATCTCTAAGCTCTAAATTGTCCATCATATTAAAAAAAAAAAAAGGCAATTTACACCTTGTGTTGTTTGAATGTTTTCCTCAAAATTCCATCTTTTTATGGGCAGATTACTCCATTCTAGTCTCTCATCAAACACCAATTTTCATATAGTAGATCCATTAGTTTATCCATAAGGCCTTTATAGAATGTTACTTTATCCTCGTTTTGTGCATAAATTCCCATTATCAAAGTCCCAATTGGTCCCATGCAGAGTAACTTCAACCTTCACATATCTACCATAATCATCAATAAAAATAAGTTCTGGTTGTAATTGGAGGTGTACATTCAGACAATCTTGTTTCTCTTTAAGACTCCCACTAACATAAATTCTTCACCCAAATTTTTGCTGATCAAATATTTGGTATCCTTTTTTTAATATGCATTTCTTGTAAACACCCTATACCTCGTTTCAATTTTTAAAAATAATGAAATATTTTTCTTTTTTGAAGAGCATTTGCTCCCTCTGTGAGAGGAATATAAATTTTAAAATCCACATTTGTACCCAAAACATTAAAAAGTCAATTTTTCTAGTTCTTCTATTGCCTCTTCAGTCTACAAAAATATGAATTTGACACGTATATGTCATGGCACTTTTCTCCTTTGTGCCACTCAAAAGATTAGTCTGTAGATTTACTAAATTTCCAGTAGTTTGTCTGTGCTAGGATGAATCTTTTTCTTTTCCCAATCTTCTTTATTTTAATTCTCAGGTAGAGATTGAACTTTAAATATTTTTACCAAATTATAATGTGGCTTCTTCTTTGTTCAGTTCTGCTTGCTGAGACTTTAGAACTAAAAATTGCAATTCTGCAATGTCTTTGCAATATTTGAGGGGCCGCCATAAAGAAGAGGGAGTCAACCTATTTCCAAAGCACCAGAAGGCAATACATAAAAAAATGGATGGAAACTAATCAAGGAGAGAAGCAACCTAGAACTAAGGAGAAATTTTCTATAAGTGAGAACAATTAATCAGTGGAACAGCTTGCCTTCAGAAATTGTGGGTGCTCTGTCACTGGAGACTATTAAGAAGAGACTGAACAGCCATTTTTCTGACATGGTACAGGGTCTCCTGCTTGAGCAGGAGATTGGACTAGAAGACCTCTAAGGTCCCTTCCTACACTGTTAGTATGTTATTCTTTACTCTTAGGTTCTATTTGAGTCATTAATTTATGGGGTTTAATATTAGCCTTAACAAAATCATGTGCCGTTTCTAAATTTTGATGTGTTTGTTCAGTTAATTTAGAAAGATCATCTTTCCTTGTATGCAATTTCCTGTAAGAAATTCTTCAAGCTGAGGAAATGAAGAATCCAGTAGGGCTTTGTCTGATTTCCCTATTATGCTTCTTTCTGCTTTATTAGGAAGAACAGTAAGAATTTCTATTCATTAAATTCAAGCAAAGCAAATTATAACATTAAGAGTAGAAGAAGAAAAAAGAAAGTTCTAAAAAAAGAAAGTCCAGTAATTCTTTATAATTTAACGAATGACTAGTGTGAGGAGAGATGACACAAAGAAATTTACTTAAGCTATACCAAACATTAAATAATAATTAAAATATTTTCAAATGAATATTGTAATTTCATTTCAGATAAGCATTCATTATGAATGGAGCTCCCTCTTCAGGTCAAAAGAGAAAATTAAAATTAATTGAAGAGAGCAGAAGGAAATTAGCATAATGGAGAATTTACAGGTAGTCCTTGATTTATGACCAGTTGCTTAGCAACCATAACCAAATGAAAAATGGGTATTACGATAGTCAGGCCCTTCCATAGTCGCAAGCCTGAACTTCAGATGCTCTGCAAACATGGCTGCATTTGCAGCATTCCATAATCAAATGATCATGTTTTACAATGGTTTTGCTGAAAACCAGCACTTATCTGATTTTTGGCAAAACCACACCCATAGAAAACCACTGGTTCTCTTAAAGACCACTGAATTGATTTAACAACTGCTGTAAAAAAAGGACCTGTTTTACAACCATTTATAACATACAGTGTAATGGACTGACTCCATTACGGCTGTATGTTAAGGTCTACCTGTACGTAGTTCAGAGTTGACTTAAAACATTATTTCTATGCACTGATCATGTTATCTAGTTGGTAATGAAATGTCTCCAGGAAGAGAAACAAGAAAAGAAAAGAAAAGAAAAGAAAAGAAAAGAAAGCAGGGACAAACAAAATGGTCACATCCTAGAACCAAATAATTCTGAATTAATAACATTCTTAACTTCTTTTTAAGCAACTGAACAATTATGTATCTCATGACAGACTGCCTTTTCAGTTTCTGAAAAGGAGAAAGAAAATCAGAACGAGACCAAAAAAATGATCTTTATTCTACTGATCTCTCCAGAGAGAGAAAAAAGTTTTTGACAGCTTTGAAGGGTTTTTCATGTTTGCAGTTTTGAAAAAGATGAATTTTTCATATGGACTGAAAGAATTTTAAAAGAATAAAAAAGCAGATGTAGCAGTTGATGGTCCTTTATCCCAACAATGCACCAAACTGGAGGAGAGAAGGCAAGATTGTCCACTTTCCTTTTCTTTATTTTTACTGAAATTAGAACCACTGAACCCAGACATTTTGCTAGGTTTTCAAGGAAGAGAGGGCTCCGAGTGCCGCCTCTGGCACGCGTGCCATAGGTTCGCCACCACTGGGCTAGTCTAAGTTAGCCTGATCACAGAGTGATTAAAATTCATTAATTTCTTCAATAATGGAATTGCCAGTGCTTTGGTAAGCCGGTAAGAATGCGCTCTGTTCTTCATTGCCCCTGTAAAAAGTCTTTTCTTCTACAGGTAGTCATTGACTTACAACAATTCATTTAGTGACCGTTCAAAGTTACATTGGCACTGAAAAAAATGACTTAGGTCCATTTTTCACACTTACAAACTTTGCAGTATCCCCGTGATCATGTGATCAACATTTGGATGCTTGGCAACTGACTCATATTTATGACGGTTGCAGTGTCCCGGGATCATGGGATCACCTTTTGGGACCTTCTTACAAGCCACGTCAATGGGGAAGCCAGATTCACTTAACAACTATGTCACTAATTTAACAACTGCCATGATTCACTTAACAACTGTTTCACTTAGCAACCAAAATTTTGGGTTCATTTGTGGTCGTAAGACAAGGATTACCTATACTGAATAGATAGGGAGTTGGTCTTCTATCACCACAATTCATTCAGCTAGTTTAAAACCTTTAATTGAAATTTAATTAATCAGGAAATAAAATCCAACCAAACGGGGTTTTTATCTTGCTTAGTTGTCTGCCTCACAAAATCTCCTTTTCTGAGTAAGGCCCTTGCACTTCACTATAGTTTACAGTGTGGAAGAAGCCCCCAACTCTATAAGGTTTCCTAATTTATATTCTTGGCCTTCCAGCTAAATTGTTAGGTAAAGACAATGCTAGAGATGATTTATTTCAACAGTATAAGACAGCCACAGCTAAGATACTTGATAAATATTGTTGGGAGGGACACTTACATTTTCCTTCCATGGATTCTTTCATCATTTCATATTTTTGCATCAAAGCTTAATCGATGATTAAATGATTTGTAGGGCCACACAATGTACTCCAGCACCTATGAATGGCTAGCAGTACATAAAGCTTTAAAAAATAAACATAAGCAACAATATAAATCTTTCCTCTATAAATATTATTTGCTCAGTCAAACGTTTTGTCTGTTGGAATTGGTTTATCAAAATACAGTATGCAGTTTTGTTCTGTGCCTCTGTTGAATCTCATTACAACCACATATTGTTGCTTCTTCAGTATATATATTTCATCAAAGCTCACATTATTTATACTTAGCAATTTGGTTATACTTTCACTCTAGATATTCCTCAAATGCCCTCTAACTTTTACAACTTTTCAACCATCTTAATAAAATGCAAAAAAGCTTTCAATCTTTGGAGGAGGTAATTAAATCTGTCAGGGAATCATTTATTCATCTTAGAAAATATTATGCTAGTTCTTCTTCTCATTTATGAAAAATCATTCCTATCTTCTGTGTACAAAATCAGTATTTTACACACACACACACCCAGTTCCCTGAACTGTTGGCAACAGACATCAACACTATAAACTACTTTACTGGCAACAGAGTTGTGCCACTATTCTGCTTTCCACAAATGGATACTAGCTCGTTCTCAAGCTTTGTGATAAAAGATTTTGAGTGACCTCCTTCCAAATGCAACTAATGGAGGTGGCATGAGATAATATACCCCTTGCTTTTAAAAATTAAATTTTAATCTATCTATCAAGAGATTCTCACAATTGCCTGCAGCTGGCTTGTACAGAGAAAGGGAAGGCTAGTGAGTTTTGAAAGTGGTTCCATTTTCCCCGTGTAAGTTTGTTCGTTTGTTTTTTAAAAATGCCCTAAGCTGTTCAGACATTCATGGGAATGAGACCTGTTTGAGAACCTCTGGCTTAAATGAAAACAATAAAAGTGGTAGGTTACTGAGGGACATAGGAGTATTCTACATTGCAAAGAACTCTATAGAAAAGGAAAGATATACAGTAAACCTCAACTTGGCAGCAAGGCAAAGTAACAATGTGATCCCAACAGCAAGAAGGTTTAATCTAAAATTCAAAAAATAAACATCTTACAGAAGTCTCCCCCATGTAATTTTTTTTGCTGGCATTCAGATCTTACCTGTCATACATTTGTGAGGCTGTGAGAAGCTAAGATTATCACATTGCTGATAACGTTTGATATTGGGGTAATTTTATTTATCTATTATTAATTTACTTGCCACCCATCTCTCCCCAAAGAGACTCTTTTATAGGTAGTCCTTGACTTACGATCACAATTGAGCCCAACATTTATGTTGCTAAGTGAGGCGTTTGTTAGGTGAGTTTTGCCCCATTTTACCACCTCTCTTGCCACATTTGTTAAGTGAATCACTACAGTTGTTAAATTAGTAAAACAGTTGTTAAATGAATCTGGCTTCCCCACTGACTTTGTCCAAAGGTTGCAGAAGGTGATCACATGAACCCAGGAATCTGCAATCATCATAAATATGAACCAGTTGTCAAGCATCTGAATTCTGGTCACATGACCACGGGGATGCTGTAATGGCCGTGTGAAAATCGGTCATAAGTCACTTTTTTCAGTGCCGTTGTAACTTCAAGTGGTCACTAAACGAACCATTGTATGCTGAGGACTATCTATATTTTGATAATTACTGATCCACTGTCAATCTATAACATTATATTCATGTCACTGAGAAAAAATATGTAACACACGCAATAAATACATTTTTAAAATGAAGAAGTTCTAACATTCGGAAAAGGAATAGCAACCACGGAGGTACCTCCTCGTTCTTGTTACCCTCAGGGATGCACACCTACCTCTCAGCTGGCTAAAAGTGATAATGAATTTGCCGGTTACAGACTTCAGCTCATTATCGGCCAATGTGATGAGATGTATGCCTTCAGCCACATGCCTCATGACTTTATAAAGGGCGATGGGAAATGTCATCAATTTGCAATCTGCCAAATCTAAAGAAAAACAGCAAAGGAGGAAAGGAAGGGTGAGAGAAGAAATATTGAGTTTTCCAGAACAAAATAAGTTGCGTTCTGATGCATCCAATTTTTATTAATTGTCTGTCTGTGTGGATTAGATACTTGCAGTAGAAGAATCAGGAGCAGATACACTTAAGGTAACTTTGAAATAAAGTCTATCTTGATAAGATAGGATGGAGTGTTGCAACAGACCAGAATATCAAAATAATAGTGCTGCCAGGAGGTTATAATGCTTCGAAAATCCTATCACTTAATTATGTTTTTCTTATCACTTAATTATGAACCCTATTCACTGACAAACATAGCATGCAGGTAAGAAATGAAAAATGAATTATTGACAAGATAAACGCAGGTAGCTATTGTCTCCACTTCATTTCAGAAATCAGTAAAAAGTCCACCCCATCTCTGCTCTGGATTCTTCTATCTCATAACTTCTCTCTGAAGGCCTTGCCCTTCAAAAATACTTAAAGTTCAGTAAATGTAGGAATAATATTCCTTCAGCAAAGGAATATAATGAGCATATTTTCTTCCTCCTCTTGGTAAAAGTGGTTTTTGCTCTTTTGAAGTGAACTGGCGGAGAACTTGCTCTCATCCTGTACGTGAGAAGAACACTCAAGTGACTCCTCCCTGTTCTACGTTAATCTAATAGCCGTGTTCCAATATCTCAGGGGCTGCCACAAAGAAGAGGGAGTCAAGCTATTCTCCAAAGCGCCTGAAGGAAAGGACAAGAAACAACGGATGGAAACTAATCAAGGAGAGAAGCAACCTAGAACTAAGGAGAAACTTCCTGACAGTTAGAACAATTAACCAGTGGAACAACCTGCCTCCAGAAGCGGTGAATGCTCCAACACTGGAAGTTTTTAAGAAGAGACTGGACAGCCATTTGTCTGAAATGGTGTAGGGTTTCCTGCCTGAGCAGGGGGTTGGACTCGATGACCTCCAAGGTCCCTTCCAACTTCTTTATTATTATTATTATTATTATTATTATTATTATTATTATTATTATTATTATTATTATTATTATTATTATTATTATTATTATTATTATTATTATTATTATTATTATTATTAATCTAGCCAGCATGTAGAAGAAAAACAGGGGGGAAAAGCTATGGAATTGACTCAGCCTCCCATCCTTCCAAGGTTGGTAAAATGAGGACCCGCGATTGTTGGGGGCAATATGCTGACATTGTAAACCGCTCGAGCCAACCTGGGACTCAGATAAATCGGCCATTAACAGGGCATATAGAGATAAACAACGTCTACACACCATTCAAAAGAGACAGTCAAAATGCCCAAAAGGAAACCAAAAGACCACAGAACCTCCTCACCAGCAATCAACATCCATATGAGTAGAAATTAACACTAAGACCAACACTAGACTGACAATCAAAAAGTAAACAATGCCACAATCAGGGAACTACCAATACAGACAAACAAGCCAACTGTAAACAGCAGTGTAATCAAGGAACCACCGATACTTACAAGGCAAGCCACTGGTACAGTATATAAAAATAAAAGCAAACCCTTTTAGCACTGACGAAGTTACCTAGTTTGGTAATGAAATGTCTGCAAGAAAACCACCAAGCTCACAGAGCACCGAGGATCCCACAGTGATTTCGTGTTTCTACAATACTTAGTAGTGTACTATTTCACCACCAAGAAGAACAATTCAGAGTTCTTCTTAGAGCCATCTTAAAAAAGAGAGGTTGGTTACATAGTCTTGGTAGAAAATAGCAGAAACATAGGAACATCAACTCAAAATCAAATCGTTCATGTGCCAAATAAATAAATAAAAATAAAGTGTTATTTCATTAAAAGTGAATTAGGTGAGTCTAAACAACTAGTGGAGCACTTTTTATTGTGAGAATAATCTTCTGAAGATGCTAACAAATTGAGCACTATGGAAGACAGGGAATAGTTTTTATAGTCTCAAAACTGACTTCTCTAGCAACACTATGCCCTTCAGAAAAGCTGCATTAATCACAATATAAGATCACAGGTTTTTATTTACTCATTAAATTTATATGCCCTTCATACGCCATGTATCATGGGATAAACATATATTTAATGTTTAAATAAATTAATATTATTATTAATAGAACATACACATTGCTAAAATGAACAAAAAACTTGTACAAAATATACAACATAAAACACAATGCACACCCATGCACATAAAATATCAGTCAGTTTTCAAGTCTCATCATGGGCAGAAGCTACCTGGGATATCTGATGAATGAACTTCACAGGGACTTAGATGAGGGCAAGTATTCTTCTGAGATCCACAGATTCTCAGCAGCTTTTAATACCATCAACCATGGTGCCCTTCTGGATCATCTACAATAGGGTTTCCCAACCTTGCCAATTTTAAGAGGTGTGGACTTCAATTCCCAGAATTCCCCAACCAGCCATGCTTCTGGGAATTGAAGTCCACACCTCTTAAAGTTGCCAAGATTGGGAAATCCTGACTTATAACAATTAGAAGTTGGAGTTCATCCATGGTAATTTCAGTCCAGAATCACTAGCTCAGTGCTTTCTCCCCTGTCATGTTCTTCAGCGCCTTTATGAACCTGAAAATATGTGCATCTTTATTACTAAAAACATATTTGATTCCTTTTCAAGCAGAAAATATTTTGCTTTAGCACTAAATGTCATGATCGCAGCCCCTGCCACCCCAAACATCTAAGGTCCCTTTTCATTCATATGTTGCTTGCCTTTGCAAGCATATCTCTAGCAGATCTTGTTTGATCTAAAAAAAAAAATGAGAAGGACTGGATCTGATTAGTATTTGGATGGAAAAGCCAAGAGGAAACCCACAAATAAGGCTAGGCTGAGATAGCCCTCATTTTCCCTCAAGGCAGCAATGGCAAACACCTGTACCAGGGGTCTTCAAACTTGGCCCTTTTATGACTTGTGGACTTCAACTCCCAGAATTCCTCAGCCAGGCACGCTGGCTGAGGAATTCTGGAAGTTGAAGTCCACAAGTCATAAAAGGGCCAGGTTTGAAGACCCCTGACCTGTACTATAGTCAAGACAATGAAATGGAACATGCATGAAGAAGAATCAAGGGAATCTTTCCACCAATCTCTCATTTCTTTTTAAGACAAGTAAATTTTAGACTTTACTTTACTAGATGGATGAAGTGTCAGAAGGCAAAAGGCTTATTATTTTGGAATGTTTATTAAGCACATGACATGGACTTTGTAATTTGCTAGCTAACATAGTTACTTTATATTTTGATTTGACTTGTTTTCTCTCTTTTAAAATGATATTCAGGCTCATTGATGTTCAGACTGGAACATAGGAATAGCTTTTAACAAACCGAAAAGATAAACAGGCTGGAGACTCTCTCCAGATAAGAAAAAGTTTGTTAGCACAAATTTGGGTTTGGTTTATCTCTTTCGTGAACGCTAAACAACCTTTTTCCTTACTATTAACGCCCCTTCTGAGGTCAGATCTCATTTTAATGAACATGTGTGCTATTATGGGATGCAAATATGTAACATGTTCGACTACACGTAACTGATTTCCTATGCAAAGGGGAGGTTACATTTATCCTGTGCAATCAACTTTCCTCTTGGATTTTTCTTTTGTTTCGTTAACTATAAAAGGGGATGTAAGCTAAGGATCGGGGTTCCCTCTTTGAATGAGAGGAATCCCTTTTGCCTGAATATTCTGATAAATTGTAATAAAATGATCTTCTTGTCTCGGTCTGTGTCTCATTGGGAAATACGCATGCCGAGGCACGAGTCTGAAAAAGCCATATTTGGCCTTCAGCACCTATAATATATAAAAGGTTCAATTTTAGGTAGTCCTCAACTTACAACCACAATCGGAATCAGAATTTTCGCTGTTAAACAAGGTGATTGTTAAGTGAGTCTTGCCCAGTTTTATGACCTTTATTGCCATTCTGTGATTGTTAAGCAGGCCCGGTTTCCCCCATTGACTTTGCTTGTCGGACATTGGCTGGAAAGGTTATTAACGGCGATCCCATGATCCCAGAACGCAGCAACCATCATATATACATGCCAGTTGCCAAACGCCCAAATTATAAGTATGTGATTGTGGGAATGTTGCAATGGCTGTAAGTCATCTTTTCCTATACTGTTGTAATTATTAACGGTTGCTAAAAAAAATGGTTGTAAGTTGAGGACTACCTGTATACAAATTCTAAAGCTGCCAATTATGTGTTCAGAAATCCATGCTTCTTTTGGCGTTAATGGGCTTTTCTTTCTACTTCAATTAGTCAGCACTTGAAAAGATCATAAATCCATTACATACAATCCAACGAGATCATGGAAGTTTATAAACACAGTCAACATGTTCCACCTTTAAAATTCTTCTCTGTATTACTAACACTATACAGATTAACAATCCAGCAGAGTTCCTGCATCATACTTAGTCAACATTTAATTATGATCAATTAAACAAACCACAATTGGCTGATTACTCAATACGCTAAGCCATAAACTCTGGTTTGCAAGCCAGGGTATTCCAACACACACAATAAACATAGCTGGGAATTCTTGAAATTTGTTATACCCTATATGACACCCTAGAATGATGAATGAGATTGTGTTCCTCCCTATGAATAAAAACTAATGAACGGGTGCTCAGTTTCCACAAGGCCAGCTATCATTTTAGCATCAATGGGCTCAATACAGTATCTTTTATCCTCTCTGCACACACTAAATTGACTCCCAGTCAATTTGGTTCTGCTCCCAGCAATTTCAGGAAAAGCACATAGAGTTTTGGGATCCTGATCTTAAGAACCAGATCTTAGAAGAGGATTGTTGGCTGTACAGCCAAAGAAATGAATTCAAAGAACAGGTTAGAAAGAGAATTCCTAGAAGCCCAGATGGGCTTTTGGAGAAACAAATGTAGGAACACTTGGAAACCTATGATGTTTGATCATGATCCACAGTTGGACAATCCCTGTAGTAAACCATAACAAATAAACACTGATGAAACATCACTGGGATAAGTAAACCCAGTTAGCTACTATTTCCTGTACAATAGCTTTAATCTTCAACTATCTATATTTATATCTAGATAATTTCTAGATATATATTTTTTTAATTCACATACTGTGACTTAGTATACTATAAACACTGAGAAAGTTATCGGTGTGATAAGTAAATCCACTTAGCTTTTATTTTAGTCACCTGTAAATGTACAGGTCTAGTAAATGAACTAGACCTGAAAAGCAGTACTGTTTAAAATATTTCCTACACAATAGCTTTAACATTCAACCATACAGTACTCATAGAAGTATAATATTTAGTGATTCTTATCTACATTTTTAATTCAGATCACTTGTGGTTCTTAGTGCACAGCTCTCCTCTGCTAATATATGGAACCCTGTGTCATATTATAAATGATTGCATGATCTTCTGTTTATATCTCTTAATTTTCTGTTTGAATAGGCTGTTTTATATATTCCATTTTCTCTGAGCTTAACTGTTTTCCTATTTTATTCGTAAGCTCTGTAATATCATCAAGGAAGGGGGGGAGTGACGTTTGCTGGTTGGGAAATACATAGTGCAGGGGTCTTCAAACTTGGCAACTTTAAGACTTGCGAACTTCAAGTCCCAGAATTCCTCAGCCAGCCAGGGCTGGCTGAGGAATTCTAGGAGTTGAAGTCCACAAGTCTTAAAGTTGCCAAGTTTGAAGACCCCTGGCATAGTGGCTTTGGATTGTCTTTTAAATGACACAGAGATGGCGTGTATCTCTTGGTATCTGTTGATAGCCAATTTGTCAAAATGTCAAATTCCTTAGCAACTTTGGTTTGGTTTTGCTCTAAATAGACGTACTTTCCCAGCTGAAATTGGGAAATCTATGCTGTATAATCCTGGAGACTTCAACTGAATTAACATTGACTGCTGATGACGCAGCACCAGAGATCAGCCAGCTGAATTCAATTCTTTTCAAAATCTAATGGAAAAGTGCAGCTAACACTGTCCAGATCCATTCTCACTGAGTGCTGCAGTTAATCATTTTGAGTAGAACAATGGAAGAATTCAGAGGTGTTATGAGAGAAAGGGCTTATACAAGAATATAATTTGCAAAGCTCGGTTTCCAGGTGTTTCTCCTTTTCTGATGCCCAATTCTTTGCAAAACAATTATCTATTATTTAATGTTGGAGTCATGAGCCACCACATTATGCTGTATGCTGACAGGATGAGGGAACTGTGGTTTCTGTTCCTGCTGGTTAGGTACATTAGAACAGATTGCGTGCTTCTTTTAAGCTAAATGGATTCTGCTTGCCTTCATAGATATGTTTCAACCCTTTTGAGGTAGACCAGGTCAAGAAACTGACTCCACAATAAATATTGGAAAATTACTTTATTGATGTAGACTACAGTAATAGACTCTTGAAAGCCTGATAGTGTTTCTCTTCCTTCCTTCTCTTATACCAGAGAGTCAAGCAAGGTGGAGTCACTTTCAGTTTCTTTCAGTTTCTTTGTAAATTTCTTCTTCCATTCCCAGGGTTCATCCATGCTTTACTAACACTCTCTGCATGCCTTCTCCAGAATCACCTCTCTGACTCCCTTCTTGAGAAAATCAAGGAGGTGATAAAAGGGTTAGACTGGCAAGTTAGGAACCAGAGAGTCACAGGCTAGAGTAGAGGTCCCCAACCTTTTGGGCACCAGGGACCGGTTCCGTGGAGAGTTTTTTCCGTGGACTGGAGGGTGCATGGTTTTGTGTGCTGCCTGCATCCAGTGGATGGGGCTTTGCTTGTTTGTGCGGCCTGGTTGCTGGCATGCCGCGGCCCAGTACCGAACCACGGACCAGGGGTTGGGGACTCCTGGGCTAGAGAGAATATTACGTAGACAGCGTTCAGCTGCTTCACAATACCAGCAAGACATTGGTGCAGTAACTCAGTAACTCTAGGAAAAGGCCTAGATTTTAAATTCTGGAGCATATACATAAGTTGCCTTGTGCTGGAACTTGAAAAAGGGACAGAAACTAATCCAGACAAGCCCAGTGTTCTTCTACCAACAATACTACATTATAGCTTTACTGTTACAATGCAAAACAAGAAAATAATTTTTGCTTATACTTCCACTATATAGTAATTTTATGTCCTCTATAGTTGTGTACCTAATTACAAGCCTAACTTTTAAAAAGTACATATTTATTTACAGAGCTTCCTTGAAGCTCCTTAATTATTTTAATCTCTTTTATGGCTCTTATACATATAGTTGCTAAACGTAATAACTGGGCTCTGTTAATTCCTTCTCTGGGAAGCTTTGGTTTACTTTTTTGTTTTTGCTTTTCTTTTTTTTTTAGAATTAGGTGTGATATTGGAACAAGTGCCCTCTGCCCTGTATCAGTGGGGATGGAAAGGTTCCCCTTGTTGCGAGTGTGGAGCTGATAAGCAAACAATTAAATATATTGTGCAAGGTTGCCCCAAAAGTGCATTTTCTGGTTCCCTACCCTAGAAGATCTGCACAAAGCAACATCAGAGGCAATCTCCTGGATAGCTGAACTGGACATCCAGTTCTGAGGCTACTGTGATACTCCCATAGAAGTTTAACTTGGCATTACATAGACTGTGTATATTTGTTTACTTCTCTTCTGTCATGTTCTCATCATATGCTAAATAATAATAATTTGCTTTATCTAGGCTTCCTGTACCTAGCCTTTCCTATATTAAAGGGAAGAGGAGGAGGAGGAGGAGGAGGAGGAGGAGGAGGAGGAGGAAGAGAGACAAAAATTCTGTTTTTCTAAGCCTTCTTGGAAAGCAAGCAGCTGAAGTGATCCACTGCACTCTACTGCTTCATTACTTATCCATCCTCAATAGCATCTTTCTCCCACTGTTCAATCTTTCACCGGCTAATATGTGTGGCTCTGCTGGAGTCATCAATAACACCTCTGTCTTCTTTTCCCCAACTCCACTGCCTGTTTTTTTTTCAGTAACATCAGTCACTCAGCTGCCTGTACTGTATGCAGAATCAATCTGTCATTCTCTTGGCTGTTTGTGTATTCCTAGGAATCTTCTTCAACACCAAAGTTCAAAGCATCAATACTCTTTTCTATCATGTTTCTCCCAAGTTCAACTTTCAGTGTCAAGTTTTAACTTGCACGCACACACACACGCTTAATTTTGTGCACTTGCCTTGGTCATCATAAGCACTCACTCTATTACCGTGTTTCGGTTTTCCCTTCCAATCTGAATCTTCATCTGATGATCATTCTCTCCTTGCTTGTTACATATCTGCTGGGGCCCTCCAAAGTGGCAGCTCAGGCAAAGAAACTTGTGCAATTATTTATGATTTTGCAAATGCTTCAGCGTTGCTATTGGAAGTTTTCCCATAATGCGATCTGAGCAGCTCATGGGCAGAGACATTCACTGAACCACCTGTCACGAGATTACCCTGGCATTTATCTTCCTACATATCAGTTTTATTCCAGAGCTACAGGAAACAGTGATTTCCTTTCTTTTTCAACCTTTCTTGGGAAGGAATAGGAAGGAAATATATTTGGATATCAGAACTTTACGAAATCTCCCCTGTTGGTAATTATAACTCCAACATTCATCACAAATATAAACAGATTTAATAACTCTTCACCCCCTATAAGTTAAGCATGACACATCCCATCCTTTATCTATAAAAAAAATCCATAAAACATTTTTTATCATTTCAAGTTACTATAAAACTTCATTGTACAAATAAGCCCATTGTCCAACCCATTCTAATATCAATTTACTGCAAAGAGCCTCTATGAGTTTTACTCCACTAGTTGTTGCTGACTATCGGGGGTGGTGCTCATCTCCATTTTAAGGCCATTGAGCCAGTGCTAGTGTCCGAAGACATTTTCACGGTCACCTGGCCAGCATGACGCAACAGAGTGCCGTTACCTTCCCACTGAAGTGGTACCTATTTATCTACTTGCATTTGCATGCTTTCGAACTGCTAGGTTGGCAGGAGATAGGGAGACAAGGGGAGCTCACCCTATCGCACGGCGCTCAGTTCTTGAACGCGGGCTACTGGGTTTCCGGCCAACAAGCCCAGTATCTTAACTACTAAGTCACTGTCCCGTCCCTATCAATTACTGTAGTCCCCTGTATAATTACACTATGGAGTCAGAAGCCTTTTTCTTCTCTCTACCATCTCAGAAAGGCTTCTGATATTTTTTTTTTTTAATATTTTTTTTTTTTAAGACAACAAAACATAACACACATAGACATACAATGTATACTCCTTTTTTTTTTTAAACAGCAATTTCGTAACTGTAATCTTCTATTATTTACATTTTCCCCCTTTATTCTTCTTTTTTAAAAAATATTTGTCCTTGTTGTCCCATTGTTTCTTATTTCCATTTTCTTCGTTCATACTATATTTCATACTAAGAATAATACATATTATTACTATACAATATTATACATTATTATACACACATTTTCCCTTTCTTGACCTTTCTGCATTTATTTTCATTTATTATTTCTAGTCTCCAACCAATCATACCACTTATTCCATATTACATAGTATTCTGTGTCTTCCTTTTCTTTTATCTCTTTTGTTAATTTGTCCATCTCCGCACAGTCTAAGATTTTCCTTATCACTTCTTCCTCTGATGGTATATTCTCATTTTTCCAGAACTGTGCGTAGACTATTCTTGCTGCCGTTGTTATATGTAAGATTAAGTACCGTATTTCTTTACTGTATTTTCTATTTAAGATACCCAGCAGGAAGATCTCTGGTTTCCAATCTACAGGTTGATCTATTATTTCTTCCATCCATCTTCTTATTTTAGTCCAGTATTTTTTTGCAACGGGGCATGTCCACCATAGATGATAATATGTTCCATGTACCTTTTTGCATTTCCAGCATGTCGGTGAGTTGTTCTGGAACATCTTAGCAAGCTTGGCTGGTGGAAGATGCCATCTGTAAAACATCTTCAACTGATTTTCCTTGAATGCCGCAGACATAGTCAGTTTTATGTTTGTTTCCCATATTTTTTCCCATTTCTCCAATTCTATGTTGTATCCGAAATTTTTTGCCCATCTAATCATTGTGTCTTTGACAACCTCATCTTCCATTTTATATCTCAGTAAATATTTATAAGGCTTCTGATATTTTTATGATTCCATGGACAAAGTATGTCAATTAAGCTAGCTAATTAATTAAGTAGCGATCCAGACTGCCTGAATTCCACAAGGGGAATTTAGTATCTCTAGTAGTGCCCTGTGTCTTTGGAGTAACTTTGGCTGCCCTTTCAGTAGTAAACATTGAATACTTAAGAATATAGGTAATCCCCGACTTGCAACCATTCATTTAGCACAGCTGCAACGGCAGTGGAAAAAAAGTGACTTACGAACGGTCCTTGCACGTACACCCGTTGCAGCATCCCCACGGTCAGGTGATCAAAATTTGGGTGCTTGACAACTGGCATGTATTTAGAACAGGTGCAGCATCCTGGGGATCACATGATTGCCATTTACAACCTTCCCAAATGGCTTCTGACAAGGAAACTCAATGGAGGAAGCCAGATTTGCTTAACCACCGCATGGAGTCACTTAACAACCATGGCAAAAAAAAAAAAAAAGTCATAAAACTGAGCCCGACTCACTTAATAACCACCTTGCTTAGCAACAGAAATTGTGGTCTGAATTGTGGTCATAAGTCAAGGACTGCTCTACTTAAGGATAATTTCAGTGATACTCCTATAAGGGTTTTGCTTCCCTTTGGTGTTGTTTTTGGGTGGTGGGCTCACCAGCTGTTTCTCAAGAGTAAAAGTGAGAGGACTTTGAATAATTTTGACTGGCTCCTCAACTAAATCTAAGATTTGCCTAGAACAGCTCTTTCAGAATAATTATTTCTCTCTCTCTCTCTCTCTCTCTCTCTCTGAGAGAGAGAGAGAGAAAGAAAGAGAAAGAGAGAGAAAGAGAGAGAGAGAGAGAGAGAGAAGAGAACCTATTATGTTATGCAATGAAGAAAACTTTGAAGGTGCTCATAATCCTTACATTTCTAAATGAAATATTCAATAGAAAAATATCAAAAAGTAGAGACAGAGAGATTAGGATATAATTGCATCTTCAAGCCAGCTTCAATTTTGGTATTTTTCTTGCCAAAGTTTACAATATGCTTCCTGATTTACAGGGAAACTACTCCACCTTCTGGAGTTCTAAGCAGAATAACTTCTGTTTGTTTTCAATGAATTCTGAGAGCAACTGATGCTGTAGCACTTTTGAAGCTTACAAAGGAGGGGATCTAAAGAGTTGTTTTGAAAGTATTGGCCATCTCTCAATCAGCTCATTCAGCATGGGTAGTCCTCAACTTACAACTGTTCATTTAATGAGCATTTGAAATTATGATGGCATTGAAGAAGGGACTTGCGACTGGTGCCCAAAGTTACGAATGTTGTAGCACCTCTGCAGTCATGTGATTGCGATCAGAGCTCTTGGCAACCAATTCACACTTACAACAGGTTGACAAGCTCTCCATGATCGTGTGGTTGCCATTTGCAATTTTAACTGCTGGCTTCCTCAGAAAATCAACAGGGAAACGCTGCAGAGCGGCAGAGGTTGAGGACCTGGCTCACATCCTATTTCACAGGTACTTTGACAGGTACTTTGGCCTATACACTAAACGAATAACCCATTGGGACCCCATATCAAAATAACTTACCTCATGTGTGGCCAGAATTTGAAAATTACATTTAAAACAGCACAGTACCTGAGCAAAATGGTTCAGCTGAGATTGGCATATGTGAGACTGACTGAGGTAGATGGTAGGGGTGATAGTGAAATATAATTTTATCATATTTTATCTATCTACATCTTAAATTGCTGTATTTGATTCTAATTTCATTTTAAAAATGTATTTTATCCCAATTTCATTTTAAATTGTATTTTATTTCTATTTTATCCTAAATTATAATTTAACTAATTCCATTCTAAATTGTTTTTACTGTATTTTAGTATAACGTGTGTTTGGAACTCTGCACCTTGATATGGCTCATGGGCTAATTAATAAGGATTATTATTATTATCAACAGGGAAACGGGCAGGGAAGGTCACAATGATTTTGTTTTTCTGGTGCCCTGCCCTGCTCTCCTTGGGAGATTTCTCCACAGTGTGCACCACCTTCCTTTCACATTGTGGACTAGAAAGATTTCCTAACCTTCTGTCACATAAAGGGGAGGGGAGCCGGCATGCCAGACCGGAGAAAGAAGCTGGGGGTCATCAGGATCTGGGGCTTCCTTTCTCCAGCCCAGCCTGCCTGTTCTGTGCCCAGAGAGGAACTGTCTGCCCTTTTTCAGCAAGCAGCTCTTTCACTTCATTCACGGTGGTCATTGAATGAGGTGGTCATATGGCTGCCTGCCTTAATAACTGCAATGACTACGTGGGACAATTCTACGTGGGACAAATGTCACGTCAATTAAAAACCAGGATCCACGAACACTGGCTGGCAGTCAAACACCACGATCCCAAATCCTTAATCTCTACCCACACTGACACCAAACAAGACCAGTTCAATTGGAGCAACACTAAAATCATCGGCCACGCTACCACCTGCCATGCTTGTGAATTTATCGAAGTCTGGCACTCCACAAGCAATTCCATCAACAGACACATCGACCTACAACCAAGCCTACGAATCCCACAGAATCCAAATCAACTGCCCAGCCAACCAGAGACAGCGCTGACCCTCAACCATCCCACACAAACCCCAGCAACCAGCGGTTCACCTCCCAATGACCCTCACCTGATGTAACCTATCACAAGACCCAGCACAAGACTCCCACTGATGACTCACACCTGACCCATCACCTGACCCTCACTTGACACACCCACACCTGACCCATCACAAGATCTACTGACCACCTACTGACCACAAACAGAAGAAAACTGACACTGACATCCCCCCTAAACTCTGCTGAAGATGTCAGCTCGCCTGGTAACCCACAACCTTGGAGGACAAACCTTCACCCTCATCCTACACCCGAGCTACAGGTATTAGCCACTGTTGCAATGACTTAATATTGTAATAGGTAGACTCCAATATAGTCATAAGTCGAGGACTACCCGTCACAAATCTGAAATACAGGTAGTCCTCAACCTATGACCACAATTGGGACTGAAGCTTTGGTCACTAAGCGATGCAATCATAAAGCAAGGCATCATGAGACTGCCTCACTTAGTGACCACAATGCCAGCACTCATTAATCCCATTGTTAAACGAGAATTGTAGATATTGTGAAGCAGAAGATGTCCCAGATAGGGCGTGCAGGGGTGCCTGGGGGGGGGGCAGTCCAGGCTGCACACAGTTTGGAGGGAGGGCTGCTGCAGTACTGCACAAAGACTCAGCCACTCCTGGAAACCTCAGCTACCCCAGCCTGGCCCAGCAGCGCAGCACAAAGCTACCACACCCAGGAAACCTCACCCCCCCACATCTGACCAAGGTAGTTCCCTGCATTGTCTATCTCTCCCCACCCCTTCTAACCCCTTTTAGTTGCCCTGCACAGTGGCACTCATCAGTGGCAGTGCTGGCACTGGGGCTGAAATAAAGGTTTCCAATGCACTGCCCCACACCCAGTGGTGGGATTCAGCCAGTTCGCACCACTTCGGCAGAACCGGTAGCTAATTTTTTGTAGCCCAGGCTCAGAATGGACTTCCGGAAGCGGCATCCACACAGAGAACCGGTTGTTCACATATTTGAATCCCACCACTGCCCACACCTCTACTTCAACCCCAGAGCCTCTGTTGCTGCCATGCGCTGCTGTGCAGAGGGGGTCAAAAGGGCATAGATCGGGGGGGGGGGAGATGGGGGGGAGAGTTGCAGTGTCCCGGGAATCATAAGCGTGGGCAGGCTGCCAAACCCCAAAATTTTGATCATGTGTCTTTGGGGCCCCTGCAACAGCCGTAACTTTAGGCACAGAGGAACAATTGGTTATAAATTGAGGACAGCCAGTATAACCAAGTGAACATATTAGACATATAGACAGTCATACCCGACTTAAAAATAGCACTCGGTTGGCTATATTCCCAGCAATTAGTATTCAGAGACACACTGCCAAATGGGATACTATCCAAACTGTATATTACTTTGAATTCAATTCCAAAAAAGATGCTTTAGAACATTTGGGGGGTGGGGGTGAAAATGTAGTACTTGCCTACAATTCTTTAAAAACAGATGTGCTTTTTCCCCAGATCGCATGTCAGCTATGATCATTTAAAAGCCATAAAATGGATAAAACATTCACAACTTAATGGTTAATTTCCTTCAGTAATTTAGGATCATCTTTTAAAGTCTGCAGAAGCTATTGGTAAAAGATAATATTACTATGGTAGGTTGCACAGACATTTAGACTGGATTTGGCATTTTAATCCACCTATCGAATCCTCATTATTTATCATTCAATAAACGTGCATGTTGCTTGATTCTCAATGACTCTGGGTAGCTCAGTCAAATAAGGTACAATAAAATCAATACAAATTAAAAATAAAAATAAAGATTACAGATTCTCACAGCCCATCCCCACCTCTAAAATAAATTGTGGAGATAAAAGAGATATCCATGGAAGTGACAGCGAAAGCACCATGTAAAATAAATAAGCACATAAGAAAAATCCTACTGAATTGGGCCAAGGAAACATCTAGGCATTAGCCAAATATATTAATTTAAAAAGCTCACAAACATGAATAGAAGGGTGATGGTCCATCCCAACTTTGAGTGGTCATAGTCAAGGACTACCTATATGTAGAATGGTTATTTATAATTACTGGTTTGTTTAACCAGAGTTGAGTTAAAGGTTGTTTATTCAACACGCTATACCACCTTGCACTGGTCTACAAATCATGAGAGATGAATTTATCATCCATATTAAGCCAAAATATAACAAAAGTCATTATAGCTTAGCATCCTCTCTGGGTTAAGCAACAGTAAACTTAATGTACCTGGACTTTTAGTTTAAAATCTCAATTTTCTATTAGTTGGTGCATTAAATTCTCAGCTATTCCTACACCCCAATGATGTAGAAGTCCTGGGCAAGTGTCTGAAATTAATAAGGACCTGGTGCAGATCTGAATAAAACAAGCTCAGATCAATACCCACGATGAAGGAGTTCCTAGTGGTGAGTAGACTTCTGCACACCCCAATAATACTATCCTCAGGACTCAGGAAATGGCTTTGCTCCTCTCACAGATGGCCTTGACCACCAATTAGACCAGGGGTCTCCAAACTTGGCCGCTTTAAGACTTGTGAACTTCAACTCCCAGAATTCCTCAGCCAGCATGGCTAGCTGAGGAATTCTGGGAATTGAAGTCCACAAGTCTTAAAGCGGCCAAGTTTGAAGACCCCTGAATTAAACTATTGTGACATACTTTATATGGGCTGCCTTTGGAGACAACCTGGAAGTTGTATAGCTGGTGCAAAATGTAGCAACAAGATTATTTACAAGACAAATCTGCCAAAATACATTTGTAATATAAGTTGCTATATTCGTTGCTATTAGGCTTCTGGGCCCCGTTCAAGGCATTTTAATTTTCTTTTAAAAATTATTTTTAATGGTGAAATACAAAAAAAAATAAATCCTACACCAATAACAGAGATAATGATTATACAGTGATTATATAATGATTATGATTATACACTGAAGAAAATACAGGTAGTCCTCAACTTACAACAGTTCATTTAGTGACCGTTCAAAGTTACAGCAGCACTGAAAAAAGTGACTTATGAACGTTTTTCACACTCACGACCATTGCAGCATCCCTATTGTCACATGATCAAAATTCAGATGCTTGACAACTAGCTCATATTTATGACCGTTGCCGTGTCCCAGGGGGGGTCATGTGATCCCCTTTTGCAACCTTCTGACAAGCAAAGTCAATGGGGAAGCCAGATTCACTTAACAACCAGGTTACTAACCTAACAAATGCAATGATTCACTTAACAACTGTAGCAAGAATGGTCGTTAAACGGGGCAAAATTCACTTAACAAATGTCTCACTTAGCAACAGAAATTTCACGCTCAGTTGTGGTCATAAGTCAAGGACTACCTGTAATAGCATCCTACATTCTAGAAAAAACAACAACAGTGGTTAACTTACCAAGAGAATCTGCTTGATTTTCAACTGTTTCATTCACCTTCTTAGCTACTCTGGCAACAGCTTCACCCATTTTTTTCTCCATGCAGGTATATCCAATCATGTAAATCCTTTAAGGAAGGTCCTACAGCCAAGCAAACAAATACCAAAAATCAAAACAGGCTCCACAGTGCTAATACTTCACAAAGGGTTAGAAAGCAGCTTTTCTGAAAGAAAAAATATCAGTGTGTACAGTACTTAAAATTTACTGAGTTCTGCTAATGTTTAACAGATTAACATACCTGAAGGAGCAACAGGTCGTTCCTTCCTATGAGCTGGATATTTACAGAGAAACAAATTCAATAAGCAGGTACATCTTGGAATGCAGCTCTCCATCAGGATGGGTACGTGTATGCAAACATGAATGTTCAAAAGAAAGTAAATTTGGAAAAAGCTTATGTACTAAAGCAGGGCTCTTCAAACTTTGGCCCTTTTATGACTTGTGGACTTCAACTCCCAGAATTCCTCAGCCAGCATGCCTGGCTGAGGAATTCTGGGAGTTGAAGTCCACAAGTCATAAAAGGGCCAAGTTTGAAGACCCCTGTACTGAAGCCTCTGTTTATAGAGGTTATTGTAGTTTATCAGGAACATTCATTAATAGGAAATCCCTTTTACTTTTTCTGCACCCCCAATTTTGCTTTTTCCTTGACTCCTTTTTTTCCTTTATTTTTATTTTGTGTATTTACTGTTAAACAATCTTTTGAAATTTAATGAAGTCTTAGAAAATAAAAAGCATCCCGATTTTATGAAGGCCAGGATAAAGTAGCCTAATCTTTAATGTCTTTCATTCTGTCTCCTAACCCTAACCACTTAAACATTTATAGATGTGGCAAGTAAAATATGATCCAATCACAATGGCTGTGGAAAGAAACTACATTAGACAACACTTGCCATGGTGATATATGATTCAGCATTTCTGGCTGGTTTTTTTTAAAATGAACAAGCCAGAATCAAGAAACCAAGGCCAAAGCTCCTTTTATAAGCAAATAAAGTCAATAAATTACCTTCCACATACTTGTAGCACTCCAGATCCACAGAACAGAAGATACTATTTCATTTCAGAATGGAAGCTGAGTCATTTCCATAGACTCTGGCAGATCTTTCTAAGATGGAAGCCAAAAACCTACAGTATATATTGCTGCCTGTTCAAAGCTGTCAAATCTGAATTCTCCCAAACATGTCCCTGATTGGAGGTCTTCTAGTCCAGCCCCCTGCTCGAGCAAGAGAACCTATACCATTTCAGACAAGTGACTGTCTAGTCTCTTCTTAAAAACCTCCAGTGATGGAGCGCCCATGATTCAATGGAGCAAGCTTTGAGTATATACTCACCACAAAGTTAGCAGCATAAGCACTTGCCCAGGTCATCAGCTACGTGATTGTAGGTCTGAATCTGAGACAACCAACATCAGGGGTCTTCAAACTTGGCCCTTTTATGACTTGTGGACTTCAATTCCCAGAATTCCTCAGCCAGGCACACTGGCTGAGGAATTCTGGGAGTTGAAGTCCACAAGTCATAAAAGGGCCAGGTTTGAAGACCCCTGACCAACATAGTACCAAGGAACCAATTTGTGCATGTACATATATATCAGAGAAAAAAGCAGAGTATATTGTACCACCTCACAAGATGCATTTTAGTTGATTAGGATAATACAGAAAAAACATACAGGCAGTCCTCAAGCTATGTCCATAATTAAGACCATTTCTGTTGCTAAGCGAGAAAGTTGTTAAGTGAGTTTTGACCCATTTTAGGACCTTTCTGACCACAGTTGTTAAGTTGTTAAGTGAATCACTGCAGTTGCAAAGCTAGTAACAGGGTTAATGACTTCCCCATTGACTTTGCTTGGTCAGAAGGTCACAAAAGGAGATCACGTGACCCCGGGACACTGCAATCGCCATAAATATGAGTCAGTTGCCCAGTGTCTGAATTTTGATCATGTGACCATGGGGAAGATGCAATGGTCATAAGTGTGAAAAATGGTCATAAGTCACATTTTTCAGCACCGTTGTAACTTTGGCCACTAAACAAACTTGTAAGTTGACGACTACATAATTACACATTACTTGTAATTATTTTATTGTATTAATTTGGAGGCCGCCAATGATTTAGCATGGAGACCTGGAAAAGTTGCAGCAGTGATCAATGCAAAGATCAAGAGACAAGGAGAAAACTACTCCTAAGGCAAAATTACAATGTCTGGAGTTTCTTAATAGGAAAAAAGGGAGGGAGATGTAAGATGTGCAAAACAGTTTGGAGAAAAAAATAAACAGGTAGTCCTTGACTTACAACCAGGCACTTCAAAGTTACAACAGATCCTGAAAAAGCTAATTTGACCTAGATTTAATGTTCCAACAGCAAACCCTCCTTCCCCCTCCCCCCCGGATAATCACAAGACCGCATTTGGGGCAGTTGGCAACTAGCCCATATTTATGGCTGTTTGCAGCACCTTGTGGTCATGTGACTACAATTTATGGTGTTTTTGCTGGAAAGTGGTGTTTCCTTCTGGTTTCCGGCAAATAATGGATTCATTTAACAGTGGCATTTTTGAACAACTGTTGCAAAAAAAGTCAAAGTCAGGCACGCGGTTATGTGGTGATCCACTTAAATGTCATGACTTACCATTGAAGTTGCCGGTTCAGTTATGGTCGTAAGTCAAGGACTACCTCTACAGTATTTCTCTCTCTCATCCATACAAGTAATATGATGATGAAGCCCTAGACTTTATGGCCAGATTAAATAAACAATTTCCTCTAGCTACAATAGTATCCACTAGAGCAGGGGTGTCAAACTCGTGATGTCACGTGACGTGTCGCAACGTATCGTGACTTTTTTCCCATTGCCGGCAATGGGGTGGGCGCGGTTTCGTCGTGATGCATCCAGCCCGTGGGCCGGCGGTTTGACACCCCTGCACTAAAGCAGGGGTCTCCGACCTTGGCAAGTTTAAGACTTGTGGACTTCAATTCCCTGAATTCCTCAGCTAGCCAAGCTGGCTGAGGAATTCTGGGAGTTGAAGTCCATAAGTCTTAAAGTTGCCAAGGTTGGGGACCTCTACACTAGAGGCTTCTTAACAAATGTGTAATTACTGATCTTCTACCTAAACTCTGTAATCTTGTTCTAATATTGTCATCTATGTTTTCAACATTTATACAAAGGCCAATCTAACTTCTTATTTTTTGCATGTGAAAGGACTGAGGCAGGGCACAGAAAGTTCAGAACAATTTAACACTTAACCTGAATATATTGGGAAAGGAATAATAAAGTGGGTTTTCTGGAAAAAGAATCACTATTCAAAGCTACTGTTCCTACAGACATTAGAAACATCACTTTTCAAACCCCGTTTGACAAAGTTCATCCCCAAAGCTGACTAAGAAAACATATTGCCCGAGAGAATAGGAGCTAAACTCTGTCATGCTCTGCAAAATGCATGAAAAAAAAATATCAAAGCAGTCAATGAGAATAAATGTACCCAGTTTTGTACAGGTGTCCCATAAAGATCTGTATTTTGGACCAGTATGATTTAATTAGTTTGTATATGGCCAGGAATTAGAGGTGACAAAAGTGAACCAGATTAATTCATGGACATAGGTACAAATAATAACTGAGCTGAATTATGCCCAGATGACCACTTGATGGCACAAAGCAGTTAAAAAATTTTTTGTATATCGTTACTGCCATCTAGAAAAGGCAAATGTATACAGTATTTAGGATTGGGGGGGGGGAAGCAACTGGTGCTAACTAACAGCTGTGCTATATTCTGAATCAACCTTCTTCAAGGAAGCATAACACACATCCATAATTGTGTGTTCTCCAAATATATCTGGACAGTCATAACAGTTGAATTTAGTATGGCATCAGTCAGTGTTTCTTAACCTTCCAACTTGAACAAGTGTGAACTTCAACTCCCAGAATCCGCCAGTTGGCTGGGAAATTTTGGGAGTTGAAGTCCACACATTTTCAAGTTGCCAAGGTTGGGAAACACTGCCACAAGTAGACAGCATTCAGTTTTATTGCTCATGATAGCTGAGTCTGTTGGGAAGAACATATCAACAGCTGTGATGTCATCGTTGGTTTATTATCCTAGGCTAGACTAGTCTAGGATGTACAAATAGTTATAATCAAGCCCCAAATTTCTGTTGCTGAGACATTTGTTAAGTGAGTTTTGCCCCATTTTACGACCACAGATGTTAAGTGAATCACTGAGTTAAGTTAGTACATGGTTGCTAAGTAAATCTGTCTTCCCCATTTACTGCTTGTCAGAAGGTCGCAAAAAGTGATCACATGACCCTGGGACACTGTAACCATCATGAGTCAGCTGCCAAGCAGCCAAATTTTAATCATATGACCAAGGGGATGCTGCAATGGTCTTAAGTGTGAAAAACAGTCATATGAACTGTTGTAAGTTAAGGACTACCTGTGGTTAATAAACCATGTTTTATAGCATTCTGTATTATACAATTCAGGCCAAATGTGATTATTCAGCAAATTTATAGCTAACAAACCATTTTTTCAGAATCCTGCATAAATCCAGTGGAATATTAGAAGTCTCAGCACAACCTGTGTTTGCATAGTGCACTGAAATAAACTTAGCCAATCACCTTTTCGCCTACAGTAAGGGTCCAGCTTTTGCAATTCATTTGAGGCTCAGTGTTTTGAGAGAGAGGAAGAAAAGGGATTGAGTAAAACGCGGCTAACCACAATAAATAGAACATCCTCGCTCAACACAGCCAGTCTTGAGTAGAAGACAAAGCCATCCGCAGAGAAATCCAGACTGAGCTATCCACCATGCAAAGGAGCACACCACAGCCACTCTATTGTACGAGCTGGAACTCACAAAGCTTCACACCACTACCGGAAGTTCCAGTTGTGCGTCACCCTCTCTTTCCCTATCTCCGGGAAGGCTGATACATTGTGCTCTCCAGTACGTTTTATCTTGTTGCAACGAGCGGCTTCTGCGCGGGGAGAGGGGCAGCCTCCATCCTCTGCGCCCCCTCCCCCCCCGTTCCCCTCCCCAGACAAGTTTTTCTGAAGTGCAGTTAAGGTTGCAGGCCTTTGCTTTCTCCCACCTGCGCGGTTGCTTTTTCACGCTTACCGCAAATGCACAGCAGGGTGTTCTTCCGCCCTCGGCAGCTGCAGCGTGGCGCACCTGCGACCCCCGCGCTCTTGGCTCGCCTGCCCCAGCCATGGGGAAGGACGGGAGCAGCTGGGCCTCCGTTTAAATCCGCTGGCCAGACCGAGGGGGTGGGGAATGGAAAGCGCTCCCGACAAGTCGGACGGAGAACAGCCCCGAAGCCGGGACCAATCATCAGCGCTGAAGCCGCGGCCGGGGAAGCGAAGCGAAGCGAAGCCAGGCAGAACGAGCGCCCTCTCTCGTGGGTGACCGTGGGCCTCTGTGCGGTTCTGCGAGGGGATTTAAAGGCAAAGCTCGGCCTTAACCTCCAAATGGGGAATCGCTTTACTGAACTTCTGCCTTGACAGATCATCAGCGGCCTGTTTGGCATTAAAATGGGAGGCCACGAGGATGACCATGGTCGATGGGGAGGGGAGGGGGAGCATCTTTGAAGAAAATAACGGCAAACCTCCCACCCACCCCACCCCTATTTTTTTTTAATCTGCCAAGGCAATAAGGGTGTGCTTAAGAAGTGACCAGGAGTTGAGCTCGATTTGATGGTTTTTCCCCTTTTTCGGTATAGTTACAACAAAACTTTCTGCCAGTAAATTTAGGCGCTGAGGAGATCGGTTTCACTTCCAGGACATGATAAACAGGAAAACGATGCAGTGAAGCAGTCCTGTCTCCATGTGCTTACTTCCCCTTTCCAGAGGGCAGCCAATAGTCTGTAAATACAGAACGTGCTTAGTTATCAGAATAAGAGAGTTGGAGGTCTTCTAGTCCAAACCCCTGCTCAAACAGGAAACCCTACTATTCCCGACAAACGGTTGTCCAATCTCTTCTTTAAAATCTCCAGTGATGAAGCACCCACAAATTCTGAAGGCAAGCCGTTCCACTTGTTAATCATTCTCAGTATTGGGAAATTTCTCCTTAGTTTTAGGTTGATTCTCTCCTTGATTAGTGTCCATTGCTTCTTGTCCTGCCTTCAGGTGCTTTGGAGAAATAGTTTGACCCCACCTCCCTTGTGGCAGCCCCTCAAATATGGAATACTCCTACCTATGTCACCCCTAGCCCTTTTCACTAGACTTCTTGAGTGGGAGGGTGTTTATTCCCCCTCCCCCCCCCAAAGCCCTGCAGAGTTCCTGAAGAATGCAGTTCATTCCCTCTTAGTTAATAGTTCTTTCTGGGTTAACTATTAGCAGTTGCAGTGATGAATTTTGCAAGGTGGTGCAATTGTGACGCCTTTTTTTCTCACTCATTTTGGCCATGTCGTGCAGGGGAATTCACTGGAAAAAGCAATTATGTTTGGAAGAGTTTAGTGGTAAAAGGAAACCAGGCCATCAAAGAACACGATGGCTGGACACCATCAAAACTAGCACTAACCAGAGCATAGAGCAACTCAAAGAAACAGTGCAAAATCAGAAGATATGCAGAGAACTGGCCCATAGAATCACCAAGAGTCAGACATGACTGAACGGATAACCATCACCACCTCCCCATCATTAAAAAAAATGTGTATCTTTGTAGCCAATATCAGGGAAAATTATTATACACTAACCATAGTCACATCTCATGAGGATATATAAATCAATTAATTAATTAATTAAATATTAGCTAAGCAGCCCAGATTGTGCTCTCGTTCCACCCTGAACAAACATCTGCCATTCCTTTAGCTTTGCTGAAATATTTGGTCCTCTGCTGTTACTAAGGAGAAGGTCTCTTCCATCAATTCGGCTGGAAAAAGTTTGTTGGTTTCCTTTTCTTCCTTATCTCTTCTCAGTTCAGAGTTCAATTCTTTAACTATATACAGTAATTTGGTTGCTGAAGTCTTGCCCTCTTCCCTCCCTATCCTTTTTCCTTTGCGTTCTCAGATCATAAGCGAAGTATCTTTTTTCATGTAGTACAGGTGTGACTTTGGAAGCAGTTGCAGCTGAAGGAGAAGTAAGAATTACAGACAGTCCTCAACTTATGACCATTTGTTTATTGACCATTCAGTGTTACATTGGCATGCAACTAGTTAAGGACTGTTGCGGTATCCCCACAATCTCATGATCAAAATTCGGGTGTTTGGTAATTGGCATGTATTTACAGGACTTTCAGCATTCTGACAAAGTAATTGGGGGAAGCTAATTCACTTAACGACTGCATGATTCACTTAACGACTGCAGTGATTTACTTAACCAGAGCAAAAAAGATCATAATATTGGGCACGACTCATTAAACAACTGCCTTGCTTAGCAATAGAAATTTTCTCAGTTGTGGTCATATGTTGAGGATTACCTATAAGCAATTTTGCATAAAAGATAAAGTCTCCTGGGGCTCAAATTTCATGGATTCATGCATGTAGTTTTCTAGGCAAAATCATGTAAGTGATTTGGTACTTGCTCCTCCCAGGAAACTGTTTTGACTTCCACCCTGGCCAACAGCCCTGCAATTTCTTGAGTAAGTAATCCGGTCCTGCTTGGTCTCTGAGCCCAGACAAGTCAGCCAGATGCCGCATACTTAGCCTTTAATTTTATTGTCTCTAATAAGACAATATTGAAGAGGCTGGAACATCCCAACTGTCAACAACTGCATTACCAGGGCAAAAATAATCATGTTCTATGGCAGTGGTGGCGAACCTATGGCACGGGTGCCAGAGGCGGCACTCAGAGCCCTCTCTGTGGGCACGTGCGCCGTCGCCCCAGTCCTAGGCCTTCAGCTGGGTTTTATAAAACCTTTTCGCTTTAGGCCTCCGCCGCCATGTGCAAAAAAAAAAAAAAGGTTCAATCAGTCAATTTCAACTTCTCACGGGAAAAAAAAAGACCTTGCAAAGTTGGAATTGATTGATTGAACTTTTTAGTCCCACCCAGTCTGCCGTTACCACCGCAGCCACATCCACCCAATGGGCCACACCCACCTGGCACTCGACGATGCATAAGTGGGTTTTGGGTTGCAGTTTGGGCACTCAGTCTCTAAAAGGTTCGCCATCACTGTTCTAATGGATGATTGTGTCCATTTTCCTGATACATTGATAAAGCTACCAGGTACTAGCTTTACTGTATTTCTTCCTTTCCCCCTTGTTTATTAAGATATTGAAATATGAAGAAAAAAGCAAATATTGAAATAAAGTTTTAAAAAGATGAAGCAACAAGGACCGTTACATTTGAATAATTAAAAAGCCATAGTAAAAAAGAGTAAATTACTTTTTTTTGATAAATCTTCCCCTTCACTTCCATCTGTATATCTCCAACCACTAGCCACAGTTTAGCTATTTAAACTTCACACCAAACTTTAATAAGTGTGTTAGTTTCTATCTGAATCGTAAAAAAAATATAGTCCAAATGTCTGTATCTGCATTGCTGTGTGGTAAGATAGTATATATGTGAACTTGATTATCCCTCTGTTCAAGTCTCCATTAGTTTTTGCTAATGCTAGCAAAAAAATCCTATTTTTGCTCCAAAAGGTCTCACTCACATGTTCCTAGTCAGATTCACGCAGCCCTTCTCCTAGGTCAGGGCTTTTCAACCTTTTCACCGATTGTACCACTTTTAGGACCTAGGTAATGAAAGAATGTGTAAGAAGGGTTATGAAAGCCGCCTTAAAATTCCTCACAGTACAGATGTTTGTATAACATCCTTCATATGTTTGGCCAAGATGAGAGGGGCTGAGGTGTTTATATTCATGCATAACTGCAAACAGCTAAAGAATCTTCTCTTCTGTGCTCCTCACTTCTACATTATAGATTTAGTATGTTCTGTTTAACAGCAATGAGTTGAGAAAAGCGTAAAACCCACATAGATTTGGCATTTTGTACTTCCTTCTTTCATCTATCTGTAGCTAAGCCTAAAGCTGTTGTTTTAAGGAAGACTGGATTAAGAGCTTTGTGTGATTTATGATGAGCAAAATGTAGTTAGTAAAGCTGGTTCTCAGAAATCAGTATAGGAAGCCGCTTTATGCCAAAACCTATGTCATTCTAACCTAAGAGTTCTCCTGCATTGGACTGAGGGATCCTTGCTGACTCCTGATGGACCTAACCAATGCAAAATATTTTCTCCACACACCCTCTGCCCAGAGGATTAATCATGCTTGATTGCTGACTCGAGATTTCTTAATACTCATCATGTTTGTATTCATTTTCATCGTGACACACCTACCACATCAGGTTACTGGCATTTTACCGACTTGAAAAATAATGTTTCTTCCTTGGAGAAAAGCACTAGAGGCATTCAAATCAACTGGGTGCTAAGAATACAGATATTTCTCGACTTACGATCACAATTGAGCCCCAAATTTCTGTTGTTAAGTGAGACATTTGTTGAGTTTTGCCCCATTTTACAACATTCTTGCCACAGTTGTTAAGTTAGTAACATGGTTGTTAAGTGAATCTGGCCTCCCCATTGACTTTGCTGGTCAGAAGGTTGCAAAAGGGGATCACATGACCCCAGGACACTGCAACCATCATAAATATGAGTCAGTTGCCAAGTGTCTGAATTTTGATCACGTGATCATGGGGAAGCTGCAATGGTCATAAGTATGAAAAACGGTTGTAAATCACCTTTTCACTGCCGTTGTAACTTTGAACGGTCACTAAATGAACTGTTTTAAGTCGAGGACTACCTGTACTACAAATATATTCTATATTTTATAGAAATATATTTTTATTTATGATTTTTTTATTTATGAAATAAAAATATACTAAGCACTCAGTAGTATACAATGCTCTGTTTTGTTTTGTTTCTAAGTAGGGCATGACATGGGTTGATTTTGCCAAGGATCCTTTTTCTCTTCCTTGTAATGTTGTTTGCTTGAAGTGAAGATTGTAATGGGCCATGGAAGTCATGAGGCTGTGGTTATTCCTACATTTCTAAATAGTGATCAAGGATTATATTCTGATCACAAGAAAATGAAGGCTGGAGCAAATGGCTCAAACCGAAGTTAGAAATTGTAAGAATCAGTGAATTGGGGCTCTAAGGAAGCAATAAAAGAACAGTTGCCTTTGGCCTCCTGGAAAAGGACAACAGAGGAAAATAATATGGTCATCAAATACAGATACACACATCAGTGAAATCTTTTATTAAATTTTACTGACACAAAGTAGTTCTTGGATATGCGATAAGAATATAATCCAGTTTCCATTTTACTTATTAACATGACCATTGCTGTACAAAAATGTTAGAAACCTAGTTCTTTGAGATGGGCAGCATCGGAACAAGATATCTAAGGACCTCTATCTGTGCCAGTTTTGTCATGCTTGTACCGAAAAGCTGTGTGTGTATTTGGCAGACAAAGCCCTGAACTTACCAGATGTGGTTCTTGGTATTCAAGAGTAAGAGATGGCTATGACTCCCTTTGATAGGACAATGTACAAGATGAGATTACAAAGTGTCACTATGAGAGAACTATAAGGAGTTATAGCTACAAGTCTGAAAAACTTGATGGGAAGGTTGACAACCAGGCTGAATTAATTGTATCTAGAGTAGGAACCCACATCCCGGCCACCGCTGCTCATGGCACTATGATATTCAAGAGTGCACAAAGCTAGGATGTTTGGGATAAGAAATAGTGATTCTTGTTGCACAGTTGCAATCCAGCATATACATTTTGGTGATGGATAAGAAATTTGCAAGAACACATTTGTAAAAAGTTGAAAAGCCTAATGTTCATCCTAATTTTAAAGTTAGAAAAAGAAAAAAAAAAGGGATTTTATCATCTGGTCTTAAGCATGGTTATTTGGAAGTGAATCACACTGAATCCAAAGACACTTCCTACTCATGAGCACAGACAATTGTGCTGATACAGTGCTGGTCTTTACTTGTTTATGATGTCATTTTGTCAGCTGAAAATAAGCATCAGTATGAACCTATTATGAAAGTTAAAAATAGAGAATGAAAGGAACCTTGATTAAATATTAAGAAGCCAGCAGGCATATGAAGCTAGATTCCTACGGTTGAGCGCGATATGTCCAAGGTAGATAGTGTGCGATGGACACACAGATATAATTCTAGGGAGGAATGGTAATGACAAAGATTGCAAAGGGTCATGCCCTTAGTACCACTCTAAAAAAGAATAAGAGAAAGCATGTAAATTTCAATTTATGGGCATGGAATGATTCCTCAGAGTTAGGGTGGACTGCATGAATCAACCAGTACTAGACCAAGTGAAGATTGATGTTGCCTTGAGACAATGCATCAACAAGCAGAAACTTGGGATATGTGAGGCACATAGATGATAGACTAGAAAAAAATATGTTTGGCAAGTTTGACCAAAGTAGGTAAGTGAAATCCAAATATTGCCTAAATATCTTTGGAAGACCTATGAGTTATTTTTAAAAGTAGATTAATGGTGAGCATTTGTCCATAGAGTCACCAATCAGTGAACAAAACTCAGAGGCAACTAATTGACACACACACACACACACACTCTGCTAGAGAGAAGTTCCCTTAGGATGGAGTCCAGCATGAATCTGAAAGCTCAGGAGACAAAACCCTCTGATCCCAGTGATCAACCCAGACTGGATTCTGCAACATTATCCTGGGATGTGTATATTTGCCTTCATTCATGCAACTAATTAAATTCAATCCAGTTCCAATAAAGTTTACCTGTATATAATTAGGTGCATTTAGTTTTCCCTTTTCTGGGATTTGTTTTAGTCACTAGCAGGTTTGTAATGATAATGTTGCCACAGACCGACTAATACAAAGAAATAAACCACTGGTTCATGTTTTGAATCACAGTGTTGTAATCAAATAAGAAATAAATACACAGAACTTAAATAACAATCTAGATTTTACAGAATACACACAACTGTCTTGATTTAACATAATGTAGAAACTCGTCTTAGCTTAGATCAGGGGTGTCAAACTCGCAACGTCACGTGACGGGTTGTGACATATCGTGACCATTGCCGGAGCTGGGGTGGGCGTGGTTTCAGCATTACGCATCCGGCCCATGGGCCGGCAGTTTGATACCCCTGACTCTGGGCCTTCAATATCAACAGCTTTCCTGACATCTTTTGCTCACCTAATGAAAATGTTTGGAGAAAATATGGAATTAGCTATAGATTGATTGCAAGTCCAACAGCCTAAATGAATATTGTATGTTGAATGGCAGATAAGCACAGTGGCAGATATGCTTTTATGAAGTGTATATATGATATATTTTACAACAAAATGGTGCCCATTTCCAAGTAGTGTGTAAGCCTGAAAACTAAACTTATCTAAATTTTTGCATACTATTTCATGACCTTTAAGGTGGAATAGATATTGTTCCAGTATGAAAACTGTATGTATTATGGCTGGTTCAACGATTGCTTTTTATAGTACTTGAAAGTATAATATCGTCTTCATAAAAAAGTCCACAAAGCTTTGTTTGTTCCTCTTCTTGGCAAGAGACATTGAATTGCAACTTTATCTTATCTACAATTATACCACAATGTCCCATGTCTATGTTCATGCTGCCTTGTCTATTAAAATTGCTCTGGACGTATCTCAAGAGCAAGTTGGAGATACCAATATTACAGGTAGTCCTCAATTTACAACAGTTCATTTAGTGACCATTTGAAGTTACAACAGCACTGAAAAAAGTGACTTATGGCCATTTTTCACACTTATGATCATTGCAGTGATCATGTGTTACAGTTGGACGCTTGACAACTAACTCACATTTATAATGGTTGCAGTGTCCCGGAGACATATGATCCCCTTTTGCGACCTTCTGACAAGCAAAGTCAACAACTGTGTTACTAATTTAAGAACTGCGGTGATTCACTTAAATGTGACCAGAAAAGTCATAAAATGGGGCAAAACTCACTTAAACAAATTTCTCACTCAGCAATGTTAGGCTGAAAATTGTGGTCGTAAGTTGAGGACTACCTGTATTACTCCCAAATAACTATGAGGATGCGGACAATCTTTGGTGAAAGAGAAAGGGGTGTGTGTGTGTAATTCTTTAAGGCTGAGGAAATAAGAGGGAAACCTCAAAAGGGTTTATCCAAAATGCCCGCTCTGGCTTATAAGCATTCCCGCCTCCCTGCTAGATCCCCTCGGCCGTAACTCCGCCACCGCTACCCCGGACGGACGGGGCCGAGCAGGCCTCTCGCTCCTGCTCTTCAGACCCAAAGACGTTCCGCTTTCGCCCAGCAGAGAAGGCGGCCACGTGCCCCGCCGGCGGGTGGGTGTCTCCGCCGCGTCCCCGCCTCCTGACTCGGCCTTGCCCCGCCTGGGCCGCCTTTCTCCGCCTTCCGAGCCCCTCGTTTCCTGCTGCTGGCGGAGGCCGAGGGAGAAGGTGGCGGTGGAGGCGGTGACGGAAAGAAAAGTGCCCCGGAGCCGGAGAAGCGGTCGCCTCCACCCCCGCTCGTCCCCGAAGGAAACCAGCGTCGCCGCCGCCGCCCCTTCTTCCTCCTGCGCCCCGCTGCCTCCCAGCTCTCCGGCTGCTTCTTTTTTTTCTTTCGTTCGCCCCCACCCAAGTTTCCCCTCTGCAGCTCCTGGACTTCCCTGCCTCCCACCCACTCGCCCACCCACCCAGGACAATAGAGCGGGAGATGTCCTCCTCCGGTGGCCACCAGCAAAGCCAGAGCCGCGCCATCCCCACCAGGACGGTGCCCATCAGCGACTCCTCGCAGCTACCTCATGACTATTGCACCACGCCCGGGGGGACCCTCTTCTCCACCACGCCCGGAGGTATTTAAAAAATAAATAAATAAAAGGAAGGCCAGGGGCCGGCGGCTCCTGCCTCGCGCTCCCCATGGGTGGGGTGGGGAGGTTGGGGGACCCGGGGAAGGGCGCGCGCCGGGCAGGCCCACCGGAGCGGGAAGGGGGCGTGCGCCGGCCTGGCTGGAGCTCTTGATCTCCAGGCGCCCTAAAAGGGGGTGCGGACGCCTGGGAGGCCTTGGCGATGGCGGGGGGGACCCCCTAATCCTCGCCCCCTGTCATAAGAGAGGGCGCCCCCGCGAAAGCGTCCTGGGAGGGCTTGGGGGGGGGGAAAGAGTCCGAGGTTGCCCTCCGGAAACGTGACGCCTGCTGCTGCTGCTGCTGCGCCTCGCGAGCGCTGCCTTCCAGCCGGAGCTTTGCAGGGAAAGACTCCTTTCCCTGCGGCGGCTGCGGCAACCGCCGCAAGGGGGACCCGCTTGGCCTGCAGGTGGGCTGAGCCCAGGAAGGAGAGAGGCCTCGGCCACAATGCCTCGGGGAGCCGGGTCTGTAGGAGAGAAAGCGGGCTGGATCCCGATCGCCGCCTAGGCCTCGCCTCTCTGGTTTGGGGCTGGCGGCGAGGTATTTGTAAACAAGGCCCTGGAGCCTCAAGACGCCGCGGCTCTTGCACAATAAGAAGGGAGGAGCGGGAGGGAGGGACCGTGGCCGCGGGCGAGGGAAGGCGATGGACGGGAGCTCCCTCGAGGAGAGGCCTGCTTTCTCTTCCGCGCCACCCTGCCCCAAGCAACCCGGCTCCCGCGTGGAAATGGCTGGCGTGCCTTAGGTTGTTTTCCAGCTGCCCTTGAGGACTTCAATCTAGTGCCCCGTCTAGGAATCAAATTAATAATAATAATAATCTAGGCCGAGAGTCACCACGTGCTTCTGGTTTCCCTGTAGGAACGCTTTTGTACTTTTATCCAAATCGCGTTACTGTATAATAAGCCTTCGTGGTTTGGTTGCCCAAAAACCGGGCTCGTTGCATTATCTGGGATTTCGATGAGGCGTGGTGAATGCACCTCACGGGGAGTTCGTACGGCTGAATCACCCAAGTCGGATTAATTCAGAATCCAGCCTGGTATTTGTGGTCTTTTTATGCCTTGGACGTGCATTGAACCAGAGCACGAGATAGAGAGCAAGCAGGATCCCTCAGCTAATGATTAGCCTGTTCCCCAGACGTGGAGCGAGCTGGTTTGGAGGCAGTAGAAGTGAAGGGAGGTGATGTGTGCACGTGTGTAGCTAAATAGTAGAGCGAATTTTCTTTAAAAATGGTAATGTTTTCAGCTGTTTATTTCTGTTAACATAAAGCCACTGGGTTTGAAACTTGGCTGCTTATGTGTGACGATTTTTTTCTTAGCTCTAAACATATTAACTTGCTCAGAAGCTTTAACAGCTTTGTCCAACTTTGCCCCCACTACTGAAAACACTGGATTAACTAATATAGATTAATTCCAGAGGAAAAAATATATATGACAGTAATATGTTGTAAGAAACATTCTTATGGTACTTTAAAAGCTAAAATTAATATCCAGCTTTCATTAACTAGACCACTTAAGGGTTGTGTGTGTGATTAGACTTGTCCTCTTATCATTTGGTTCTTAGATATCACAAGTCTCTTTCTCCCCTCTATCCTACAGGTTGCCTTGATTTTCATATGTGCAACTGTGTATTTTTTTTTTTATCCTGCTGAGTTCTAGTAAACTTCAAAGTTAACAGCTGGATTTTATTTTGTGGCCACTGTTTAGATAGCTAACAAACTGATTTTGTCTTTGTAAACTTGTTTTAAAAGTTGATGAGTGCCAAGTTCCTCCTTCTTGGGCCTTTTGTTTACTTTGAATTATACTTCCATATTTCAAATTATTCAAACTTATTGGTAATGGGGAAAAAAGTAAGATATGCTGCTTTGCTGATTTGACAATGACATGGTTCCTTCTGCATGCCCAAAACTATTAAGGTTACATTTCAAGTTAACAGCTGTCATGCCAGATAGCAGTATAAATTTGGAAGTTTATATACTTTCTAGAATGTCATTTCTTTTACCCAGAACTTGCTTTGAATGGGGAAGTGCACAGCACTGTGAATCATGATGCATATGATAACAAGGTGCTTTTTATTAAAAGGTACAAAGTTAGTCAAGATTAGATATAAAATAGGTCTCCAGATATGTGAGTCAGTTAGACGTCTGCTTGAAGAATTCAGGGCTGAAATCCACATACCTAGAAGGAACTCAAATTGGGAAAATTAGACATAGCAGACTTGTTTAAAACAATTGGCTAGCATAAACATTAACAGTTGATAAGGAGTAACTGTGGAACTTGATAGTTTCTGCCAGAATATAACATTTTAACTATTATGGATGTATTTATTCATTAACTGTAGTTTATTAAATACATTATGAGATTCACATTAGATGGTAAACATACCATGATATAGAAAACACAATCTTTAAATTCCAGTAACTTGATAACCCACAAACAAGCAAATCACATCATGCTTTAACATCCAGAAGACATTTTGAGATTGATGGATTGATATTTATATTTATATTCTCTCTTCTCTTTTTTTTTTCTGTTGTGGAATGATTGCTGCATGATACAATCAAGGTTTTTTCCTCCATTATATGGTTTTTGTTGTGAGCAGCTGAGAATCTGGGACGATTTGGTAGCATCCAAGTCAAATGTAAATGTTGTGCAAGCCCAGTCAACACTTAATGTTGTATTCTATCTTATACATGTAGCCCTTGACTTACGATTGGTCACTTAGTAACAGTTTGAAGTTACAATGGACCTCCCTAAAAACTTATTTACAACACATTCCAACAGCCACCCGTCCTAAATTTTGGGAGCTTGGCAACCAGACTGAATTTATAGCCATTTGCACATTCTGCAATCTCATGCGAGACTGCAACTTAATGATGCTTTTGCTGAAAACCAGTGTTTACTTCCCATAACAATGGACTGACTCACTTAACGACCACCACCAGAAGGTCGTAAAATCAGGTTGCTCACATGATGACCTGCTTTATGATCGTCATGACATAAAACCGTACTTACAAGGCTCAATTATGGTTGTAAGTTGAGGACTACTTGTAGAGTACAATAAGCAAAATTGAAAAACATTAGTTTTTTTCCCCCGCTCATGCTGCTGCTGCTTCTGGGATGCAGAACAGTGGAGGCATGTCCATAATTTAAAAATTCAGATTTCCATTGATTACAGTGAAAGAGGTAACTCAAGTATACTCTGCTGGAATCTGCAAGGCTTAAAGAATCCTAATGCTTGAATTAGATTAATTTTACTATATCCCGCTCTGCAGTACAGACATATTTTAATGATAATTTGAATGCAGGGCTGATACAGTCAAATTGATATTCTCTTCATAATCTTGACATTAATCCCGTTTCCTTTATGAAGCAACTGAGAGACTCTTTACTAATTTCGAACTTTTGCAGGATATGCTTGTTCTTAAGTGGAAGGTTGTTAAAGGTCATTGGAACTTGCATAGCTGAAATTCCATTACTTTAGTTTTAGTTATTGCATTTTTTCCTGGCGTCTGAATCTGTTATTTCTCTATATTAATAAATACAGTAATTCAGTGTAAGCTTGATGCATTGAAAGCTTTGGTTATCCAAAAGTGTGAAAACTCTTTCCCCCCCCCCCTAAATTAGGATATATTCTGGGGAGGCGAGGAAACCCTAGCATTGCAGCATTAAACATAAATATGGCAAAAGAGGAAATACAGATATTTAAAGAAGTAATTGCAAAGAAAATTATAAAGCTGCACTTTGTTAATATAAATTTCCTTATTAATATTTTATGACTCTGTTCATTCAATTATTTTAAATGTGCAAAAAATTATAATTTATAATTTAAATCTACCAGTGTAAAAGGTTGGTTGGTTGGTTTTTCAAGGCAAAGTAGTATCTAATTCTGGATTATCCCATCCTTACAAAATCTTACGTATTTCCTATAGTGAAAAGGCATCAAATTCTAGTCCACTTTTGCCTCAGGAAGCTCCCTGGATGATTCTGGATCATTCATCAGTTCTTAGCCCAGCCTATGTCATAGAGTTGTTATAGGAGGAAGTGCTATGATTGCCACCATAAGCCCCTGTATGAAAGATGGGGTATAAGTTAAAGAAGAAAGAAAATAATTTTGAAAACATTGAAGGATATTTATATGTGTACATATGTAACAGAGAACTGTGTGGTAACCAAAGGAATGTTAACCACCTGTTTCAGATTCTAGATCAAAATAGTAAAGATCAGAAATGGAAGAATACTGAAGGTGGCTATATCTGTGTTAAAAAGGATTTTGGAAGAACACCAACTTGTTGGTTGAGGAGTGCTAGCAGCCAGAAGAAACTTCAGAAGGCAAAACACACACTTTTCCCCTTCGCTTTTACAAAAGTGCTTTTGTTAGACACATTCCTTTCTCGCTCTAATTTTGTGATGTTTCGTTTGAAAGCACTGAGTGTGCCTTGCTACTTGCCATGGATGCTGGAACCCAGCCCAGCCCAGGTCAGCAAAACAAAAATTACACCAGGGCCTAGAGAAAAAGTAATGAGCATCTGAGCACTATCACTTTTGCTCTGCAAAGCAATATTTCACCAGGCCTTGATGAGTTCCATTGGCTGAATATGTTTTCATGGCCAAAGTTAAATCTCTTTCCTTGAGAGATTTCCCTGCTGACTTGAGATAAAACATGATTACATAAATAAGTTTTCCATGGACTTTTTGGATTCTGCATTAAGGCAACTGTAGTTGCATGAGTTAATGGATTGTTTTAAATGCAGACATTATGAGGATACTGCTGGTTGGTCTTCAATTCATGATGAGTGGAAATAATTATCGTTCACTTTTGTTGTTATTGTGTCTTTAAAATAACACTGGAAAAGGGAAGTCAAAATTCAGAGATTTCTTAGTAGAGGCTGTTTTGGTTGAAGCTACCTGTGAACATCAAGCGCCAGAATTTGATGTTCAGGCACAGAAGTAGGCATATGAAAATTAAAGAGCGGTAATAGTGAGAGGTAAGCTGAAGTATCATGATTTTTCCTTTATTGTGGGTCTCAGTTTATCCAAAATTCAAAATCTGATAGTTGTTTTATGATCAAATATAGAGAGAGGTTTGCTTGGGTTTGTTTGTTTTTTGAATACAGCAAGTATTCAGCAAGGATTTTCATGGCAAGTGACCTAAATTGGACAGAATGTATTATATTGAACCCTGTGCAGTATTTCTTGGAATTAGTAAACTGACATATTTGATCAGAGAAACAGACTATGCTGCTTTATAAACTACAGGTTATGCAATTCTTCCAGAATTGCTATTTATCCTGAGCCACTAATACCGGTACTAAGGACTTGCATTGGTGGAAGTGGGCTTTTCCACTTGACCTGTAATATCCCATTTCTGATACTCAAATTGTGAATGCAGTTGATGTTGCATAGGCATCCACAGAAAGACAGCCCAACGGGGAAACAATGGCATGTGTGTGAAGATGTGATCAGGCAAATGCATTCTGCTCACTTGCCTCAGATGTCATGGTGCAAGTATGTAAGGGTGGGGTTTACGTGAGGAGCTGCTCATACTGTGATTCTGAGGTCATCATTGATTGCTGCAGATACCACTGGCTTATGAACAGAAGAGCACTGCATGCAAAAAAAAGAGTTGGGTTGCTTTGAGTGATTTCCAGAAATAACACCCCAAAACTAAGGAATCAAAACTGAAGCAATAGAATATAAACTTAACTAACTAAATAACTATGCACTCACTTAGTAAGTAAAAAAAAAAATGGTGAGTGACAGCAGCCCAGTGCTTTTTTGGGATATTTTATCCAGTTGTCCACCAAAAAAAAAAGAAAAAAGCTTTGCTGAAAGTATAAGGAAGCCAATGTCTACTACTTTGCTTTGCAGAACATGGAACCTTCAGAACTCTCTCAAGTCAGTTTCCTAGTAATTAGCCACATAAAGATACAGATATAAAGAGAGAGAAAGTGAACAAATCTAAAATTGAGAGATACAAATGAGGGATTCAAACCCAGGGATTGTGCCTGTGAGGGTTCCTTAGTGCTCTCTGAGCTTGCTTGTTTTCTTGCAGACGTCCCTTTGAATAGAAGCACACATGTTCCATATCTAGTCTTGACTCAGAAATTCTCGTCATATTCGATATACTGTTAAAAAGTGTCAGTCTATTAAATTCTAACCCAAACTCACTTAAAGCCTACTACTATCTCTAAAGTTTTATTCCAGAGAAGTGGTCTTATTAAATGTTTTGCATTAATAGTAAAAAGATCCTGCAACAAAGCACTGCAAAGTGGAATGCTATTCAAGCATGTTTATGGCCTCCCAACAAAAAACATCTGGCTGATTTATGTCTGGACTTAGAAGCTAAATGAGATTGTACTTGGGTGGCAGACCTCAAGGAAATTCCAGAGCTATAGGTAAAACTGGGAAGTTCAAAGTCAGTGGCAAAATACACACGATACTTGCCCAAAAATCCATAGTTAGGTCACTGAGGTTAACAAGAAGTGAACCTAATTCAATGTTTCATAATCATCCAGAAAGATCCAAGGGTACGGGTGAACTAGAACTCCTGTGTTCTTGGTGCCAGTCCAGTACTCTAATCATGATACCACAGTAGCTTCAGCTTTGTAGAACCGTGTGTATTTATTTTATAGCTGAGTTTTAAGATAGAATTTGAATGTAAAAGGAAAAGGCTGAATATATTATAAGCATAAAATTATGTCTTTTACATCCTTTAATTTCTGGACCTGAAGGAGATGTGCCTCCTATTTTTCTCTAAAATAAAACCATGGGGGCTCAGGTGATGGCTTCTAGGAGACTCCTATGGCTCCAGTGTTCAATGGTTTTCTCCGTTTTAGAGTTTGATACGAGGTTTATTGTTGCAAATGGGACTGGAAAAATGCCAACTGACATATTTTAATATTTTTCTTGCCTTTGCTTTATTTAACACTGACCATTCCACATTTTTGTTCCTTGAAAAAAGAGGAACAAACAGAAATGGTCCTTCCTCTGGCAGTGATTCTTGGAGTTGATTGGGTGACAGGCTGTTTACAAGCTTGGGAGGTTCAATTCCTGTGTTATTTATGTGTCCTAGGAATGCACAGATGGTGCTGAATTGATGTCACACTCAGTTGACATAGGGTATGATGGAACACAAGGGAGAAATCTGTTTCATAGCTATCCTTGGCCCAAGCCACAAAGGGCATTTAGGTTACAGTAAAATCTAGTACAGGTAGTCCTCGACTTACAACCACAATTGAGCCCAAAGTTTCTGTTGCTAAGTGAATTTTGCCCCATTTTATGACCTTTCTTGCCACAGTTCTTAAGTGAATCAGTGCAATGATAAAGTTAGTAACACAGTTGTTAAGTGAATCTGGCTTCCCCATTGACTTTGCTTATAAGAGGATCGCAAAAGGTGATCATATGACCGTCAGAAATATGAACCAGTTCCTTTGACTTAGCTATGTAAAGAAAATGGAGGCCAAAATGTGCAGTTGCAAAAAGTGGGCAAAACTTTGCAAACAGATTTGAGCAATGTGATGAAAATGGGAAGTGGAAGCTCTTAGATATGCAGTAGGATCAGTTGAGGATCAGCCTCTTCCATGTCCACTTATTTTATTTGTAAAGACTTTTAGAAGTTCCTTTTCTTAGAATTAATATTTTGCCATCTGTTCTTTTTCCCCCTTCACACTCTTTCCCTTCTTCAGTTAGATTGATGAAATTTAGTTTACCTTTAATTTGATTAAAGCCAAGCAGTGTTGCTGTTGTCTTAATATTAAAACTTTGGTGATACTGTTGAGAGGAGCTTCTAGTGTGGAAAGAAATGAGATTTGTGATTTATTTTCAATATGAACCAGAAAGGAATAGTGCATTTAAGCCCTTTGATAATCGATAATAGTGTAGACCAATTAGTGCCAATCATTTCTGCCATGGTATGAGTCTAAAACAGGGGTCTTCAAACTTGGCAACTTTTAAGACTTGTGAACTTCAACTCCCAGAATTCCTCAGCCAGTTGCCAAGTTTGAAGACCCCTGGTCTAAAACATCTTGTGGGTGCCAGTGTCAGAGTCCTCCGCCGAGCAGGCAAACAAAAGGCCGATGCAGGAACAAAGTGACAAACTTTATTAAAGCTGGTTAAAGTCGGCGCTGGATGTGAACACTTCCCAGCGCCTAATATACATGCCTTCGACCCCACCCTCAGCCGACACCCCACCACGCCCATAACACACGCCCTTTCCAACAGCCACGCCCTCATCACCGCTACCACCGCGCCAGCCCCAAGCCACTCTGTCCCCCACAAGTCAGCCGGCAGAGGAACGGGGACCCGACACCACACGTCCTCCCCCCAAACAGGCAGTCCACAGCCGCGGGCCACACACGGGAGTCCCAACCGGCAATCCGCCACCGGGTCCGGCAAGTAACCTGAGCGACAAACGGCATCCTCCAGCGGTAGGACGTTCGGCGTGGTTCACAGGCGTCACGAGGTCGGCAATGGGTGGGTCACCGTGCCCTATAGCCCCCACCAATGTGTGTCGGGCCTGTGGGGCTTGACAGCCAGTGTGTTGGTACTGGATGAAAATGTGAGATCAAAGGCCTGACTAAACCTGCTTCCAGTTTTCCACAGATGTATGTTAGACGCCATCTGGAAGCTTGCACAGAGATTATGAAAGAGGAGCCTTCCCAGAGACGTATTTCCATCTGTAAAAGAAAACCATTCTTTGCTGTAAAACCATGTGACTCTCTTCAGTGAGGTACAGGTAGTCCTTGACTTAACAACAGTTCATTTAGTGACTGTTTTGAAGTTACAACAACACTGAAAAAAAATTATGACCAGTTTCCACACTTGCGACCATTACAGGATCCCCATGGTCCTGTGATCAAAATTCAAATGCTTGGTAACCAACACATACATATTTATGACGGTTGTAGACTCCCGAGGTCACGTGATCACCTTTTGCTACCTTCTGAAGAGCAAAGTCAATGGGGAAGCCACATTCACTTAACAACCGCGTTACTAATGTAACCACTGCAGCAATTCGCTTAACAATGGTGGCAAGAAAAGTCGTAAAATGGGGCAAACTCTCTTAACAAATATCTCACTTAGCAACAGAAATTTTGGGCTCAGTTGTGGTTGTAAGTCGGGGACTACCTGTAATGGTAAAGTCCCTATTATCTCCAGTGAGGCTCTCAAACTCAACTCCCCCGGCCATCATTTTCTGCATCCTTCAGCAGTAATTTGTAGGCAAAGCCGTGGCACTGAATGTTTCATAGATAGGTCAGGGAGACTCAACCAAGGAATATGGGAGGGTGAGACTGCTTGTGGGCGTAAGGAAGATTGCCAAGCTTTGAGGGTCTCTCAGCCAATGGAGAGAAAAAAACATGAGCAAAGGAAAGCTCCAGCAGAAGACAAGGCAAGGGGTTCGAGACGGTGCGAGGGGCTCCCAACCAGGGGTGCGAGACGATATTCCAGGGGGCGCAAAAACTCCTGTTTTCAAAATTATAGTGTATATGCATAATTCGTTGCCGTTATTTCAAACTTTTCTAAGGGGTGCGAGAATATATCAGAAGCGTTCTAGAGGTGCGGGGTATAGAAAAGGTTGGGAACCACTGCATTAAGAAGACCCAAGAAAGGAACGATTATCCTGCTTAGCAAGGAAAGAGAATTCAAATAAAAACGTGATTTGAACAGCTCTGGGGTGGTTTTCCTAGGATGTATCACTTTAAATATATCTTCAAGAAATACTGGCTATCAAGCCAATAATTAAACCAAGTACTGGCATTCTAGTCAGTGAGTAATGCTGCCAGCTAAGAGGCCAATATAAAATTGCTCCATCTTGTACCTCTGTTTTCCAAGTAGGGCATGAGTGGTGAAGTTTTTCTATTGAATGGCAAACCATGATTCATTTTCTTCATTTTTTGACTCATTAGAGATTTCTGTATCAATGTATGAAAAGGCTTCAGTGTTGGGTCTTGTAGCTGAATTAGCAAAGCCTCATGTGTTAACTATTGATGGTTCAGATTTGACTCTTGCTTGTATTGTCAGTTTTGGAACAAACAGAAAAATACAGATTTCATTTTCTTGAAGATACTTTATTTTGTTTTCAGGGTAATGTAGCCTTCCCTAACCTGGTGAGTGCAACCAAACCTGGAAGGCACCTGCTTGGAGAAGATTAGGATATAAGGGGGCGGGGTGGAGAAGTCAAGAGCCATCCTTGTTGCAAAAGGGGGAAGTTTCTAAACTTCATTTAAGTTTTAGGTTTTATACTAAACATACTTTAATTGGTGCCTTTGAGTCCATCTTGACTCCTAGTGACTGCATGGACAATCCGTGCAGTTTTCTAATCTAGACAACTTCTAAAAAGGTTTGTCACTGCCTTTTTCCTAGGGTTGAAAGAGCATGAGTGGCCCAAAGTCATCCAGTTGGCTTCCGTGCCAATGGCAGGACTAAAACTTGACTTGCATTCTATTAGTCTAGCTAGCACTAGACCAAAACTGGCTTTTTTGCTTTCTTACTTGGATATAAACTAAAGTGCATTCAGTGGAATGTAATATTTGTTTAGAGCTGCACCCTTTCTTTATAAATAAGGGGCTTGTTGAGCAAAACAATTACATCTCAGAAGAGTTAGGCCACAAATATTTATGATTTATCTGCCTAAAAAATGGTTAAATAAAAATTTAGTAAAAAAAAAATGTTAATCAGAAACAGTGCTGCCAAACTTCTGATTTTAATGGAAGGCAGTATATGTAGCTCAGGGTTGAACTAAGGAGTCCTTGATGCTCTGGCCACTGATTATGATGTTATCTAGTTGGATAATGTAATGTCAGCAAGCAAACAACCAAGCTCAGAGAGCACCAAGGTCTCCATAAACTCCTGATTTCCTTTGCTGCCATAGACTAACATGGTCTCCGCATAGTGGATCTGATAATACCAGTTACTTTGTTCTTTTTCCACCTCTCTAGGTACCAGAATCATTTACGACCGCAAGTTTCTGTTAGATCGGCGCAATTCTCCCATGGCTCAAACCCCTCCTTGCCACCTTCCCAATATCCCAGGAGTTACCAGTCCTGGTTCTGTGACAGAAGATTCCAAAGTGGAAGTAAATAATCTGAACAATCATGATGGGAAGCCTATAATTGGTAAGAACATTTGTACTGTAGCAGAAGCAAACTGCAGTATCTGCATGCATGCCAAATACTTACTTGCAATTGACAGTGCCGATCCATCTCTCTGCTACAGGTAGTCCTTGACTCACAACCATTCGTTTAGTGGCCACCCAAGATTACAACAGCACTAAAAAAAGTACTTACTACCAATCCTCACACTTAAAACCATGTTAGCATCCCCATGGTCACATGCCCGAAATTCAGGTGTTTGGCAACCAGTATGTATTTACGACAGTTGCAGCATCCCAGGGTTATGTGATCATCATTTGTTAACTTTCCTAGTTGATTTTTAACAAGCAGAGTCACTGGGGAAAACTGGATCCGCTTAGTGACCACGTGATTCACTTAACAATTGCAGTTATTCTCTTAACAACTGTGGCAAAAAGGTTGTAAAACGGTGCAATTCACTTGAACTGTCTTGGAATGGAAATTCTGGTAACAAAGAGATTTTTCTGGGGGGAAAAAAACATGCAGTACTACTGATGTCCTTGTTCTTTATAGCCAGAATGGGAAGTGATACAGAGCTATTCTATTTCCTGCACTGTGATTTTGTTCAAACATGAGTTTTACCTTGGGATCAACTAATTTATTTCCTGTCTGCAGTCCCCCCCCCCCCAATGCGTTTAGAGAGCTTCTGCTTGTAGAGAACAGCAAACTGTTGCAACAATTGTATGTGGCAGGAACTGAATGTTGAATTGTTGGCCTTTTGCCTTCTGTGCCTTAGCAATTCAATAGCTATGAATTATTGAAAGATATTTACTTTTTCAAAATGGTATAATGCAGTTCAAGTTGAGGTAAAGTAGAAACATTTTTGCCATACAATTTTGGTCAAATCATTTGCTGAGATGGACTTGATCCATTAGAGGAACTAGCTGTAAATCTGTTGTATTTCTAGGCTAAATAGGAATTGAGGGGTCCTTGGTGCTCTCTGAGCTTATATGTTTTCTTGCAGACATTTCATTACCTAAACTAGGTAACATCATCTACCACTGATGGCGTTACCAGTTTGGGTAATGAAATGTCTGCAAGAAAACAAAGCAAGCTCAGAGAGTCCCAAGGACCCCTCATTTCAACCCTGAAGTACAAATATTTTCCTTTATTGGTAAATAGGAATTGGACAAAAAAATTAGATAAGACGCTAATAACAATCTACACATTTTTTCTTTTATGTAGTTGGTCTCAAAATAAAACCATCTTGTTGTATTTCGAGTTCAAAGTTTTATTTCAGTCAAAGACTGGTGTATAGCAAAGCAATAGCAAACTGTTTAGAAGTAAAGAAGGGAAGGCCAGATGTAAAACTTGAACTTACACTAAAAATGCTGGAGGTGAGAAATGTCCAAAACATTCCATGCATGAACTGTACCATGCTCAGGTCATATGGCTTTGGGTGCTCCATGCCCAAAGTAGAATGTCTTTTGGATATATTGGCCCATATACCATGCTCAGGTCATATGGCTTTGGGTGCTCCATGCCCAAAGTAGAATGTCTTTTGGATATATTGGCCCATATACAGCATGAAATGGGGCAGTTTTATTTTGGACATGAACCAAACATAGTGATTCCATAATGCAGCAGAAGATGGTCAGGAAAAAAATAAAGGATGGTGGAGTTTCTTGGGAACATAGATTGCCTATGAAACTAAACGAATGAGGAAAGCTAGCTCCTTGTACTGTTGTCATGAACCATTATTTTATTTTATTTTATTATTATCAATTAAATTTATTGGCTGCCCGTCTTACCACTGGGTAGTTGTGTGCTGTGAAGTGATCACACTTCAGCACCGTCAACTGAAGGGAAGGAACTAAGAAAGATCGTGGATAGGAGAGCTGATGAAATATAAAATCATTGCAGCAGAAAACAGGTGGAGATGGAATGGAAAGAGGGAAAGATGTCCACCAGGATAATCCTTTCTCATTAAATCACTCAATAGTGCTCTCTCTTCTTTTTTTAACTGGAACAACCAAAAAGTTCTGAGTTTTGTTTTCCCTTAACCATGGTAGATCCAAAATATTTCAGAAGAACTTCTGAAATATGTTGGGTTTTTGTTTTATTTTTTTAGATCAAAACATATTTTCTTTTTTGGTTACATCCTCATGCAGCAGAAGGAAGCAAAGATACTGGATGTAAGGGTCGACTCTCCTATAAAGAAGCATTTAAATTAAACAGATCAAGAATAAGCAAAATACATACTTGAGTGTAGGTATATCTCGCCAAACATGCCAGGCAGATTCTTTGTGAGGTACTATTTTAAGCCAGTGGTTGGTTTAAGCCACCTTCCAGCTCGGTTAAAATGGTATGGTATATTCCATCTGCATTTTCTAGTGGTTTTGCCTGTTCTGTTACCTTGGCCACTTACATGTGTCAGGTCTACTCAAATGTCATTGAAAGTAAGAATTCACTGTCCTCTTAGGAGACGTAAAAAACATGTCTGTAAAGTTTCTCCCCCTAAAAATTTTCTGTTGATTTGCATGTGCCCTTGTCTTTCGATCAGGTGATGATGCTCAGTTTGAGATGGACATCTGATTTTCCCTGAGGGTAACCATGGAGAGACAGCAATTCCTGATCACCTGCGTACATCTGATTTTGACCATCAGGTTCAATAACTCGAAGGATGAAAGAAGAAGTAGAAGCTGCTGTTTCCACAGAATTCTCACTTCAACTTTTGAAGTGTCAAAGGATAAGAGGACTCTCCTTGATTTCCATTAACCATACCATGCTTCCTACCCATCCCCCACTCTTCTGCTTGCCTTACTCACTCCCTATGACTGACTTGGAGCCCATGATAAATTTATATGGCTAAGGAGTGTCCCTTGGCTTCTCGCACTTTAGAGACAACTTTTCAAAACATGCACATGCGAGAATTTAACTTCTATCAACAATTGGATATTTATTGCAAAACACACAAGGGGCATGGAAAGGGTGGATATATGTTTGAAGTGACACGACACTGCCATTGTTCTCCTTTCCCTTAACTGCTGTTAAATTGATGTCAATTTATTAACTGATTTCTATGTTATATCTCCTTTGACGTGCAGAACGCACTCTCTTTGATATTTCTAAATCCCGTTACTCAACTTGTCTTTTTTAGTTAGTATACCCTTTCATGTGGGGGCGCTGCTGTGAGATTTTCCTAAAAGAGAGTTGGAGTTTTTTCTGCTTCCCCTGAAAATTTCTTTTTTTTAAAAAAAATAGATAAATAATTTAGAATCATCACTTCATTATGCCTTCATTTCACTTTGTATTTCGTCCCAATATCATTTCCCCCCCCCAAAAAAGTGTCTCTCCAATTTCCTCATTTAAACCCACCAGTGTTAAAAGCGAACCAGATCTTTTCCTAATATAATTGGGGAGTATCATGCTTGATTGACTTCTGTACCAGTGTTTCTCAAACTCGGCAATTTTAAGCTGTGAGGAGTTCAACTTTCAGAATTCTGGGAGCTGGTCAACACAGCTTAAAAGTTGCTAAGGTTGAGAGAGACTGTTCTGTACCATTCGTCTACGGTCTTTAATTTTTGCTGCTCAGTAACATCTGGTGGGTTCTTGGCAAGTGCATTTTCGTGCCAAAAGAATTAAATAAAGCAACCTGGTTACGCTTAACTAGGAGAAATCCAACAAAAAATGAAAATTGTGAAAAAGTCTTGCATGGACCAGGGAACCTTAAGAATCAATCAATTATTAAGATAAGTGCTGATTTCATGATGTGTGACTTCAAATGAATTTGAAATGGTGACTGATCAGACAGATTTCACTGCATTTTTCAAACAAGGTCTATTTGTTTCTTGGTTACTATCTTCTGCACATTTCTCGAGTTCATGCATTATTAAATCAGACACCTTGGAGCCTATTGCAGATCCAGTGTCACTACGGAGGAAGAGTTGCTGGTGATCTCACTTTAACTCTCTTCATTTGGATATATTGGCCATTTCCCACATGCTGGTGACCCAACTCCTGAGTTGATTAGTTCTGGCATAAGTGAACTTGTGCTGTTGGCCTGGAATTGTTGCAGAGAGCAAGTAGGATCTCCCTTTGTAGGAATTCATTGGCAATTGAGGTCTCTTTGTGAGGAAACCAGTCACTGTGAAAGAGAAAATTGGTGGATCATTTTAACACAGCCCGTGGATGAATCCATGCAATGGCTGCAGGGCCCCTTGATACTTTGCACCGTGAGAATGCTGCCATATTAGCTTGCTTTATTGTCTAGACCAGGGGTAGGCAACCTTGGCTCTTTTATGATTCGTGGACTTCAACTCCCAGAATTCCTGAGCCAGCCATGCTGAGGGGAAAGGGAGTTTTCCAAGCTGAGCCATGCTGGCTCAGGAATTCTGGGAGTTGAAGTCCACGAGTCATAAAAGAGCCAAGGTTGCCTACCCCTGGTCTAGACCAGAGATCGCCAAACTTGGCCACTTTAAGACTTCATCTCCCAGGATTCCTCAGACAATAATGAATTCTGAGAGTTGAAGTCCACAAATCTTCAAAAGTTGCCAAGTTTGGAGAGCCCTGGCTTAGGCTAGTGGAATAATAAAACCTCTTTCCTTGATTTAAAAGTATGTCACCAATAGATGGAAAGCAGAGGTTTTTTCCCCCAAAAGTTAATTATTTTAGGACCCAGACTGAACAAAAACTACAGTGATAACAGCGAAAGACGTATTTCCTTCTTTTAGAAGAGGGGATACTGCTTAAGACAATGCTTGCTGTGACCTCACATACATGAACTAGAAATTTTTTTTTTTTTAATAGCACACCCACACTGAAGTTTCTGGATGCTTGTCCCCTGTCTTCAAAGGCTTTCCTCCTTTGTAATTTTATTTTGAAAATGAAGCCTCTGAGGCAGGGATAAGCTACCATGACCCATCCAGATGTCATTAGACTGCAACTCCCATTATCTCTGTCTATTGGTCTTGCTGTCTCAGGCTGATGGGGTTTGGAAATTCCGCTGTTCTAAGATTCTTGCTTCTCTAAAATATTTGGTGAGCATTGCCTCTGATTCCTTTAGGAAGTCTTCCAAGAGTGATTCATGTGCTACCTCAAAAATAGAATGACTGAATTGTGCTAGATTCCCTAGTGGGGAGGTCACACTGATGTGGCAATTTTGCACATGGATTTTATTGTTCAGGCATAATTGGGAGTGGGAAGTGATACAGCCTCAGGGAATGTGGCAACTATACTTGTTTTTAATGTAGGCTTCACTTCTAGAAGAATTATCTGAGAATGTGCTCGTCCTATTGGATTTTGGCCTATAAAATGACAAAATGGATTTCAGGTCAGTTCTTGGACTCACTTGTATTTTCCAATCTGGGAATTGACTTTGGCTCTTAATTCTCTTTATAAATTGGCAACTTATCATAATTGACTGGATTTAAAAAAAAGGGGGGGGTGTTGTGATTTAAAATGTAGGGTATGGGCTTTTGCTTCCCCTCTGCCTTTGTGGTAGCTTTGGAGGCATGTAAGAAAGGCAGGATTTTATTTTGTTTCGCCTACTGTAAAATGTGAATAATACAGAAGCAAAATTGCTTTGTAACTGTTGATGTCTCAGGAATAATCTCTTACTTGCAATGTCTCTGGGGAAAGATTGTTGCTTCTAAAGTGGTGACAATGCTGTGACTAAGCTGGGGCTCATGAAGGGAAGAATCCCTTGAAGTGCAGCGTAAGCGTCTGGATTTTGGCAGAGGAGACTTCTAAAGCGCACTGCATGTTCAGTCATAAATCAGAACACAGACAGTTCCAGTGTTTCTGCCTGGAACCTCCCTTCATTGGCCCTTCAGTTGATGGGAGAGGAGAGATACATCTTTACTTGGCAGATGTAGGCAAAACTGAAGTTTTAATCACAATCCCAGTTCAGCTGACTCCAGGGAGGGAAGGAGAGGGTAAGAATAGACTTTTAGGGGCTCCTAACAGGCCTTGTTCTCATTGTAGTATTTTTGAAGATATTTGAAACTTGGGAGTTAACTTTGGTATGTTACTTTCCCCCTCCTAATGGTTTAACTAGTAAAATACCATTATTGGGACACTTTTTTCACAATTAAAAAAATACTTCTTTTATCAGAGAATTCCATGAGATTTTCACAAATCGGATGCTGCTCGTAAAAAACTGATCCATCTGAAGTCTGTTCTATATAAACATAGCGGAAGGAAGGAGTGTTCCAGAGGGAAGGTCTGATCTGTAGTCTGAGTGAACAGATTTCTCTTGTACTGTAGGATGCCTCATGTATTTGGATAAAGCTCTTCTGATCTTTCTCTGCTGCAGTTTTCCCCAATTTATAAAATTGAGCCAGTACACTCATACCTTACAGATAGTTCTGAGAAAATAATGAGTGCCATTAAGAAACAAATAATGTTCCATTTCCCTAAAACTTAGAAAATTGGTTCAGTCATGGCCATTTTCTCTCCCATGCCTTCTGGATTGTACCTCCTATCCCTTGCCTATGAATAAAGCTGCATTTTATAATAGAAGAAGAGAAAGCTATGGAGAAATCCTTTTTTGCTTTCTTCTGCAGAGTTTATCCCCCTAGCACAGTATAGTTCTCAGTCTCCTTTTAACACAGCCAAACCTGAAGAGAAGACTAAAGACATAATAATGCTAGGCACTTAAAATGTTTGCAGCGGAATTTTATTACTTGAAAAATTTCTATCCAGTAGCTGAAAGAATAGAAATAATTGCTAACCTGTTTTGCGGTCCTTCAAATTCAGAACCACAATCTCCGTTATCGGTAAATTAGTGTTGTATCTCTCTTCTAAAGAGAGGCTTCCAGTGCTATACATGATCATTTCCTCTGGGTTTTTTTTTTTTTAAAGAAACTTTGGAATAGGTATAAATTTTAAGCACTATTGTGAGCTAAGTGAATCCATGCCAAACATTTGAGGTAAGTAAGGCTGCAGGCTTTATAGTCAATTCCTTTTTTTTTTTTTGCTAACTAAAAGGAGTAGATTTATATCTGGTGTAGAACATGCTTTCCTTTATTTTTTCTGCCATTTTCTTAAAACTTCATATGGAAATACTATACAGATGTAATCAACTGAATGAAAATTATTAATTAAAATTCATTGATTGAGTCTGTCTTTGGATTTATCTAGGATTAGGCCAGCAGACAAACAAATAGAGGGATATCTCTAAGGGAATAGAGAAAGTGAAGGTGATTGTGATTGAAGCTCCTTTTTAAGGTCTTGTACAATGCAGCACATGAAAAAAAGGGATGAGACTTCAGTCGCAACTACTCTCTTGACCAGTGTTATCTGGCTGGGAAATTCTGGGAATTGAAGTCCACATATCTTCAAGTCGCCAAGGTTGAGAAACATTGAACTTGACCTTTGGCGAGACTAGCCATATTCTACCAGTAGTTGTGCAAGTGCTAGTTGAAAGATCAAACAAGGATGCCTAGTCTTAAGGAAGCTGAGCTTTGCAAATATCTTTTGCAGGTGGAAGGATTTTATGTGACATTTGCACAAAAGGATTTTGGCAATCAGTGGCAGAAGTTTTGTACTAGGAGATAGACATCTTAAGATGCCATATTTTATTTATGAAAAACTAATAATGATAAGTTGGAGTAGCTTGGCTATTCTGGAGCCTCTCAACTTTCCAGATAGTAATCTGAAAGCCTGAATGACCAGAAAAGCTACTTACATCAGTATCTTATTAAAAAAAAAAAAAATACACAGCAAGGATCCATCTAGATAATGTGTAGACTGAACCAGAAGTCACCCTCACACCAAGAGTACATATTTGAAAACATTTTACTGGAAGTACCTGGATTCCATGCATTGGGTCGAACACTTGTGCAAAAATGTAGCAACTCACATATGCTGAAGAATGAGTAAATGCAGCACAGGCGTGTGGTAGAAAATAACACAAGACTGAATTGTAATAGGTTGTTTGCAGTCCTTTGCCAATTCAGTTTCCAAAGTTTAGGCTTGCTTGGCAAGAAAACTCAAGCAAGGGGTTGAGTTTTTATTTATTTGATTGGTGTTTTATTACTTTACTGTTGTGCTTAATGCAATTCATTCCACATACTGTGTTCTTTGTGGCAAAAAAATATATAAATCAAAATTCTGGTCTTCCATCCTGTTAGCTACAGCATTCCGAATTGGTATGTTGATTTTAAAAAACCCTTTTGCAGTTCAATTGTTTAGACCAGTGATTGATGCTGGCTAGGAAATTTGGGGAGTTTAGGTCCACCCGTCTAAAAGTTGCTGAGGTTGACAAATCCTGGTCTAGACTGCTTTTGATATCCTGGTTATTTGCTGGTTTTCAAAAAAAAAAGAACGGAGGATAGACAGTTGAAATTATTTGCATCAACTGTGGAAAGTGAGCCACTTGTCTCTATAATGGGAAGGACTGAAATATTTTAGGTATAGCAGGAACAGTAGAATTAAAATATTTTAAATACTTGCTATGGCTCATCATTACTGTCAGGAATGTCTGTTACAAGAACTTTTGTACAGAGAACTAATAAAGGGTGTTTATAGTGGCCTTGGAAAATCTCCAGTGTTACGGCTAAAATATTATCTCTTTTCGATTCCGAGATGCCACTTGGAACAGATCCATGGTAAGTTGCCCTTGCTCTCACCAAAGATAATGTGCTCAATGCGTCAATGAGGATTTTTAGGGCCCAACTTAGGAGCTCACAATTCTGCCACTGTCTCTGGCATTTGTTTACTAGTGTTCCAGTCTTTTAGCCAGGAGGCTACATTTTTTTTCTGTAATAAGGTTGAGCAAAAAGTGAATCGGGATCTACTAGCAGATGGGCAAGGATTTTTGACTAGGTGTTGAACAATAACACCCTTTACCTCTAAGAAAAAGCATGCCTGCGTAGATATTTGTGTGAGACTACTTGTTTGAAAAAAACAAACATTCTTTTAATTCTCTGTACCTGTCTGCCTGAGTGATTGGTTTTGGCCTGGCTCTAGGTCAGGAGTCTTCAAACTTGGCAACTTTAAGACTTGTGGACTTCAACTCCTAGAATTCCTCAGCCAGCCCTGAATTCTGGGAGTTGAAGTCCACAAGTCTTAAAGTTGCCAAGTTTGAAGATCCCTGCTCTAGGTGGACCTTGATAGTTGTGGCTGAGAGGCTGAATAGATAGATATTCTGCAAGTTAGTGACCTGCTTGCAGCTATCTTCATCATGGAAGAAGCATCTGGAATGCTGATTTCCACATCAAACTTCCTTTGTCCTAGATCTCTAGTATCTAGTCCATGTCCCCCTCAATTGTCTGCTCTTCACCACCCTTATGGTTCCCATCTGTATATTTGCAACTCAACTGGTGCTTTCCCACCTTTCATGGGTCTCTCCTTGATATTTCATTAATTGGGCAGTTAGGTTTTGTTGCATTGAGTTCTCAGTAGACCTCAGGACTGTGTTAAAGCTTTCTGGATTAGTTCTGAACTTAGTACCAAACACAATTTCAGTCTCGTCCCCCGTCCCATTTTTCTCCTAATCTTATCTCACCAGATAGATTTTGCAGATGGATGTAAAAGTGAGATTTATCCCTGCATTTGTCTGTATAATCTTTCAGTTAATTTTCACAGTGGTGAGAAGTCCATGAAGGACGTTTTGATAGGCATGTCTCTCTGAAGGCTATTGTTTCCACTTGTGGCTAAGGAATTGGAGCTCAAAGAACAGGTAACAGAATAAATTCTAATGCAGATGTTGCATGGCGATAGATTGTGTGAACACGTTGACTCTCGCCCTACAATTTCACTGGGATGTGGCAGGTTGGAAGATTTGCGTTTGCTGATCATTTGCAAAACTAGGTAACTCTTGAACATTAAATGAGAATTCTACTGTGGAGAGAGGATGAATGCAGAAATAATATATATGTGTATGGGTGAATATATACATCCCAATATATATATAAATATATGTTTATGTGTGTGTAAATTACTTTTAGAAAAAATAACATCAGGGAAAATGCTTTAGGTTGATTATGAGATGTTATCTGGTTTAGCTGATGATGTTTCATACACTTGACTTTACAAGCATCAACAATAATTCATCTAATGTGGAAATCCATGTTATAAGGATCAGTTGTTTATAAAATGGTTGTAAATCAAACAAGATGTGGGAAAATCAATCGGCACCTTCATCCCCGTTTATCTGAGGAACACAAAACTACCTTGCTCCTCCTCCATCTTCCTTTTGTTGCCTAATTCACTGCATGAGGATGGCAAACCAGTGTGCCTTTCTTTGCCTTAAGTGGGTGAAGTTCTCCTTCAGACATTACGTGGCAGCTTGTTTTCTATCTTAATTGTTAGCGCAGAAGTAAGAGTAGAGGCTGCTGCCCAAAAAAATACTGAATGTTCTTAATACATTTAAAAACTAGTTGTATCTTCCCCTGTTCCTTTTTTTTTTTTTTGCCATCATCCATGTTTAACTGAACCCCCAGGATTCTTGTTTTAACCATCAAAGGTTGTCTGAAAAATCCTTGGGTACTTCTGTACGTATCTGATTTTTATTGAAACAGGTGTTTGGGAAAACACTCTCGCCAATGGTTGCTGTTACAGTGAGATCAATAAAGACCTTGATTATATCAAACCAAAATGCCTTTGTGTGTGTTTTTCCCATTATTGTCGCAATATGGGAATGTGGGACCTTAGGGAAATTTTCTTTTTTTCTGCTGTTCTCGAGATAACATGATGGTCCTTCCTTTCATGCAGTACAGGCTGTCCTCGACTTACAATCACGATCGAACCCAAAAGTTCTGTTACTAAGTGAGACAGTTGTTAAGTGAGTTCGGGCCCATTTTTCCAGAGTTGTTAAGTGAATCACTGCAATTGTTAAGTTAGTAACCTGGTTGTTAAGTGAATCTGGCTTCCCCATTGACTTACCCCATTGCAATGGTCGTAAGTGTGAAATGGTCATAAGTCACTTTTTCAGTGCTGTCACTAAACAAATGGTTGTAAATCGAGGACTACCTGTTTGTTTGTTCTGGAAGGCGTGGAGAGGAGTAGAAATCGTCTCCATTAGAAGGATGGGTGGATGAGTCCATCCATAAGAATTTATTAAAAATTACACTCACCTCAAAACAAAAAGGCTTTTGAGATAAGGTTTCTCTCCCTTATTCAGGGAATTCACAAGGTAATCGGACACAATTGAATCAGACATTCAATTTCTAACTTTACTTTCCTACTGTAAATTGTTAAGGAAAGAACACATAAGCTGCATGATTTCTTTTTACTGGAAGTGTAGAAATAGTTTGGAAACAGAGATAATTTATAGTGGTGTTCTATAAAATTTTAGGTACAGCCATAAAAGGTTTATTAGTTGATGCCAAGCTGAGACCATGGGTTAGAGTGGTTGCTTTCAATAACTTAAAATGTCTGTGCTACTGTCTTGGCATTTAAGGGATTGGCTAAATTTAGGGCCAAGGTTTTGTTTCACCATACTTTGTATGGAGATTGTCTGTCCTTTGTGCACTAAAACAGGAAAGAAAAACAGTGATCCGATTGCTAGACACAGAACCTTAAAATATATCTAAATTTGTCCAATAGGAGAATTAACTTGGAGCAGGTTCGTAATTGCCCCCAGTTCATGAGTGAAGAGATCAGAATAAAGTTCAGCCCAAAAATTGTTTAATTGTCCACATATAAAGTAAAGCCATCTTTTAGAATGTACTTTTAGGGGGAAAATATCAAGGAATGTAGCTGAAAAGTCTGCAAATCTGTCATGGTCTTCTTCGTGATACCTTTTGTGCTATTAATTGAACAAATCTGTATATAGTTCGTGCTGATGTTTTCATAAGCAAAGATTTGATTCCCACATTATTTAAAGTAAATATGCTCTTTTAATGGATGGGAAAGAACGTGAAGCAGTACCAAGACAAAATACACAGGAAAACAAAAGTAGACTCAGAAAAACAACAATATTCAAAGAGATAGCTAGTATTAATGTATTACTACAGAACAATAATCTTCTGGCATCTTAAAAGTTTAGTAATTCTAAATGTTACATAGCTGCAGCTTGTTTACATGAACATCACTGATCTTCAATAAATCAGAATAGAGCTGGAAGGGACCCTGGAAGTCATCTAGTCCAACCCCCTGCTTAAGCAGGAGACCCTATACCAGGCATGTCAAACTGCCGGCCCATGGGCCGGATGCGTCATGCCGAAACCACACCCACCCCATTGCCGGCAATGGGGAAAAGGTCCCGATACGTCGCGCGACATCACGTAACGTCGCAAGTTTGACATGCCTGCCCTATACCAGGGGTAGGCAACCTTGGCTCTTTTATGACTCGTGGACTTCAACTCCCAGAATTTCTGAGCCAGCATGGCTCAGCTTGGAAACCTCTCCCTTTCCCCTCAGCATGGCTGGCTCAGGAATTCTGGGAGTTGAAGTCCACGAGTCATAAAAGAGCCAAGGTTACCTACCCCTGCCCTATATCATTTCAGATAGGTGGCTATCCAGTCTTTTCTTAAAAACCTCCAGTAATGAAGCACCTATAACTTCTGAAGGCAAGCTGTCCACTGGTTAATTGTTAGGAAGTTTCTCCTTAATTCCAGGTTGCTTCCCTCCTTGAACTTGCCTTTTATATATTCAAGAAGAACCCTGGAGTGTTTATCTAAATATTGCTTTGCTGTCATAAAATAAGGCAGCTTTAACTCTGAATTAGACCTGCAAAAAAAAAAAAAAACCAGATTGGTATTTCTAATGTAAACAGATCCTTGCTAACATCAGTTTTGAGGTCCTCGTTTTTCTTCATTTTTTTTGTTTCAAGGATGGCAACTGGTAATCTCATTGTCTTTTTGAAGTTTGGGCTACTTGAAAGTTGCCTCCAGTAACGATATTTCAGTATCTCGCTATAAAGAGCTACTTAGCCAGAAGTTAATCTGTAAAGGAGTGAATGGAATTTACTATTTATGCACTCTTTCTGTCACAGTTTGAATTAAATTTTGCAAGTTTAATTTCAGGGTTGTTTTGTTTTTGATATACTTGGATTGAATTGTAGTTTTAGGAACGCAGGTAAAGCACACAAGCCACCAGAAATTGGCTCTGAAATATCAATTAGAGAGAAGAGTACATACACTTTTCCATAATTTTTTTTTTTTAACCTTTAGCTAGGATAATCTAGTGTAGGAGGTTGAAAAAAAGTTGCTAACCCTTTGATGTTTCAAGGTAAAATTACCACTACGGTTTTGTTTGCTGCCTGTTAAGAGATCATGCTAAAGCAAGTGATTTGAGTGTTATTTATTCAAAGTAAATTATTCCTTCTGCTTTCTTCTCAGACATTTTAATGCCCTGTTGGCAAATGCAGTTCAGCAATTGATGTGTGGTTCTTCCTGATCTTTGAAGTCAACTTGGTCTTAGCAGGAGAGTCCCTTGGATGTTAGCACTATTTCCTTTTTTTTGAAAGCAACACTTTAAACTTTGTTTTTAGGAGTGGGGTGGACGGATTCCTTGTTTTTGATGCCTGACCCTGAGGTAAAACCAGGGCTTTTGTTGTCATAGAACGCACTGGAACCCAGCACCTTTTTTTGACGGATTTTCCAGAGTTGCCTTGAACAAAATCCTAGTCTTTTAGATACACTAAAAATTGAAGGGGTTTTTTTTTCAACTACAAAGGTAAACCTTGTAGGGTAGGCAAGGCGGGTTGTATGACGTGTGTGAGTTCTGGCACTTTTTTTTTTTTTTTACAAAAAAAGCACTGGGTAAAACGTTCTATCGTAGCCTTATTTCAACTGCTTGCTGTGGTTTGGCCCCTAAGCCAGTGATGGGGAACCTTTTAGACACCGAGTGCCTAAGGAGTGGGGTGGGAGAGAAAACAGTAACTTCCTGTAATATCTCTGAAAAATATCAAGAATTTCATGATGACTTCACTGGCTGCTCCTGTTTTTAGCCTTAACCCAACCAAGATGCATCAGCCCTTAGGAACTCATTGAAAGCAACAATATTTCTCTGCTATAAAAGAAGCTAAATATCTCTAAAGAGGAAAAATTATTGTCTTTAGTTGTAGAAATTATCTGTTAACATGATGGAAGAAATAAGATTTAATCAATTTTTTAAAAAAAAAATCCTTCATTTTTAATAGATGCAGTAGAACCCTGAAGTGTGAACGCCTGTCAGATTTTTTAAAAAAATTCTTAGATTACTCTTAATGCAGTTAGTAATGAAATTCTGCTTTACAATTAAACAGATTAAAATAACTCGGAGCCTTATGTATGATTGTGAGTAGGACTGATACATCAACATGATTCTTTTTGCCTTGTGAACAAGTTAGACAAGGAAGGGCCAAGATAAAATAAACTGTGGATCCCTTCACCTTTTTGAGATGAAGGGCAACAGCTGACGAACTGCTGTTAAAACAAGATAATACTCTTCAAATCAATACCATCCCAATTAAAGCATAAAGTCATAATTGAGCTTAAGAAAAGCTTGTGATATCTGCAATGTTCTTGCATCTACCTTCCATTTTCTATTTAAAAAGTCCAACATGTTGAAACAATTTCTATATACAAAATGTTCTATCTGTGAAGGAGAGCTATTGTATCACTGTAAATGATTAGTTGGGGAGTAATGTTCCAGAAATCAAGCAGACTAATTGTTTTCCTTCCATTTCTCCATAACTGAGGCTTAATTGTGATTAACCGAGGTTCCAAAAGTCATTTAAAATCCTATTGAGTTAACATTCAGGTTATTAAAATAATGCTTTCAGTTTATGTAAAAGAATGTTTGTGATACTGTGCACAGGGAACAATCATAAAACAAGATAGTTGCGGCTTATAAGTTTATTGGAGTTTGATGGCCAATAGATTTAATTAAATAAAAACCTCCCTTTTTACAACCCTGTAATCCCTTAATTTGGGGTAGAGTTGGGGTGACTGGATGGAGCTGAGCATTTACTGGCTGGATGCCCTTCCTAACACCATGCAGAGTTCACAGCAGATATTTTTTCTTTGCGCCATCTGCTGCTAACTAGGATTGAACTCTCAGCCTTCCCAGTGGGAAGCGAGAGTCTTCACCACTAGGCCACCATGCCACATACATACATACATACATACATACATACATACATACATACATACATACATACAATAAATAATAATAATAATAATAATAATAATAATAATAATAATAATAATAATAATAATAATAATAATAATAATAATAATAATAATAATAATAATAATAATAATAATAATAATAATAATAATAATAATAATAATAGAATTAGTCTTGAAGATTCAGTACAACATGCCTCCAAGTTGGTGGCTTCTCTCCATGACCAGTTGAGGTATCAGGCTGGCTGGGGAATTCTGGGAGTTGAAATCCATCCATCTTAAAAGTGCTCTATGTATAGAAAAAAAGATTACAAAATCTGAAGTATATAATTTTCAAGGGGCCAATGGAAAACCTGCAGGGAATCATACACAAAGTGGTTTGAACACCTTGAAAGAAGAAGAAATTGACCCCAGTGAATCTGATATTTCAGCTTACCTAAAAACTGGCAGGCTTAATATTCATCGTTTCATGAAGGCATTGACTATAGACTGAGTTTCTTCTTTCTTCTCTATGTCAAAAGGTGCAGTATTGCTCGAGACATACAATCCAGGAACTCCAACTTATTTCTTCAAAATCCCCTCTATACCACAAGGATTCTAATTCCAAGTGTTCCAAAGTCAATAAAAATTTATATTGGAGTTTTTGTGGTATCTGGGCCTCATGACCTTATAGAGGTACCAAATCTTTTTGGAATTTGATAAACCCCCTTTGCCTTCTGGGGTAAGTACAAACAACATTTTTTTTTTCAAATGGGAAATTTCAAGAGAAAAAGTGATTTCTAATCCTGGTTACTTTCTATCTGAAGTTTTGTTTTTTGTTTTGCTCTACAACTTCTAGGACTGCCTACTTTGAAGTAAATGTTGGAGATACTAAGTGGGCAGTACATTGACAACTGAGATGCATGTCATGATGAGTTCATTAATTTAAGATTTAATGTGAGTCATATTACATGGGCTACCAATAATAGCTACTGTGACCAAAACTTAGCTGAATGTTCTATAAAAGACTAACTGAAACCAACAGAATAACACAAAACTCAACACAATCATGCAAGTTTCTCATTTTTTTTGTGGTAAAACAGTTGTAAGCAAAGTAAAACAAGTAGAAAATAGCGCTCTTCTTTTACTCCTCATTCTTGCTTCTCTTGTACTACAGGTGTTCAACCAGTGAGACACAAAAGAAGCATAAGGTTCCGTTTTTCTGTTTGTCAACAAGAAAAGGTGTAGCTTTTGAAATTAAGACCTTGTCTGTTCAGGTCTGCAAGGAAGTCTATCTCCATCTAGTGGCAGCAGTAGATATAGGCAGATATCTTTTTTGCATAAGAGGTGCCCCTGTGCTTCTGATGGACCTTAAAACATGTTTTCTTCAGGTGTAGATGTAGGAGTTGTGCTCTAATAATCCAATCCTTAGTAGATAGACTGCCTGACCATCCCTTGTTTCCACCTTTCCCACTTTCTATGATCATATGATAAGCACAATAAGCTTTGCTCCATAGTTTTTTAAAATATAATTGTTATTGATTTTTAAAAATAAATAATAAAATTGTTTTTTATTTTATTTTTTAAAAAAACAATGCAAACTAAATTCAGAAAGAAAAAGAAAAAAGAAACAGAATAGAAGGTGCAAGAAAAAAAGAGAGGAAGAAATAAAATAGAAAATAGTTAAAGAAGTGGCTTCTGATCTTCACTACAAAAAGTACATATAAACTTAGTGATTCTTCACCTTCCATAAAGTTATGTGCAAATATATCTTCCTCCCACAGCCTATATGCCTCATCCATATGCAAATCCATAAATCATTAACATTTCAGTCTTGGTGTTAGCTAAAAGTCCATGAAGGGTTTCCAAAGTTTTATAGAAACATCTTATTTTAATCTTGGTCAAACAAATCAACGTTGTACTCCTTCCTTTTGCTTCTAACAATTTTAATCTTTAATTCATTCTGAAGTTGTATAGGATTTGATTTCTCTTCATTTTTTCCCATCTCAAAGGCTTCATTAGCAAACCTCTTTTTTAAATCCAGTTAGGAGTCAGTATGCAACTCATTCCTATAATCCACTTTCCCCCCCCCACAGCATTTCAACAATTTCTTTAACTGTATATGCTAATTTTTCTGCATCGCTTGAGTTTTGTTTCAACTTTTTATCCTATAGATCTTCCAAGGTATTTTCTTTCACATCTGTCATTTTTTTTCCTTTAACATCTTTAGGAAATAATCTATCCATAGTAGCAGACATCATTGCTGACATTGTAGCTGTTAGTTTCTGTTCCCATTTTTCAAAGATATTCTGGAGTATTTCAACTGTCATACCATTTTCTGTGATTTTATTCTAATATAATTAAAGACAAAAGGCAACCTTGCCTTTTTTTTTTCCTTTTCAGTCTGGAATCTTTAGTTCCCTCTAGTGTCCAATTTCTGAAATAACAAAGTCTCTCAATTTCTGCCATGACTTAAGATAAAACTTTTGTAGTATCTACAACAGTGATATTTTATATAATTATTTCCCAAACGCTATAGTAAAAATCCTAATATTTCAAATTCTTCTGGTCCCCTCATTCATTTATGACATTCTTAAAATTGTATTTCACTGTTTTCTGTTTCTTTTGATTTCTTTAAATTCTTAAACTTATATTTTTGTCTTTATTTTGAAACTCCTTATTAGCTTTAAGATACTGTAGTTAATGTGCAGTTTCCAAAAGTGTTTAGAAAGTGAGGTTGACCCAGAGCCTGAAAAAGGTTCTGCCATGGTTGAGAGTTTGGTGGTTTCCCTCCATCTCCTGGTTACTCCAATCCAGGGGTCCCCAACCCCCAGTCCACAGACTGGTATTGGTCTGCGGCCAGTGGTGGGATTCAGCCAGTTCGCACCACTTCGGCAGAACTGGTAGCTATTTTTTTGTTGCCCAGGCCCAGAATGGACTTCCGGAAGCAGCATCCACACAGAGAACCGGCTGTTCACATATTTGAATCCTACCACTGCCTGCGGCCTGTTGGGAACCAGGTTGCACAAGCAGCGGGCGAGTGCTCAAAGCTCCATTTGTACAAGCTGTGGGCACATGCACAAAGCCATCCTCTCCCCCCTGCCACTGCCACCACTGCTGGTCCAGCTGGAAAGGTTGGGGACTGCTGCTCTAACCATAGGAAAAGGCTATCCTGTATCTCCTCAAAAGGAAAAACTGCCTGGAGGACTAGTGGCAATCTTCTACCCTCTCCTAATTGAGAGATATTCTGTAGGGCCACGCTATTAACGTATCCATTGATCAAGGTTCTGGCATCAGCTCTGCTTATTTCGAGACCTGTTAGGTTGCCATTCGTCACCTGAAAGTGTTTAGAACTTTTCCTAAAAGATAAGCACCATGAAATCACCTATATAATCCCTAAATCTTGAAGGCCTGGCTGTGTTCAGCCCCACAGCCGAAGTAGTTTACTCAGTTAATTAATGAGTTTTTCTTATATTCTCATCTATTTCTTATATTCTCATCTATTCTGGATTGTTCCAATGTTTGTTCCTTAGTTATTGCTTATTTATACTGGTGTCCATTCTATGGTCTGCCCGTGTTATGGTCTGCTCACGTCCTTCGTGAATATAGCTGAGCTACAATCGGATTCCATCAACATTACTGCCTTTATACCTTTTGGCTTTGGAGATCTACAAGACTCTTGAAATGCTACCACCTAATTTCTTTAATTGTCTACAAGGAAGCTAAAAGGAATATGTCTCAGGAGTCAGCACCAGGTGGATGATCTTGTCTGGCCTCAGTAAGGTGAGGCCTTGTTAGCTAAACGACCACAAAGAAATCCTAGGTCTCTAAATTGCCAACTAATTGATATGCTTGCAAAACACATCCAGGCTGACCACAGGGAAAAGTCAGTTTACTTTTACTTTTAAGAAGAATGTGCAGTAGATTGAAAACAGGGAAGGATTAAGAGTGTATTCCAGTTAAATAGCTATATGGAAGACATTGGGGGTTGAACCTATTCATGGCCTAGATCACGGGTGTCACACTCGATCACATCACGTGATATATTGTGATGTATCACGGTGTTTTTTGCCTTTGTGGAGCTGGGGTGGGGGTGGCCTGTGCGTGACATATCTGGCCTGCGGGCCACCAGTTGACACCTGTCCTAGATTATCTACAAAGAATCATATTAGGTGAAAATAGCAGGAAAGCAAAAAGGTTGAAAATGTTGTCGTTTGCCTGGTGCTTTTATACATCTTGACATGAAATTAAAACAACATTTGACATGAGGAAGACCTGTAGGATCTTTTAAGTTCAGCTGGAATAGAGCAGCACTAGCTTGACCTCAAAAATGTATGAAAAATGCAGCCTACTCTGATGTCTAGAGCAGGAAGATCAGGAAGGAAGTGAACTGGTTGGGTATACAAACGCGGATGAAAAGGCCATTTTTCATCACAGTGACTGCCTCATCTTCTCCAAGCAGAAACATTCAGAATAATAGAGTTGGAAGGGACCTTGCAGGTCTTCTTGTTCAACCCCCTGTTCAAACAGGAGAACCTATACTATTCCAGACAAGTGGTTGTTCAAACTCATCTTGTAAGCCCCCAGCGATGGAGCACCCACAACTTCTGAAGGCAAGCTGTTCCACTGGTTAATTGTTCTAACTTCTCACTGTTAAGAAATTTTTCCTTAGTTCTAGGTTACTTCTCTCCTTGATTAGTTTCCATCCATGGTTTCCTGTCTTGTCTTCTGGTGCTTTGGAAAATAGGTTGACTCCCTCTTCTTTGTGGCAGCCCCTGAATTATTGAAATACTGCTATCACATCAACCCCTCATCCTTCTTTTCATTAAACTAGACATACCCAATTCCTGCAACCGTTTTTTGTATGTTTTAACCTCCAGTTCCCTAATCAACCTAGCTTTTCTCTGTACTCTTTCTAGAGTCTCAACATCTTTTTTACATCACGATGACCAAAACTGGATGCAAGACTCTGCTTTCTCCTGCCCGTATTCCAGGGAACATTACTGGCTACCTGGTAGTGACATGGTGACACTTCTGTCTATTCCAGCTAGAACAACAGATACACAGGGCATCACTACCATTCCTGAAGCACTTTTGAAGGACACTTTATATTCAGAGGCTCCAGAGAGTGACCCTAAGCTGAAAACAGCTCAGCCCATCTATCAAGGCTGCTACAATCAAGGGCAGGAGGACAGGGTTGCAAGCGGGCTGAATGGAATGCTGCTTTGAGTCTTCTCCCTACCTGGTGGTCGTGAAGTAAAATTACAACTGCGTGTTCCCTAACTTACATAGCATCCCTGAGTCAGGCCCTAAGCATTTAGGACTTAAAGACCAACCTGGTAAGCAGTGGTGGGATTCAAATATGTGAACAAATATCCCACCACTGCTGGTAAGCAACTGGAAACCAGCACAAATCTTTCATTATAGGCATCATACTCATCCCTGTATCCTGCACTGGTTTGGAGGCAGACTGCTGCGTTTGGCACCAATTATACTTTCCAGACACTACATCTGCTGTTTGCAGACTAGATGGATGAAATAATAATAACAGTGCTTCTTCCTGTTTTCCTACCTTGCTGGAAAAACATCAGCAGAAATTTTAAGTGCAGTATATTCCTAGCTTTTGCAGGAGGAAAAAAAAAACCCTTTTAAAATGGTCTGTGCTTGGAGATTATAGTGCTGGGTTGAGAGTGCAAGCTATGTTGCAATGTTAAGAGATCCTGTAGAAATAAAGATAGCTAATATTATACTAAGTGTGGATGTGTGGGGTCCTTGGTGCTCTCTGAGCTTGCTTGTTTTCTTGCAGACGTTTCATTACCCAGACTAGGTAACATCATCAGTTAAGTGAGGTTTGCTCCAATTTACCACCCTCCTTGCCACAGTTGTTAAGTGAAACACTGCAGTTGTTAAGTTAGTAACACAACCGTTAAGTGAATCTGGCCTCCCCATTGACTTTGCTGGTCAGAAGATCGCAAAAGGTGATCACATTACCCTGGGACACTGTAACCGTCATAAATATAAGCCAGTTGCCAAGCATCTGAATTTTGATCACCCGACCTTGGGGATGCTGCAACAGTCATAAGTATGAAAACAGTATTAAATCACTTTTTTCAGTGCCATTGTAACTTCAGACAGTCACTAAATGAACTGTTGTAAGTTGAGGACTACCTGTATATTTTAAAATATGCAGAGCAATTATCTCCATAGTAGTTATTAGTTAGGATCTCCTTCTTCCCATGTTAACTTCAGAGAAAACTTTCATTTCAGCAGCTGCTGGTGACTTGCAGCGTGGATTGCCTTGGCCCATGGTGGCGAACCTATGGCACGCGTGCCACAGGTGGCACGCAGAGCCCTCTCTGTGGGCACGCGTGCTGTCGCCCCAGTCCTAGGCCTTCAGCTGGGTTTTATAAAACCTTTTCGCTTTAGGCCTCCGCCGCCATGTGCAAAAAAAAAAAGGTTCAATCAATTTCAACTTCTCGCGGGGAAAAAAAAGATCTTGCAAAGTTGGAATTGATTGATTGAACTTTTTAGTCCCACCCAGTCTGCCGTTACCACTGAAACCACGCCCACCCAATGGGCCACACCCACCCGGCACTCGACGATGCATAAGTGGGTTTTGAATTGCAGTTTGGGCACTCGGTCTCTAAAAGGTTCGCCATCACTGGCCTTGGCTCTGAAATTTTGGAAGACAATCTTTCAAGCAAGAGTAGAAATTTCGTGGCACTATGGAAGCTTGATTTTCTTTGCAACCATCACTGTGAGTTACTCACTGTATACGTAGGCTGAATAGTAGGAGTAAAACTGCCTCTGTGAATTGGCTTTGTTTTTCTTAATTGCTTTTAGGAATTCCCAAGTCTTCATTAAATCAGGTAGAATTCATTGTACCAGCTGAAGGCCATTGGTTTCTATTCTGCTGCCTTTGAAGGTTCCTATCTTAATATTTATTTCTCTCCATCTTAGTATCTTCCCAGTTTATTTGGTCCTCCATTCACTAATCACATGGTTTAAATTCACTAGTTATATAGTTGAATACACATTTTTAGGGTGGCACAGATAGCAACCCGATGGTGGCTACCTTTTTCAGTAGCCACAATTGTTGATCATTTTGGAAAAATAACCTGTTCTATAACAGCTAGCCTCCCTCCCTGCTTACTTCCTAGTCCAAAAGGAAAACATCAGTGTCATAATTTCTCTTCTCTCCCCAGCAGTCTCTTCACATGATTTCCATTTTACAACTCTTTCCTAACCTTGTCTCTCATTACAACATGATGCAAGCTTTTCACCACATTTCCCGTTGCTAGAGCCCACTACCTTTGCAGCAGCTCACTGATAATTTGCAGGTTCTACACGTACTCTTTGTAAAATAAATAGCCCAGTTATATCTACACTACAACACGTAAGTCTTCTGTTACAAGTTACCACTAAAATTAAAGTGAGATACTGGTGCCATCTGATATTGTTTCTGTTTCTTTTGAGCCTGCTAGGATTTTATACATTACTTTGCTTTTTTCCCCCTTTCTTGTAATGGAAGAAACATATACTGTGCTCAGTTTTCTCTGTCATACTGATCAGATAATTGTTTTCTTTCCTGAATTTCAAATGGGTCTTGTATGTAATAGTTTTACCCAATTTAGGAGTGGATGAACTTCATCTTTATGAAATTAATTTCATTTTCCCCTTTACTAGAATCTTAAGATCCATCAAATGGAGCATGGTTAAAAAAAAAAAAAGAATTAAGGACTCAAAACCCAATTTTTCTGTCCTGTTTAATTTCAATAACATTTATTTATTCAATGTGCATGGCTGTCTATTTGCCAAATGATTCTGTGTGGCTAATAGAGAATTAAAAGCATCACAATATATATATAAACACTGTGCTAAGGACAAAAATAATTACAACAAATTCTTAAGGATTAGTCCTGTGCAGCCAGAATTATCCCCTCTGCTTCTTTTTTCAACCTTGCTACTCTCAGCCACTCAGTCTTGCTATTATCTGTTTTCCATGTTACTTTTTTTAATATACTGGCCATATTATGCTTTGTTTTCCCATGATTCCTTTCTGATCTTCATTTGGTCTTTCTTGTAGGCCAGTTTGGTCTCTCCAATATTCAGTAAGCCTTCCTGATATACTCGCTTCAGTGCATCTTCTTCACTGTCCTTCAGATATTCTTCCAATGCTCTTTTTTCTTCTTCAATTGTCTGCCCCAGACTTAACAATTGTCAATAAGAAAGACAAAAAAAAGTCTGGATAGTGGACATGGCAGAACCTGGAAAGAGCAGAAGAGAAGAGAAGGAACTGGAGAAGATAACAAAATACAAAGACCTGCAAATAGAAGTAGAATGACTGGGGCAAAAGAAAGCAAAGATAGTACTAATAGGAATAGGCATTTTGGGTGCAATCCCAAAACAACTGGAGCACCACTTGAACACCATCAAATTATCGGTCAGTTGCAAACGGCAGCTTTACCTGGAACAGTTTACATCCTGCAACAATATCTGCAACACAATGAAACAACCACATCTGCCTTTTCTAGGTCCTTAGGAAGGATTCGATAGGTGGACAAAAATGCCAAATCCAGTCTGAACATCTGCGACGAACCATAACGCAACAAACTCATATGCCTTGCTGGCCCAATGCCCTCTAAGTCCTTGGGGGCTTCTTAAAGGCTGGTCATCAGAATCTCTGGAAGGATGTTGTTCAACGGGGAGGAAGATACCATTACAGAGAAGGCACTTCTCCCAGGCCCCATAATGTGACACTGTTTGGTTGATGGGAACCAGAAGATGCCAACCTATCAGATCTTGTAGGATTGCAGAAGTAACCGAGGACAGATGACCACAAAAAATGTCTTTATTAAAAAGTATGCCTTTTTAGCTCCTTCATGGATTACTGCCTTGTCGTGGCGAAGGGGCTTGTGTAACTCAATAAGGGCCACCCAAGACGGACAGGTCATAGCAGAGAGTTCTGACAAAATGTGATCCACTGGAGAAGGAAATGGCAACCCACTCCAGTATCTTTGCCATGAAAACCCCATGGACAGTACTAAAAGGCAAAAAGATATGACGCTGGAAGATGAGCCCCTCAGGTCGGAAGGTGTCCAATATGCTACTGGGGAAGAGCAGAGGGCTAGTACTAGTAGTGCCAGAAAGAGTAAAGCGACTGGGCCAAAGCCGAAAGGACGCTCAGCTGTGGATGCATCTGGTGGTGAAAGGAAAGTCCGATGCTGTAAAGATTTTTACCTTGAATGGTAGCTGGAAGTCCACTGACAAGTGCAGTTGACACAGTAGTGATGTTAACATGTACAACTGTAACTACTTGCCCTGCCATTTCTGGATCAGCTTATAGCTTCTGAGTGGCCTCCAAGGACAGCCCATGTAAAATAATTGCAGTACTATTGTTCTTTCAAGGTAGGCTGGCAACGAAATAGGATAGCAAGGATTCCAGGGTTGCTTTACATTATAGTAAAAGAGAATAACAATCTCGAAAGCCTAGCCAAGTTTCTTTCTGTCCCCTAAACAAAATCAAGGTTGGATTATTTCAGGTTTCTTTCTCATGTCTCCTTCTATCTCACCCCATATAGCTTACTCCTTTCTCCACTATCTGGTTTTTCCATACTTTACCCAAGTCAGCTCTATATTCCCTCATAAGGCCCAATAAGAGGTAAATAAGGCATGACTAATTGTGACTAGGGCCATTTGATCCAGAAACAAATGCAATTGGTGCATAGGATGAATTTGAACAAAGGGCTTCCTAACCACAACACTGCCTATTCTTTCAGTAATCTAGGAAGTTCCCCAAATTGTCGACTAGTTCAATATGGGGAAGGACAACCCCATCCAGAAGTAACAACGGATAATTATTGAAGACGTGCAGCCCCCCCCCCAAACCACAGCCACTCTGTCTTGCCACGATTAAGTCTAACCCTGTTCAGCATGGATCCACACAGTATATAAGTTATGCTGTTTAGAGGGGGGAAATTGCTGATTGTCTGTAACGAAATCCTTGATGACTTTTTGTTAATGACGCAGAAATCAAACAGAAGATTCAGATCTTCTTTCAGCCCACCACGCTCTAAGTTATGATTAACTTCCCTTAGTTTTTTCCTGGACACTTTCTTCAACTACCTCAGTTTGACTGCAGCTCATTACTGGATGTGCCTTATCATCCTTTCTCTAGGTTGTCATTATGCCATTTGCCTTGGGGCATTTTCTGTAATTTACTAAAGGTTTATAGTTCTTTTCCAACTTTCATCAGACTATGTCCAAATTTCAATTTGACTATTGTATGAAATTCCTGGCAATGAGATCCGCACCTCAATTGTGCAATATCCTGTCCATGTGCGATACATGTGGCAGCGCAAGTACGGGATCTTCATACAAAGGACACAAACAAACACCGTTTAATCAAAGGCACAGATGCATTTCAGACAATTGACTCAATGTGATGAGAAAGGGGTCAAGCATAAAGGAACCTGCTTTGTTCTTGGCTACTTCTAAACAACAGGAACTCCCTGCTTTGAAAGAAGGGAGAGGGCACAGGAAGCAAAATGCTGAAGTTTAAACATGAAATGCTCATGCCTTTTAGTTACAATTCAGTTTTGCAGGATGGGATAAAAATATTGCAGAACAGGATGGAAGTGGTTTTCTAATGCCTTTGTCTGAGATTCTTTTTGGAACTTCCCAATCTTGCTTAATAATCCTTGCATTCCTTAGTGAATTACCATCCAAATTCTAACTAGGGTTGCTCAACCTTGCTTGGCTTCTGAATCTAGGCATACTGGCCAGGTGCTAACACTGTCAAAGCTTAGTGCCTTCCTTTCTCTTGATCTTTATTTAATTATTTATTAGGAAAATGTATATGGCGCCCAACTCACTCTGGGAGGCTTAGAAAATTAAAAACAATTAAAATTAAATACAAAATCCAACAAAACCCCATCCCTTGCTAGTTATGGGTAGTCCTCAATTAACAACCACAACTGGGGCTGGAAACTCCATCTCTAAGTGACACAGTCGTTAAAAAATCACATTTTGCTTTCGATTTTATTGCAATTTTATTGATTTTCTGCTTGACGGAAGCCTAGTAGGAAGCATGCAAATTGTGATCACATGACCTCAGGGACATTGTGACAATCATACATGTGAGGACCAATTGTAAAGCTACTGTTTCAGTACTGCTGTAACTTTGAAGGGTTGCTAAACAGGGCAATCATTAATCAAAGATTATCTGTATTCTACCACTTAATATTTTCTGTTCAGATTATAATTATACTGCTTCTTGCAAGGATAGTTGTGGCTCAGTTATATAATGTTGATCAATTCCGTTTAAGTGAAATCTGGACACTAAATTCAGCCTTTAAAAAACTCTTTATATTCAAATTAGGACTAGTCTTAAGGACACTAAATTGTCCTTAGGACTAGTCCTAATTTGAATATAAAGAGTTTTTTAAAGGCTGAATAATGTTGGTATGTAGCAAGACAAAATTATGCTGTTGGATATTGTTTTGTTGTAAAAAAAAAATCAAACACCCTAGTCATTAAATAATTGCCATTCAAGAGAGGCAATTTAGGGCAGTGGTTGTGGCACCAGACTTGAAAGCAGGAGTTCTAGTTCTGCCTTAGGTACAAAGCCAGCTGCCTGGCATTGGGCTAGTCGCAGGGGTAGGCAACCTCGGCTCTTTTATGACTCGTGGACTTCAACTCCCAGAATTCCTGAGCCAGCATGGCTCAGCATGGAAACCTCTCCCTTTTCCCTCAGCACAGCTGCCTCAGGAATTCTGGGAGTTGAAGTCCACGAGTCATAAAAGAGCCGAGGTTGCCTACCCCTGGGCTAGTGCTAGTCACTGTCTCTAGGCCTTGGAAAGAGGCAGTGGCAAAACCATTGCCAAGAAAATTGTAGAGACTTGTCTAGTCGCAGTCGCCTGAAGTTAACACCGACTTGAAGGCATAAAATAAAACATTCAGGACATTATAATAATATATAGAATTCAGTTTTAAACTTTCAAAAATTTTAAGGAAGCAGCAAACCTTTTGCTCGGATTCTTGGAATTATATCTTCCACCTTTCTTGAACAGAAGTATTAAGTTTCTTCTGGACCTTAGTGGTTTGCTTTGATAAGAGTTACAAACTGGGTTTCTTTCCAGGTTAAATATTGATCGGGCCATGCTGAGGAAATAAGAGATCTAGATAAGCAAAACTTTCCAGTGAGCAGAGTTAAAGTAACCAACACAAGCATAGAGCAACTGCAGTTTTACGCTTAGTTTATTAACTGAGATATTACAGTTATGCAAAAGCCAGTCCTTCTGAGAAAAATTTAGTGCTGGCAAGAACAAAGGAGATGGGATGGTGATGAGGGCCAGGGGTCATTTTCCACAGCATTCTGCTAGCTACTGTCCCAGAGGCTATGTTGACCATGGTTAACCTAATGGGTTAACCTAATGCAGTGGTGGCGAACCTATGGCATGGGTGCCAGAGGCAGCACACAGAGCCCTCTCTGTGGGCACGCGCGCCATCGCCCCAGTCCTAGGCCTTCAAGCTGGGTTTTATAAAACCTTTTTACTTTAGGCCTCCGCCGCCGTGTGCAAAAAAAAAAGGGGGGGGGAGGGAAAAAAAAGATATTGCAAAGTTGGAATTGATTGATTGAACTTTTTAGTCCCACCCAGTCTGCCGTTACCACTGCAGCCACGCCCACCCAATGGGCCACGCCCACCCAATGGGCCACACCCACCCGGCACTCGACAATGCATAAGTGGGTTTTGGGTTGCAGTTTGGGCACTCAGTCTTTAAAAGGTTCGCCATCACTGACCTAATGAGTTAGATTCACACAATATACTAGCCATAAACTCTCCATTTGGGCTGGGTTTGCCATGGGACACTGCACAGCAATGAACCTGATTTATCCCAGCAATTTATGCAAACTCAAGTCAAAGGCTGATGTAGGGCTTAACAGGTGGGAATAAAATCAGATTGAGCAATTACGGCAACCCCGAGAAGTAAATAGAGCTGCTAAACTACAAACTCACCCATCGGTTCTTGCACCAACCCAGCCAGTGTGGAATTTAGTAAAACTCCAGGTTGTGCAAACTCAAGTGATGGGGGTACAGCTGGTAGTTCTCGACTTAAAACAGGGATTTGTGACCTTTTTTCCAGACAACCACTGCAGCATCCTCATGGTCACATGATCAAAATTCAAACATTTGGCAACTGATTCATATTTATGACGGTTGCAGTGTCCAGGAGTCATGCGACTTTCTGACCGGCAGTCAATGGGGAAGCCAGAGCCATGTCACTGACTTAACAACCAATTCACTTAACAACTGTGGCAGGAAATCTGTGAAATGAAGAAAATTGACTTAACTGTCTCGCTTAGCAACAGAAATGTTGGGCTCAATTGAGGTCGTAAATCGAGGACTACCGGGTCGGGATGTTTGGCAAAAGAGGCCACGATTGCTAGGATGTCGCGGACGAAGGCAGCACACGGAAGAGGAGGGTGGGAGCGGCTGAGGCGGCGGCTGAAGTCATCACCCCCACCCGCCACCCCTCCTCGGGAGAAGCGGACCGGGACTCGCTGCGCATGTGCTTCCGTGCCCACCGGCTCTTTCGTCCGATCCGTCGCCGGCACGCCCGCCAGTGGAGCCGAGGGAGCGGGCGAAGTTCCGCCCGCCTCCCCTAGTGGAAGCTGCGCACTCTCGAGCAGTCCAGCGGCGCGTGGATGCGCAGGGAACAAAGGGCTGGCTCTGCGCCCCGGCGCTTCGCTTCGCTCTCCGGGCCGGCGGGGGATGCAGCCTTTCCGGTGAGCGGGGGCTGAGTTTCGTGGCTTGGGGGAGCCCTCCCGAGCTTCCCCTCGTCCTCGTTTCTCCCGGCAGGAAGGGCTGCTGTTTCCAGGCGGGTCGATCTCGGCGCCTGTTTACCGCGAAGCTCAGCGGGGAAAGGCAATTTCGCTGGGCACCCTTGCGCTCCGGAGCCCGACTGTCCTGCGAACGGATGCCGCGGTCAGATTTGGACCAAGCGAGGACTGGGTGGGTTCAGGTTTACATTCTAGTGCCCCTCTGTTTACTCGTAAGTAAGTTCCGACGTGTTCGTGGAACTTTTAGCAAGATAAAGGATTTGGGGGATTGAACCTTGCGGGTGGACCCGGTGCTGCGAATGAGAACGGAGGAAAGCTCCGTTCTCATGTGACTTAATTTATAATGCGAGTTATATTATTATATTTTAAAATATTATTATTATATATTGTATTATATATTATATATTATAATTTTTAACATATGGGAATGCAGATAGTGGCTAGATTACATTTTAGCCTAGGGCGTTGTGCCAACCCAGTTGTGTAGTTGTTTTATAATCCAGTAACAGAAAATGAGTTTTGAGTAAATTGCAGATATATTAGCTTTGCATGTGGTCCAGACACAGCCTCTTCTAAGTGTAGGTGCAACCCAGCGCTTAAAAGATTTGTCTGCCTCTTTTGTGTATTCTTTGAAATGGGGATGGGGGAGGTGGGGGGAAGGAGGAGGAGGTAATTGTTTTTAATGGCTTTGAAAATGCAGGCCTGGGTTGGTTTGGGGTAGGTGGATGAAGAGGTAGACAAAGCATTTGAATAAAAATGTGGATGGACGGAAAGTGGAATATGTAGACTTCAGAAATTCAGGGGTTCAAAGCCATAACTATGGAGTTTAATTTGATTTATTGCTGTTGAGCTTTGGTCTGGGAGATGAAATAAAATGAGTTTTCTTAGGAGACACAGGACATTGGTGTTTCGCCCAGAATCTCATAAGTGAGATGGGTGAGTATATAAATTTAAATAAATAAACAAGCCGCTTATTCAGGTTAATAATTTCTAGAAGCCCAAATAAAGTCACTGGACATAAGATGGAAATATTCCAAATAAGGTGTCTGTCATTTTAGTAATTAAATATTAGCTGATATGGATGGATGGAACTTCCTCTCTGAGTTTGAATTGGGACCTGGATCACTGGTTCCTAAATCTTAGTGGGTTTAGTGCCGGTATAGGCTGGTTGCAGACAACTGGATTATAATTCTTCAATGTGTTTCTCAGCCCAAGTCACTTTAAGATGCAAGCTGACTGGGGAATTCTGGGAGTTAAAGTGGCTGAAGTTGAGAAACATTATTCTAAACAGTGGTCAGGATTAGATAAGGGATGTAATCTAAAATACTGGAAGTTATTTAGGCTTATGTTTCACGTTGATGAAATACCACCTGCCTACTATTTGGAAGTATAACCATTATCTGGAATATTAGCATTTGGGTGAAATTTATTTTCTGGGTTTTGCTGTACACATAGAGCTATTGTCTATTCACAAATGGCCAAATCCCATTACATGGTATCTATAGTTTACTATGGCTCTTTTCCTGCCTGTTACTGACCCTCTCTCTCAATCTACTCAAACTTTGTTTGCTAGTTCTTATGGGACCCAGGTTGGGGAAGATTTTAGTACTTTAGTACAGGAAGTCCTCAACTTAACAACAGTTCACTTAGTGACCGTTCAAAGGTACAACAGCACTGAAAAAGTGACTTATGACTGCTTTTCACATGACCATTGCAGCATCCCCAGGGTCAGGCGACTAACATTCAGATGCTTGGCAATTGACTCATATTTATGACTGCTGCAGTGTCTTGAGGTCATGGGATCCCCTTTTGCGACCTTTTGACAAGCAAAGTCAGATTCACTTAACAACCGTGTGACTAACTGAACAATTGCAGTGATTCACTTAACGACTGTGGCAAGAAAGGTAGTAAAGTGGAGCAAAATTCATTTAACAAATGTTTTGCTTAACAACAGAAATTTGGGGCTCATTTGTGGTCGTAAGTTGAGGATTATCTGTAAATACATCTACGGATAGTTCTCGATTTATGACCACAGTTGAGTCCCAAATTTCCGTTGCTAAGCAAGAGAGTTAAGTGAGTTGTGTCCCACTTTGCAACCTTTTTTTTTGCCATAGTTAAGTGAATCACTGCAGCATTTAAGTGAATCTGGGGGGGGGTCGTTAAACAAATCTGGCTTCCCCCATTGACTTCACTTGTCGGACGCCAGCTGGAAAGGTTACAAATGGTGATCCCATGACCACGGGACACTGCAGGTGTCATAAATACATACCAGTTGCCAAGTGCCCAAATTTTGATCACATGACCATGGGGGATGCTGCTATGGGCGTAAATGTGAAAACTAGTCATAAGTCACAGATTTCAGTGCCGTTGTAACTTTGAATGGTGACTAAACAAAAGGTTTATGTCGAGCAACTACCTGTAGTAGCTGGAGATGATGTGAACTGCATTCAACACAAGTGTAGAGCAGCAGGTCGGAGCAAGGATACTATAATCTGTAATGATGGTTAAAAGAAGTACCACTTACTCAGTGTTTTCTCATTTCTGTTCCATTGACTCTTTCCTTAACAGTCTCTCTCTCTCTCTCTCTCTCTCTCTCTCTCTCTCTCTCTCTCTCTCTCTCTCTCTCTCTCTCTCTCTCTCTCTCTCTCTCTCTCCCTCTCCCTCTCCCTCTCCCTCTCCCTCTCCCTCCCTCTCTCTCTCTTTCTCTCTCTCTCTGTGTGTGTGTGTGTGTGTGTATTTATTTCTAAAAATACCAGCAGGGTGGCACATTCCCCATTTTCCCTTAGGACAGTTGATAAAATCAGTTTTTTTCCAGTTTCGAGTTCTTCAACCAGAGAAGGCAAAGTATATATATATATATATATATTAGTTTCTACTAGGAAGGAATTCTGTTTGCTCTGCATTGGTAGCTACAAGCAGTGTCCAGTCTGGGAACAATGTTCAACATTTTAAAGGCTTCCCCTGACGGACTTGGCTACGTATCAAACCACAGAGTATGTTTGCCATATGAGTCCTGCCCCAGCCACTATTGGCATGTTTTTCCTTCATTTCGACGGCTGTGCTGAGTGATGCAAAATCTGATGGAGTCAATGGGTTGGTGGGTTGGTTTCCTGGATGTGATGGTAGCATACCATCTCTCCTTTGTCTTCTTATTTATATGTAGTTATTACAAATGGTTCATCTTGGACAACTAGTTCTTGGTGGAAAAAAATTCTCTATGTAAACAAATCAGAGATCTTCTGTATCTCCCATTTTGTTCTGTCTCGTTTATTTATTTAGTGTATAATCACTGATAATCAACCCTGACTGCTCTTTAGAAGGCCAGATCCTGAAGTTGAAACTCAAGTACTTTGGCCACCTGATGAGAAGGAAGGACTCACTGGAGAAGAGCCTAATGCTGGGAAAGATTGAGGGCAATAGAAGAAGGGGACGACAGAGAATGAGGTGGCTGGATGGAGTCACTGAAGCAGTAGGCGTGAGCTTAAATGGACTCCAGAAGATGGTAGAGGACAGGAAGGCCTGGAGGAACGTTGTCCATGGGGTCGCGATGGGTCGGACACGACTTCGCAACTAACAACAACAACAACAAATCACTGATATTAATACAATATAGGAGATAAAATATTAAATTAAGATAAAGCCATAATACAATCACCATATAACTGCAGTGGGATAGATGTTATAATTTGATATCTAAGGAAGCTAATCACGTAACTGCTTCTGGTGTGCTGTGCTGAGATCATCCCAGGTGCCTTGAAATTTTCTGAGGAGATATTCTTGAACGATATGTTTGTTCCGGTGCACCACAGTCACACTGTGGGCTCTCGGCCGTTCCCCACTTAAAGAGCTTTGTCTTAGTTCCGGCATGGCCTGTCTCATTTTGTCTTGTTTTAAAAGATCTTTTAAAATAGAAAATAAAACTTTTGGGGTTAGTGCCACATGCAATATAATACCTTCACATCTTGTAAATTATATACTAGGTTAATTTTATTTCAAAACAACGTAACAACTGCAGTGATTCATTTAACAACTGTGGGAAGATAGGTCATAAAATGGGGCAAAACTCACTTAAAAATTGCGTTGCTTAGCAACAGAAATTTTGGACTCAATTGTGGTCATAAGTCAAGGACTAGCTGTAAAGGCTTAGTAAGTTTTAAGAATTTCGGGAAAATGTAGAAGGCCTTCATAATCAGTGTCTACTTTTCCTATCACTGATAGGCTTTTTCATGATTTATCTTAACTTTGATTGATTGTATGGATCACCTTTAAGGATAACCTGTTTGTTTTTAAATAGGCAAGAATCTAGGACAATCTAGATGTTGGTAAACGACCACTTCCCTCATCCCTCCTAATATAGCAGCTGCAGTTCAATATACGGAGAGCTTGTAAAGTTGATTTTTTTTATTAGTTGAATGAGAATGATTAGATTTTCCTTTGAAAAATTGTGCTATGCAAGCAAATCCAGAACTATGGAAAAAGGAAATCTAGATGTGTGCAAATATGATTAGTTTAGACAGCATTGTTCTTGTTTGTTTAATTATGTAAGTGTTTTATAATATGTTTTAAATGTTGTTTTTAGTGTATACCAACCAGAGTCACCTTGTGTGAGATGAGCAGCCATATAAATTTGATACATAAATAAAAAATTGATTTTATATGCAAGGCATTTATGTAATGTGTAACTAATGGTTGAGAGAAACTACTTGAAGTTCTTTGATTTTGTAGAGCAACGGTCATTTAATGTGTTAGATTAATTTTTTAATTTTTCTATTGTTCCAGGTGTTTGGTGAACTGTTTTTCCATTATTGTTATGCGTAACCACCCAATTTTACTCACATTTGTAACATACAATCAGTCCCTAAATACATATCTTTCATATCTTGTGTTCATGTTACACAGTTGTAGTTATTTAAAAAATAGTTTTTAAACTGGAGTAATCAGAGAGCAGTTCCTTTAGCCCAGAAGGAAATCTACAGTTCTCTTTTCTTACTTCTGTCCCCTAAATATTGCAGAATATTTGCTAAAGCAGGATGTGACATGTTACCTTTCTCTGATCTTCAGTCTACATTTAGTAACGTCCTGCTTGGCTTTGTGGATCAGGACCAAAAAAAAAAAGAAAGAAGAAGAATATGTGCTTTTATGTTGTAACTTGTATCGAGAATTGTTTTAAGTATATCAATGCTACGGTACTCTGCTGAAATTTCCATGTCAGTAGGATTTATTTTATATTAATCAGATAAGGGCATTGCTTATAATATGGGAAAATTCTGTGAGATTACTTGTTGTGTCCGACCTGGGGTAGAATCTTGACAAGCCCCAGTATTACCTTGAAATTATTAGAACAGCGTTACTCAGTTCTTATTAGCAAAGTCCTGGAGAAAAATATCGGATCCTTAAGACTTGACAATGACTTGATGGCATGTAATTACTCAAACAGCTTGGAAGGTTCTGAGTATTCCATAAGGAGCAACTCAGAAACCTTTTTTGACCTTCAATGGGAACCAACCACTTAGGAAGGATAGAGCAATTTTAGAATGGTATCCTCTATTTCACTCTCTGGAGAAGGATACCGTGGCAGCTGGTAATGGAAGCCACTAAGCTGATAGTCATTTATCAGCATAATCAGTGTCAGTTCCATATCACGTCCTGTTCTGAAACTTGATTGGAAATAAATAAGTTTGTCTGTATGTGTATAACATATAAGTTGGTTAGATGCACACATTGATGGTGGGGAGACTTGAAGATTATAGGATCCAATCTGGGTTGGTCACTGGGACCAGAGGTTTCGTCTTCCGAGCTTTCGGACTAGTGCTGGAGCCCATCTTTAGGGAGCGTCTCTCTAGCAAAGTGCGTGCTGTTCTTGAGGATTATAGTTTCAGCTGGAGCGTTCAAACCCTTTTTTCTGGAAATATGTGTATATGAAACAATATTATCTTTATTGGCTTTTTGTTTGAAATGAGAGGGTTTCCTCATTGTGTAGTACTTTTGTGGCTTGGGGAAATATCCACGGTGTCCATTGTCAAACCAAAGAAGCAGACATAACTCAGGTCTTCTGTGCAGAAGAGAACGCGTTCTAGTATGGCATGGGAGGGGAAAAAAGAGATTTCGCTATAAATAGAGCTTGCTCTTAATACATAGCATTTGCTGGAATTCAGTTTTTTTTCTACAGTAAGTTGCTTATTAAAGGTTCTTGGATTCAAATGGTTCAGCTCATCTTGCCAGGGAGAAGCTTAACAGAAATCTGGGTTTTATTTTCTGGTTGCACACAGCAATTCTCTTTTATTGGCTACTGGAAACCATTGAGGGTGGATCCCTATGGGATGTCCAAATTAAGAATAACAGGATTTTTCTACTAACAGGATGGTTCATACATTGTATAAAACTATACAGACAGTCCTCATTTAGGGACTGGCTTGTTTAGTGGCTGTTTGCAGTTACAAGGGTGATGAAAAAGTAACTTTGTGACCAGTCCTTGCATTTATGACTTTGCAGGTCTGTAAAGCAAAGGGAAGCTGTAGTAAGATCACTAGCACAGTTGTGGTTTCGCTTAGGAAACCGCTTTGTTTAATAACTAGGTTGCTGGCCCCAATCGTGGTTGCTAACCAGGACTACCTGTCATGCTCTTTCTTGAGTGTTGACTTAGTAGAATGTATGAAACCTGTCGCAGTGCATTGGTGTGAAAATCTACTTGGAAATAAGTCCCATTCAGTTACTCCCAGATAGTAGTGTCTAGGATAGCGTGAACCAAAGGTTTATATAAAAGGTCTGTTTGGTATAGCTAAGTTGAACTTCTCATGACTTCATGGCCATATCCATGGAGTCATAAGACTTTCTTGGCAGCAGTATACAAGCGATCAGTTATCAGCGTCCCTCCTTTATTTAGCTGGCCCGAACTCAGTAGTAGCTATCCAGATGCTCCACATAGCTTGAATAAATTAAGAATCACATTGCATAGTACACTGAAGCTATTTCATTTGATTATTTGCCAGAATGAGGGTATAGTACTCCAAATATCCTTTGCAGTTTAAATCTGGCACTTCATCCTGTTACTTCCACAGCTTCAGGGCCACCTTGTTTCGCATTTCTCATACTTAGTAAGACATTGCAATTGATGATTGACATATTTGGTATTTCTGCCGTGGAAAACTCTAGCTTCTAGCATATCTACTTCATCTGCCATTGCTATCTTGATGTTTTTTGGTTGATATTTCTTTCAACTTTTTGCAGTCTTGGGATTTTCTTACGTATTAATCAAGTTGTAATCAGATATGATTCAGGTTGGCTAGGTGCTGCTACCTTCTATAGATGCTTAGTTTAATAGGAAATTAAACTAATCCTATATTCAGCTTTGGTATGTCACTAAAAGCTAGTGGGCTTTTGTACCAGTATGTGACTAAAGTTCGTTTTTGAATAATATACTGTCAAACTTTATACATGTAGGCCTCAACCTTAGACCATGATTGAGCCCAAAATTTCTGTTGCTCAGCAAGACAGTTACTGAGTGAGTTTTGCCCCATTTTACGACCTTTCTTGCCACCGTTGTTAAGTGAATTACTGCAGTTGTTAAGTTAGTTAACAAGGTTCTAAAGTGAATCTGGCTTCCCCATTGATTTTGCTTGTCAGAAGGTTGCAAAAGGGGATCACATGACCCCGGGACACTGCAACTGTCATAAAAATCAATCAGTTGCCAAGCGTCTGAATTTTGATCACATGGCCATGGGGAAGCTGCATTTGTCATAAGTGTGAAAAACGGTCATAAGTTACTTTTCTCAAGTGCTGTTGTAACTTCGAACGATCACTAAATAAACTGTTGAGGAATAGTTAATCTAAATACTCTGATTTGTTAAAAGGAAGTTTTGAAGTTACAACACAAGAATTCAAACAAGGATCCTACTTTTAAATTGGTACCTGTATGTAGACACTCGGTGATAACAAAGTTTTTGTTAGTTTCCTCTCATATTTTAGAAGGGAAAAACTGGTCTTTTTGAGAAGGCAGCGTAATCTATCTGGTAGCAACCTTTTTAACAATATGAAAACTCTCACATCTGTAATGACCTAGTCTAATCCATACAACCAGTTGAACCATGGAGGAGTTGTTAACTCTACGGGAAACAGTACTTGGGTCTAACTCTTGCCATATATCTTGGGACTTCAGTTCTTAGCTTGCTGATTGCTGCTGAATTAATCACTAATTAGTAATATTTTTAAATTTATTGAATGTTTGTAAAGGTATCCCTTGTTTTGCCTGGAGGGGTCACCATTACACAAGTTTTAAGAGGGCTTTTATATTCCATAGAAATGAAAATAAAAAATATAACTGAATACAGCAGTGAATAAAAGGAAGGGTGCAGTATTAAAGCCAAAAACGCCTGCCTGAACGAGCATTAAATGTTCAGAACAGCACAGTGAATAAGTCTGTGATCATGTTGAAAGAGCAAAAGTGTCCTGTGACTGAGGTGTATTTTTAAATTAACACCTGGAAGAGAAACTGCTTAGATAAGCCAGCTCTGCCTATTTACTCTTGCAAGTTGTAAGATAACAAACGTTTTGCTCTCATTCTATCAATAATTCCCTCTTCCTTCTAGACTTCTTTCCATAGCAGCCGTGTTCAACCTTGTCAACTTTTAGACTTGTGGATTGGCTGGGGAATTCTGGGAGTTGAAGTCCATAAGTCTTAAAGTTGACAAGGTTGGACACCCTTGCTCTAGACCACGGGTGTCAAACTGCTGGCCTGTGGGCCGGTTTCATCATACTGAAGCTGCGCCCACCCCATTGCCAGCAATGCAAAAAGAGTCGCGATATGTCGCGAGTTTGACACCCGTGCTCTAGACACTTAATCCTAATTAATACGTAACCTTCCCTTTCTGATGCCTGCACTAAAGAACTCTGGGGGCAGAAGGTGGAAAGAGAGGTTGAAGGGCTATAAAACCTACCCAACAAAAGCAACCCCTTTATAAGTTTGAATTTTGACAATCATCCTTGCCTTTTGGATTCACTTTGGTCATTAGGGAAGAATCCTTGGTGGTTGTGTAAGTTATGGAACAATTTGGCTGGCTGGGGAATTCTGGGAGTTGAAGTCCACATATCTTAAAAGTTGCTAAGGTTGGGAAACATTGCATTAGAAAGATAGTTTGATAGAGTCTACGTCTGCATAATTTATTTTTTCCATCTCCTTAGGTCAGCAGGCTTTCTTGCATTACAAAAATTAATGCTGAGCTGTTTCCTTCTTTCTACTTTAACCCTCTAGCTAGCTTTACAAACAGTATTGTGGTATAGTAGCAAAAATCTGTGAGAGGAAATCAGGGTTGCTTGGAAACTGCCTGGCAACCAACCTGTGTTCAAAAAGTCGGGAGAACAGAGGAAGTAAAAGGATTTTTTTCCTTTTAGCCTGCAGTCACTGCTCAAACTTCTGTATTTTTCAAAGCGTGGTATTTTTGCTTAAGTTTCTGCCCTAAAACATTCGGTAGAAATCTTATCAGTAATATTTTTAATGAGTCTTGAGTCCACATCCTTCCCTCACTTACTGAGTGATTACTGAAAACCCTGCTGTGGGGTACTTCGTTACTTAAACATTTTAGTTTAAAAAGCTCTCAGAAGAGAATAATAAAAATCAAACAGCTTCCACTTTCTATTTTAGTTTTAAAAACTAAATTAAAAAAACACAGGGTTTTGGGTTGCAGGGTGTGGCCATAAAAAACAAGCGGGACTTGGATTGCACTATTGTGGCTGACATCTTGACTTTTTTGCCCTGTGGATTCCCTACCCAGTACAGAAGGAAAAGGGGAAGGGAGGAAAAAAGAAATCAAGATAACTCAGTCATTGTTTTTTTAAATGTTTTATTGCTACTAAAATGGTTGTCTATGAAGTAACATTTTACAAACCTTATTTATTCTCTTCATGCTGACCTTCAGTAATTGGTGGGTTACATTTTATATTCCAAACATAGAAATCTTGCCTGAAAGGAAATATTGGAATGATCACTTTGACATTTGTGGTGCAACCTGAATTGTTGTTCTTAGTTGCAAAGTCTTGTCCGACCCATCACGACCCCATGGACAACGTTCCTCCAGGCCTTCCTGTCCTCTGCCATCTTCTGGAGTCCATTTAAGCTCATGCCTACTGCTTCAGTGACTCCATCCAGCCACTTCATTCTCTGTCGTCCCCTTCTTCTATTGCCCTCAATCTTTCCCAGCATTAGGCTCTCCTCCAGTGAGTCCTTCCTTCTCATTAGGTGGCCAAAGTATTTGAGTTTCAACTTCAGGATCTGGCCTTCTAAAGAGCAGTCGGGTTGATCTCTTCTAGGACTGACCGGTTTGATCGCCTTGCAGTCCAGGGGACTCGCAGGAGTCTTCTCCAGCACCATAGTTCAAAGGCCTCAATTCTTTTGCGCTCAGCCTTTCTTATGGTCCAGCTTTCACAGCCGTACATTGCAAATGGGAAAACCATGGCCTTGACAATACGTACTTTTGTTGGCAGGGTGATGTCTCTGCTTTTTAGTATGCTGTCTAGATTTGCCATAGCTTTCCTCCCCAGGAGCAAGCGTCTTTTAATTTCTTGTCTGCAGTCCCCATCTATGGTGATCTTGGAGCCCAGGAAGATAAAATCTGTCACTATTTCCATTTCTTCCCCATCTATTTGCCAGGAATTGAGAGGGCCAGATGCCATGATCTTGGTTTTCTTAATGTTGAGTTTCAAGCCAACTTTTGCACTCTCCTTCTTCACCTGCATCAAGAGGCTCTTTAGAATAATAATAAATGTGTCAGCCCTACGTGGGGCTGGGGAATTCTGGGAATTGAAGTCCACAAGTCTTAAAGTTGCCAAGGTTGGACATCCCTGTCTGTGGCAGACCAAACTAAGAAACTGATATCATATAGGTTGGGAGTATTTTTATTGGAACATTAAACTATTAATCTATAGTAACAGAATCTTACATATCTGAATGTGCTTCCCCTATTCCTACCCTCACCTCCATCCCTTTATCTCTGCATGAACTGGAGAGGAGCTTTTCTGACACTTTTCTGTTATTTTCTTCATCCAGGCTTAGTCCTTTCTTATCTGACCATTGACTTGCTCTTCCTCCTATCCTCCAAGGCCATTCCTGATGTCCTCTTTGTTGGTTTGGCAAAACTAAAATTTACTTACTTGCGCCAGCTTGAAGGGCCTGCAAGAAAACCTAGCCTCTATAATAGGGCTGGCTGTGCTTTGAAAATAGTTTGCAAGAGATGCTTCAGGCCATTGAAAGCACTGCATCTTTCTGCTGTTAATTAAAGCAGTAATGTCCTTTTTCTGGCGTTCATTGCTTTATGGCATGAAGTCTTGAAAGTGACTTTTAAAGCAGTGGCTTCTCTTTTCCTTCTCACAAGCCTAAAAGAAATGGCTGCTTTAATAAAGAGCAGAGTGATATGCTCATGCGAAGTCCAAAGCGTGACTTTGAAATAATCTTTGAAAGGTGCACACAGGCTTAATCCAGAATAGGAGTAGAGTTTTAAGCCTTTTACACTTTACCATTTTCGGGCACTTGTCTGGGTTCCATTTACATTCCTCCTGATATTTATCACCTTGGATCCTTTCCCCACTGTTTTCTTTCAGCCTGATGATATCTTGTAAATATTTGGCTTCTGCTTGGTGGCTGCAGCACAAGTCAGTGGTGTTTGCGGAAGAAATATCGTATTTAAAGAGCATGTTTCAGTCCCTGTGGTTGGCATTTACCCAGAGGGTTCCTCAGCTTAAATGTACTGACCATCAAGAAAACTTCCAAAGAGGAAGGAGAAATCTGGTTAAAATGTGGCTGTTCCTGTTATTTTTCTGGATCAAGACACAGCAACTTTATTTCTTCTAAATGCAGGGTAATTGGGCTCCCTGGTGTCTGTGTGTTTGTGTGAGTAAGACCTAGGCCAGTGATGGCGAACCTTTTAGAGACTGAGTGCCCAAACTGCAACCCAAAACCTACTTATGCATCGTCGAGTGCCAGGTGGGCGTGGCACATTGGGTGGGCGTGGCTGCAGTGGTAACGGCAGACTGGGTGGGACTAAAAAGTTCAATCAATCAATTCCAACTTTGCAAGATCTTTTTTTTCCCGCGAGAAGTTGAAATTGACTGATTGAACCTTTTTTTTTTTTTTGCATACGGCGGCGGAGGCCTAAAGTGAAAAGGTTTTATAAAACCCAGCTGAAGGCCTAGGACTGGGGCGACGGTGCGCGTGCCCACAGAGAGGGCTCTGAGTGCCGCCTCTGGCACCCGTGCCATAGGTTCGCCACCACTGACCTAGGCTTAGCCCCTTTGCAAGCATAGTATAGTACTATAGTAGAAGAAACTCTGCTTGAAATTCATGAAGGGGTCACGAGCCATCTGCCATTATACTTTTAGCAGGAGTGTCAGCATTTGCTTTCCTTCTTTCAATATGTCATTCTACTCGTTGGAGGCAGCCCAGAATTTCACGAAGGGGCATTTGATGGGTGAAGAGTGAGAAAATGGATGGCAGGTTCAGGGATGTGGTGAGAAAAAGATACAAATGACTATGGAGAGATGCCTCAAAGGTGCTTTTTTCAAAAGGCAACCGGACTGTTTTTTCCTGGAGGAGGAAGAAGTTTCTCTTCTCACCCAAGAAGCTTCATCGGTTCTGGCAGGATGGTGGGGGCGATGGAAGGATTAGTTCTGACAGGACGGGGGGAAGGGAGTTGGAAGGATCATATTTCTTGGCAGTCACCTGGTCGTTAACACTCTTCCTGAGAGCCCTTGAGGCCACTTGGGGGTTTATCTGTGCCTTTAGGGTCACCTGTTTCAGGGTGCCAATGCAGGTGGCAGAGATGTGGAGAGAGAGATTTTGCAGTGTGTGTTAAAGTGCCTTGGAAGGAGGAAATGAAGGAAATTACTCAGCTACCCATCTTTTTGTCTTTGTTTTTTTTGGGAAGTAGCTAAGTCAACGTTCCCATAGCTATCCCAGCAGGATTAGGAAAGTTTTACTGTGGAAATAGCCTTAATGAATCACCCGCAGTAAATCTGGCTCTTTTGTAGCCTTTTATTTATTTATGTTTCTGTGCCCCTTCAGTCATGATGATTCCAAGTGGCTTAACTTTCTTTCGTCTGGAGTTTGTTTACAAGTTGCCATTATCTAGCAGAGGAGTGGGCCCTACTTAAAAGAAGCAAAGTGATTTGTGCTGCTGTACAATTATGTCGGGGGGGGGAGGAGCACCCTCTGTGAGTCAACAGTATAATTTCAGCAGAGGGGAAATATCAAAGAAGATTTGGGATGATGCTGGCAAAGATGTTCCCCAAAGAGTGCAAGCCAGTGGATAGACTTTGATTCCTTCATGTTAAAGAGTGGCTGCTTTTCTGGTGTGTGTGTGGGTGTGTTTGTTTGTGAATTAAACATCAGAGCAATTCACATACAACCCAGACAGGCAACATGTAGGGTTGCATTTGAATTAAGTATTATTAATATTGTTAATACAGGTAGTCCTCGACTTACGACCAGAATTGAGCCCAAAATTTCTGTTGCTAAATGATACAGTCATTAAGTGAGTTTTGCCCCAATGTATGTCCTATCTTGCCACAGCTGTTAAGTGAACCACTGCAGCTGTTAAGTTAGTAAAACGGTTGTTAAGTGAATCTGGCCTCCCCATTGACTTTGCTCGTCAGAAGGTCGCAAGAGGGGATCACATGACCCCGGGACATAAGTGCGAGTCAGTTGCCAAGCATTTGAATTTTGATCACGTGACCATGGGGATGCTGCAATGGTCATAAGTGTGAAAAATGATCATAAGTCACTTTTTTCAGTGCCGTTGAAAGTTTGAACGGTCATTAAACGAACTGTTGCAAGTCGAAGACTATAATAAATATTAACTGTTACTATTCTATCAAATATTGCTTATGGATCTGTTTGCTTGGTGGAAGGATTTTGGGATATTATTTGAGAGGTCCCAAGGGGATTCTTTCCAATGGCTTCTCTCTCCTTTCTTCCAACTTTGGAGAATACTGATATCTCTCCCTCTCTTTTGAAAAAAAAATTAACATTAAAGGTAAGAAGTGGATGATGGTAGAAAGGAACTATTTAGGAACTATCTGCTGTTGCTGCAGTAACCTGGTTTCTTGAAGATGCTTGCAGGTGCTTACCGACAGCTAGATGCTAGAGAGTGCCGTGTTTCCCTTTTTATATTAAATATCTTTATTAGTTTATCAAAATATAAAATACAGAAATACAAAGGGGAAAAATGGGAAAAGAGGGGAGCAAAAGGAGAAAGAGAAAAGTGTAGGGGAAAGGGGAAAAGGAAAAGAAAACAGCAGGGACCTCTTGATTCCTTTTGGTGCAATAAACTAAGGTAATAACATAAAACCTCTATTTCTTACTTTTATATAATAATATATACTCACCATTTCTATAACAACAAACCTATCTAATGAGCAAAACCCAAAATCAAAGTTTCATTTTTTCCCCCACCTCAAGCACAAAGCCCCAAAACGCTTTCTTAGTGGAAACAAAATTGTGTTCGTCCTTTAATCAAAGCGGCCCGTTTAGCCATCTCGGCTAACTTCATCAACTTTTGCAGCCATTCGTCCGTTGCGGGAATCAGAGTATCCTTCCGTTTCTGTGCATAGAGAGTGTTCTTGCTGCTCCACAGTCATGTTTCTCAATCCTGGCAGGTTGACAGATGGGCTTCACTGGGGAATTCTGGGAGTTGAAGTCCTCCCACCTTAAACATGCCAAGCTGATGAGAGATGCTGCACCAGAGGCTTTCTTTGCTCCTTCCTGACAAATGAAGAAGTTCCCCCTCACTTGGCAGTTCAGTGCCTGTGGCTTCTGTTGCCAGGAATCTCCAGCTTTTCATTGGCAGACAAGCCCCTGAGCTGAGTTGTCCCCCACACGCTCCAGCCCACAGAGAGGCTGTTCTGCCGAGGGAGAGGGTCAGCTCCTGTCGCTCTCCCCGCCCCCCCGCTGGTCCTGTTTTAATTGGCATTGGCTAGGATTTGATCTCTTGAAAACAAAGTGCTACAGTCTCAGTTGCTCCATCGGTGGCTTGCATTCCTCCCCCACTGCCTGAGGATGGGCTTAACTGCTTCGCCACCAAAGAGGATCAGCCATGGCCAACTTTGAAGGAATCTCTTGAGAATCTGGAGAAAGAACAGAGGAATCTCTTGAAAGCCCTTCTGGAAAGTTGGATGGCTTTACTTTAAGTCAGCTGGTTTGTTTTCCTCTTTAATTCTTCATTCCAAAGAGAGGAAATTGGATGGTCTCCCTGGCAGCTAAAAATCAGGTACATTAAGAGGAGTTCTGTGGACTTTTTTTTTTTTCCCCTCTCTGCTGTGATCTTCGGTTATAAAATCCTGCTTCCTTAATTCTGTAATCTTAAAAAGACACGATGATTATGGTGGGATTGGAAAATAGATGTTTCTTGATGCAAGTTTCTCTTGCTGTCTTCAAAAGTTGTTTTGGGGCTGGGGGATGTTTTGGGCAAACTTCCAACAATATAAAATCTTGTTTCTTCTCATAGAATTTTGAAGAATTTCTTTGACAGTTGTTGCTTGTTCTCTTAATGCCGGGAATCTAATCTTTTCCGCATTTTATGGCCGTGGTAAAACTAAATGACTGCAAGAAAGTTGCAATTTCATGTATATGCTGCAGGAGCATGCAATACTAGCCATAATAATTCACATTCTGGCAGATCATGAGATGTCACTGAAACATTGGTATAGCTTGGAAAGTTAAAGAAAGCATGTATACATACAGAATTTGCTCTGTGTCTTAAAGAGGCCATTGTGTCTATTGTGGCTGATGGGCCATGATATATTTTTAGATGAAACAGAGTTCCTCAGTCAGACTGTGTTTTATTCTGATTATTGCAACTTAGAATTTAGGATAGTAGAAATACTGCCAGAGAGACTCTTTATGTTATCCACGCTGACTGGATACAGTAGATTTGCAGCCAGAATTTAATGATGTTGATTTGGAAATAAATCGTGATGATCCCAGGGACAGTGCATTTCCAAATGGATTTGATTTGTGCCTTCTGTTTTTATATTTCTTCTCTTGCCAAATTAGGAAAATTCCCAGCTTCCTCTGGCAAGCATTTTGTGCCTTCTGAAGAGCATTCTAAACTAGTTATCAAAACATCATACAGTCCAGTAGCAAAAAAAAAAAAAAAAGGAAAAGTAAAAAAAAAAATCGCAAAGGAAAAATGGGTTCCCTTTGTGGTGATCAGGGTAGAGAGAAAAATGCCTTCTGTGACATTTTGAGAAATATTTTAAGAAATGCTGTTTTGGCTGGAATCCTCAGAGAATTTATTTTCCCTGGGAGTAAACCCCCAGTGGATCAAGTGAGGAATCTGTTCTGTGTTGCTTGGGAAGACACTGCAAGGATTACGGCACAGTGTTCTGTATTAATCTGTGTTTAGCAAAGGAGAATGGTGGATTCCTCTCTTATAGCAAAGCAGCAACGCATCTTGGAACCGCTGATTTATTATGCCTTAAGTTTTTGTAAGCTAGAGCCTATTTTGTCGGTGGAACAAAACTGTCATATTTCTACAAATTCTTGCGCCGTTTAAAGTTGTTCGCCTCCTTTCTTGGGGAGATAGAAAGAATATTTGAGGGGGGGGGTTGAACGTCCTGACTACAACCTGCCATAGGCAGCTTTGATCTCCTCACCCCCACCAAGCATTCAGTTTTATTCAGAATTCCAGATGGGGCAGGCCCAAGTAATGTACCACTGGATTTCATGATGCTGAGAGTGGAGAACACAGAATAATGGAATTAGAAATGACATTAGAAATCACTGAGTCCAGCGGTCCCAACCTTTCTGACTTGGCAGCCCGATGGTTAGGGGGAGAAGAGGGGATGGTTCTGTGCAAATGGCAGGTGTGAGCACCAGCGTCTGCTGTTCGTGCAAGTGGAACTGCGTGCACGCTTGCCCACCGCTTGTGTGGCCCGGTTCTGAATGGGCCATAGTCCTGTAGTGATTGGTGATCCCTGATCTAGTCCAACTCCCTACTCAGCACAGGTTCTGCTAGAGCAGTGATGGCGAACCTTTTAGAGACCGAGTGCCCAAAAACCGCCTCGCCCCTGCCCCGTCCCCGCGTCTCCTACCCGCAGGGCCACCCACCATCTCCACGGCCCGCCACAGCAGATCGCCCAGGCGGCCCAGCAGTGTCATGGCGGCCATGCCCTCTGTCTGCGCCCCACAGCATCATCTGTACACGATGGGGCGCGAGGGTGGAGTCTTGTCCCCGTTGCCCGGCTGCCATGTCCTTGGCTGCGCTGCTCTGCACAGGCTGCTCCCGGGGCGACTCTCCTCTGGGGGGGGCTGCTGGTGAGGAGGGGGCCATGGGGGGTGGCGGGGGTGGGGAGTGCCGCCTCTGGCACCCCTGCCATAGGTTCGCCATCACTGTGCTAGAGCATTTCTGATAGGTAACAATTCAATCTCTGAATCGAACTCTGTAAAGAAGAGTTTGCCACTCTATATGTCTGCCTATAATGGCATGTGGGGCATGCAGGGGAGGAAGAGATGCTGATCAGATAAGAGAGGGCAACTGTAGCCTGCAACTGTATAATGGGAAGAGATTCAGAAAAAGACTTGAATACTTAAGTGTAATGAACTTTGAGAAAATTTTAACCGGTAGGAATGTTTTGAACCTTGGGGGAAAACAAATTTACATAAGAATTTTGTAAACAGGATCTATGATGAGGCAATCAAGATGATCAGTTAGAAAAGAAGCTTTATGTTGATGTGGTTATTATTTGCAGAAATATTAGAAAAATGTCTATATTTAATTGTTATTTATCAAAATAATAAGAATTGTATCAAGTCAAGGTTGGCAAAAGAGAATATCATTGGAAGAAGAGAAAATCAAGCAAAGCTACTATGTGGATTATAGAATTATAGAAACTAATTGTTATTGACTGTTTTTTAAATATAAACCCAGACAACACGCCGTTTCCCAAATATTAAGGTGATTATGTTTAAAAAAAATCAGTAAAATATATTTAGGAAAAAAGAAAGTGCTGTTTATCTGTTATAAGCCTGCAATCTGCTTTTGTCAACTGCCATTTCATTCTAATAGTGTACATACCGTCTGTCAATAAACCTGACAAGATACAGAAAACAAATCTACTTAATTTCTCAGGATGTAAAAGGGACAGCGAAGGATTTGTACTATCAGACTTCAAGATTCTGTTAAAGTAACCATACAATAAAGTAGAATTAGCTCATCTAATTGTGTTTCCCATCTGGTCACCGAGGAAGTCTGCTCCTGCTATTGCGAGCTTGTATAGTTATAAATGTCTTTCTGACATTTAGCCTGAATCTATTGTTATGAGTTTTAAGGTGTTGTTCTGGTCCTGTTTTTCTAGAGCAATAGAGAATATGTCCACTTCCTCTTCTATTTGGCAGCCCTTTGCATATCTGAAGACTGCCATCACATCTTCCTTCAGTTATCTTTTCTGAAGGCTAAACTTACTCAGTTCCTTTAACTGTTTCCTAGGGCAGTGGTGGCGAACCTATGGCACGGGTGCCAGGGGCGGCACTCAGAGCCCTCTCTGTGGGCACACGTGCCATCGCCCCAGTCCTAGGCCTTCAGCTGGGTTTTATAAAACCTTTTCACTTTAGGCCTCCGCCACCGTGTGCAAAAAAAAAAAAGGTTCAGTCAATTTCAACTTCTCGCGGGAAAAAAAAAAAATCTTGCAAAGTTGGAATTGATTGATTGAACTTTTTAGTCCCACCCAGTCTGCCGTTACCACCACAGCCACGCCCACCCAATGGGCCACGCCCACCCAATGGGCCACACCCAGCCAATGGGCCACACCCACCCGGCACTCGACGATGCATAAGTGGGTTTTGGGTTGCAGTTTGGGCACTCAGTCTCTAAAAGGTTCGCCATCACTGTCCTAGGGCTTCATTTCCAGACCCCTCACCATCTCGATAGCCCTCGTCTGCATCACTCCAATTATCATGGTCTGTGATGGAATGTGCACCTGCAAGAGCAGAGGGGGAATCTTCTGGCAACTCAGAGCTTTCCCAGAGAGAGGCCCAGATAAAGTAACTGCTCAGCTCCAAGCTGTACGTGAGAGGGGGAAAGAGGTTCAGGGTAACCACAACCTAGAATCTCTCAGGATATATCTTAGAGAGCTGGAATGTTATAGCTTTAGTTTGGCAAGATTCTGCCCATTGGGTGTAAGAGAATAAAGGATTGAATTCAATTGGATCTTGCTGTCTTGTCTCTGGGCTTAGGCCTGATTCTATCCTTTCGGAATGGTGGTGCCCAGAACTGGACACAGTATTCCAAATGGGGTCTACCAGGACAGAGTAGAGTGAAAGTCACTTCCTCATGATCTAGACCAGTGTTTCTCAACCTTGGCAATGCTAAGATGAGTGGACTTCAACTCCCAGAATTCACCACCCAGCATGATGGCTGGGGAATTCAGGGATTTGACATCCACCATCTTAACGTGGACAAAGGTGAGAAACATTGGTCTAGACTCTGTATTTCTGTTAATGCACCCCATTTGCCTTTTTAGCAGCTGCATCATACTAATGGCTTATGTGTTTGACAAGGACATCCTGATCCCACTGACAAGCTAAGCTAATCCATGTCTCCCTATACTTGGGTCTTCATTTTTCCTTAAAGGAGAATATTTGTAACTCAGGGTTAAAACAAGGGGTCCCCGGTGCTCTCTGAGCTTGGTTGTTTTCCTGCAGATGTTTCATTACCCAAACTAGGTAATATCACCTAGCACTGATGATGTTACCTACTTTGGGTAGTGAAACATCTGCAAGAAAACAACCAAGCTCAGAGAGCACCAAGGACCCTTCATTTATTCCTTCCCAGATGTAAATTGTTACATTTCATTCTGTTCAATCACATCCTGTTCATTTCATCCTACTGTCATCCTTAGAACTTCTTGAATCTACGCTCTTTCCTCTAAAATATAAATTACCATCCCAGCTCTCAAATCTCCCCATTGTTGAATATGATGTACTGTATATTTGAGTAAGAAGGGATAAAGGCTTAGTGAGGAGGAAGATGACAAAATGATGGGCAAGGACCTGTGCAAGCTATCATCTTCAGCTATGTCTGTCCCTGAGCTAAAAATGTCTCTGCCTGGGGAGTGATAATGTATCCTTCACGGGTATAATGAAGGATACTTTATTGCACTTTATTACAATAGAAGCTCTTGTTTAAGCACCAAGAGTGGGTAAACCAAAGAGAGTTGGGGGAAGGTATATTGGTGAAATGCTGAGATTAATTTGCATGCACCGGTTCAAATGTGAAAAATATGTGAAATGGATTGGATTATTCTTGACGCTAGCCGCACTCCAACAGTCATGGTGTGATATCCAATCCTCGTGTCATTGACTAAATCTGGCTTTATCATCAGGGGCTGGTTTGACATCTGGAAAGCCTTTAACAAATGGGTAACAACTGCACATTTGTCACGAAGCTCAGGACTTTCTCCCCTCACAAGTACATCTGCGGATATGGAAGGCCAACTCGGCAGACGTGGTGGTGGGAATTTCAGGTCTTTTGTTGTGTTTGGGCATTGTGAGAATTCAAGTCTAGCCCATCTGGAGTCCCCCAGTGCAGAGAGGGCTGGTTTACACATTGCCAAATTGAGCCTTGAGATTAGCCATACATGGTGAGGTTGAGGCCTGGCTTATGTTATTCATTGTCTGTTTTTCGAAATCCTATAATTATACTACACTTGATCTTACCTAAGAGGCCACAAAGGCAATTTATTATAAACATGTCCTATTGTTTCCTTTATATTTCTTTGTATTTTTATATCAGTGTTACAGATTTGATATGGTCGATTGACCTAATAAAATATCTCTCTCTTTCTTTCTTTCTTTCTTTCTTTCTTTCTTTCTTTCTTTCTTTCTTCCTTCCTTCCTTTCTTTCTTTCTTTCTTTCTTTCTTTCTTTCTTTCTTTCTTTCTTTCTTTCTTTCTTTCTTTCTTTCTTTCTTTCTTTCTTTCTTTCTTTCTTTCTTTCTTTCTTTCTTTCTTTCTTTCTTTCTTTCTTTCTGTCTGCCTGTCTGTCTGCCTGCCTGCCTGCCTGCCTGCCTGCCTGCCTGCCTGCCTGCCTGCCTGCCTGCCTGCCTGCCTTTTTATCTAATCTATTTCTCCATCCATCATCTGTCATCATATCATCTATCTTCTGTCTTCCATCATCATCAATCATCTATCATTATACTTCTGCATTGAGGTTAATGCAAATACCTATTGTAGACTATATTTTTGACTACCCAGATGATATATTTTTTCTTGCTCAATTCTCCCCTTCAAAACTGTGGAAAAAGCACCGAAAACCCAGCAATTCAATCCCTGAGCTTCATATATTCTCTATTATAGCACACTCTACTTTTTTTTGGAAAATGATTGTGAGGATGTCCTCAGTAACAGAAGGAGGTGTGTTGGCCTTGCAGACCTTCCATACTTTTACTATGTTTTCTACCCTGAATGCAAACCTCAGGGGTTTAGTATATGTATACAGTAATTGGTGTACACCAGAAGAGTAACCATTTCAAAAAAATAAGATTACATCAAAGTCCACTCTGTATCCTGAAGCTTCTGTAATTGATTGTGCTAGTACTGAGCTACAGGACTTGATGTTTTTTCACAAAGCCTTTGAAAAGGATCTAAGTGCATTCCTGGGGCTGGTTTTGAGGGGGAGAAATTGACCTATCCTCCTCTTCCTGCTGTGGTGACAATGGGCAGTTAAGGGTTGTATTTTCTTCCTTAGGATGCTTACAAGCTGCATTCACACATCACACTGAGTCGCATGTAATTTGTTTGATTTGGACTTAGCTTGTTATGTGATGAATTCAGCAAGGTGAGATGAATTCACTGGGCCTCGATTAAATCAACTGTGTGACTTAGTGTAATATGCAGCCCCAGACACAGTGAGAGAAGCAGAGCTCAGTTTTAACCTCAGGACAGTTGCCACTTAAGCCATTGTTCCTTTATAGATTCTGGATCGTTGGGGATCATTTAAGAAACAGTGGCAGAGGTTTATCTTTCAAGGAAGATACCAAGGCGGTAGATGGTATTTGCCTTTTAGGATCAACAAGAGTAAAGGAAGATGCAGTCAAGAAATACGTCTCAGAGTAGTACTTGTTAGAGCAGCCATGAAGGCCTTGAAAAGATACTAAACTACTTATAAAGATCAGAACCAAGCAAGCTATGGTATTCCCTGTGTCACTCTATGGAAGCAAAAGTTGGACTTTGAAGAAGCAGGATAGGAAGAGTATTGATGCCATTGAACTTTGGCATTGGAGAAGGCTCCTGAGAATATCATGGACAGCCAATAAAAAAAATCAATGGATCATCAGACAAATCAACCCAGAGTTCTCATTTGAGGCACAAATGAGCAGGCTCAAATTATTCTACTTCAGATGCATGTGATGGCCCAGTTCTCTTGAGAAGTCTCTAATGCTGGGAAAGGTGGAAGGAAAGGATACCGGTAGCAAAGTGGACGGACTCAGTTACAATGGCAATGAGTGCACCATTGGGAGACCGGAAAGATCAGAGACGGATTTTCCCAAAGAAAATCTATGTAGGAGATGCAAGGAGTTGAAAATGAGTTGGAGGCACATAATCCATCAGAAGAGGCCTAACCATTAGACCAAGTTGCCAGGAAGTTCTGCATTGTTCTCTTACAAACCTTACATGTGCCTTGAAAACATTCATTCACAGCTTAAGTCCTTGCAAAGTGTGGCACAACAGTATCTCAATGCATCAACTCTCAAATCTGTGTTTTGTTTCCCTTTGTATTTTCCCAAGAGGCTGAGGATTGAAGCACAAATTTCATTTTTCTTTTTTCCAGATTTTTGCTGTCATCAGTTGTGTTTTTGCATGCAGATAAAGTGTGCTTCATCACCTTTAAATAAAGAAAGATCTTGCCCTTATTTTCCTAGGAAATTAAGGAAAGCAATATATGTGTACCCATATTTTGGATGAGTTTATTTCAGAGCTCCCCAACTTTTCCGGGTTGGCGGCCCGGAGTGAAAGAGAGGAGCAGGGAAATGGGTGTGCCCGTGCACATGCACAAACGGCTACATGCATGGGGCGGCACTAGCGCATGCACAAGCAGATTGTGCACACCCATGGTGGCGCTGGTGGCGCTGGCACCCGTGCGCATGCATAAGCAGGCCGCTAGCGCCCACGTGATGTTGGCAGCAGTGCTATGGATGCATCATAGCGAAACCGCACCCACCCCATTGTCGGCAATGGCAAAAAAGTTGCGATACGTTGCGACACATCACGCGACGTTGCAAGTTTGATACCCCTGATTTAGATCTATACAGGTACTCCTCAATTTATGTCTACAGTTGGGAGCAGAATTTCCATTGCTAAGCAGGGCAGTTGAGTAAGTCATGCCCAGTTTTCCTATTTGCCATAGTTGTTAAGTAAATCATTGCAATTGCTAAGTGAATCATGTGATCATTGAGCAATTCTGCCTCCTCCAATTGACTGGGAAGATCACAAGTGGCTTCCAACTTGAATGATGATCCCAGAATGCTGCAGGCATCACAAATACATGCCGGTTGTCAAGCAAACAAATTTTGATCATGTGACCATGCTGCAAGAGTCATAATGTGAGAACTGGCTGCAAGTCCGTTTTTCAGTGCCATTATAACTTCGAACGGCTGCTAAATGAACGGTTGTAAGAGGAGAACTACTTGCAGTGAGTGACTAACTGTCAATATATACCTAATAATTTAAACTGTATAAATTTTTAACGAAAAATAACTTCATTATATAAATTTCAATTTCTTTTCTCTGCAACTGCCTAGGTATTGAAGCTATGCACCAGGGAATCAGATCACTCTGGAGAAGAAAAAAAACGACCATTGGACGTAACTTTTTCGTTATGTTTCAGGGCATCCTGTGTTGAAAAATCCAAAGTAATCTAGTGGGATTCATTCTGAGGGTGAACAAACTTGAATTTAGATTGCTCCAGTCCTGCTTCAGAAAAGGATTGAGGCAGATTGCACAGAATGAGCTTATCATTTATTATTACCCTGTATTCAGAAGCGTAGGTGGAAAGTTGGATCACAGACATCTGATTGATCCCAGATTAAACAGGGCTTTGATCTGCTGGTGCTGTCTGATGCTCTAATGCCTCTTTTCCCTTTTTATATCTCCCTGAGTTACTATTTTAATAAGCTGACTTCACTTTTCAAATTCGTGCTTCTCTTTGTGTTTCTTCTGTTTCATGTAAGTGTCTCTCTCTGTAGGTTGTTTAGTATTACACTTAGCCCTTGAGTTGATCCAGTGGAGTTATTTTATTCACCAAACAAAAGAATTCCTGTATGTCCTTCCCAGGAGCACCTGGCTGACCATTGTTAGGAAGGTGGTGGACCAATTTGGCAGAATTTTTACTTTCTAAGCTTGGAATGAAAACTCAGCTACTTTGGTGCAAATCCATAAGACACTGTTGTATTGTGTACATCTTAAGAAAGATTAAATCTCTGTCATGAGAAGGCCAAATGGGTACATAGCTATAAAATATTAAAATAAGTGAGTGAGAGTACGGATAGCAGCAAATCCTGGCTTTGGACTATCTGCCAATTTCTCTGAAACCTTGGCAGGAATGTAAGGCATCTTGGACAAACTATTATGCTTCTAACTTATCTGTCTCTCTGTATATTGTCTCGGTTCTTCTGTCTCCTTGCTTTAGCCTTGACTTCTGTTAAAATCTACTGCATTGCTTTATATGGAAAATAAAACGCATTACTGGTTTTAAGCAGTCAACTGCAAAAACAAAAAGAACGGAGGCAAATTTGGAAAATTAAACCTGATAAAAAATATAGCATGCTGTTGTTCTTCAGAGACTATATCATATTTTGCTGATTGTAATTTTTCTTTTAATAGAAGCTATATTTTCAACTGAGCAAAAGTTGAAGGGCATGAAACATTGGCTTTGTCCCACATAGATCAAAACCTCATAGATTAAAAACATCTGTAATTCATCTCTACATGAATAATATAACCTTTAGATAAGAATAGTTTTCTTAAGAACAAATGAAGGCAGTCTTCTTTTTGTGCGCATCCACCATTGACCCAATAACTGAGTACCATTTGTTTTAAATCAAGTCATCCAGGGCTTTACCTATTCCTGGTTGAACATATTGGTCAGGTGATCCTTGACTTAACATTTAGTGACCATTCTAAATTACAACGGCACTGAAAAAAAGTGAATTATGACCGTTTTTCAACTTATAGGTCTTGCACATCCCCCCCGTCACATGATCAAAATTCAGATGTTTGGCAACTGACTTATATTTATGATGGTTGCAGTGTCCTGGGGTCATGTGATCACCTTTTGTGACCTGAGAAGTAAAGTCAATGGGGAAGCCAGCTTCATTTACCCATGTTACTAACTTAATGGCACTGGTTCACTTAAACTGTGGCAAGAAAGGTCATAAAATGTGGCAAAACTCACTTAACAAATGTTTCACTTAGGAACAGAAATTTTGGGCTCAGTTGTGGTCATAAGTTGAGGACTATATTTGCTATTCAAACTTTTATAATTCTCATTTTTCTTAGGAAAAAACTACTAATTAATGAGGTGTATGGGCTCCTTAATTCTTTGATAACTTCTGTAAATAATGATTTTTGGAGATATTTTCGAACACCAGTCTCAGCAGATGCTAATAGTTAGAATCTTTTTATATAGCAATCATGTAAGGAAATAAAATAATTTACTCCTTTCGTTCAGCCAGCATTCCATCAGTTCTAAATCATTGCTTGGATTCCTCAGACACAGGAATATTACAAGAGTTAAAACCATCTGGGTAACTGTGAGTTATTGTATCTCTTTCTTTTTTCCTTTACACTAATTAAATCCGCCTTGTAGACCTGCTAATAGTTATAAGGAACATAACTACTGTAGATAAATTTGTCAGGACAAATTGAATTTATGTCCTCTTTAGTGTCATAGAATGTTTTGCTGAACTGGAGGTTCTCTGAATAATTCACAGTTGAATGGTACAACTATTTTAAAACATGCACTTTTAATTATTGCAAGTTTTCTAGCAAACTATTGTGGGAAGAATTCAGAGAAAGAAATATTTTGGGAAATATTAAAAAGGCAGAATATATTTCCCCAAAGGAATAATGGAGATCATCTTAAAAAAAGACAGAAACTAGCCCCCAGAAATCAGCCCAGCCCCTAGGCAGAAGCCAGCTTTTAGAAATGCAAATTCAATAATCCTTTCAGAAAGGTTGGAGCCTTCCAGCTAGAAACTGAAGAAATTAGGAAGACAAAGACCCTTAAAATCTACATACCCCACCCAAACCCTAAGACAGGACATAATAGGATTAACCCACCAATACCAAAAGGGCACACTCAGACTCAGGTCAAAGTACATGACACAGGAAATACAAAGCCTCAAACAGGAACAGGAAACAACCTCAAGAGCCCCAGAAGGTATAAAAGCCCACCACTCTGCTCCATGTGGTCAGTTGTCTTTTCCAGAGCCATCTTTCTGTCTGGCTCTCCTCTTCAATAAACTACAACCTTCTTTCTAAAGCAGTCTCCATGTTGTTTATTCCCAGCTTGGACTGGGCCCTGATGAAGATTTTTCTTTCAACACTATATTCTTTTGGTAATGCAGATACAGCTAGTCCTTGACTTTTAACCACAGTTAAGACCAGAATTTCTGTTGCTAAGCAAGGCATTTGTTAAGTGAGTTGTGCTGAATTTATGATCTTTTTTGCCATTGTTGTTAAGTAAATCACTGCAGTTAAGTGAATCACATGGTTGTTAAGCAAATCTGGCTTCCCCCATTGACTTTGCTTGTTGGAAGCCAGTTGGGAAGGTTATGACCCTTGCTGCACCCGTTATAAATATATGCTGGTTGCCAAGCACCTGGGTTTTGATCATGTGACCATCGGGATGCTGTGACAGTTGTAAGTGCTAGGATCTGTTGTAAGTTCAAGGACTGGTTGTAAGTTAATTTTCCAGCACTGTTGTAATTTTGAACTGTCACTAAGCAAAAGATTGTAAGTCAAGGACTACCTATTCAGTCCATTCTGAGCTAATTGTTGTTGCTTCCTACATTTGTTTTCACGATTCAGGATGGATTTTCAACATATTGTAATCAAATCCCCAAATGTTCTAGTATTAGTCCCTATTATGCTATTAATGTCCGTTGAATTTGGAGCACACTAACATTAAGATCACTACACTTTATTTCCAAAGACGTATTCAGGTAATTCATTGGGACACACTGTTTGTATGGAAAATTGTAGTTATTTTCCATATGGCAAGGACTTCTGGTGGTTGAGGAGATAAATGTTGCAAATCTTGCTTTTTCCTCTTGTGCCAGAAGAAAATTACAGGAATGCTGAAAAGTTTCCTTTTGTGTTTGACAACCTGAGAGTAAGTAACTCTTCTCACACTTGTCTCTAGATGTCTTTACCCATAACGTTGTTAATCCATTTGGCAAAAATTAGATACGTGGTGGGATATCCAGAGATTGATTATATTTGAAGACAACAATTTGATCATCAGCCCACCAGCCCCCTGACCTTCTTGCTTTTACACGACCATAGATGTTATTCAGGAAACAGATGATGATTCTGAAGAAGCAGATAAGTCTACAGTAATTAGAGAGCCAGTTTAGGCTAGTGGTTAAAGCGCCAGGCTAGAAAGCAAGAGATCGCCTTAGCCATGAAAGCCAACCTTGGGCTAGTAGTTACTCTCTCTGGGCACACCTCACAGGAGTGTTGTTACGGGAAAAATAGGAGTAGGAAGGTGTATTGGATATGTTATTTGTAGAAATGATAAAGGTGGGATATAAATAAAGATAAACTTCTCTGACTCTTGTGACCAAGCTGCTTTGACTCCCAACACTCCAACCTTTATAGGTATGATCTGGTAAAGCATTTGTGATTTTAGCACATTCCCTGATGAAGGGGGGCAATGCTGAATTAGGCAATCTTAGCTCCTCAATAGAATAGAATAGAATAGAGCTGGAAGGGATCTTGAGGTCTTCTAGTCCAGCCCCCTGCTCAAGCAGGAGAACCTATACCATCTCAGACAAGTGACTGTCTAGTCCATGGGTCGGCCAGCCGAAACATCCAACGAGCCGCACGGACCCGTTTCCCTAAAAAAAAAAACCCCTGGGAGCCGCGCCCGCCCGCGCATGCGCCCGCGCATGCGCCCGCGCCCGCGCGCATGCCCATTCGCGCATGCGCACGTGCACCCGTTCGCGCACACACACCCATTCGCGCATACGCGCGCGCACACCGTTCGCGCATACGCACCCATTCGCGCACGCGCACCCGCCCGTGCACGCGCACCCGCCCGCGCATGCGCACACGCACCCACCGCGCACACGCACCCGCCGCGCATGCGCACCCGCCCGCGGCGGAGGCTCCGGAGCCGCAGGTGATCCCTCAAAGAGCCGCATGCGGCTCCGGAGCCGCGGGTTGCCGACCCGTGGTCTAGTCTCTTCTTAAAAATCTCCAGTGATGGAGCGCCCATAATTTCTGGAGGCAAGCTGTTCCACTGGTTAATTGTCCTCACTGTCAGGAAGTTTCTCCTTAATTCCAGGTTGCCCCTCTCTTTGATCAGTTTCCAAGAGAGAAGCAACCTGGAATTAAGGAGGAACAATGTTGAAGAACCATGACTTTTCTCTGGAAGGATAACTTGTGATGTTGTAATTCAGATAACATTCGGTAATTGGTGATCAACTGATCACATTTAGACAAAGAAGCTCAATGGGTGAATCGAGGTCACTCATAATCTTTCAGGCGAGCCTATTAAGGGTATAAAATTGAGGTAGAACACAATTCATGCTGGATGAGCTCCTGGAAGGGAAAGTAGGATAAAAATAAACAAAGGCATAAATTTAAAGTATATAACAAACAATATTCCCCAGTCATTCAATGGGTAACTTTTTTTCTTGTGATGGAAGACAGTCTATTATACATCCCTTCCTCTTCTTCTCAACCATGGAGTGTTGAATTGCCTTGTGATGTTTACCAGGCTTGTGTTGCACTCTGAATAATTTTCCTAAAGGGGAAGAAATGTGTTTGGATTAAAATTGTTCTTTGTGCATTTAAATAGCCCCAATTTTTTGCTTTCACAAAAATGATTTGCAGAATTCTGGCCCCTTAATTGGAGCAATGTGAAAAGATGATGAGCCCCATAAACATGATCCTTGTTGCTTTCGGGATCTCTAATTGGCAGGAGAAGTCGCGGTTTTGCTATGAATAGAACAAAAATCATAATGTTGAGCTTCTAAATATAATCCTTTTATATGCAGTGTGTTGTCTCGAAGCCAAAGCTTACATACATGAATGGTTTCATATTATCTGAAGTGCTATAGAGGTCCCCCCCCCACTTTTGGCATGCGTTTTCTCTTATTCTAGGTCAAGAAAACTCATTCTTTTACAGAGCAAAAGTACTAATGCTGGCACAAGAAGGAAAAAAAATGAAAACCATAGATACAATACCTAAGCAAATGAAAATGTGCAAAATGACAGCAGACTTTTAGATGTGAAGATTAATAAGAGTTCTTGAAACTCAAACCTCATATGTGAAACTCCAGTTAGCTAAATGATAACATTGTCTCTATAGGCTTGGGATGATTGTTGTTCTTATTTCAATGCGTACTTCTATTTTTTGGCAACTCTGAATGGCAGGGAGAACATAGAGCAGTGATGGCGAAACTTTTAGAGACCGAGTGCCCAAAAACTGCCCCACCCCCGCACCGCCCCTGCCCCTGCTCCACCCCTGCCCCACCCCCAACCCACCCGCAGGACCACCCACCACCTCCACGGCCCGCCGCAGATCGCCCAGGCGGCCCAGCAGTGCCATGGCGGCCACGCCCTACACCCGTGTCCCACAGCATCATCTGTTTGCGATGGGGCACAAGGGTGGAGTCTTGTCCCCACTGCCTGGCTGCCATGTCCTTGGCTGCGCTGCTCCAGGCGGGCCGTGCCTGGGGGCAACTCTCCTCTGGGGGGGGCTGCTGGTGTAGAGGGGGCTGTGGGGGAAGGCGGGGTTGGGGCGATGGCACGTGTGCCCACAGAGAGGGCTCTGAGTGCCACCTCTGGCACTCGTGCCATAGGTTCGCCACCACTGACATAGAGATAATAAACATCTTTTTTTTACAGAGCATTGCCAGCTTTACAGGGGCATACAGGGGCACAGAGACTAAATTTTTTCTTTCAATGAAGTCATAAATGAATAGAAATTGACACAGTGTCTACATGGTACCAGTTAGGCGCATCTTTCTGTGAACCTGAATGCATTACTTGCAGTTATTTACAAATTCAAAATAAGAAAATGAGCACGGCGGAGGTAGACTTTTGAACATGTTTCCACTTATTGTACTACTTGATTATTGTTTGTGTGTGTTTGTGTGTGTTTTTAATTATAACCCCAAACGGGGCCAAGAGGCCATAAACGTCTCTAAGAAGCTGTAATTCATTTTAAAAACAAAGGGAAAGCTATGAGAAGATACCCAAATGTTTTCATCTAGTAAATTGAACAGTGAAAAATATTGTTAAGAAATAAAATTTACATGGAATGGTTGAAGTCAAGATTTAAAAAAAACAACCCTTTACATCTCCTGGTCAGAGATGTAAAACGAGGCTTTGATAGACTTGAAACATTTTGGTCTGGTTAAAAAAAGATTGAAAAGTTTAGCCTCTAATTTATACTTACATTGGGAGTAATAAGGTCAAAGGATTTGAAGAAAAGAACATCTTCCCAATGATGCAGCTCTAATATGATTTAGGATAAAGGCAGTGGTGGGATTCAGCCGGTTCGCACCACTTCGGCAGAACCGATAGTTAATTATTGTTTCCCAGGCCCAGAATGGACTTCCGGAAGCGGCATCCACACAGAGAACCGGTTGTTCACATATTTGAATCCCACCACTGGATAAAGGTGGTAACTTGGCACAGGAAAATGTCTGTGGGCTGAAGATAGAATTGGTCCAAATAAATACCAAGATTTCCTAGAAGCTAATGTCCATTGTCATGGAAGAAAGAGAAGAGGAAAAGAAGTTAGTTATTTAAACAAGGCAACAATCTAGAAGATACCATCTAATCAAGGAAGTAATACAAAGGTTTTGGAGTCCTCGAACTTGAATATTATTGAAAATTTGTGATTTCAGTCATGCAATGTGTGCAAAGATACCCCGGAGTATTTCTGAGTTAGAAGATATCTGCAAGAAAGAGTAGGGAAAAATTCCAAACATAAAAAATAGAAAGACTCTTAGTTAACAAGAAACAAGATATGGTATTTCTCTAAGAGCAAGGGTAACGAAAAACCAGTAAAAAGGTGTCCAAATTTTTGTGCCTACTCTATTTACTGTTCTCTTATTTTGAATCTGTAAATAACAGCTCACACATAATCTTGCAGAAAAATACCGTTACTCATTTTGAACATGTAACCTTTGTGTCAGCTTCCATTCACTTAGTGATTCTTGGAAATGTACAATTTCACCAATGTGTATGTAAGATGGAGCTTTTGAAGAAAGAGATTTATTTTTTAGATTTTTATTCCACCTTTATTACTTTATAAATAACTCAAAGTGGTAAACATACCTAATATTCCCTTCTCCTATTTCCCCCAAAGCAACAACCTTGTGAAGTGGATTGGGTTGAGACAAAGTGTCTGGCCCAAGGTCACCCTGCTGGCTTTTGTGTCTAAGGCAGCACTAAAACTCACTTGATTTCTAGGTCCGTGCCTTAACCAAACTGGTTCTATGCTAGGGGTCCTCAACCCCCGGGCCGCGGCCCACTACTGGACTGTGTGAGTGGTGGGCAAGTATGCGTGCACATGAAACTCCTCTCGCACGATCAACGGGCTCTTGCACTCACGCACAAAACTTCACTTGTGCGAGTGGAGGGTGCTTGCACTTCTGCGCAATGCTCTATTTGTGTGAGTGGAGGGCGCGCACGCCTGCCACTCACAAAAATGGAGCTGTGTGCACGGGCGTGTGCCTGCCACTCACAACCCCCCCCCCCATGTGTCAGGCCGCCGAGCTGGAAAGGTTGGGGACCGCTGCTCTATGCTATATATTCTCTTATAATTCCACTTATGACCACAATTGAGATTGGAATTTCTATTGTATGTCATTGCAGCTATAAGTTGAGTCAGACCTGATTTTTGACAATTTTTACAGTGGTCATTAATTGAGCACATGGTGGCTAAGTGAATCATATGTTTGTTAAGCAAATCCAGCTTCCCCTATGGAAATCAGCAAAAAAAGTCGCAAATCGCGATTAAGCGATTGCAGGATGCTACAATTGGTAATAAATGGGAGCTAGTTTTCAAGCATCCAAACTGCAGCCACATTCCAGGGGTTGTGTGACAGTTGCAAGTCTGAGTATAAATTTTCCAAGGCTATCGTAAATTTAAACTTTTTAAACGGTCACATGTTGAGGATTCTAGTAAAGTATGTTTTCCCTTTCCTTTTGGCACAGAACTCTTCTTATGCGTAGAGTTATATCTTAAGTTTCTTGAGAGTCACTTTCATGTAGTTAAGGCACCAGGCTAGAAACTGAGAGATTGTGAGCTGTTCTCTTGTCTTAAACATAAAGCAATCTGGGCCAGACATTCTCTCTTAGCCCTAGGAAAGAAGCGATGGCAAAGTACTTCCAAAAAAATCTTGTCAAGAAAACTCCAGGCAGTCACCAGGAGTCAACACTGACTCAAAAGGCACACGCATACACACAAAAAAAACTTTATGTAACTTTGTCTTTATATTGAGAACAGATGTTACTTGTACAGCTTTCCCAACTTCATTGTTCTAAAGTTGTAAATTGAAGGGTTCTCCCCCCCCCCCCAGCAACTGTTTCAGTTTAGTACCTAATCCAGTTTACGGGAGAGATGATCCAATTTAGAATAGTTATGTAGGCTTTTAAGTTGAAGTTATAACATTATGGCTTGATATATAACACCAGAACTGGCACTTGCTAGGGAGCAGCTGCACCCCCATTTCCTCTGTGCGTGTGCGTGTATGTTGCTTGTGTTAGTAGATCAAGATAAACCTTGGCTAGTTTATGGCTAAGCAAAATGATCCTCCTTTTCATATACAAGAAAGTTGTGCCATGGGCCTTTGTATTATTAGCAAAGAGTTCAGTTTATTGATATTGTGTTGTCAGAAATAACCCCAAAGCTCTGTTTTGTTGCTGGTTGAACATCTTTTCAGCAGTCCTTTCTGTTTTGTTCCAGTCTTTGTGCTTAATGTAGGGATTAATAATCTCTTTCTTCATCACAAGTTCTGCCTTCAGCTTCTTCAGTTGTAAGAATGACCTCTGATGCTAAAGTGTTAACTAGAATTTCTTGACTTAGCTTAAACACAATTCAGGAGTCAAGAGAGCAGTTACTCTAATGATGTTGTTCTGGAACCTACTGGATTTTATACTTCTCCAGGTGCTGCAACCCAATGATTTTGATTATTCAAATTTGCGTTGGTGCACATTTAAATGTGCAGTTTAATGTAGGAAATAAAAAGGAACAGAATAGTAGCTTGCAAGATGGGAAGATGACACTGACTGGAAATAGGCAATTTTTCGTACTTCTAAATTATATAAATACTATTGAGATGCAGAGTAGCCTTTGAAAGCCACTACCACAATAAGAGGTTTGTAACTTCTGACATATGGCATATCATGTATCAGGAAGATGGCTTATAGCTTTTTGGTATACGCCCTCGTAATAACAGTTCTGTTCTTTGCAGTGGAAGAAGTATTCATTCACTCTTTAAAAAAATCTTACAATCTGAAGTAATGTGATCTGGGAAGAGTTACTATATAATTGTGCCATGTTGCAGAATTGTGACTTATTTGTCTTAGAGCAATATTTCATTTATTTGCTCCCTGGAAGTTTTGGGTGCAGGCAGGGACCACAATTGAGCCCAACTTTTCCAGTGCTAAGCAAGACAATTGTTAAGTGAGTTTTGTCCCATTTTACAACCTTTTCTTGTCACAGTTGTTAAGTGAATCGCTGCCGTTGTTAAGTTAGTGACATGGCTGTGAAGTGAATCTGGCTTCTCCATTGACTTTGCTTGTCAGAAAGTTTCAGAAGGTGATCACATGACCCCGGGACACTGCAACCGTCATAAAAACAAACAAGCATCTGAATTTTGATCATGTGACCATCGGGATGCTGCAACGGTCATAAGTGTGAAAAATGATCATAAGTCACCTTTTCAAGTGACTTTTGCAACTTTGAACGGTCAGTAAATAAATGGTTGTAAGCTGAGGACTTCCTTTATGAGACTCCTTGCTGGATTTGTTTACAATTCTGCTATGTTAAGAAATAGCAATAGCAACAGGGCTTAGACTTATATAATAATAATGATAATAATAAAAATAAAGTTGGAAGGGACCTTGGAGGTCATCTAGTCCAACCCCCTGCTCAGGCAGGAAACCCTATACCATTTCGGACAAATGGCTGTCCAGTCTCTTCTTAAAAACTTCCAGTGTTGAAGCATTCACTGCTTCTGGAGGCAGGTTGTTCCACTGATTAATTGTTCTAATTGTCAGAAAATTTCTCCTTAGTTCTAAGTTGCTTCTCTCTTTGGTTAGTTTCCATCCGTTGCTTCTTGTCCTGCCTTCCAGCGCTTTGGAGAATAGCTTGACTCCCTCTTCTTTGGGGCAGCCCCTGAGATATTGGAACACTGCTATCATGTCACCCCTCGTCCTTCTCTTCATTAAACTAGACATGCCCAATTCCAGCAAGCGTTCCTTGTATGTTTTAGCCTCCAGTCCCCTAATCATCTTTGTTGCTCTTACTCTGCACTCTTTCTAGAGTCTCAACAATTTTTTTACATTGTGGTGACCAAAACTGGATGCAGTATTCCAAGTGTGGCCTTACCAAGGCATTGTAAAGTGGTATTAACACTTCACGTGATCTTGATTCTATCCCTCTGTTAATGCAGCCTAGCACTGTGTTGGCTTTTTTGGCAGCTGCAGCACACTGCTGGCTCATATTTAAATGATTGTCCACTAGGACTCCGAGATCCCTCTCACAGTTGCTACTATTGAGCAAGATACCACCTATACTATACCTGTGCATTTGTTTTTTCTTGCCTAAATGTAGAACCTTAACTTTTTTCACCATTGAATTTCATTTTATTAGATAGCGCCCAATGTTCAAGTCTGTCAAGATCCTCCTGTATCTTAAGCCTGTCTTCTGGAGTGTTGGCTATTCCTGCCAACTTAGTGTCGTCTGCAAATTTGATCAGTTCCCCATCTATCCCCTCATCCAAATCATTGATGAAGATGTTGAAAAGCACTATACCGCTTTATAGTGCTTAACAGCCCTCTCAGCAGTTTACAGAGTCAGCGTATTTGCCCCCAACAATCTGGGTCCCAATCTGGGTCCCTCAGAAGGATGGAGGGCTGAGTCAACCTTGAGCCGGTCAGGATTGAACTCCTGGCAGTCAACAGAATTAGCCTGCAATACTGCATTCCAACTACTGCGCCACCATGGCTCTTGCCACCAAATGCATAGTTTCAGAAGGATTCAATGTTTCTTGTAGCATGTTTAGTATTCTGCAAAAAAAGATAGAAAACTATTGTCGATGTTATGTGAGAGAATGTGCAGAGGCTGGGAAAGTAATTCAAGCTAGGCATAATGACTCAAAAGAAAGGGAGTCCATTCGAAGCTTATTTTATAAGTGGCGAGAAACCTGGGAAGAAACATTTCATGTCATTCAAAGAATCTGCCTGAGTGAATTAACTATAAATGAGGATTGGAAATTTCTCTTGTGATGTCCTAGACCAGGGGTAGGCAAGCTCTTTTATGACTCGTGGACTTCAACTCCCAGAATTCCTGAGCCAGCCATGCTGAGGGGAAAGGGAGGTTTCCAAGCTGAGCCATGCTGGCTCAGGAATTCTGGGAGTTGAAGTCCACGAATCATAAAAGAGCCAAGGTTGCCTACCCCTGTCCTAGACTCTGTATTTACTCAAGACTAGCATTAAAGACACCTTACTGAAGTCTGTATTTCTTGCTAGTCTGTTTATCAGTAAATAATTGGTGCACCAAGCCATGTCTTGCCCATGTGAATAAACCAACATAAGTTAAAGATTATTCCATAGAATTGGCAGTCTTATCTCCTGATTCATGCATTCAGGAGAGAGCAATTTGGTAATATGCCTGTCTATATTGAAAATACCCTCATGGGTAAAGCTAATCTCCATGATGTTATTAAAACGGTGCTGAGAATAAATGCTTGGAAGATTTTTTTTTTAAGCCTTCAATCCCGACCAGTGAGTTAAAATATCATCTGTGTTGGACATTCCCCATCCCAGGATATAATTAATTCGGTATGAAGCATCATGTTGCTATATATTTAGGGAGTGCACTGAAAACCAAGGGAGAGGTGTTACAGATTACAGATGCTTCTCCTGCTGCACAGGATGTATTTCTTGGCATGGTTCTCATTTAACGGAACAGCCAGCACAAGTTGTTGCTACAGCTTGAGGAGGAAAAACAGGAACCTTTCTTCCCGTTCCCCAAGAATGTTCCTTCCTGCCTATATAAGGGGCAGATCGGAAGCCACTTTCTTCTCTTCCTTAAAAGTGTTTCTCAGAGTTGCAGCTGACTCGCCAATGAATTTTGCATGCTTATATGAAAGGATCTTGGTGATCGTTGCCACTTTGCAAGGGGATGACCAGTCATCATTTATAGCCTTTTCTGGTATTATGCGGATCCTGGTGTTGATCAGCCCAATTATTAATTGTAAAGAAGCTAGATGCTTGTAAATCATGGTGTTATTTATTTATTTCCTGTTTCTAGACAAATGATTGGGATGTCTGCATGATTATAACCTCAAATATATTGAGTGTCATGTGTTGCATTTTCACTGAGTTAAGTATTATCTTTTCTCTAATTAAATTAAACGTTAATTTATTTTCTTTCACAATCTCTCCATTCACAGTATGTTTGCATATGACTGGACTAATGAAAATGACTTTTATACCTCCTCTTTTTTGAAGTTATTGTGTTTGTACATGTATTTAGAAAAACTCGATTGTGGTAGAAAATATTAATAAAAAGCCTTACGACAATATGCTGACCTACGTTTCTGTAAAGCTAATATTTTGTATTTGAAGCCTAATAGTTTCAGGCTAACAAGCTGCAGTTCCAGTAATACTGAATTTGGAGAGACTAGGAAGGGGAATGGAGTTTGTGCTTAGAAGATCACGCTTGAGAGGTATAAAAATATACCTGAGTACATTATGCAAGGACCATTGCACGCAGAATGGTTTAAAAAAACTACAGAATCCCTCTTTCATCCAATAAACTTCATGTTTTTATATATATATATATATATATATATATATATTGAAAGAAGGATTCTGTAGTTTTTTTAAACCATTCTGCGTTTTTTTTAAACCATATGTATATAAGTATTATCTTTTCTCTAACTCTTAGCTGTTCTCCAGGCTTCTGGCCTGGGATTTCGATATGATGCTGGTCAGATATCTAGCATCAACAAGGAGTCATATAGGCATTTTACAAAATCAGTAGACGTGTGTAAAAAAAATGTCTTACCCTGTCCACTGCTTTCATATACACAACTTGGCATAGACGTGAGCCTTGGGTTGCTCATGTCTACGCTACGTATATTGTATTCAGGAGCCAGAAATGTAAGTACACAAACTAGTAACAGATGCAAAATTTTCTTTTGTTAATATCACGGTCCTCATAAAACATACCCCTTCCTACCCTCACAATGTTTTTGGCTTTCTGTCAAGATATGTTTAGACGTTTGAAGGCATTACCACTAAACAGAAGCAGAATTTAAATGAATTCACTATAAATCTCTTTTCACAGAGCATAAATCTGTCTAAAGTAATATATAGATATTGGGATCATGTATGTAGAGTACTGTCTTTATGTCTTTATCAAATTTATAAACGGTCCATCCTCATGTAACTGAGTCTCGGCAGTTTATAGGATATATAGAACTCTTAACATCCAGCCCAGAGTTTTTTGGTTTCAGCTGTCAAAATTTGATACTAATGTCTGCCATTTGATAGGCTGAAAGAATGATGGCTTCTATTTTGTTTCTATCCAGGACTGTCCCACTGTCGATCTCATCCTAATAAATTAAAATTGTTCAAAACAAAGAGCTCAAACTAGGATCTATAAGGATATTATTATGGTTCCACCAAGGCCTTCTCTGTTGGAAAGGAGGCTTTTTTAAAAAATAGTTGTCTTTTGAGCTGGGGCTGGAAAAGGAACAAATGCATATTCCGGATGTTCCCGGGGAAATGCCAGAAGACAACCTGTTTGGTGAAATCATTTCCGTCTTGATACTTTCAACTACGAGCTGCTGTTGGCTGCTACAATAACATTTCCCCTGTTCATTGCCCTTTGCTGTAATTCCATTTTGCTCCGGAGGTTCAGGTCATACACAGATGTGCCCTGATTTTACACACGCTGCTTGAGGATGGAAATGCTTTTGTCTTTCTTGCGTGACTTTCCTCTTTCCGGTTGAGTTAGTCCCTCTGAGTATTGTTAACTTTACAGATCTTTTTGTTTAAATCAAGAATTGAATTCTAGGAGGTGGAGTTGGAGGATTAGTTTTACTAAATATGTTCTTCCATGCTCCTGGAGAGAGTTTACACCCTAGCACTTCAGTAAAATCCCCTGTGCCAGTTGTGACATAAAAATGGGGATTGTTTTTCCCAAAAGTCTGAAGAGGTAGTGTCCATCATGAACCGTGTCTTATGCCGATCATGTAAATCAGCTTCCTTTTGTGAATTTTTACTGCCCTTTTTCGTTCTCATTGTTGAAAAGAAGAGCAGTCTTGAAAAGAAATGAACTCAACCAAAACAAGGGAGGTGAAAAGATGTTAGCTTGCCAAGCTACTAAAGGATTTCTAGGCTTGCCAAAAACATTGATGAAATGGAACACCAGGTTGGGGTTCCAAACAGCAGTTTATGATTTTCAGAAAATGACTTTGCCTTGGCAATATTTGCAATGGCAAAATCTCTCTGTCTGGCTGTCATGTATAGCCTTTTCCTTATTAGCAGATAGAAAGGAAGTGGAATTCACCCTAATCTGACTGCAAAATATGGTAATATGTGTTGCGCTGACTTGAAAGGCAGGAACAATTTTCAAGATGTCCTACTTAATTACTAAGTCATGCACGATTCTGGCTCAGATGAAAGGGTTTTTTGGGGAGGGGCTAAAGGTGGGCGTGCGTGTATAAGTGCTTTTTCTTCTTTGCGCTGAGTCTCTTAGCTAAAAAAAGTAGGGCAAAAGGATCCCTCCACCTAAGAAGAATCAGAGACCAAGACAGATGCATCCTGAAATGGTGGGCCTCTGTTCTCTGTTAGCCACACTATCTAAATTTAGCCCATTGTTAGGCTTGTCTCCGATTCCTGCCAAGTCTCTCTTCTTTGGTGGAATGTGTGAATAACTGTGACATAGGACAATTCAGGAGAAGGGATGAAGCTCCCCCCACAAGGGACTGGCAGGGAAACAACACTGCTATTGTGTCTTTGGAAGCAGAGATGTTGCGTTTTGCTGTAGTCTTTTGGAATCCTGGGTTATGTGTTTACAAAGCCGCCTTCTGATAGACAGTGTGAAAATGCTAAAGCAAGAAATGGGAGTGAGTTGTGTTCCCTCCTCCCATCTCCTGGGATCTGTAAAATGTGTATTTGTTCATGGTCAGATGCATGGTCTGAACGATAAAATGCATCGACAGCCAGCACAAAGATTAGCTGTTTGTGCTCTGTCACTCATGTAAATGGAAAAAAATGTTATTTATTCATCTTTCAGCTGAGATGGTTAAACTCCTAATTTCTTAATATCAGTGGGTTATATTGACTAACTCATCCTCTCCACCTTGTTTTGGCTCAGCTATACAGTAATATGAGTCTGTTTTGGTTTAGCATAGTATGTGAATTCAGCCCCTGTGCTTTAAGAGCTGTGATTAAGAAACATGGCTTAGCATGAAATGTGAATCAAATCAATATTGGACTAGGAAACCCACATTCAAATTTCCCCTTAATTATAAACATTTCTGGTTGCTCTTATGCCAGTTATCATCTTTCAGTACATTTAATTCTGAACTTATCCAACTTATCCTTAAATGTCCCTATTGTCTGAAGAAAAAATGAAGAAAAAATGAGCTAACAATTTATCAGCTTCAAACTAACTTTGAAATGTGTAGCAATTTTGTGTCACTTGTGCTCTCTCAGTTTACAAATACTTACCTGTACACTCACAGTATGCTTTCTGAACTGAACTGAACTATCTGAACTGAGATGCCATTTTAGATATCTGTAGAATAGAAATAGAATAGAATAGAATAGAATAGAATAGAATAGAATAGAATAGAATAGAATAGAATAGAATAGAATAGAATTCTTTATTGGCCAAGTGTGATTGGACACACAAGGAAATTGTCTCCGGTGCATAAGCTCACAGTGTACATACAAGCAACGTTTAAAATGATAAATTATAAATCATAAGATGCAATCATAAATCATAAGATACAACCAACAAAGTGATATTCATAAGATACCAATAGGATTAAGTAATAGGAAAGATGAGAAGGATAATAGTAATACAGTCCTACTATATGGTTAGTCATCCTTAGGCATAAGACAGTGCTGTGTGAATTATGTGTTTAGCAAAGTGATGGCATGGGGGAAAAACTGTCTTTGTGTCTAGTTGTTTTGGCATGCAGTGCCCTATAGCAGTGTCCCGATGGGAGAAGTTGAAACAATTTATGTCCAGGATGTGAGGATCTGAAGATATTGTCTCAGCCCTTCTTCTGACCTGTACAATATACAGGTACTCAGGAAGGCAGGCTGGTTGCAATTGTTTTTTTCTGTAGTCCTAACTATCCATTGAAGTCTGTCCCTGTCCTGTTTAGTTGCTGTACCAACTATAGTACAATTATAGAAGTACAAATGACAGACTCAATAATTCCTCTGTAGAACTGTATCAGCAGCTCCCTGGGCAGTCTGAGCTTTCTGAATTGGCCCAGGAAGAACATTCTTTGTTGTGTCTTTTTAATGACGGTTCTAAAGTTAGGTTTCCATTTCAGGTCCTGGGAGATTATAGAACCCAGAAACTTGAAGCTCTCTACTATTGATACTGTGTTGCCTAATATTGTAAGAGGTGGTAGAATAGGAGGGCTCCTCCTAAAATCTACTACCGTCTCTACAGTTTTAAGAGTGTTCAGCTCCAGATGGTTCTGGCTGCACCACAGGGCCAGTTGATCTACCTCTTGTCTATTATGCAGACTCGTCATTGTCTCACATGAGACCAATGATGAGGGAATCCTTTGAGATGCAGTCATTGGTATAGAGCAAGGCTCTTCAAACTTGGCCCTTTTATGACTTGTGGACTTCAACTCCCAGAATTCCTCAGCCAGCGTGCCTGGCTGAGGAATTCTGGGAGTTGAAGTCCACAAGTCATAAAAGGGCCAAGTTTGAAGACCCCTGGTATAGAGAGAAAAGAATAATGGAGAGAGAGCACACAGCCCTGGGGGACACCTGTGTTAATTGTACAGGTATTTGATGTGATTTTGCCTAGCTTCACTTGCTTCTTCCTATCTGTTAGAAAACTTATAATCCACCTACAAGTATGGTCAGGCACAGCTAGTTGAGTCAGTTTAGAGAAAATAATTTTCTGCTATTGAAGTCTACAAAAAAGTTCCTTACATAGGCCCTTGGGGATTCAAGATGTTGTAAGATATAGTGCAGTGCCATATTAACAGCATCATCTGCCATCTGTGTAATCTTTTCATTAACATCTAAATGCCTATCATGGAACTCATATAGAACTAGAATAGTCTGATCCAACATAACTGTTCTGTCTCCTTAATTGGGCTAAAGGTACAACACTATGTGCTCTTCAAAGGAAATATGGATATTAATGGAATAAATGAAAACTTTGTGTTCTCTTTGAAGTCTTCTTTCATACAATGACAGCATAAGTTCCTGTCTACACCATTCACACAGACGTCCCCAACACTAGAGGTTGTCTGACATGGGACTTCTTTAGGTTTAGTTTAGGGCCTGTGGAATGGCAAAGCTAATGTCTTTGTTTGGCCTTTAGTCAGAAATCTTGTGGGTTGGGTGGTTAGGAGAGTTGCCTTGGGGATGTGCAAAAAGGAGGAATACCATCAATCATTGTAATGGAACATAATGTCAGTAGTAACGGATACAGTGGATGGCATCAAGTGATTCCCCCCCCCCCTTTGGCATAAACAGTACTTCCATTAATGGCTCGCAGCCACACTCATAAAAATTATCTCCATTAACAGGAGTAGGGACTGAGAATAGAACAGAAAAGTCCCTTTGATGAAAGATTTAAAAAAAACTTTAATTGGACAATAGAACAGCGCTTGCTGATTTGTCATTTGTTTTGGTGGGCAGATTTATTGGTTGTTGTTCATTTTTCTCTTTAGGTTTCCCTAAAAAGTTTCCATTCAATTTTAAGCAAGCTGAACGTTTACAAAGGTGCTTTTGAACATGTCTGGAAGGTCAGCCTTCCCTTTTGACAATACGAATCTTGCGATGTTGTGTGGGTAGAATGAATGGCTCAGCCTGCTGAATAGGAACCACAGAAGGGACGAAAAAACAAGAAGAGGCCACAAAGACCAGCCGATACTATCAGTAGTTACATTTCTGATGGTGCCGTTGGCCAAGTTGGCCTGTAATTCAGTCCAAATTTCCAGTGTACACATTCCCAACTTGGTACTCTTCCCCACAAGAGGGGGAGCTGAGGTTGGGGAAGGTGCTCCACAACATGCCTCCTCAAACTGCATGTTCAATCCCACCTGCTTCTCCAAAGACATCACATGGGATGGATGAAATTAAATAATAGTCTAACTCAGCTTCCCTTAAGCTGGTTTCTTAAAAGTTCCCAACCAGCATACTTGAGTACTGTAGACTCTTCAGCTGTCCGTATGCTTCTAAGTGTTGCATGAAGTACCGGAAACGTAGAGCACAGACCTTATGATTTTAGAATGAAGACAGTGATTTAAAGGGAATGGAGATGCAGGAAGGGTGTCTAGGTTTATTGAGAAAGAAGATAGGAAAGGATCAAGCATGATTTTGTAGAATGTGGAACTTCTTCCAAAGAAGTTAAAATGCTTCTTGGTTTATTCTTTTTGCTTTTTTAAGGCTACAGTGTTATTCCCAGTTGTTTTGGAAATAAGTGGCAATCCCTTTTGCCTGGTTAAGACAAAACGTAAATGACTTTGTCCTTCACGAAGGTAGAGTACAGTTCAAGAAATAAAAACTATTTTAAGCTGCTATTCATTTTTCTGTTTACCTGTTTTTTAGAAGAGAATTTGCCTGACTTTCAAAAGCTATTTTTTTTCCTAAATTAATTCAGAAAAGTGATATAGTATTTGCCATAATGTATGATGGCAAAGTGTATTATACATTATAATAAGCATTAACCAGACGGAAGGGGACCTTCAGGCATGGACCCTTGGCCACACCCCCTTCTCCCACGTCCTGCCTCAGCCCATTTGCCTCCAGCGTTCCTCCTTGGCTGGTCCTCCCCCGCCCATTCTTCCTGGCTAGTGGGGCCTTACCCTCCGCCCCACGCACTTCGGCACGGCCCTTTTGCCCAGGCACCCTTTGTCCCCGGCTTTTGGCTGCATGGGACAATCAGGTGGCAGGCAGGAAGCCATGGTGCTGCAAGGGCAGCCTGCGATGGGCGATGGTTTTTTTAAAAAGTGCTGCGGCTCCTCTGCACATTTTGGGGCCTGGCAGCTCTGTCACCAGGACCGGAGGGAGGGGGAGTGGCAGAAGGAGTAGCAGCCACCGGGGCCACGGGGGGGGGGGGCAGACAGGTCAGGTTTGTTGGGGGGAAACCAGGAAGGGGGGGCGTCTCAAGGGGGCTTCACAAAGACAGCTTGGCTGGCAACTCAAACGAAAGAGTGCAGGAGGAGCAAGGCCAGCACGGATAGCAGTGTTCCAGTATCTGAGGGGCTGCCACAAGGCAGAGGGGGCCAGGTTGTTCACCAAAGCACCAGAGGGAAGGATGAGAAACAATGGTTGAAAGCTGATCAAAGAGAGAAGCAACCTGGAATTAAGGAGAAACTTCCTGACAGTGAGGACAATCAACCAGAAATCATGGGCGCTACATCACTGGAGATTTTCAAGAAGAGGCTAGACTAGACATTCACCTGTCTGAGAAGATATAGGTTCTCCTGCTTGAGCAGGGGGCTGGACTAGAAGACCTCCATGGTCCCTTCCAACTCTATTCTATTCTAAACATGGATTCTAGTGTTGCGGGGACGTGGGAGGAGAAGGAGGCGTGGCCAAGGGTCCGTGCCTGAAGGTCCTAGACGAGGGGTCTGCAACCTTGATAACTTTAAGACTGGCTGAGGAATTCTGGGAGCTGAAGTCCACAAGTCTAAAAGTTGTCAAGGTTGCAGACCCCTGTCCTAGACCCTTAACCAGAAATGACAGCATTTGAAGAAAATATAAAATTAGTTCAGTTCTGTCTAGGATGTTGTTTTCCTAGTTTGGCTGTCTAAATATTGAATTTCAAATTTTCATTCTGAAATTGCCTCCCCAAATGGAAAACAAAACAAAACAAAACAAATCCAAGCTGGTGATAATATATAATACAGGTAGTCCTCGACTTTTGTCCACAATTGAGCCCAAATCTTTTGTTGCTAAGTGAAACATTTGTTAAGTGAATGTTGTCCCATTTTACAACCTTTCTTGCTACAGATGTTAAGTGAATCACTGCAGTTGTTAAGTTACTAAGAGGATTGTTAAGTGAATCAGGCTTCCCCATTGATTTTGCTTGTCAAAAGGTCGCAAAAGGGGATCACATGATCCTGGGATACTGCAACTGTCATAAATATGAGTCAGTTGCCAAGTGCCTGAATTTTGATCACGTGACTGTGGGGATGCTGCAGCAGTTGTAAGTGTAAAAAATGGTCCTAAGTCACTTTTTCAATGCCGTTGTAACTTTGAACCTTCACTAAATGAACTGTTGTTAAGTAGAGGACTACATGTATTACAAGGTCCTTTCCAGCTCTAGGATTCTATGTTCTGTTTTCTAAGTGGGTTGAGGTACAGGGAAATCACAAAAGAATGGCAAGCTTTCATTCATTTGGGGGTCTGTTTTCTAATGTGGGAAACAGAGATGCAACCTGTATTTTGTACAAAGACTATGCACCATTCCCTTAAACTCAGAGTAATTTGCGCTTAGACTAGGGGCGGTTAATGGATTTTTCCAGGTGAGTCACAAGGGTGAGAACAGCAAGAACAACAAGGAAAGGAAGATGTCCTGCTCTCAGCAGTTCTATGTAGCTGTGTTTCAAGATTTGCAACAGCAGTTCTCTCTGTCTTCCCTTAGAAGGGAGCCAGCTGCTCTGAACAGCTGGAACCTGTCTTGTAAACTTCTTGTTCTGGGGAATTGAGAATGAACTAGAAGGGGAAAAAAATTATTTAATCAGTTTATTTGGCCTGCCAATCTCAAAACAAATGTCCTTGTGCAGCTAACAGTCTTAAAAGTGAATAAAACCAAACACATATACAAAAATTGGAAGACAGTAAGTGAGAAAAATCACAAACATCCATTAATATAACTAAAAGATGGGTTCCTTCACACCTCTGGCGCCCCAGGCTCTAGCATAAAATTTGGTCTTTTAAGGTCTTATGAAAAGCCATCAGGGTGGGAGTCAGCCTGATCTCTGGAGGGATGATGTTTCCAAGGGTGAGGGCCACACAGAAAGCCTCTCCTTACAGGGAGAGGGTGGAGCTATTAAATCAGTACAGCCCAGGAAACTAATGGACTAATTGGGATTGTTCTGGAGGGCTTGCTGCATGGTCTAATCCATAGGTCGGCCACCCGAAACATCGAACGAGCCGCACAGACCCGTTTCCCTAAAAAAAAAACACCCCTGGGAGCCGCACCCGGCCACGCATGCACGCACCCGTTTGCGCATGCGCACCCGTTCGCGCATGCGCACCCCACATGCGCAACCGTTCGCGCATGCGCACCACACGCGCACCCCCGCGCATGCGTGCATGCGCTCCCCAAAATGGCGGAGGAGGCTCCGGAGCCGCAGGTGATGCCTCAAAGAGCCGCATGCGGCTCCGGAGCCGCGGGTTGCCGACCCGTGGTCTAATCAAAGTCCTTGTGGCTATCTGGAATGAGGGTGGCTGAGGCTTAGAAAGAAATTGCATCTGAGCAACGTCTCCTGTCCCGGGGCCCTGGGACTCCCTCTGGTTTATTTATTTTTATATATTTAGAAAATTTATATTGCCGCCTACTCGCACATGGCTTACTGAGTATCTAAAGGGGATGAAGCAGTAGAAGAGATACCTAGAACAGCACTGGTAGAGGACAAGGAGCAAACATGATTGATCAAGAGCTACAATCAATATTAAGGCCCACCTCATCATGATAAGGACAGCAAAACATTACTGTTTCTCTGCCCTTATTGTATCTGCAGATAGCTACCCATTTTTTTTAAAAAAAAGCAAAGACATAAATGATCAAATAAGTGACTAAATTTAAATAGAAGCAACTGAAAACTGATTGGTTGGGCAACCTTCTTTGAAAGAATCTATGCCATGGTATATATCACATCTGTGTCAACATGAGACAAGATGTTTTGATTGGGTGTTTTTATCTTTTCATGAAATTGTTCCTGGAATTCTGGTTGCTAATTCCAATAGTGGTCTTTCCTATTTTATGGATGGGCAGAATTTTCATGGTGATAAACTTTAAAAAGAAGAATTTTAATTTGTTTCGCATGCATGCAGGCATGCTTATTAAATGAATATTTATAATCACATGGTTATGGTATTTTAAAAATTCATAACCACTGGTAGTGTTTTACAAACAGTGGTTCACTTCATAAGATCCTTTTGAGTTCAGATTTTTCTATAAAGCACAGTTCCAGTTTGTTGTGTCTGTGACAATATAGCAAGTCATTTTTGAGTGCTTCGATTCAATTTTCTTTCACGCTGCTTATCACAGTTATTGATGGCTTACAATGTTGTATTTATGATGCATTGAAGATATATACTACTTGGATTTAGAGATGGTGGCATTCTGCCAAGTTGCAGAAGCAATAGTAGAAGAGGGTCTACTTGGGTGAAAAGCCTTTAGCCTTCTGCAGAGCTTTTGGGTCAAAGTTGCATGCATATTATAAGATATGGAAGCAGTAATTCTATCTGAGAAAAAAAATCATGGAATAGGATGGGAAAAAATATGCTTACTATACTACCTAATGTTTGGTTCTTTGGATGGTTGATAAGATCTGGAGATGGCTGACAGTTCATGTGGATACTGCAAATGTTTATACCAAAATGAGTGTATGGTCAAAATCTTAGAATACTTGGCTATCTTGCAAACATTTCAACCATGTTTTTTAATATTTTGGCCTAGCAGTCACTACCTATAAAAGAACATGCTAACTCAACTTCTTCAAATAAAGTTATGGCCCAATCCACTGTTTGGTGTGCTCCTGGTTTAACTATACTTCTTTAATAGGACTTAGATGAAACTCTAATCACATTGCAGGTCAACACTGCAGGAGTATGGATGGTTCTACATACTCTCTTTACAGACTATTTACCAGTGTTTACCTTGTTTTATTAAACAAAAGACTATTTTAGAAGTCATCAGAGTTGCCAGAATGGACTGTGGGTACAGCAATAGATCTCTAGTTTATGATTTTTCCAGTTTGGGACAATGCTTTCAGCATTGATTCATTTGCCAAGAACTCCATCATGTGCCACTGAATGCCAAGACTTTATATCCTGGAATAGAATAGAGCTGGAAGGGACCCTGGAGATCATCTAGTCCAGCCCCCTGCTCAAGCAGGAGAACCTACACCATCTCAGACAGGTGATTGTCTAGTCTTTTCTTTAAAATCTCCAGTGATGGAGCGCCCACGATTTCTGGAGGCAAGCTGTTCCACTGATTGATTGTCCTCACTGTCAGGAAGTTTCTCCTTAATTCCAGGTTGCTTCTCTCCTTGATCAGTTTCTAACCATTGTTTCTCGTCCTTCCCTCTGGTGCTTTGGTGAACAACCTGACCCCCTCTGCCTTGTGGCAGTCCCTCAGATACTGGAACACTGCTATCATGTCTAAATGATGCCTAAAACATTGTGTAGGCTCCTTATTCCTATGCAACATCAGCTATGCCTTTCATCCACAGTTTTGTAAAGAATGTCCGAGGAATCCTCAGGTTTTTCTTGAACACAGTCTGAAAGCTCCAGTTCTGAAATAAGGAAGATAACAATGTCAAATAGTAACACCACTGCTACCTGAACTGTACTGGCTTCCAGTTGCTTTCTGGGTCCAATTCAAGGTGCTAGTTATCATCTTTAAAGCCCTACATGGCAGAGGATCAGATTACTTGTGGCAGCACCTCTCGCTGAAGGTATCTGCCTGTCCTACTAGGTTAGATAGGGTGGGTATGCTCTCATCCCTTAAATGTTGCCATCAGATGGGACTTCAGCCATCTAAGTCCTGTAAATAAATAAATACATGCAAACAAATTCTGATTGCTTTTTCCTAAATATATTTCTTTTTTGTGTTCTTTCTCTCTCTCCTTTCTTTTTTCTTTTTTCTTTCTCTTCTTTCTTCTTTCTTTCTTTTTTCTTTCTTTCTTTCTTTCTTTCTTCTCTCTTTTTGCAGAATACTGAAGTCTTAACCTTCCCCTTCTTATTCATCTTCTGATTATTTTTATTGATACAGTTGCCTGTGGATTATGGGTACAACTGCCAGCACAGCTCAGCAGACAGTAGCAACAGCAACATTTGAGAATATTCACGGCAGCGGAACCATGGAGGATCACCATTCCCTCAGTATCCACTCCTTCCAGACCATTGGCCTCCACAATAACAAAGCCAAGTCTATCATTACTAATAAGGTGGCGCCTGTTGTCATTACGTAAGTTGCATCCACCAGTTATATTCTCTGCAGATCCTTTAATCTTTGTCCCAACCTTCTGGAACTTCCTTGTCTTCTAATAGCTGCGATGTTATCTGTATAAAGAGTTAGGCTAAGAAAAGAAGCCCAACATTTTTTTCCTTTCATATTTTGTATTGAGTGTGTGATAGAAGAGACAGTGTGTTCTCTTTGTAGTGCTCCAACTTGGTACTTCATACCTGGGGATGGCAATGGCTGCATAGCACATCTGGAAAACATCTGGAGGACACCAAGTTAAGAAAGGTTTCTGTACAACGAGCCATCTCGTTCTTGTGGTCTACTAAATTGATTATAGCCCATTTGACATGGATTGTGGTTAGGAATTCTGTTCCCTCACCTGGTTTTGTTATCTCAGATGGGAATGGTCTGGAGAAAAATCTTGAAAAATCCAGGATGTCAGTAGTTAGTGGTCTTTGTTGGTGTAACACAGACACAGAAACCTGCCCTACATATGACAGTTTGAATGCAGTCTCTTGCTTATTCTTATTCCCCAATCAAAAAAAAAAAAATAGCCACAGCATAAAATAAAATAAGATTTTCTTGGCATGTAAAACTTGCAAGTTAAAAACAAGAGAGGAATAACATGGGTTTCCAGCTGAACATAAAAGCTAAGTAATCAGGATTAATGTCCATCTCATTCTCCCAAAAGAGGTTTTTCCAATCCGACCATAGCTTTATATGTATTATTTCCCCTTAAAACCGACTTGCCTTATAATTGGTTTATGAAATTTAAGCATATAAATGAGGAACAGGCAATATTAATGGGCTGATAGCCCCAATTTGGATATTGAAAAAAACAAAACAAAGAACAACAAATGGCTTTTACAGAGAGAGAGAATAGTCCCAAAACATAGCTTTACCAAATGCCATCTGCACAAGCTCCTTAGATCAGAGGTCCCCAACCTTTTGGGCACCAGGGACCGGTTACCTGAAAGGGGTGTGGCTTTGTCTGCTGCCTGCATCCCGTGGATGGGGCTTTCCTTGTTTGTGCAGACCGGTTGCTGGCATGCCGTGGCCCGGCACTGGTCCACGGACCGGGGGTTGGGGACCCCTGCCTTAGATTATCCTCTGCTTCCTTTTCTTAGTCTAACTTAAGTCTAACTTTATCTCTAACCAAGGAGAGAAGCAATCTAGAATTAAGGAGAAATGTCCTAACGTTGAGAGCCAATGGAATAGCTTGCCTTCAGAAGTTGTGGGCGCTCTTTCAAAAAGAGATTGGCCAACCGTTTGTCTGAAATGGTATAGTGTCTCCTGCTGGAGCAGGGAATTGGATTAGGAAGACCTCTAAGGTCCCTTCCAACTCTGTTATTCCATGTAATTCTCTCTCTTTGCTGGATATGTGGATACACATCCTAGCAATCCTCAGAACTCAGCCACACACTGTTGTTATGCCTAGGGCCACCTCTAGGATCTCTGTGGGATCTTGGAGTTTTGACGATGCTGTTGGAGAAAACAAAGAAATAGCTTTGTCATAGGTGGTAATCTTGAAAACCTGTTCAGTCTTTTTGCAGTGATATTTTTTTTATAAATACAAAAATGAGATAAATCACAACTGAGCCCATTATCTAAGATCCCATATTGGCCTTACTAAGTTTACACACTTTGAAACAAAGAATTGAGAGTTTCTTACTGGTTACAGCCAGACAGGTAGTAGCAGGATCCTGGAAAGCAACTTGGATTATAATTTTGTATAGACTACATAACAGTACGTACATATGTTCAGTGTAAAATAGTACAGTTAAACGAACTGATTTGACTTATGGCTGTGAGCTTGTTCCCTTATTTTGTTGCAGAGTTTACCATCTGGGTAAGATGTATCAACTTTCTGTGAATAGAAAATTCAGCAATGGAATCTTAGGATGCTTCTTTGACCACAGTATATATTTTAATTGCAGAAAAACCAACCAGTTTCTGTCATGTGTTTCTTACAGCTACAATTGCAAGGAAGAATTTCAAATACACGATGACTTATTGAAAGCCAGTTACACTGTGGGGCGGATTACAGAATCTACTCCAGAACACTATCTTGTCCAGGTGAATGTTGCGGATAATGCATGGATATTCAGTAGGACGTGGTGATTAAAAATATTAAAAAAGAGCTTTTCTGGGCCAAAAGATGAGCATCCCATTTCTCATAACGGCCAACAGAGGCCAAGAAACATGATGTAGCCTTCCTATTCTGGTTCCCTGCCCAACAAGGGGTGCTTTGCAGCATAATATTGCTGGATATTTATTATTAAGCTTTAATAGGCAATGACTGTGATAGGACTGTCTTCTATGAATTTGTCTGGTCCTCTGCAGATTCTCAATCATGTTATTTTTGTGAAGACATTAATTGACTTACACTGCCTTCTTTTGCACATTGACATCTCTTCATTTTTTTTGTTACTGTTCCATGTAGGGGAAATATTTTATGGTCCGTGATGTCTACGGCATATTAGATGTCCTGAATACTTCCAGCACTTGTGGGGCTCCCAACTTTCGGCAGGCCAAAGGAGGGTATGCAGTGTTTGGGATGGGGCAGCCCAGCTTTGGTGGATTCCAGCAAGTCCTGCAGAAGCTCCAGAATGATGGTCATAAGGTCTGTATATGAAAGAAAGCCAAACTGAGATAGGTGGCTGGCTGGGGAATGTTGGGAGTTGAAGTCCGCAAGACTTAAAGCTGCCAAGGTTGGACACCTCTGCTTAAACAGTGGCTGAAAGTTCAGCATTCCTGTTTGTGTCATGACAAAGTTACGCAAAAGCACCCATGTAGCCCCCATGTATCCTTCGCACAAACAGGGTTCAAATGCACCTGCATTATAGATATGTACACATGCTTTTATGCACTTGTTATTAGATGGGAGAAAACATTGGAACTCCTATTTTTTCTCCCATAGGCATTTTGATGTATCTTTGACTTTTCCCTACAAGAGAAATCTGATTCTTGCAGTGTATTTCTTGTTCTCTTGCACACCTAGAGATTTGCCCTTGAACAAGTGCCCTGAAGGATAATGTGCAGAACATCTCAGTGAAGTCCAAACTTGTAGATAATTACTGCAGACACAAAAAGCTTTGTATGTAAATCAGCGTTTCTCTACTCTCTATTGAGAATTTAGCCAACACAGTTCTCTTTGTCATAGCAGGAATGTATTGTGTTTTGCGTTCGTGAAGAACCTGTACTTTTTCTGCGGATGGACAATGATTTCATGCCCTACACTCCAAGAGCAAAGGAGAACTTGAAGGAGAACCTACACAATCTGCACGCAGGAGTTAAAGTAGAAGACCTGGAAGTCTCTATTCGAAAAGAGGTGATTTTTCAGAGCTACATGAAGGCGCGCTGCATTTGAGATTTGCTTGAGATATATTTTCCCACTTTTATTACGGGTAATTCTTGAACTTGTGAACTGTTGTTTAATGACCATTTGAAGTTACAACAGACTTTTAAAAAAGCTTCTGATGACCCATCGTCAGAATTATGACTGCCCACTCCTCCTTGTGGTCATGTGATTGCATTTCTGGTGCTTCAGGCAGTCGGCTCACATTTACAACCAAGTTGCAGTCACGTGCCCACAATTTGTGACTTTTGTTTTGCCATTTTCTGGCAGAAAATGGCAAAAACCTCCAACCTTTGGATATGCTGGATTCACTTAACAACTGTATGGCTTGTCTAATGACCACGTGATTTATTTAACAACTTTGGAGACTTAGAATCATTTTAAATATGATTGTAAAATCGAGTCTGGTCATGTGATGTCTTGACTTAACCACAATGACTTATGACTGAAATTCTGGGCTCAGTTGTGGTCATAAGTCAAAAACTGCCTGTAATATCATTTAGTCTATAACTTCCGCTTTCTTTGGCCACAACGTGTCTTTTATTTTGAGTATTCTGACTTATTATTTCCAGACACCATTGCTTTTAAATTTTTATTTAAAGAAGTAGTACAGCTTTAATTACATTATTATATAGTTGTGCTGTCCCACTCATTCACACGCACATGTAATGGTGGTTTAGTGGGTTTATTAATATTTCCCAGCAATTCTCTTCAAAAAAACCCAGAACTGTCCAAAGTAAGTCCAGCCAAAAGCAGACCAATGCTAGTTCACAAAGCAATGGCCAATTAGTCCACAAAGCACTTGAAAGTTTCCCAAACAAGAGAAATCCACCAGGCAAAGTTAAATCCACATTACAAGAGGGTTCACGAGGCAAGAAAAGTCACAAGGCACAATCCAGGCATGGTGTCAACCTAAAGCAAGGCAGGAAACACGCAGCTAGGAAATAAACATATTATTCCCAGCATCACCTCCACCTGACTGCTGTGCTAAATAGCCAGCTTCTGGTGCAGCCCATCAAGAAGGGCGAGGCTTCCTCCACACAAGTAATCTGGCTGACCTTCGCTGCTCCTGCCTTTTCTCTGCTCCTGCCTTTTCTCTGCCCTACGTGTTCTCGGATCAGGTGAAGAAGGCAGTTCTTCTTCCTTATTGCTGACCGGCTGCAGCTGCATACTTTCCCCACCCGAAGCCTCAGGGCTGTCCTGCTGCAGCTGTGCTTCAGCCAAATCCCTCTCAGACGGCTGCTCAGAGCCATTGACCAACTCCCCTCCAGACATGCCCGGAACTGGTTCATCCTCCTCCGAGCTGACATCTGGAGAGGTATCTGGGGAAGCATCCGGGGGGGAGTCATCAAATAGTACAAAATATTTCTCAGGGGTTTAAATTTGGGAATGAGAATGGCTATCAAATTGCATGGTGTCCTTTTAACATTTCTGTGCCATTGATTCCATTTTAGATATCTGCACAACACGATAGAAGCCTATCTGGCATGTATCTTGGTATCTTAGTGGTCTTATGATCCAACCTTAATATTGGTCCTATAATGTCTTCATGAACAAGTTGAGATGAGTAGGACCAGAGCCTTTTCCTTTGTATCTCCACGGTGAACCATTTAGCAAAGTCAGCAAGTAGGTCTAAGGAGGAAAACTGCATGTAACAGGTTATAGATAATGTTTTATAAAGCAAGCCTCTTCTCAGGTTGGTTTCTTGGATTTATCTGTTGAAGATCCATGACTTTGCCCAGCTGAGTGAGAATATATATTATGTCTACAATGATACTGAACATTTCAAAGATGAGCCACATTCAGTCAAAATTTTTTGTGAAGAAGACATCCAGGTGACGGAGGAAGTGTACAAGAGGCCTGTCTTCCTGCTGCCATCTTATAGGTAAATTTCGGTGGAAGAGAATCTTGTCCTTATTAATAAATAATTTTACTAACTTAGACCTTATTTCTTTTCAGTATTCTCTGTTTTACCTAAATAGCAGCATTACAAAACATTACAAGTAGTCCTCAACTTACAAAATGAAATTCAATGGTGAAAAAAGTTAAGGTTCTACATTTAGGCAAGAAAAACCAAATGTACAGGTATAGTATAGGGGGTACCTTGCTCAATAGTAGTAACTGTGAGAGGGATCTCGGAGTCCTAGTGGACAATCACTTAAATATGAGCCAGCAGTGTGCTGCAGCTGCCAAAAAAGCCAACACAGTGCTGGGCTGCATTAACAGGGACAGAATCAAGATCACGTGAAGTGTTAATACCACTTTACAATGCCTTGGTAAGGCCACACTTGGAATACTGCATCCAGTTTTGGTCACCACGATGTAAAAAAGATGCTGAGACTCTAGAAAGAGTACAGAGAAGAGCAACCAAGATGATTAGGGGACTGGAGGCTAAAGCATATCAGGAACGTTTGCTGGAATTGGGTATGTCTAGTTTAATGAAAAGAAGGACTAGGGGTGACATGATAGCAGTCTTCCAATATCTCAGGGGTTGCCACAAAGAAGAGGGAGTCAAGCTATTCTCCAAGGCGCCTGAGGGCAGGACAAGAAGTAATGGATGGAAACTAGTCAAGGAGAGAAGCAACCTGGAACTGAGGAGAAACTTCCTGACAGTTAGAACAATTAACCAGTGGAACAACCTGCCTCCAGAAGCAGTGAATGCTCCAACACTGGAAGTTTTTAAGAAGAGACTGGACAGCCATTTGTCCGAAATGGTATAGGGTTTCCTGCCTGAGCAGGGGATTGGACTCGATGACCTCCAAGGTCCCTTCCAACTTTATTATTATTATTATTACAACTATTCATTTACTGACAGTTTGAAGTTACAACAGCACTGAAAAAAGTGACATTACTGTTTTTCACACTTAGGACTATTGCAGCATCCCCATGGTCACATGATCAAAATTCGGGCGCTTGGCAACTGGCATGTATTTATGACAGTTGCATTATCCCAGGGTCATGTGATAGCCATTTGAACCCTTCCCAGCCGGCTTCCAACAAGCAAAGTCATTGATAGAAGCCAGATTTACTTCACGACCCCATGATTCATTTAACAACTGCAGCGATTCACTTAACAGCTGTGACAAGAAAGGTCATAAAATCTGCCTCGCTGAGCAACAGAAATTTTGGGCTCAATTGTAGTCGTAAGTCGAGGACTATCTGTATTCCAAGAATGTAGGGCATCTCTTCGAGCTGATAGGTTTATTAAAATTTAGAGCAAAAGCCTGGCTGCTCTTACTTGGTGTCGAGATCCAAAATGATTGCCACACAGTAAGTGTGACCTGTCACGTGGATAGAAAATATTTCCTCAAAGGCAAAGTCACAACAGTTTCTTGAAACTAATCTGGTTGATCTCCAGGATATTTAGTACCATCCTAGCTTCCATGGGCTTTTTTAGGGTTAAATATAGCTGTCCTCTTCCCCCATGTTTAAGAAAACTTATGGTTTCAGGTGCTGGAGCCTGGTACCATACTTCCCACTCAAAATTGTTATTTCTAATTAAGAGTATCAAAATTGACGTTGGAGAGACAAGGAGCTTTCCAGATGTGCAGGCTGTAGATTATTATAGATTGCTGCCCACAGACATCTGGTTATCTATCTCTGTATTATAAAGTGACTGGATTAGCAAATTGTCCCAGTATAACGTACAGACTTATGACTGGTCGCTTAGCGACCCTTCAAAATTACAATGGACCTCCCCAGGGCTACTTATGACCCAGCTGCCCCCCCCATTTGAGGCTGTTGGCAAACTTGGTACAGCTATTTGCAGTGTCCTGTGGTCATATGACCACAATTGATGACATTTTTGCAGAAAACGGCTTTTACTTCTGGTTTTTGACAAAACACTCCATAGAGAACAGTGAGTTCGCTTAATGATTGCTGTGTTTACTTAATTCTATAGTATTCTAATTCTATTCAAATTGTAATTGTAATTCTACGTCTGAACTAATTCTAATCTATTCAAATTCCATTTCTATTCTAATTCCAATTCTACTCTAATTTTAATTCTGTTTTAATTCCATTCTACTCTAATTCTTAATTCAATTCTAATTCTATTCTCTTCTGTTTCTAATTCTTATCTAATTTTATTCTAATTCTATTGTTCTCTATTTCTATTCTAGTTCTAATTCTATTCTATTTTATTCTAATTGTGCTATAGTTCTATGCCTTATCTTCTAATTCTAATATTTATTCTGTTCATTTCTATTTAATTCTCTTCTAATTCTGTTCCATTCTAATTCTGTTCCGTACTATTGTGTAGAATGTTCTAATTGTAATGCTATTCTAATTCTATTCTACATCTCATTCTATACTTCCAGTTCTAATATTTTTCTAATGTGATTCTAATTCTATTCTATTCTCTCAAATTCTATTCTATTCTATTTCTATTCTAATTCTGTTCAAATTCTAATTCTATTCTAATCCTTATTTTTTCCTTTTAATTCTAATGTTGTGCTATTCTTTATAATTCTATTATGTTCTATCATATTCCAAATTCTAAGTCTATTCTAATTTTAATTCTATCTTATTCTAAATTCTATTCTAATTCTATAATTCTAGTTCTATTCTAATGTTATTGTAGATTCTATTCTAACGCTATTGTAGATTCTATTCTATTCTATTCTATTCTATTCTATTCTATTCTATTCTATTCTATTCTATTCTATTCTATTCTATTCTATTCTATTCTATTCTATTCCATTCCATTCCATTCCATTCCATTCCATTCCATTCCATTCCATTCTATTCCTTAATTCTAATTCTATATTAATTCTAATCTAATTCTATTTCTCTTGCCCTGCCCTTGCCTCTACCACTGTTCCCTACACCACTCTCACTTCCCCTGCTTGTCCCTGTCCCCTTCCCTGTCCACCTCCACATCCCCATTGCCCTTGTCCTCCCTCAGTCTTTCTATCCTCCCCTCCTGCCTTCTCCTCCCTATTTGTCTCCCTCCCCTTCCTCCTACCTATACCCCTCCCCTGCCTCTCTCCTATCCATTTCCCTCACCCTCCCTCTCCTTTGCTCACTTACCTCTGCTAATCTGCAATGGATGAAGTCATGAAAACATTAAAATTCCCCCCCCCAATTGTTCTTACCTGCCCTTCTCTTCCCTGTCCCCTCCCCCTCTCCCCATCCTCCCCTTGCTATTCCACGTTCACCCCTTCCCTAGTCTCCTCTCCTTCTCACTTCTCCTCCTCTCCCCTCCTCCCCTTCTCTCATCCTCTCTCCCCCTCCCTCTCCCTTAGTTCTGGTAATAAACCTGCCTGGATGAAGTTATAAAGGCATTAGCATTCCCCCCTCCCTATTTGTGCCTACCTTCTCTCCCTGTCCTGTCACCCTTCCCTCCCCTCTCCTACTGCACCCACTTCACTTCTTCATCCCCTTCCTTTTTTCCTTCTTCATCCTCCTCCCTTCCCTTCCCTCTTTGTCCTGTCCCCCTTCCCTCTCCACCTCACCTCACCTCTCCTACCCATCCCACTCCACTTCTTTGACCCCCTTGCCCTCCCCATCTTCCTTTCCCCCTTCCCTGATCCTCCCTCTCCCCTTTTTATCTTCCTCCCATTCCCCATACCCATTCCCCTCCCTTTCCTCTTCCTCTTCCCCTCCCCCTCATCCTGACCCTGACTCTCAACCTCACTCATGCTCCCTCTCAGCCTGTCCCTCACCTTTTCACCCTCATCTTCTTTCTAACATTCTTGCTCTCACTCTCATCCTAAACCAAACTCTCACTCTCACTTACTCCTCTAAGAGTTGGCTACAAAAAAGAGGGAAGCTTCCCCAGAGTCCAGGAGCCCCACTGAAGAGCAACTTACCTCTAGGAAGGCATCTTCACACTGATAACTGACAGTAACTGACACTTTAGCCTGCAGGGCTGAAATCATAAAGCCATTAGAATTCCCAAGGAGATGACCCGTCTCCCTTATCCTCCTATTAATGGGCACCTGCTCCTCCACCTTTGTGACCTACACCCATGCCACACAAAGGTCTCTAGGAAGCTATCAAACCAATCACTAAAGCTGGCTATTTGTCATTTTGTTGCACGGAAGCCATGGCTATTTGGAATGTGGATTGCCTCTTGTTATAGAAGCTCCACTAAGTGCTTTAGCACTACTAAGCAGCTTAATAGTCTGCTGTTTTCTAAAGTTAGGGGTTGGAAGCAGACCTGACTGTATTTAGGGTAGACATTGAAATAGATTTATCCCTTTGAATCAACAGGACTGAATCTAACAGATTTTGCTGACTTTAGTGGCACAACTTTGACAGACTTTGAATCCAGCTCATTGTCTGGAAAGACCAATCGTTTTTAAACCAAAATTATTCAGCCTGTCACATCTAGACCCATTGCAATATAGATGATGCATTGTTTTCTGTTTGAGAAAGGGAAGGAAAAAAATCTTTTACATTGATTATTTCTTCTCCCACTGTTTGAGGTCTCTGTCTTCCACATATATCCTTATTTAGTCAGTGAAGCTCCTTCTGTTTTCCCCATCAGAGAGGCAGGGCATTATAAATATTTGAAAAATGACAGTGGAAATGGAATATGGAGGGGAAATTAAACTGCCTGTGTACATCAGAAACGAGAGGGTCTCCTGCCTGAATGGGGTTGGACTAGATAGAAGTCTTCCAAGGTCCCTTCCAAATCTGTTAACCTGTTATTCTAATGTTGATTCCCCAAAAGGTAAAAAAATCAAGTCATGATGACCCACTTTACGAACATCACAAATTGTGACTGTAATAGGAAGGCTCCATTATGGTCATGAATTGAGGATTACCCATCGTTTGTTCAGTTTTGATTTAATGCATTTTGTAAATTTAGCCAAACTGTATCTTTTTCAACAGACATGGTTGAATAAAGGATGTGATGGTTAAAATTTGTTATGGTTAAAAATAAAGCCCTGGCTTTTATTCAGAAATGTATAATTGAAACAGTCACATGAGAAAGCAGTGGGTAAGCAATATTATACTTAAATTCCTTCTTTTCATCGTGCCAATGTGTTGAATTAAATGTTTTCTAAATGTCTCTATCCAAGAATACTTTCAAAGCTTGCCTGCATTTTGACCGAAGGTGTTTTCAAAAACCTGGAAATAATTCATTTTTCTTGGCAGGTACCATCGTCTGTCTTTGCCTATGGAAGGAGCTCCTTTGGACACACAGTTTGATGCTTTCATCAGTTTCCTTCGGGTAAGGCCTGATGCCAGATGTTAATCTACAAACTGTCTTTTATTTAATAAGCTGAGTTGGAAAAGGAAACACATGCAAGATGCTTGTTAGCAGAAGCTGAAAATTCTTCCTGTTGGGTGGAGATACTACAAACATTTGCTTTTCTGTATTTACATCTGCCGAGTGTAGATTCATGTGTCTATTTCTGGATCCCTCTAGCTGGTGTTTGAACACACGCATTTGCTAGATGCCTGTATTTGCTTTAGGATCATGACTTACTGTATGGTTTTGTGCCAAACGTAAAAAGCTTAATATCCCCCCCCACACACACACTGTAAAAAGAATTACTGCACAAGCCAGCAAGAAATTAAGCTTAGAAAGGCCTGTTTATCAGAAAACCATTAAAATAAATGCTTAGTTTTGGGGGGGTTGGATCAAATCTGTAATACTGAATTTAATTAATGGGCATCAAATTGCTAGCTACAGTGCTTGTATTTACTTTGGATGTTACAGTGTTTTGCTAAGGCTGGAGTCAGTTTTGGGAGATACTAAAAATATGTAAAGTGTTATGGGAACAATTCAGGGTTAAAGTAATTACAGGATAGATTCTAATCTATGCCGTGTTTAATATGTTAAGTTAATTTGATTACGAGAAGGAGAGAGGCTTTCCTCATTTTGGGAAATAAGCCATTCAGTTGCAATTATATGCATATTTTCTTGGGAGAATGTTTCATTCATTTTTCTGAAAAATGATTGACTTTTAAAAATAACATGAGGCTTCACATAAGGATTTTTTTTTATTATTCACATAAGGTTAAAAGGTAATCCAGTTTGGTGTAATGGTTAAGGCATCAGGCTAGAAATAGGGAGACTGTCAGTTCTAGTCCTGCCGAGACACTAAGCCAGCTGGGTGACCTTGGGTCAGTCACCCACTCAGCTGTAAGAAGACGACAATGGCAATCCACTTACACACACACACAAACAACAGAATTTTTATTTCTTTGTAAGTAGCTGTTATTCTGTGTATTAAGATATGTAAATAGAATATTATGGGTTAGAGTTACACTTATAGTTACTACATCTGTCTAATCTATATCTGTCTGTCTATCTATATCTGTCTGTCTTGTCTATCGGTCTATCTGTCTATTTATGTATCTAATATAGCCACCCATCACAGATGTGATTTTGGTCAGGGAACAATAAAAATAAAACAATAAAGACACGTCTTAAAATAGACATAGAAAACAAGAAACATATATATATATAACAAAACTGAGGAAGAGTGTTTAAAACCTATATATATAATAAAGCCATTTTGTGGGTTCCCTATTTCCAAGGGATCCTGAGACCTACTGGAAAGATCATGTCTTGAGAGCTCTCTGGAAGGCCAAATAGATTGAGGCTAATCTTAATTCACCTTTTGAGAGTGAATAGGTAGAAACGGAACTAGAGGAGGCTCCAGTAAAAGAGAATATCTGTAACTCAGGGTTGACCTGTGGGGTCCTTTGAGTTTGGTTATTTTCTTACAACTATTTCATTACCCAACTAGGTAATATCAGTACCAACCAAGCTTAGAAGAGGCTGACAGGCCACCAAATCCCATCTCCTGCTTGTTCAGAATGAAGAAGGGTTGATCAGAAAAGCCATTGCCCTCTTTTTGCTCGTCCAAGGATGTTTCCTTCTCTTGGTTTGGAGCAACAACAGACAATGTGTGTGACCTGTAGGAGGCTGAAAGTTATTTTTCCTCTCACGTGGTTGTTTGGTGGCCAGTCTTTTGACCAAATGGCAGCCCAACTAATGTGTACAATTCTGTCTTTCAGGAAAGTCCAAATCTGCTCCTTCTCCAAGATCCCAGCAAACCACCTCCTGCTCTGGTTTTTAGTTGCCAAACTGGTGTCGGGAGGACCAATTTCGGCATGATCTTAGGAACTCTGGTCCTCTATCACCGTAAACGTGGCCTGGAAAAACAAGAGTAAGAACTTTATAGCATCTCCTGCTGAGATAAAATGAAATGGGAAGGAAGTCTTGATTATTTATAGGCACTGAAAATCTGCTTATATGAAAAAGGAATCTCTCTGTTCCTATCTCAGTGACCTTTTACCACAAGCTGAAAGGAATTAGAAACTTGTTCCCCTTATAGATGATTAGGATATTATCTGAGCGAAGTGTGGATTGAATTGCATTATTTACATAACGATTGTCAATTTATTATTTTAGGTATCATCCAAAATGCAAAATTTCTGAATATCTGTAGGGGTGTTAAATAGATGGCTTGGGAAACCTTATTGAGCAATATTTTATATGCAACATTAAGAGAACAGAATATAGGACAACATTATATTTTCAGTATGGGCATCAAATATGGGCATATTGGGCAGTATGGGCATCAAGTATGGGCATACTGGGCATCAGTATGGGCTTAATCATGTTTGATCAAGCTGAATGCTACAGCTTCTTTTTAAATTTAATTTTATTTAAGTGTAATAGTACCAACTAATATATCAATAGTATACCAAATGTAATAGATTGTATATAAACTAATTCTTTGCTTCAGGTAGGAACTTGTATTTTTTTTAACTACCGTGTTTCCCCCAAAATAAGACCTGGTCTTATTTATTTTTTTTGCCTCCAAAACAGGCACCAGGTCTTATTTTCGGGGTGGTGGTGGTGTCTTTTCCACTCGCCTCTGGCACCGATAGCCCTGCCTAGCTGGCCCACTTCTTCTGCGGCCGAAGGAGCAGCTTCATTCTGCAGCTGAGAATGGAGCTCCGCCTTGCATTTCGCAGTCAAAGGCCTTTCTGAAAGGCCACTGCAGCCGAGAACCGAGCTATGGATTGAATGCATAACTCGGTTCTCAGTTGCAGGGGCCTTCCGGAAAGGCCTCTGACTGCGAAATGCAGGCCTGGGGACACTGCAGAAGAAGTCGGCCAGCAAGGAGAGGCCTGGCTGCAAGATAAACGGGTGTGGGGCGCATGGGGCAGCTCCACACCACCCCTGCCCTAGCTTGATTTTTAGGTGTGTGTCTCGGCCCAAAACTAGGGCTTATTTTTGGGATAGGGCTTATATTAGACCCACCCCCCAAAATCAAGCTAGGTCTTATTTTCAGGGTAGGTCTTACTTTGGGGAAAACACGGTAAGTAGAGTGAGTGAGTGCAGCATGAAGTGCATCACATAATTTTAACAAAAGCAAAATTAGAAAGTTTGTTAAACTTTTGTGAGATTCCATACATTAAGGAATATCTTTTAACATTATCCAGTCACAGCCTTCCACAGTCTACCAAATATTCACCCAGGGAACAATTTCGGATTATTCAGAACTTCATCGGCATGGTACCCAACGGCCAACGGATAGTGGAAGAGGTGAGTGAAACTAATTGTATATTGTTCCTGTGGCCTCAGTGATCTTCTTGTGCTTCATTCCTCTTTATTCTCATTGAGGCTAATGAAGATTGTCAGAGTTACTTGTCTCGATATGTGACAGCCTCTGATAAAGATTGGGACACTCCACAAATTGAGCAGAAGAACACCGAAGTTACACAGACAAATTCATGGTGCCTTCTGTAAATGAAGTATTATATAGTCTCTACCTATCTATCTATCTCTGCATGTTTGTGATTGCAATTCTCTTATGTTTGATTATATTAATTGTAGGAGATGACCAGGCTGAGTCTGAGGGAGGGGTCAAACGCGTCATCAGTCATGAGTCCCTGTGCACCCACAAGTCCAGCCCACTTGAATGCCTCTTTAATTCCCGCTCATTTCTCTTGACCATTAGTAGCTCAGATTCTTGTAGAGAGCTTAAGCTTGCAATAAATCTTTATACTCATTTGAACTGCCTGAATCTCCTGATTTCCCTGGTGCTTGACATTAATGTAGTCATTAATGATGAAAACAGCCTGATTGTATAGAAATAAATATTGAGTTCTCTCCATTTTGACTAGAAAGACAATAAGTCAACCTGCCTCAACTTGGATGCTCATTCAGAGGTTTTGGGACTGTAGTTCCCAGAATTCCAAGAATTCAGAGTTGAGAGAGGCCATGAGATTGGGGAAAGCTATACAAAATAGTGATATGTTTTATTGAGGAAGCTGTCTGAAGACATGGGAGCAGGTGGTTATTATATGTAAAAAGTAAACTAGGATAGAGATTACATTTAGCATGTATAGCATAATAGTTAATTTGGCCCTGCAAGGCATTAAAATGCTAAAACTTCGTTCGTTTTTCTGGTAGTTTTCCTCTATCCTTTTGTCTATTTTTCAATAAGTTAAAGCTTTTTATGTTGAAGTTTTTTCAAACACACATTTTTCATTTTAGCTGTGTCTTTATGTCACCATTTTGAGAATAGGGAAAAAGGGATGCATTTTTGAGAGGGGGAAGAAATTGGCAGTTTTTCTTCCCCAAAACTATTTAATTTATTTATATTTCGTATTTCTTAACCACCCATCTCCCTCAGAAATGATTAGAAACTGTCCTCCATTTCTTGTGTCTCCCCATCTTACTTCACTGGTACAAAATTCTGTACAGAAATTGAAGGACCACATGGTGCCTGTGGATGCCCATGTCTCATTCCAGGTGATCATTAACAGAGGACACTGATAAAATAGAAATATGATTGAAGGGAATAGATTTTGACATTTTCCCTTTGGCCTTCAAAGGTGGATGCTGCCATTGCCTTATGTTCAGAAATGCATGATGTGAAGGAAGCCATGTATGAATACAAGAGGAAATTGGAAGGGATTGGAGAAGATTATCAAAACCAGGTATTAGTAGATCTTTTTAAATTGGTGACAAGATCCATGGTGCTACAGGTAGGCCTCAACTTAGAACTGGTTGCTTAGCAATTGTTCAAAGTTACACTGGACTCCAGAAAAGGAACTTACCCCCTGGTTTCAAAGTTTCAAAGTCACATGGCCACGATTTATAACATTTTTTGCCAGAAACTGATGTTTAATTCTAGTTTCTGGCAAAACCTGCCTCATAGCAAACAATGACCATGGCGTTCACTTAACAACCGCTGTGTCCACGTAATGACCACCACAAAGAAGGTCATAATGAGGTCAGGTCACATGATGGCCCACTTTATCACCAACACAACTATGACCATAATTGCGGGGCTCAATTACGGTAATAACCTGAAGATTCCCTGTGGTAAGCTCTCTCCACAGTTTTTCATGTATTTATACTTTGGATGACTGTTGTGATTGCGATTTGTCTTGTTCAGAAAATGGGGATACCTAACTACAATACAATTAGAATTCTTAGATTTTTATCAGAAGAGTGTCATGAATGGTAGATGGATACAGATCTTGTAACAGATCTATCAGGAGCCCTTTTTGAATAGAATAGGATAGAAATAGGAAGAGAAGAGAAGAATGGGAATAGAATAGAAATAGAAATAGAAATAGAAATAGAATAGAATAGAATAGAATAGAATAGAATAGAATAGAATAGAATAGAATAGAATAGAGCTGGAAGGGGCCTTGGAGGTCTTCTAGTCCAGTCCCCTGCTTGAGCAGGAGAACCTATACCATTTCAGACAAGTGACAGTCTAGTCTCTTCTTAAAAGCCTCCAGTGATGAAGCATCCACAACCTCTGAAGGCAAGCTGTTCCACTGGTTAATTGTCCTCACTGTTAGAAAGTTTCTCCTTAATTCCAGGTTGCTTCTCTCTTTGGTCAGTTTCCAACCATTATTTCTTGTCCTATCTTCTGGTACTTTGGAGAATAGCAGCGCCTCAAATACTGGAACACTGCTATCATGTCTCCCCTATTTCTTCTTTTCTTTAGACTAGCCAAACCCAAGTCATGCAGCCGTTCTTCGTATATGTTGGGGTTGGCAATCTTTGATGGCTAGAGTTGGACTAAGCATTTGTGGATGCCCAAGACAACAGTGAGATCCCAATGCAGAATGGTGGATCCAAAGTTTAAACATCTGTTTGAAGATTTTGAAGTTTTATCTCTGATTTATACATTATACTGAATCTGTTTTAGGAATGAATGCCTTTCCCTCAAAAGGGTAGGAACCTATGACACCAATTTCTAGCAGTTATGGTTATGGCAGGGGCCACTACAGGAAAAGGAATTGGTAGCCCATCTGAGCTATATAGGCTCATTTTCTAGATTTCCAAAAAGCTACTATCATTTGATTTGCCAATAATCAAATAAAATTTTTAGATATGATTCTTGGCATTTGTGTACATTTCACGTCTATCTGTCTTGTAAGTAAAGTCAATAGAGCTACAGTCATACAGGCAAAGTGGAGGTTGAAGTTGAGGAATTATATCTTGTAAAGAGTTCCTTACAGGGTTGAACCAGCTAGGTATATTCAGAGGGATCATAGTTGTAGATCTGATGATTTAATTGCTGGCATTTCCAGTTAACAGTCTCATATAATAGACAATGGGAAAAATCTGTTTCAGATTCTGGAGGACTGATGGCAATTTTACTAGATGATACTGAGCAATATTGTTTTAAGAAAAACCCCTGTCTTAAAGTTGAAGTTCACTTCTTCTAATTCCCAGCCATTATAAATCAAACCTGAAATCAAGGGAATCAAAAGATAGATAACTCCAAGTCAGGAAAGATTGTTTTGTATCCCTGTTATGTTTAACAGTGCAGTTTTTCAAAGTATAGGTAGTCCTTGACAATTGAGCCCAAAATTTATGTTACTGAGCGAGAATTTGTTAAGTGAGTTTTGCTCCATTTTATGATCTTTCTTGCCACCATCTTTAAGCGAATCACTGTCTTTAGGTTAGTAACAAAGTTGTTAAGTGAATCTGTTTTCCCCATTGACTTTGCTGGTCAGAAGGTCACAAAAAGTGATCACATAACCCCGGGACACTGCAACCGTCATAAACACATGCCAGTTGCCAAGCGTCTGAATATTGATCACGTGACCATGGGGATGCTGCAGTGATCGTAAGTGTGAAAAATGGTCATAGGTCACTTTCCAGTGCCGTTATAACTTTGAACAGTCACTATATGAACTGTTGTAAGTCAAGGACTACCCGTATCTGAAACTGGAGACTTATAATTGTGTCACAGAGTACATGTGTTGCTTGCTTATGTAATGCTAATCCTCAAGTTCAGAGTTTCTCCTAAGAAAAATGATAAATTTGCTAATTATTTCAACGTAGACACTTGCCATTTTATTTATTGGCTTGCTATATTCATGCACTTTGCTTTTCTTAGCCAACCTGTAGCTTTGTGATTTAGTGACTTGCATTTGATTAGCCCAAATATGTTGTTACGTTTACTGTATATCATGAATATTTCAGTCTGCCAATTAGTTTATTTTTTATTTTTGTTGGAATGAGAGAAGTAATTTTCTGTTACAACATGTAGCATCATCGAAGACAAAAGACTTTGTAGAATAGAAAAAAGGAAGCTACAACAGAGACATGTGGCTTTAATTCTTCTTTTAAAAGCACCCTCCCTCCCTTGCTTAAAGATATATAAACAGGATAGACTATAAAATTCTTGAGGTGTAAAAGATGACTATAAACAAAGGACTGTTTGTCCTGAAAGCCAGAAAGTTTTCCACTGGATAAATATTTATGCAGAATATCAGAAAGCTATTTTGAATTTCCAAGTGAACTCTTGGGAGTTGAACATGTAAAATCCTTGCTCTTCATTGTTTTATCACTGTTGTGATTTATTATTCTTCCAAGGTATTATGCTTAAAATGGAACTAGGCCTCAGCCTCTGTGCACTACCTAGTTCTGGGCATGAGAAGGAAATTGTAGAGTGACTTTTAAGCCCATCAGGAGAACTTTTCTGTATCGGATAGCTCAGGGCTTTTCAACCTTTTCACCCATTGTACCACTTTTCGGATAAGGCAATATCTGAGTACCACCACTCGCCCAGCAAGGTATCAAAAACTTGACCCCCCCCCCCAAAAGGAAAAAAAGATAAAGTACAGGTAGTCCTCGACTTACAACAATTCGCTTAGTGACTTTTTGAAGTTACAACGGCACTGAAAAAAGCGAATTATGACCATTTTCACACTTATGACTGTTGCAGCACCCCCAGGGTCATGTGATTTACATTTGGATGCTTGGCAACTGATTCATACTTATGACGTTCACAGTGTCCCAGGGTCATGTGATCAATGGCCGGGGGCGTGGCCAGCTGATCACTCAGGTTGTAGCGTGCCTGTGGGGGGGAATCCGTGGGTCTTTGGTGGAGGGGGGTGGGACTGGGGTGGGTGCCTGCCTTCCTTCCCTCCCTCCCTCTCTCCCATTGTCCCTTCCTTCCTTCTTTCCTTCCTTTCCTTCACCTCCTTCTTTGTCCCTTCCTCCTTCCCTCCCTCTCCCATTGTCCCCTTTCCTTCCTTTCCTTCCTTTCCTTCACCTCCCTTTGTCCCTTCCTCCTTCCCTCCTTCTCTCCCACTGTCCCTTCCTTCCTTCCTTCCTTTCCTTCACCTCCCTCTTTGTCCCTTCCTACTTCCCTCCCACTGTCCCTTCCTTCCTTCCTTTCCTTCACCTCCTTGTCCCTTCCTACTTCCCTCCCTCTCCCCCACTGTCCCTTCCTTCCTTCCTTTCTTCCTTTCCTTCACCTCCCTTTTTCCCCTTCCTCCTTCCGCATCCTCTCTCCCCGTCTCCTTCCTTCCTTCCTTACCTTCACCTCCTCTGTCCCTTCCTCCTTCCCCCCTCTCGCCCCTCTCCTTCCTTCCTTTCCTTTCCTTCACCTTCCTGTCCCTAATTGCCTCCTTCCCTCCTCTCCCCACTGTCCTTCCTTCCTTCCTTCCTTCCTTCCTTTCCTTCACCTCCCTCTTTGTCCCTTCCTACTTCCCTCCCACTGTCCCTTCCTTCCTTCCTTTCCTTCACCTCCCTTTGTCCCTTCCTCCTTCCCTCCCTCTTTCCCACTCTCTCTTCCTTTCCTTCACCTCCCTGTCTTCCTCCTTCCCTCCCTCTCCCACTTTCCCTTCCTTCCTTCCTTCACCTCCCTTTGTCCCTTCCTCCTTCCCTCCGTCTCTCCCATTGTCCCTTCCTTTCCTTCACCTCCCTTTGTCCCTTCCTCCTTCCCTCCCTCTCCCCCACTGTCCCTCCCTTCCTTCCTTCCTTCCTTCCTTCCTTCCTTCCTTCCCTTCACCTCCCTCTTTGTCCCTTCCTCCTTCCCTCCCACTGTCCCTTCCTTCCTTCTTTCCTTCACCTCCCTCTTTGTCCCTTCCTCCTTCCCTCCCTCTCTCCCTGTCAAGCCCCCGTGGGCTTGACATGAACGGGCGGGGGAGGGGTCGAGGACGATGTGCGGGGCAGCAAAGGAGACCAACGGCCCGCGCCGTTCTACCTGGCAGCGTGAACGTCGGCTCCGTGGGCATCCCGCCGAACAGCTGAGCGGCTCCTACTCTTAGCCACCGAACAGCTGATGGGCGTGAGGCTGCAGCAGGGAGCCAAGGGCCGATGGCGCGGCCTGAAGCTGAAAGGCTCTGCCTCCCGGCCGCCGAACAGCTGATGAATGCGAGGCCGGGAGACAGAGCCTTTCAGCTTCACCTTTCAGCAGGGATGCTCACGGGACTGGAAAACTGCAGCGCTGCAGTCCCCATTGTCCCTTCCTTCCTTCCTTCCTTCCTTCCTTCCTTCCTTCCTTCCTTCCTTCCTTCCTTCCTTCCTTCCTTCTTTCCTTCCTTCCTTCCTTCCATTGTCCTGTGCTACGCCGCCCAGACCCCAGCCTGGTTTTGGCAGGCAGCAACACATCACGGCCCTGCCTGTGTGCGCGCAGAGGCAGAGGAGAGCGCACAGGCAGGGCGGGGATATCCCCAGTTCACCTCCCGTTTTCAGGCACGTACATTACGAACCGGCTTCTTCTCCCAGTCATTTTTCCCCTACCGGGGCCCAGTGTTCGAGCCAGGTTCCCCGATCCTCTCCGTGTACATCGTTCTTCCCATAGCTCTCCCCAGCGCTGTCGAGAGATGCCCATTTCTGGCCGCATTGCTACCGTTCTTAAGTTACATTTGCACCCGCCCGAAGGAAGAAAGCGATGCTTTTCTCCCTCCTCCAAAGGAAGGGAGACAAACCCGCATCGCCACCAAGTCACCCTTCTTTCGGGCAAAGTAATCTCCGGTCCCCACCTTTGAGACTGTTTCAGCCTGAAGCAGAGAGTTGGAGAGCTGCGTCACTCTTGCCATTTGGACCCTCTACTTTTACGCTCTGGGAGCAGCTTGCCTTTCAAACCTCCGATAACTAACGGAAGGGGAAACCTGCTGCAAAGGCGCATCTCCCGAAAAGATGAGGGGGGGGGAGAGAAAGGCGATCAGTCAGCCAAGAGCCCGGCTGTTTCAGACTTTAAGCCTGTGATACAGGCAACAGAGGGCCAAGCAAAGAAGGCGATCCAAGAAAAGGGAAAAAAAACCCGCTTTCCTTTCCAGCAAAAGTTACTTTTCCAAAACTGCCTTAAATGAAGAAGTGACTTTCCCCCCCCTCTAATAATTGACTTTCTCCTGGCTTCTCCAGCCTTCCCTGGCAGGAATAGATCAGCCCCGACCGGCTTTTGTTCCCCAAAGGCTAAAGTCGATCGCTCGCTTGTCTGATCCAAGGGGTGCACGGGCACCCCGAGACCCGCTCCAGGCCCCCACTAAGCCACGATTCCCGGTTTGTAGAAAAGATGAGGGGGGGGGAGAAAGGCGATCAGTCAGCCAAGAGCCCGGCTGTTTCAGACTTTAAGCCTGAGATAAGGCAATGGAAGGGGAAACTGACTGGTGGGAGGGCAGGCAGGCCGGCCGTCGCGGAAATGGGGAAGGGTTAAATGCTGTGAAACAGTGGGGGGGGGAGTCAGGCGGGCGCATTTCTCCCTCCACACCTGCGTTCTGTTGGCTTTGCCTGGCGCGCTACAGCAAAACAAACCGCGGTATGAGTCCGGGAGGCAAGGTGAGGGCCGTGAGGGGTATCGCAAGCTCGCGGGGGGGAGGAAGGAAAAGAAGACGGAAGAGAGTGAGGCCACAACACAGAGAGAGAGAAAGAGGAAAAGAAGGAGGGGCGGTTGTGATGTTGGTGCTCAGGGCCGCGACGCGAGCACTCTCAAACCCCTTCCTGCGGTCTCAAACCCCTTCCTGCTGAGGGAGTGGACGGCTCTGTCCCCTATTAGGCTAGCGCTTGTTGTGAAGTAAGAAGAGGGAGGGGAAGGGCGATACAGATCCCGCTGACCTGCGTGCACGAGAAGAAGTCAATCCAGTTGCTGCACAATGAGTCCCTGGGGAGGGCGGGGCCTTGCTCTGCGCCTGCGCTCTTTGCGCACCCTCCTGCAGGGCACGTTCGGTAGGGTGCGTCCAGGCTGCCACCAAGCAGCATGATTTCCACAAACAAGTGAGCTGGGAAGGAGCGGAGCGGGGGGAGGAGTAAGGCGACCCCCCGGGGGGGGAGGAAGGCGACGCCGCGTACCACCAGCCAGGTGGTCGCGTACCACCAGTGGTACCACTGGTTGAAAAGCCCTGGGATAGCTCATATGCCTTAGTTAGGTCTTTGTCTTGTTTTTCCTCTGTGGGTATTTCAGCTTAATTTCATTGTATCGCAGGAGTCAATAATTCAGTTCCTCAAAGCTCCAGGTTCCTGTGACATCCCTTTATGACATCCATAGAAAAGTCCCTCCCCAATTAATACTTAAAAATGGCTGAAATATCATGAGATTGCCAAGTTCTGCAAGACAAGATTGTTTGGGGGGGAAATTCTTTTGAAGATATCATTCTTTTGTAAAGAAATCTGGTATCTCATAAGTGGAATCTCTTGGAATAGTTCATCCATTGAAAGATGTATATTATTATACTGGATTAACAAGGCATTGAAAGGGTGACTAACTCCTTCAGCATAGGATATTTAGTGTGATGTTCCCAACTAACCTGTGTAGTTACTTCAGTTGAGAGATAGAGGTACTGTATGCTGTGGTTACCTGGCTGATCTTGCTAGGTGATAGGTGAAAGCTTTATTTTAATCAGTGAAGAGTCTTTTTACATTCTTAGTCTTGCTTCTGCTTCAGGTAAATAGAGGAGGCTCAAAACTGTTCATCTTTTGCCAACAATTTGATAAAGTAGTTGTATGTCAGGGTTGACCTACTATATTGCAGCAATGGAAGACCAAATGGCACCATCCCATTTCACATACAGAAGCTTGACCAGTAGCCATTTATACCTATGATCAGATGGTATTCTTCATAATAATTAAGAATAAGCTCATGAGTCAAAGGTTGAGCTACACTGCACACTCTATTCTCTCCTCTAGCAGAAGGAAGTAACCAAGGAGGTCAGCAGGGAAAATTGGAGCAGGAGGATGGCCAGCATCATGGGCCATATCTACAGGTAGTCCTCAGCTTACAACCATTCTTTTAGTGACAGTTCGAAGTTACAGTGAAAGTCACTGAAAAAAGTGACTTATCACCGTTTTTCACAGTTACAACTGCTGCAGCATCCCCATGGTCACGTGATCAAAATTCAGACTCTTGGCAACTGACTCACATTTATGACAGTTCCAGTATCCTGGGGTCATGTGATCCCCTTTTGTTACCTCCTGACAAGCCAAGTCAATGGGGAAGCCAGACTCACTTAACAACCGCATTACTAACTTAACAACTGCAGTGATTCATTTTAACAACTGTGGCAAGAAAGGTTGTAAAATGGGGGAAAACTCGCCTAACAGCTGTCTTGCTTAGCAACAGAAATTAAAATTAGAATTAGAATAGAAAAGAGCTGGAAGGGACTTGGAGGTCTTCTAGTCCAGCCCCCCGCTCAAGCAGGAGAACCTATACCATCTCAGACAAGTGAATGTCTAGTCTCTTCTTAAAAACCTCCAGTGATGGAGCACCCACAATTTCTGAAGGCAAGCTGTTCCACTGGTTAATTGTCCTCACTGTCAGGAGGTTTCTCCTTAATTCCAGGTTGCTTCTCTCTTTGATCAGTTTCCAACCATTTTTTCTCGTCCTTCCCTCTGGTGCTCTGGTGAATAACGTGACCACCTCTTCTTTGTGGCATGTTGGACTCAATAGTGGTAGTAAGTCGGGGACTACCTGTACTGCATCCAAACCCCTGATAGAAAGTAGTATAGAAATGTGCTAAATAATATTTTCCTCAGATCTGTGAGCTATTCTGGACTTAGCCATCTCTTTGGAGAGTAGGCCTAATATTACTATATCTACTGTGATGTGAGATTCTTCCTTCAAGTTGAAATTCACCTGCTGGGATCCTCTTCTCATTTTGTTGTTCTGAGCAGTGGTTCTGTGAGAATAATTTAGCCTTTACTTTTGAAGTGATTTTCAGGTTGCCCTCACAGCATGTAGTGTATGTCTTCACCAGCTCTAAAAGAGCAGCCTTTGGAAGTCACTTTACTTATAAACACAGTTAATGTTTATATGAAATTCAAGCAAAGCAACAGCTTTTCTTAAACAATGGAATTTTTTTTCCTAGAAAAATATCCTTTTGTCTTCCTTGTGAAAAGCAGCAGAACATATATATCTGTGACACGTGGCAGGTCTCTAAGCCAAATGAGGGCTGACAGAATTCTTGTTGTTGTTCTTGTTACTTTCTGGGGCTGTACAAATTGGAACAAAATATCCAATATCTAGCACATTCACACAATTTATTGTTCTGCTATCTTTTTGTGGTAGGCTGCACAGGCTATGGAGATTTGATGTATACCTAATGCAGTTCTTCTTTAATAAATAAAAGCAGGCTTTATAGAATATATAATTTATGCATATCTAAATGTACGATAAGATCTCAGTAAATACCTTTTCAAGGGAAACCATAGAACATTTTATAAATACTATTTTTAAAACTCTGTTGCAGATCTCTGCATTTGAGAGCAATGAGATTTCAATAGTTGGATTTGTGCCATCATTATCATTTATTTTAACATGTGGATGGAAATAGCCTGTGCTGGAAAATATTTCTAAGTGCATTTCTTAAATCTTTTTGATAAATGACTTCAGGCCAGGTTTTTCTTGGAGGATAACAAGTAAATATTAATTAAATTATATAACCTAAGATTCCAATGGATCCTTGCCAAATTTTCTCTCTTCCAAAATCAAATGAAGCTTCTTTGCGTTTGTTCAAGCTCTGTTTTGTGTCCATCCAGAGCCAATGTAATTAAAAAACCAGAGGTAGATCAGGATTCTTTTATCTGAATTGCCACCCAGTTTTGAAATTCATGGCATGGTATTAATAGATCATTATCGCTGAGCTTAGCTTATGTCACAGAAATTGACATGAGGATACAGTTTGTGGTAGATAATGGAGACTGTGATTGTGCTCTTATGTTTCTTGGAGGGACAATGGTGCTTTCCCAAAGTTGAGTTACTCAAAGAATAGAAGTCTTTGGCAGATCTCTGTGTTAGAAAATCATGGTCTTAAACATGAATCCCCAATCTTGATTGGAATCTTCACAAAATGGCTGCTGAGAGAGTCACTTATTCACAAGATGCCTGTTGCAGTGACATAACCATATACCAATTTGCTGCCAACTCCTTAGACCAGAATATTTTGTACACCCCCTTGGTCTTTTTTATTTTCTAAGATCTTTGAGGCTCAGTTAGATTTCTAGAAATAAAACCTAAGCTGTTTTTTTGCTTGCTTATTATTTTTTAAAATTATTTTTTTTAAAGTGGGTTGGACAATCCAGGTTGGGAAGCTGAGTTAAAAAAAAACACGATAAAGAATTTGTGTTATAGATTTTACAGGTAGAGAAATCCTGGTAGTCCTCAACGTAGGGCCACAATTGAGCCCAAAATTTCTGTTGCTAAGCAAAGCAATTGATAAGTGAGTTGCACCTCATTTTACAATATTTTTGTCACAGTTGTTAAGTGAATCGTGCAGTCGTTAAGAGAATCTGGCTTTTCCTACTGACTTTGCTTGTCAGAAGCCAGCTTGGAAGAATACAAATGGCAATAGCAATAGCACTTAGACTTATATACCGCTTCATAGTGCTTTACATCTCTCTCTAAGTGGTTTACAGAGTCAGCACATTGCCCCCAACAATCTGGGTCCTCATTGTATCAAATGATGATAACATGCTGACCCCAGGACAGTGCAACTATCATCAATATATGACAGGTGCCAAACTCCCAAATTTTGATCATATGGGGATGCTGCAACAGTCACAAGTGTGAAAAACAGTCAAAAGTCACTTTTTTCAGTGCCGTTGTAACTTCAAACAGTCACTAAATGAATAGTTGTAAGTTGAGAAGTACCTGTAATCTTGGGACATATAAAGTCAGATAGACAGTGCTGCAATCCTAAAAAAATACTTTTGCTGAAAAGTATATAGTAGATCAAAGAACATTTGTAGGGGTTCTAAGAGGCTAGTGAAAAACCTCACAATTGTGTAATTGTGATAACAGCAAAAAGAATGGATATCATCACCACCATCATAAAGCTGGATATGAAAGCAAGAATCTTAATCTTAACCCTTTGCTTTTAATAAAAATGGAAGCCTCCAATAATCAGAGTAGGGATATATATCTGTAATGTCACCATGATTTGAGTAGCATTGGTACTGCTAAATTATTTTCTTCAAAGATATTTAGGGTATGTTAATTGTATCATCAGTGTTAAGTAATAATTTACATTGAGAGGCAAATTTACAAATTTGTTTGCATCTCTCTCTCTCTCTCTCTCTCTCTCTCTCTCTCTCTCTCTCTCTCTCTCTCTCTCTCTCTCTCTCTCTCTCTCTCTCTCTCTCTCTCTCTCAATATATGCATAAATATAATTGGTTCATTGGAATAAGTTAAGATGCTGAACAGTGTACATTTTTGGTTTAGCATTCCGTAAGTCGTATGGATTTACCTGGATCATATCTGTTTTTGTTGTAGAAGAACAGCACCAAAGAGTGTTTCCTTCAGAAGACATTACAGAGACTTGAACGTTATTTCTTCTTGATCATTTTCAATTATTACCTTCATGAACAGGTGAGCGTACCTCTATGAATCATCCTTGCTACAGACCAGTGACTTATAACAATCATGTTTGGCCATATATTGTCTCAAAGCCCCATCTTTTTCTTCATGGTTTGTCAAGGTATAGTTCATATGTTCAGATATTACTAAATTCCATCTCCCATTAACTCAAGGCGGTAAAGCTAATAGGGAAATTGCAGTTTGTTCTGACAACATTAGAGAATCACATCATGCCTATCCATGTTACAGTTCCTTATTCCATAGACTAGGCAGTACAGTTGAAAAATCTAGATACCTCACTCATCAAGCTTCAGGTCCATCAACCAGTTACTGTAAGTATGTGAGGCAGACCTTTAGAAGTTTGATATCAGATAACTCAGCTCCATCCGAAAGTATTTTACACAAACATGAGATAGAAGCTGCATGCTCTACCAGTGAATTGATGTGAACATGGAACTCCTCATCTTTTTTGATAGAGTGATGGTAAGACAGTCTCATAATTGCTTTTTGATGGCAATCTCTTGGATCTTGATCTGTCAGATCAAATTAATGAAAAAAGGTTGCCTTTTGTTGCCAGCATCATCACTTGAGCAAAATCCAATTGTTCTAAATTAAAATATAAATAATGTTAAATATTTGGAGACCTAATAAAAGAAAACTTGAGAACCAGTGAAACATCTGCACATAAGTGTGGCACTGTTTCCTGTTAAGTCATACAAAGAATTTGGGTAGCAACAATAAGTGAATAATACTCATTATTTGTTTCCTTGGACATTAAAATCAGATGAGACAATGAAGCTGTTGGACTCATGTCTGGATTCTTCAATGGACTGGATAAAGAAAAATAAGCTATGATTAAATTTTGATAAGATAGAGGTACTGTGGATGGATAGCCTACACTTCCAGGAATTTGGTTAAAAATGTCCAGTTCTAGATGGGGGTTGCACTCCATCAGTAGACATACAGGATTAGTATTCTTCTGGATCACCTATCGCTTGAGGTTCAGGTGTTCTCATAGCCATATGACCATTTGTGAGTGACTGATCATCTTGCCATAGTAGGACATGCTCTTGAACACAGATGATTAAACTATTGCAGAGTGTTATACATGAGGTTACTCATGAAGTTGACCCAGAAACTAAAGGTGATATAGCTTTGTAGAGACTGTATCACACCAGGGTTAATGGAACTGCAGTGACTATACATTGCCTGTGAGACTTCAAGTTTTTAATAATGATACTTAAGATCCTTAATCCTGCAGTGGATAAAGAGGCCTTCATTCTGCAGTGGATAGACAATGGCTAAATGATTATTTAAAATCCTAAATGGTTATGTATATATGTGAACATGTATAAATCAGCATGGCTTCTTGGTGGAAGTATCACAAAGTGCCTTTTCTGCTATGCTGGTCAACCAGACTGATGCCAACATTATTTTCTTTCTAGAGCTAGGTAAAGAGCTGGCTCTTTTACTATACAGCTGGAACTTAACAGCTACTGTCTTTCTATGATTAATTATTGTTCCCGAAAATCTGTGCCTCTCCATTATTAATTTGAGGTCACTACAGTTTTATTCTTTTCATATCTTAACATTTCATTTTATTTTTAACTTCTATTTAATGACTGTAACCACTCTGAGTTTCTTGAGCTATGTGGGTTGTAAATAACACCTTAGCTTTCATCTCTAAGACCTGAATCAACTTCTGAATAGACTACCAGATGAAAATCTGCTTGGCTAAACTTGGTTGAGTGCTTCCTTGCTGGGTGTGCTGTAAACTTCAGAGTGCCATCTTGTGGCCAGTGACATGTTGCCTCCCCCCCCTCACTGGTACTTGTACCGTGGAATATCCTCTTCCCTAAAATTTGTCAGGCAGCTTCTATTACATCTTTTGGATGCCCGTTAGATATCTGACTTCAGCCACACTTTCCTGATATAGAACTTAGTGGAAATGGGAGGCGATGTACTACCGGTATGTTTCTGGATGCAATTCAAGATGCTGGTTGTCACCTTTAAAGCCCTACATGGCTTGGGATTGGATTACCTGAGAGATCACCCTTTTCCAAGAGCCTCTACCCATCCCATTAGATCTAGCAGAATGGACTGCTGCAGATATCGTCAGCCAAAGAGTGCCAATTGGTGGGGACTAGAAGACAGGCTTTTTCCGCAATGGCCTCTGCTCTATGGGACCTCCTCCCTTTGGAGAATAGAATGGTTCCAACCCTGTTAGCCTTTTATAAAGCCCTAAATACCTGGCTATATTCCTGAGCCGGGGGTGCTGAATGTATAAAGGGCCCCGTTTCCTGGCTATTGTAGGGGATGACCAGGCTGAGCCCAAGGGAGGGGTCAAACGCATTATAAGTTGAGTTCCTGTGCGCCCGCAAGAGACCTATGACCATCCCACCTTGAATGCCTCTTCATTCCCCCTCATTTCCCTTGAGAGTTAATAGCTCAGATTTTGTAGGGAGCTTAATTTTGCAGTAAATTTTTCTACTCATTAGAAGTGCCTGAATCTCCTGATTTCCCCGGTAATTGACAGCTACAGTATATTGCTAACTGGCCAAGCAGTTCAGCTGTTTTGTACATTTGTTTTGGCTGTTTTATTGTTTTCTATTGTTTGAAAATGTTTCGGTGTTTTAACTGTAGCATATTTTTTGAATTACAATCAGAGTCACTGATTACAGATGAGATGGGCAGCTGTAGAAACTGAATGAAGGAATAAATACATAAATAAATAGATGCACCTCAGTGGCCTGAAGATCTTTTGATGAGTTGAAGTGATTAGTACAATTCTTGGGATCACCCCCTGTTCCTGAAATTGTCCTTTTCTTCTTTCTTCTGGGCTGGCAGTATCCCTTGGCTTTTGCTCTCAATTTCAGTAGATGGATCTGCAGGCACCCTGAGCTGTATAGACTTCAAGCCAACATGAATCTGTCAGAACTTACAATCACAGCGGAACAGATAACTAAGGGAGTACGGGTGCTGGTGAGTGCCCTGTTTTGCATCCTCTTAATCTTTGGATTTCTTTCTTAGCATTCCTTTCACAATGTCAGAATCATTGTGCCAAATAGTTCAGTTAAAAGATTAATTATAGCAATATTCTTATTGCTGAGGTTGAGCTTAGTTCAGAGCTGTTTTTTCCTCTCAGTTGCTTTGAAATTAATTTGCAATCTTCTGTATAGTCAGGTTCTTAAGATACTCCCCTGCATTTATAAAGGAAGCATATTTTTTTTTAAAAAAATGTAAGGAATAGGTTACCTCTTCCATGCTTATTTGAAGAGAACACAATAAGCTTGTGTATCTCAAAACAACAGGTTTTTTTCTTTCATGTAATATTAGCTATTACTCTCCTTCCTTTGGACTTTGCATTGGATGAAAGAAAATTGTTCCACAATAGAAATAAAAAATATTCAGTTTATACGTAAAATGAACAAAGGCTTCATACATTTATCACTGCTTTAGGTTGTGGATGAACGGTTTTCTCCAGATGTTCTTAGTACCATCAAAGACATGAACGTGGCCAATTTCCGGAGAGTTCCTAAAATGCCTGTGTATGGAATGGCTCAGCCCAACTCCAAGGTAAGTGTGGTTTCCAGAAAGAGATTTTGTTGGGACCAGGTCAATCCAAATCTGATTCCCAAACTGGATTTTAAACAGAAGCTATACTAATGCTTCTAGATTTTCCAATTTGGTACTTAATTGCAACCAGCCTGCTTTCCACTGAGGACCTGTATACTGCACGAGCTATTCCATTCCATTCCATCCCTCATGGAATCTAGCAGAATCAGTAATATATCGTAAAATAGAAGTTTTTCCGTTGAAATACTTTTCTATGATACTCCTTGAAAACAGTTGTGGAATTTTTTTCAAAGTCATAATGTTTTTTTTTCCCCACTGACTTGTCCATTATCAGAATTCTCTGTCCCATTGCCTGTCTCTACTTTGCCTCATATGGTCAAGGGTTTTCAACACATCCCTGCTCACTTGTCTGCTCAGAGATTCCTGTTCAACTAATTTCACTTCAGAGACCCTCTTATCAAGGCTGATCTGAAAGAAACAGCAGCAGCTGAAGGGTTCCCTATAGTTCTTTGATTTATTCATTTGATTTATTTGTAATAGCCTAAGGGATAGGAAGACGAGGCTTATCATCTCTAGATTTTTGTAGATAATTTCTCTGGTTTTTCTTTTTAAGACATTGTGATCTGTTCTTCTGTTTAGGCAATTGGGAATGTCTTGAACTACTTGACAGATGCAAAGAGGAAACATTCTCACATCTTATGGATTAATCTCCGTGAAGATATAGTTCTAGAAGAGAATGAACAAACCTATACCTTACGGGAAATTGGCAATCTGGAACAGCAGATAACGGTACCCGTAGCATCATCAGAACAACTAGAGGTGAGATCTTGGATACTTGGACTTCCTGCTGTTTCCTTTGCCCACTTGTGCCACTAGCAAATTTCTTACTATCCACAGAGCTCTTGATAGCATATCCAGTGAGAATGAATTCAGTGGTGAGTTATGGAGATGGTGTAGTGATGGAGAATGAGCTTTAGTAGTAGGAGCCAGTCATGCTTTGTTTGTGTTCTCCTCCTGAGTAATTCCCCATTTCCTTGTACTTACTCTTCTGCAAGTAAAAGGCGGAAGAGAAAAATCCAAAATTACTGATGTTTCCTCTTCCACAATTTTATAGTGTTAGTACATCAATCGGATGAATTCCACATTTAAAGCAGATAAATATGCTTGTGATATTTATTTCTTGACATAATAGTTTTTCTCATATCTGCATAAGTGCATCTGCCATCATCAACAATGTTTTAAACCTAAAATGAACTGGAAAATGTTTTTCTATTTTTAGAATGGTTACAGGATATGTTCTTCCTGTACAATTTACCTATGTATGGGTAGTCCTCAACTTACAACCAGAATTGGGACCAGAATTTCCACTGCTTAGCAAGGCAACTGTTAAGTGAGTTATCCCTGAATTTACGATGTTTTTGCCATGGTTGTTAAGCAAATCACTGCAATTATTAAATGAATTAGGTCTTTGTTAATCAAATCTGGCTTTCCCCGTTGACTTTGCTTGTCAGAAACCAGCTGGGAAAGTGACAGATGGTGATCACATGACCCAGGGATGCTGTTGCCAAGTGCACACATTTTGATCACATGCCTATGGGGATGCTGCAATGGCTGCTAAGTGCAAGGACCAGTAGTAAGTCACTTTTCAAATGGTTTCTAAATGAATGGTTGTAAGTTGAGGATTACCTGTATTCAGTTAGACTCTTGTCGATTCACAACATAAAGTAACAATAAAATGTTCATGGTAAAAGAAATGAAATTCATCACTCAGTAGGTGATTGGTATAATTTTGATCACAGCATGGCCTCTGAAGCAATATGACAAAGCAATCTTTGACAGTCTGATTATGAATTGGGAAGTCTGTTCCATAGCATAGATGAAGCCCTTTTCATATCATGAAAGATTCCTAACAGAATCATCTGGGATTTGATATTTAAGAATAATTCGCTATTGACATTTTACCTACTTTATTTGTAAGATGCTGAAGTGTTAAGCCAGGATTTTGTAACCCTGAATTGTTGAATAAACTTTAGTGGTCCAGTTGGCACATAACATTAAGTTCTAAAAAAAACATCATGCTAATCCAGAGGTGGGGGAATTATGACCCCTTTATGACTTGTGGACTTCAACTCCCAGAATTCCTGAGTCAGCATGGAAGTCCACAAGTCATGAAAGGGCCGTAGTTCCCCACCCCTGTGCTAATCAATAACAAAGCAACAGTCTGACTTTGTGTATGATATGGACAGTTCTGGAAAAGAGAAATCATCTTTTCACTAACCAGATATAATCATATGGAATGGATGTTCAAAGGCAGAGTGCTCTTTTATATAATGCAGGAAAATTAGGGTTAGTCAAACACTCCTTGGCATGGGAGCAGAAAAAGATAATTTCTAATTTTCCAATGTGTACTCTGGAAACAAAAGTCTTGCGAAATACAATGTTTTTGGCAATAAGTGATTAAAGACAGGCATTGATTACTGTAGAAATAATAGGCAAAGTAATTTCTTCATGTTACAGTATGTCGTTCTTCTTGGAAATAGCTGGGTGAATGCCCTTTTCTGCATTTATATATGACAACAGCCCAATCCAGTTATTCTCAAGGACCTTTATAAAAATATTTTTCCAAATTCTATGCACCCTTGTAAGGGTATGCAAGATGTGTCATGACATGTTCAGGGCAAGAAAGGACAAAAATAGGTATCATGAATACTTTTCTTCTTTCTAGTAAAGAGATGTAAAGATGCTACATAACGACGTTGTTCCTAGTCTTTTTCCTGCTTGGTTGCAAGGCCTGATTGTTTTGTACTCTTTGCTCATTGCAGTTCAGATGTTGAAGTGATCAGTGCATGATGAATTGAGGGCTTTTGTTTTTCAGCTGTTTTTTTGTAGAGCCTGAAGCTGATTTGAGGCTTAGAGGAAGTGACTAAACCTGTGGTTCTCAACTTTTGCCTCACCATGCACCCCCTTTAAATACCTTTTGTGGCCACAGATCATGGCCATGAATCCCCAAGACTTAATTCAAGATTTAAATCATAACATTTCTTCAAGCCTTCATGGACCCCCTGTAACAACATCGTGTTCCCCCCCCCCAAGTTGAAAACCACTGGACAAAACCACTCATTTAGCTGGCTTATATATATATATATATATATTTGACAGGACTTAGTTCAGCACCCTAACCATTACATCACACTAGCATAGCAGAGAGTGATAAAAATAAAAAAAAAGATTTTGATTTATGTACGTTTGATGTATATATAAGCTTTGTTAGAAACACTAACTTTGTAGATGTACAGAGATTCTAAATTGGACAGGAATCAGGCTTTTTGCCTTTTTTTCTTCATTGAATTGTTTTCCATTAATTTATGCATTGTAAGAAAGCCCAGACTCCCTGTTTGCATAACAGAGAAATACCCAACCCGCTAGTTGCTTGTGTGAATAGTTGGTTTTCTGTTTCTGTGCATCAGTGTACTCTCTAACCTGGTTCCCTCCAGATGTATTTCTATAATTCCTTTCCTGCTGGAAAGATGGGCATTGTATTCCAACCTACCTGGGGGGCACCGGGTGAAAGAAGATTAAACTTCTTGAAGATAGAACTGAAAGAGATGAATGACTCCCTTGTTTCTTTGGCACTGCTTCAGAAACTGGAATCTGTCTTGAAGAATGATCTGTTGAAATCCCAGAAACGGATTGAGGTTTATTTGGAACAGGAGAAACAGATGAAAATATTGAAATCATGCTTAACCATGCAGGAGATATTTAACCAGCACAAAAGCAATTGCCAAGGGCTGGCCTACAAACGGATCCCAGTTCCGGACTTCTGTGGTCTGAAGGAGAAGGTAAGCAAGAAATGTCACTTCTGCTGCTTGGGGTACGTGAAAAGCTGCACCTGGCAAGGTGCATTCTATATTTTAGCCGTTCTTGATATTGTTTGGGTGTATCTGTGTGTGTGAGAGAAAGAAGGAGAGACAAGGAGGTCTGTTTGGTTTTGAGATTGGTTGTTTTAACTATGCTTGTATTTCCTTTCATTCTTGAGTGTGCCCTGAGTTAGGCAGTTTCACAACTTGGTTAGTCACGGCATAAATACTATTGTGTTTCCCGGAAAACAAGACCCGGTCTTTTTTTTTTTTTTCTTCCAAAAGAGGCACCAGGTCTTATTTTCGGGGGGAGGGGGTCTTTTCCACTCAACTCATGACGGCACCAACAGCACCGCTCAGCCGGCCCACTTCTTCTTCGGCCGAAGGAGCAGCTTCATTCTGCAGTTGAGAATGAAGCTCCGGCCTGCATTTCGCAGTTAGAGGCCTTTCCGGAAGGCCTCTGCAGCTGGGTACTGAGCTACGGATTGAATCCATATCTCGGTTCTTGGCTACAGAGTCCTTCCGGAAAAGCCTCTGACTGCGAAATGTAGGGCGGAGCTCCATTCTCAGCTGCAGAATGAAGCTTCTCCTTTGGCCATGGAAGAAGTGGGCCGGCGAGGCAAGTGTCGATCCATGGGAGGCCTGGCTGCAATAGTAAGCTCCACCCCCCACCCCAGCTTGATTTTTAGGCGTGCGCCTTGCCCCAAAAGTAGGGCTTATTTTGGGGGGTAGGGCTTATATTAGGCCCACCCTTCAAATTAAGCTAGGGCTTATTTTCGGGGTAGATCTTACTTTCGGGGAAACACGGTATATAAATAAAATCTATTATGACTACTACTACTACTATAAGTACATTGGAGTCTTCTGTTGTTACTTAGTGCCTCAGAAAAAAGATGGGTCCTGTGTGTTTTATTTGAATATCGCTAATGTGTCCGTTTTTACCTAACACTTGGGTACATTCATCTCACTTCAGCAATTTCAAACGTCCACATTTTAATTCTGAGACGTCAGCTGGTGCTGCTTCTTGTTTAAGTAACCCATCTTCATGAACATAAATAGGTATGAAATTTTAAGAAAGTGGCCCAATTTGAAGGAAATTGAATGCCCTGCAATTCAATAATCAATAGTCAGAGAAGCTTAATGTAGGTGCAATCCATCATTTATTATAGGCATTGACAATTGAGATAATTTTCTGTCTATAAAAGTAAATTGAAGGGGCTGGTTTGACATGATTAACAAATGATTGTTAATTGAAATTATACATCTGTGTGATCTTATTATATACACACAAACACATTAATGATAATATTTCAAAATAGGAAATAATATGTGAAATATAATATAATATAAAATATTATAGTACTATAATAGAATGATATTATAATAATATATATAATATAATAATAATAATATTATTATAGAATAGGAAATATTCTGAAATATTTCAGAATAGAAACAGACCCAAGAAGAAGGACAGATTATTATATTTCTTAATAATTGGGAGCTATGCATATCATTTATACCCTAGATCGAGTTTTAAAGAACATGTACAATCAGTAAATAATTACAGGTAGTCCTTGATTTATCACCATAATTGAAACCAGAAATATGGTCACAAGTCATTATAGCCATAAGTCAAGGCATCCATATGACCCAAAGTGATTTTCTGACTTTTTTGCCACACTCACTAAGTGAAACCCTTCATTTTAATGGACGGTTTTTGTGAGAAGTTGGCAAAAGAACAGCAAACCACAGTCACATGACCGTGGCTTGGTCATAAACCCTGACTTACTGAAATGTAATGTGACTGCAGGGGTGTGTGTGACCATTTACAGTGGCCAGGAGTGTTTTATGGGCTATACAGCATCCGTTCCATAACTTCAAATGCTTGTAAAATGACCAGTTATAACTTGAAGAGTACTTGCACTCTTCTTAACTTCTGTGAGATCCATTTAAGTGGTTTAGAAGTTAACATAAAAGTTCCAGTTATTTTGCCATCTGAAAAAAAAAAAGAGTAGTTTGTTCACATCATCTTTGGTTTGTGTCCGTAGGACTTTGATCAGATGCTGGAAGCCATGAAGGGCGCACTGGTTGAAGACTCTCACACAGCCTTTGTGTTCAACTGTCACAGTGGCAGAGGAAGAAGTACAACAGCCATGGTTATTGCTGTCCTCATCTTTTGGCATTTCAATGTATGTACTCCTTTGACATGGGCTGGGCTGAATATGGGCTGAACAATCTAGAGCAGGGATGTCAAACTCGCAATGTCACGTGATGTATCGCGACGTATCGCAACTTTTTTTCCATTGCCGGCAATGGGATGGGCGCGGTTTCACCCACGGGCCGGCAGTTTGACACCCCTAGTCTAGAGTTATGTAGGAAGTGGGACCTCATATCTTGAATGAAATCCTACTGCAAAGGGTATCAGATCCCACATTGTTTCAAAGCTGGGTCAGGGGATTTAATTTTTCACACTACTTTGGCAGCTACATATTTGGAAAAGAAATAAATATAAAGTGTGACATTAATTTGTCCAGATGTTGGCAAACTTTGTGATCCCACTCTGAGGAACTATGTAAGCTTCCTAATCTTTCTAAAATTTATATTGGTCTCTTCATCCATCTAGAAAAGTTTGTCATGTTTGCAACTCCAGATGACCCTCCCAAAAAAGACCTTATCCTAGTTCTGATTATATTGCTCCTTGTTGAAATATGATGGCTTCCCTTTCTGGTCGAATTTGATTTTTAAAACATGGGATTTTTTTTTTTAAAAAAAAAGCAATGTGGATAATATGTATGCTCATGTTTAATTTTTGTTTTGGACCAAGATTTTAATATAAATTATCCAAGCTGGGCTAAATCAAGGCAGAGTTGTCCAGACTATTTCCTAGGAAATTGAGGTCTATGAAAATGTCCAAGATGGTCTTCAGTGAGAAAAGAATTAACAAAGATCCATAGGAAACAGCTCACTCAGCTCTGGCCAGAAGACAACTTGAGCTGTTTTTTTCAGAATGAATGAATGCTTGTTGTAGGATAAAAGCATTTTGCCTATTATCAAGTCAATTCTATCCTTAAACATGTCAGAGCCAAGCCAAAGGCGATTTTCTTTATTATGGCATAGCTAGGTGAAAGAGTTGGAATTTGGTCAAACTTGTCTTATTACTTCATCCTAACTCAGCAAACTGTTGCTAATTTGTAACAGTTTGGCAGTAAGCCAGTTTCGGTCCCTAGATTATAAGCCTGATTTATTTGGAATTTGGGCAGCATATTGAATTGCACATAATCAGAAAAATAGTGGCCATATTTCTATAGTGAATTACTCCCAGTCTTTCTGCCATTTATAAACTAAAACATCATCAGTCCTTCAGCATACCATAACAGTACTCTTTCAGCCATGCCATTATTCTAAGTGTTGTTATTGTCACCATCACATCCTAATGACTGAATGATCTTAATGCACTAAGGCCCGTTACAATCAGGTTGGTGCAAGGAACCAATTTGGACCTATCCTGGAACTAGGCCAAAGAAAAAGGGGAGAAGAAAGGACACTTGTAGCTGCAGTTTGCAGGAGCATACTCTTCTCATCTTAGACTCAAACTTTGCTAGAAAGTTTGCTATATGCACTTACGAAAATATTCCAGAATCCGGTGCAGTGCTGTGGGGGTTCCTTGGTGGAGAGGGTGGGTGTAAAATGTTTTTTTTTTGTGAGTGTGTGCTTGTTTTTGGCTCTTGAGTCAGATTGCCTAGACATGTCCCTGTAATTTTCTTGGAAATCATTTTGGAAGTGGTTTGCCATTACCTGCTTCCTAGGGCAGAGAGAAAATGACTGGCCCAAGGTCACCCAGCTGCTCTGTGCCTAAGATAGCACTAGAATTTAGGATCTCCTAGTCTGTAGTTCAGTGCCTTAACCAATACACCAGACAGGATTTCTGTCAAATGGTTTATCAGTGATCAAAAGCTTTTTGAAAGATGCAAGATGTAGTGGTTTCTTACATTCTTTCTTACAATTTCTTACATTTCTTACAAACCCGCACAGAGAGAAAAGAAGTACCCATAATTGTTGATAATCCTGGTTGTAATGTATTTCTTACATTGTATATGCCAACTTTTTAAAGGAGGAGCCACTGTTTTAGCTTTTCCATACCTTTAAAAAGGAGGCTAAGCCTGTCCTGTTGTTGCAGGGAATCCCTGAGATCACGGAGGATGAGATTGTGAGTGTGCCTGATGCCAAATACACGAAAGGAGAATTTGAGGTTGGTGCCTTCTAATACATGCTTTGTATTTTCTTAATATAATACTTTTCCAGCAGGGAGTCTTCACATTCATAAATAAATGCATTGGCTGAGTTTGAGTTTCATGTCAACCCTGCTGCTTGTGTTTTATTCAATAAAATGTATTTTAATTTAGTAGTTGGAGTGTGCATGAAACAGAAGCCAGCTTGAACAGCTTTTAACAAAAGAACCAAACCTGAAATGTTAAATTGACATGAGTTCTAAACTGGCTGTGTTCTCATAGACCAAAATTGAAATTATTTAAAGCATTCTGTCCAGTTTTTACATAGGTTTTGCTGCCCCACTTTCATAGTGACATCCTATAAATAGATTTGCACAATTCCTTTTTTTAGGCAATTGTGGGTTGCTCACATATAAAAGTATGTGGCCAGTTGCAAGGGAAGGGAAGGGAAGGGAAGGGAAGGGAAGGAAAGGAAAGGAAAGGAAAGGAAAGGAAAGATGGATTGCTGGTGCTTTTAAATGATGAATAACATTAACCTCAAAGCAAAAGATAAGAGCAGATAGAGAGTGTATGCAAGCAAAGCTTAGCAAGTTAGCCGAACTAATATATCCTTTGCATTTTTTATGCATCCTAATGCTCAGAACGAAATAATGAACAAAATGTGCACACACATGTCAAAGTCGAGTAGATGAATTACACTTAATAGCACACTAAAAGTCTTTGTGTTGACACATTAAGAGCAACATTTTTGAATTATTTGTTTGCAAAGCAAAACTTTCCATAATGCATGAAGACCCACATGCATTCTAATGGCAGCCCACCCTAAAAAGACTCCTAATATCTTTTTTGGCAAACCTTTTTTAAAATAGCCTTGTGCCAGACAGATCAACTAAAATGTGGCTTCCAGCTATCTTCCCTTTTGTGCTTAACTATTGCATTTGAGCTGCCCAAGATAAACCTGTCACATCAGGGACACAATTGATCCCAACAACTCTACTAATCAGGCTGGAAAAAGTTTGACAAGAAGCAACACAGCTACTAACCAGATAATTACAAGTAGCACCCAGAACAGGACAGGACACTTGAAAACTTGCCACTTAAAATGGCTGAGCACGTTTTGATTGAACAATTAATCGCCCCATCTCTGCTGCTGCCTCTACAGTCATAGAATAGTTGGAGGAATACGAGAGATCCCATTGAATCATGGATGTCTTCAGTGAAGTCAACCTCTGCAAGATGGCAGGTGTGGCACTGCTCGATTCTTTTGTGCATGTGTGCCATGTAAATGTACTGTACTTGTGTATGTGCACAGAGGGGACAGGTCCAGGATCATGAGATTGCATCTGCCATCTCGCAGGTGTTCACACAGTTACCATAAAAAAATGGTCCCTAAGTTGATCTTATTGAACTACAGATGAAGGTTATTGTGCAAATAGATAGTGTGGCATGTGTCTATTTTAAACATCTTCAGTAGATAAAAGGATAATACAGGTAGTCCTTAACTTACAACCATTTGTTTAGTTACCATTCGAAATTACAACGGCGCTAAAAAAGTGACTTATGACCTGTTTTCACACTTATGACCATTGCAGCATCCCTGGGGTCACGTGAACAAAATTCAGCGACTTGGCAGCTGGCGTATATTTATGACGGTGTCCCAGCATCATGTGATCCCCTTTTGCAACCTTCTCACAAGCAAAGCCAATTCACATAACAACCACCACATAACTGCAGTGATTCACTTAACAACTGAGGCAAAAAGATCTTTCAATGGGACAAAACTCACTTAACAGCTGTCTTGCTTAGCAATGGAAATTTTGAGCTCAGTTGTGGTCGTAATTTGAGGGCTACCTACCTATACTTTAAGATGAATGGATTTTAACTCCCAGAATTCCCCAATCAGCAGAGCTGAAGTTTGGGAGTTGAAGTCCACGCACCTTAAAGCTGCCAAGGTTGAGAAACACTGAGATATACATCTCAAGGCCTCTCTTTATGTTTTTTTTTTTTTTTTTTTTACAATGCAAGAAGGATATCTAAATACTAAACTTTGCCTTCATAGAGAAACTGTATTTCTTATATCTGCTGGAGACATTTTCTTTGCTGAGTGTTTAGTCCCTGTATGAGAAAAGAGACTCCAGAAGGGAAAAGCTTAATCATCAGCCATAAGGTTTGCTGTTATTTTCCAGGTGGTAATGAAAGTGGTTCAGATATTGCCAGAGGGACACCGAATGAAGAAGGAGGTTGACATGGCATTGGACACAGTGAGCGAAACCATGACACCTATGCACTACCACCTGAGAGAAATCATCATTAGTACCTACAGACAGGTAAGGTGAATCTCAGAGAGAAGAAAAATTACTGGATGTATTTCATGATTTTTTTCTGACTTCTAGTCCAATCTACTATTAAGACAACTAAGTAGATGTGGGGGTGATGTGGCTTTAGTCAGCCACGTAACTGAAATGTCATAGTGTGCTGCCATAGAAGGATCAGAAATAAGTGTGGAATGAACATCTGGAGCTTGAGAGATACACCAGGACCTCCTTCTTCTTTGATGGAAGTGGTTTTAGTAGTCCTGTTTTGGGACTTCCTAAACTGAACAAGGATTGGACTTAATGTTCCATATGATCACTCTGCTGCCCTCTTTTCTTGAGTGCCTTTGATATTTTCAAGTATGAGGATCTCTTGCATTGTGTTTCCAAGAAGAATAAGAGTAAGAATAATAACTTTATTATCACTTTGAATGTACGCTAATACATTAAAATGAAAGTTCGTTGCATACAGCTCTCAAAGGGTCACCACCTCCGATATACACTACATAAATATGACAAAAATAAATAAATAAATACAGAATTATGCACTTGCCCACATATATCATATGACACAGAGAAACAACAGTCTAGTTCAGGTTATGTATACATGTGCATGGCGAGAAAAACCAATCTTGCGAGTTTACCAGACGGATGGCATAGGGAACAAAGCTATTACAGAATCGGGTAGTCCTGCTAGAAATACTTCGAAATCTCCTCCCAGAGGGGAGCAACAGAAACAGACCATAAAGTGGGTATGTGGGGTCTCTAACAATGCTTTGAGCTCTAAGCACATAGTGCTTATAAGCAGCGTCCTGAATATCAGGAAGCGAGCTTTCTATGATCTTCTTGGTTGTCCTTACCATTCTCTGTACGGACTTTCTATCTGAGGCACTGCTGCCACCAAAGCAGACAGTGATGCAGTTAAAATGCTTTCAATTGTGACTTTATAAAAAGTGGCCAGGACAGAAGGAGAAAGATGTGCTCTCCTCATCCGACGCAGGAAATGTAGACGCTGGTTTGCCCGCTTTCATTAAGGATGAAAATGTGCAGGCTTCAGCCTCATTGCTAAAATTTTCAAGGAATGGTCTGGTTTTGTTTCATTTGGTTTTATTTCACCTAATATTGATTGATTTGTTCTAGTTGTACTAAAAAAATGTTTTTCAGCACTTCAATTCAAAAACTCAGTTTTTCATGCTTAGCCTTCCTGATGTTCCGGTTTTCACAGCGATATGTTACAGCTGGGAAAACCATGTTTTTGACAATACAGGTAGTCCTCGACTTATAACAGTTTGTTTAGTGACTGTTCAAAGTTACAATGGCACTGAAAAAAGGGACTTACGATTGTTTTTCACACTTAAGACCAGGGGTCTTCAAACTTGTGGACTTCAACTCCCAGAATTCCTCAGCCGGTGTGCCTGGCTGAGGAATTCTGGGAGTTGAAGTCCACAAGTCATAAAAGGGCCAAGTTTGAAGACCCCTGCTTAAGATCGTTGCAGCATCCCCATGATCATGTGATCAAAATTTAGGTGCTTGGTAACTGACTATGTTTATGACGGTTGCAGTGTCCCAGGGTCATGTGATCACCTTTTACAACCTTCTGACAAGCAAAGTCAATGGAAAGGCCAGATTCACTTAACAACCACATTACTAATTTAACAGCTGCAGTGATTCACCTAACAACTATGGCAAGAAAGGTCATAAAATGAAGTAAAATTCACTTAACAACTGTCTCACTTAACAACTGAAATTTTGGGCTCATTTCTAGTCGTAAGTTGAGGACTATCTGTAGATATCTTTGCTAGTTTGATGTTTCTGTATTTCAGTGTTTTTTTCCTCTAGATCATTTGTAGTCTTTAGTCCAAGAGATTTTTATTTCATGGCAACTGACACCATTCCTGGTAGTTTATGAGCCTAGGAAGGTAAAATCAGTCACCTTTTAACCCTTTTCTTTACCTCTTTTCAATTGATGGGTGGTGCTTATTGATATAATGTTAGTTTTTAAAATATTGAGCAGTGGATTGGCTTTTGAATTCTCACCTTCAACAGGATATTGCATAAGACTTCCTCGTGTTCAGCCATTGAAGTTGTTTTCATAACTGAAGTGATTGATATTTCCCTCAGATCTCCTAAATTTATTTTACATATGTTAAATGAATATGACGGCAATATAACATTGTAGTGTTCTCCTTCCCCAGTTTTGAACCATTTAATTTTTCCATGTTCTGTTCTAAATAGAGAATCAGTTTCGTGTAGTGCTTAAGGCGCCAGGCTAGAAAATAGGAGACTGTGAATTCTAGTACCGCCTTAGGCATGAAAGCTGGCTGGGTGACTTTGGGCAAGTCACGCACTCTCAGCCCATGACATCAGGCTTGGCCAACAAGCTGGTTAGTTATTTCCTGTCACAAGCAATGGATCAACACTCAGTTGATCTGAAAAAAGCCGACTCTTCACATGTGATTACCAACTGCAGCCTTCCCAGCCAGCTTTCCACAAGCAAAGTCAATGGAGGATGCCAGATTTTCTTAATGACTGCATGATTCATTTAACAGCTGCAGTGATTCGCTTAACAACCATGACAGAAAAAAACTGCAATACAATAGCAGTTTACTTAACACCCAACTTGCTTAGCAACTTAGTAACTCAAGCTCATCTTGCTAAAATGCTCATCTTTATATACGTTTCTCGTTGTTCTTTAATTTTATTCAAGAAATTTTTTCTCCTCCCCTTTTTGACTGTTATCTGACTCTTCTTGTATTTTTTTTAATGGACACATTTAGTTGGACACATTTTCCGCTGTCACTCTTGTCTTTTCCTTCAGGTACTTTCAATGTATAAGTGGACAACCATATTTATATTTCTGTGGCTTTGTCTACATCTGTAGTGTAAAGTGTGTGTAATGTGTGGAAAATACCACTAGATGTCAGGTTGGGATGCCAATATTTTCCTTGAGCTACAAATTCAGGACAGGACATTAAATCCAATTGTCACTGTGTTTGAATTTTGTCTATCCTGGTCAGAAAGGCAGGATGAACGGGTGGATAGATGGATGGATGGATGGATGACTGGGTGGGTGGGTGGATGGATGGATGGATGGATGGATGGAAGGATTTTTTTCCACTGAACTTGCATTAACCCTCTTCCATATGATGCTTTGGAAAGAAGAAAGCTGAAATTTTCCAAAATAGCAAGTATGTTCCTCATAAGCCTTCACAGGAAATAATCATGTATCCTGTAGTTATTTGGGATTTATGTCACTGAAATGAACATTGCAAGTTTATATTGTCCTGGTGCTCTTTGTTTTCATTACCAGCATTCCTAATGATCCCTAATGCTGACACTTTCAGTATTGATCCTCTGCTCTGGAAAAAAAACCACCTCATTTCTATTCTGGAATATAATAAGAATATCTCCTCTGCCCATAGTCTGGTACTTTTGCCATTCTTTGAAAAATGATCAGTGCAACAATTAGCATCCAGACATCTGAGAAGCCGATGTTCTGGATTCTCTTTTAACTCTGACATTGTCAGTCTCTAATTTGTGGTTGCTGATAGTTACAGCAGGTGTTGATTGACATAAGACATAAGACTTTGACAATGTATTTGATCGTGTGTCTTAGGGTTTTTCTTAATATGGAATAGAACACAGACACCCAGACAATACTTTTTCATATAACATTATTTTATTATACAAAATATAAATCTTAATTCTATTATCTATTTTCTATTTCTATTCTTATTTAATATATATAAAGTATTCTTATATTCTATTTCTGTGTTCTTATTCCTGTGTATATAATCTTATGGTTTTTTAAATCTTAACTATTTCTTAGTTCTTTGTATTCTAAATATTTCCCCTTTCCCCAGGTGTAGGTGGAGATGCTAAGTCTGAGAGAATGGTCAATTGTTTAGGGCAGGGGTGTCAAACTGCGGGCCGGATGCATCACACAGAAGCTGCGCCCATCCCAGCTCCAGTAAGGGGGAAAAAGTCACGATCCGTCGCGACATGTCACGTGACACATCGACCTTGATACCCCTGGTCTAGGGCTTCCTACTGAATTCATAGCAACAATCAATCTTATCTTTATGATGGGAATAGAATAGAAGAATAGAATAGAATAGAATAGAATAGAATAGAATAGAATAGAATAGAATAGAATAGAATAGAATAGAATAGAATAGAATAGAATAGAATAGAATAGAATAGAATAGAATAGAATCTAATAAGAATTGTCTGATCTCTTCTTTAAAACTTTCAGTGTTGGAGCATTCACAGCTTCTGGAGGCAAGTTGTTCCACTGATTAATTGTTCTAACTGTCAGGGAATTTCTCCTTACTTGTAGGTTGATTATCTCCTGGATTAGTTTCCATCCGTTGCTTCTTGTCCTGCCTTCAGGTGCTTTGGAGAATAGTTTGACTCCCTCTTCTTTGTGGCAACCCTTGAGATATTGGAACACTACTATCATGTCACCCCTTGTCCTTCTTTTCATTAAACTAGGCACACCCAATTCTGTTCTTTATATGTTTTAGCCTCCAGTTCTCTGATACCTTTGTTGCTCTTTGCACTCTTTCTAGAGTCTCAACATCTTTTTTACCTCGTGGTGACCAAAACTGGATGCTGTATTCCAAGTGTGGTCTTACCAAGGCATTATAAAGTGGTATATGAAAAACTAGAAGATATAAAAGATATGTACTGTTTTAAAACAACGTGTGTGTGTGTGTGTGTGTGTGTGTGTACACATATAAATACACATATATATAACAAGAATCTAAAAATCCAAAAGAGATAGAAGCATTAGAAAAGTGTAGGGAAGCACAAAATATACTAGGCGGAAGTCATGGAATTCTTGGCAACAATGGGATTTGAACCAGATATGTACTTCAATCCATCTCATAGTAAATAATTAGCACCAGGGTCCCCATGCCTTTTAATCTCTTTCTGTCATGTGGAATATTTTGTGTTCTGTTACTTGACTTTCCCTGTGTGAAAAAATGGAAATGATAAACCAATTTTAGTAGTTACTTTTAAGATTAGCTTAGGCTACCTGTCTAGAAAAACAAGCTTTGAGATTCTGCCTTGAGGGGAAAAAGGGCAATTGGGGTTAGGCTATGCTTGAGGGGTGGAAAATACTGCTGTAGACAAATAACCAGCACCTTGCCAGTTATCTTCTCTTTCCCCGTCTCTATATCTTTGTCAGGTAGATATATTTATCTTGAGGCCTTGGATTGCCAGGATCACATGCTGCCTGTGCATGATTCTAAAAGCCAGATAATAAAAACATGGTGAAGGAGTGCAGGAAAATTCATTGATTTTATTTAATTTGTTTTACCACTTGTATAGGTGCCTATTCCACACCGGTGACTCTAGGTAGTGAACAGAGGGTTAAAAGCAGACCAGATCAGAGTACACAATAGCAACAGACAGACAATATAAACATATGGGCAAGGTCTAAAATAATTCAGCATCAGCGGAGGAACACAATTTCTCTGCCATCCAAGTTAGTCCAGCGCTAAACATGTCATTACATGAAAGTTTTAAAATGTACTTAATTGGAAACAAAGGGATTCCAGCTTCATAAAGGATCTGTGCTGGAAGGTGAAGGAAAATTTTAACTATTTCCTTTTCAAGAGTTTTTAAAGAACTCTTTTTTTTCTTTTAAGTCAAAGACTTTTCTTGGCTTTTGCTTTCTTTAAAAGTATTTATAGGTAGTCCTTGACTTACAACAGTTTATTTAGTGGCCATTCAAAGTTGCAACGGAACTGAAAAAAGTGATTTATGACCATTGTTCACGCTTATGACCATTGCATAAATGTCCTACATGTTCTCTTCTGTTTTGTTTTAATTGTATTTATTTAATTTTTTGTTTTGTGCCATTAAGGCAATGTTGATTCATTAGCAACCATATACACCGATTTTTTTTCCATCTGTCCCTAACCTAGTCTCTTAAGTATTCCAATAGTGTGCTTACTGCCACTAATCTAGTCCATTAGAAAAAGGATTTTGGCTTAAAGGGTGATCTCAAATGATTTTAAATAGACAAAGAATGAATTCTAATACTGTACCTCTCCACTAGGATCTATGAATATTGGGTAGGTGAAAGGACTTTAATAAACCAGATATTTATCTAAGGTTAGCACTAATAAAACTTTCTGAAACTGGTGCCTTTCAACTTTGCGGTGACCAAATGCTAGACAGTGATGCCTATGAATTCAGAGGGCTGTGTTCTCAACACATCTGGAGGGCATCAAGTTGTGAAATGCCAACAATATTTGAAGCAGAAGGGAACAACAAGGACTTCCAGTTTTGGTTGAGTCTCTCTATGTGCCGAGATTCAAGAAGCTGTAAAGAGCTGAGCAAACAGGAGCATTGAACAGAAGTTGGAAGAAACTTTATTGGATTCCCAGCAGCGGCTCTAGCTAATGGTTGCTTCAGCTGCCTAGAGCTTTTCAGCACACCTAGAATTTTTGTTTGGACTGGGCAAATGATTTTAGTTATATTTGTGTCTGCAACTGTGCAAGAGCACCAGACCTAGAAAATGTTTACAATTTGGGATAGGTTTAAATGAAGAAGTCAACTTATGGTACTCTAGGATATTTCTTTGAGGATATTCAAAAAGAAAGACGGTGTCCAAAAAATACAGACTCTGCATGCTGTTTTTCAAAAGACATACTGAACTACACACGGCTGTGACCGATTGTATAATAGCAGAGTCCTAATTTTATTGAAAAGGTGGCCCGTCTTCACTGCGTCAGCACTGCCTTTTCATAATGTGAATAGCTATGTAAGAGACTGCAAGGCTGTTTTAGTTTCTCCTTTCTGAATTCAGCTTTTATATGAGAAGAGTTCTATGGTTGTAATTTGGGAGATCTTCATCTCCCCTTTTTGCTAGCCTCCCACAAATATAGACATAATTATACAAGAGTTTCTCATTACCAACTGTGAGCAACTCATTGGGAGGAAACCCTAAAACATAATTCATAAATAATGTCATCTGCTTCTTGTCAACTTGGATCTGAGTGTATGTAGTTGTTTAACTTTCCATTCAAAAGAGAGCAAGCTGAATAAAATGAATAATATGTTGCCTTGTTATACTATTTATAATTCACTCGCTTTTTGTAAGCAATGGTGCTATGTGTATTCTGTAGAATTCAGTTATATTTAATGGAACCAAGTCTGGATTAATATGAAATAATCACACATACTTCAGAGAAATCACAAACAAACAGACTGGAAATGGAGATGTCTCATCAAGGCAGGATCTCATCTTAGGTTTTGATCACTTCTGATCCAAAATCATACATCTGAAAAGTATCTTGAAGTTCATCAGGTGCTTTGCTCTTGAATTCTCAACAAGAGTTGCGATGTATTGATAAAATGTTTCTGACATTTAACTCATAGCAATAGATGCTGATCTCTTTGCCTCTAGAGCTCTAGGCTGTACAGTTGATGCTAAATTGCATCATGCAGTTCATATTAGTTCATTTTCTTCTTTCAGTATAACCACAGTAATCACAATGTGGGATACAAAATAGAATTAAAACCATACAATCCCAACATGCTAAAACTAGAATGATCAGCATAGAAACCAATGGGTATCAACAAAGATTCATTTAAAAACTTCTTTAAACAAATAGGTTTTAGTCTATTCACTCAAGCAAAGTGTGCAAAGTGTTTGGAATAGATAGTCCTCAACTTACAACAATTTAGTGGCTTTTTGAAATTACAATGGCACTGAAAAAAGTGACTTAATGACCGTTTTTCACACTTAGATTGTTGCAGCATCCCCATGGTCACATGATCAAAATTCAGACACTTGACAACTGACTCATATTTATGATGGTTGCAGTGTCCCAGGGTCATGTGATCATCTTTTACGACCTTCTGGCAAGTAAAATCAAAGGGGAAGCCAGATTCATTTTACATCTGTTACTAGCTTAACAGTTGCAGTGATTCACTTAACAAGCATGAAAAGAAAGATCATAAAATGGGGCAAAATTCACTTAACAACTGTTTCACTTAGCAACAAAAATTTGGGGCTCAATTATGATTGTGAGAACTACCTGTATTAACCATATGTATGCACATCTGGAGTGTGGTGGATATTGGCTCCACTATTGATGTGACTTTACCCTGTACGCTTGCTGGTGATTGTGATGTTCTTATATAAAAACAATCATTACCAAAAAACTTAAGGGCCTATAAACTTGAAATCTGCCTCATCAGATCATGGATCTCCACTGAAAACAGTGTATTTCTAATCTTGTCTTTAAAAATGTTCAATTACTTTGAGCCTAGGGGTTCAAATGTATATTCTTAGATCATCAAAGATATGTCCATGGCCAATGCCGTCTCTTCCTCCTCTCTGAATGCAGGAAGCCATTGTAGACAAAGAACAGCTAGGGTTAGGGTTAAGGTTAGGGCTGTTTTGAAGCTGACACGGCCCCTTTTTAGAGTCATGTACCCATGAACCCTCACTCCCAGAACAAGTGCATTCTGGGAAGCCAGACTCCATTTCCTTTAGCATTTGGAAGGAAGTGGAAGCAAGAATCCAGCCTAATCTGTGGCACATGGTCATCTGAGGACAAAACCCACATCCTGTACACATAGCATTGCTGGTGAGATTTAGATTTACCTTTATTTGTTAATTGTTGTGTCCACCAGCAACTCAATACTGCTTATTTTGTATTTGGGTTCTTATTATCCAAGTTTCACCATCCTGTTCCTTTAATAAAGCATCCAGATCTACACACACGGTCTGTTTTATTGGAGGATAGGTGGGTTTAGCTGCATGTCAAGCTGCACACAGACTAACGTGTAGTGAGGACAGAACAATCAGTGTACCTGAAGAGAGAAATACAGTACTCATCCGAGTACTGACATTGACATTTGACTTTATGCATAATGCTCATTCCCAGTGCGTAACTTACAGTGGCAGCATTGTTATTGTCCTCTAGAGATTCATGTGCTCATTTCATAGGTGAATCAGTGTAATATAATGGTTGATTTTCACCAGGAAATTGAGGCCTAAGTTCCATTCAGAAGGGAGCTTGCTGAATGAGTGTGGTCTATTGCTGTCTCTTAATCCAATTTATCTTATGTGGTTGTACTTCTGGAAATAAAATGAGGTAAGACCCTTCTGTGTGTTCGGTGGTTCCAAAGATAAGCTGAGATATAAAATCAAGGAGCAAAATCCACAATTGGAAATCAACATCTGCCTTACAAACCAGGCATGATGTGTGTCCAAACAGATCCCAAGCAAAAAAAAAATGCACTGCTCTTTCTATAGCTGTAAATGCTTAATATATTTTTATGTTATTTTCCTTGTAAAAGGTTTCCCACTGGGATGCATTAATAATTTTAATTCCAGCATCAATTGTATTCTGGCTTTCCTGTCAAGCACACAAACCATTTGCAAATGGGGCTGGAAAAAAAATGGGCTTTCTTAAATGCATAATTTTCATGCCTGGTGGGAACAAACAATAACATTCCAGAATGTAGTGGAAAATGTCATTTTGTGCCTGTTATTTATATTTGTGAAGATTGACTATGCTAAACATTCTGGCCTGGATTCTGAGATAAATTAGCTTAAGGATGTTTGGAAAAAGAAGGGTTGTTTTTTTTTGTCCTTCCCTCTTCTGCCACCTGTTCGCTGAATTTGAGAAAATGGGGAGTATAAATGCTAATATTTAGATGCTGCAGGGTGACACCAAAATTGAACATGGCGTGGCATGGCACGGCTTCTCAAAGCGAACACCTTTATATCAGATTCCTGTGAATGAAATTGGTATCAAAGAACCACCAACTCTGAGCTTCTACTAAACCCAATTCTTGGTGTATTGAAATGTTTTGAATTTTTTAATTATTTCCCCTATCACATCCAAGTAGAAACTTTTCATCAAGATGAGGGGTTAAGCATTTGGTGATAAGGGATTATCTCAAGGACTTGGTGTTGGGGTTGTTTAACCAACAGAAAATACGAAGGAAAAAGTTGAGGTCCCATTTAGTTCACAGTGAAGGGTATCCGTGGAATCTTCAGATGTTTGCTGTTAATGGTTATACTGATTTTGTTTCTTTTTTTTTTTTTTTACAATGACTGATCATCTTATCCCTCTTTTGAAGGCGGTGAAGTTCATTATTTAAAAAGAAGCACTAGTTTTTGAAGAATGGGTGCTGTTACAGAAAAGTAAGGCTCCGATATAGGTAGTCCTTGACTTATGACTACAATAGAGGCCACTTGGAGCTTTATCAGGATCACCTGAATATTGCAAATGGTTATGGAGCATTCTTGGAACTTCTTGGAACTGCTGAAAGGTACAACACAGTCCTTTCAGCAGTTCCAAAAAGGTTCCATATCCATTTGCACTATATTCAGGTGACCCTGAGGGCACAGATAAACCTCCAAGTGGCCTCAGCAACTCTCAAAAACAGTGCTAACGATCAGATGACTGCAAGGAATATAAATCCTTCCATTCTCCGCCATTCAGTCCGAACTGAAGAAGCTTCTTGAATGAGAAGTGAAACGTCTTCAAGGAAAAACAAAGAAAGCACCCTTGGGACATCTGGAGTCTGTCTAGTTTTAGTTGAATTACTGTAACATACCCAAATCTTTGCTGAGATCATCACATATTACTATTCCTTTGTTCTTTCTTTCTCTTTTCCCTAATATCCCGAATGGGGTTGAATGGAGCCTCAGTGAATCTTTCTTTAAGGGTTGAATAAGCTCTAACTTACATTGAAACTTTCAGCACTTTTGGAAAGTGAAGCTTGGTAGAAGATTTGTGTTTCAGTAGGGAGCTTTGCACTGGCATTCGTTGTCCAGCTAGTGGGTAAAGCATGAAAAAAGGGCACATTCCCTAAAGTACTTTGAGAATAATAGATGGGAGGGCCCCATTAGCAGGGAAGAAGGAAGGTCCTCACTTGGACCAAGATAGCTTCTAGCCCTTTCGTAGAAAGATATATATATATATATATGTGTCATAAACCCACTGGGGAGCAGTCCTCAGTGATATACAGGATTAGGTGCAAAAACTGCCCCTGTAACTATGTTGGAGAAACCTCCAAGAGACTTACAACCAGGGTGCACGAACATGAATTGGCGATTAAGAGGAAGGAACAGCACTCGCAGGTGTGGACTCACATGGCCAACTATGGCCATGAGTTCGACCTCGCCAGCGCGGAGACTTTATCCCAGGATGTCACCAAGGGAGGCCGCCTGCTCAAAGAAGCCTGGATGTCGGATAAAAACTCCATCAACCGACATATAGAGCTTGGCCCTGCGTACCAAATGTTAAAGGGGTGGGGAAGGGACCATACCAACTGGCAACACAAACGACCTGCCCACACAAGGCACAACTGGAAGGACGAGGCAACAGAAAGGAGGACTACCACAATCCCCGGAGAGAGCAACGAACCAGAAGCACACCCCACAAACAAAGCAACGCTCCAGACCCAGCGGGGCACAAAAAGGAAAGGAGGGGGCGATCGAACGTTACCAGACAAACAACCCCCAGGAACCCACATACAAGGAGACACTGGGGCGGTGAGTAAAAGAACGGAGGAAGCCTACCCCATAGGTCCCCCAGACGCACACACCCCGATCCATACAAAACAGGGGGAGCAAGACAATGAACAGGAAGGACCAGACAACCAATCTCGTGACACACACACACATGAAAGAGGGGCAGCGGAGGCTGGGAAGAGAAGGGGAACAGCAAAGATACGCCCTGCTAAAAACCAGACGATAGGGACACGACCGCGCTCAGCGACGAAGGAAACAACGAACGTGTGCAGACCACGAGATGACTATTTCCTGCGCCCCCGCACACGCGCTGAAGAAACTACACGCTCCACGGGTAGCTCAGGGACATGGAGACAGACTAATACGAACGGGACCATGGGGATGGGAGGGGGAGGAGAGAAACAAGAACGATTTGACACCCAATCCCCCGGCACAAAACGGGAGGAGCAGGAGCGATCGGACACTCGACCCCCTAACGCCAGCACACATGCCCTAAGAACAACGGCAACTGGAGGAGAGAGGATACCTGTGGAAACGGCCCCTTTAAGAACGGTGCGCCCGACGCCGAGGAGCGGACCGATGACTAGGTCGAGAGCCCGGGCGCAGAAACAGCCAGTCATATAAGAACGGACTCCCAAATTTTACGTTATATGCTCTGATGATGTCGGCAGTGTGGCCGACGAAAGCTCAGCTTTGTAAATTAAACAATCTTTGTTTTAAGATTTTTATCCCGGTGATCGTTTTTATTTATTTGCTTTATGACATGTGTTTACCTGGGATTCGGATTTTTAGCATAATTAAGAATATATATATAAAAAAAAAACCCAAACAAACCCATCCTCCTTTGTCTTTTTACTCAGCTACAAATCAGTGCGAAATGGAATTGCCATTCAGTTCACCCTAATGGAAAATGTCATATAACTCAATGGGGTGATTAATTGGGTGATGAAGACTGACTGAAGTGGGACACGCTGTGTATCATTCTTCCAGCAGCTTCACTATTTGTCCATTTTCTCTTGAAATAATGATCAACTTTTCCTTGCAACTTAGTTGGCCCCACATCTTACGGGGTGTGCCTTTGCCTGCAGACGCTGGGGCCAGGATGTTAGTGGAGCATGGTTTGTGTGGTTTCATGTGTGTATTGCCATTAGACAATTTGTAAGGAGTGTCAACTGTGGGTAGTCCTCGACTTACAACAGTTCGTTTAGTGACCATTAGTGACCATTCCAGTATCTGAGGGGCTGCCACAAGGCAGAGGGGGACAGGTTGTTCACCAGAGCACCAAAGAGAAGGACAAGAAACAATGGTTGGCAGCTGATCAAGGAGAGAAGCAACATAGAATTAAAAAGAAACTTCCTGATAGTGAGAACAATCAACCAATGGAACAGCTTACCTCCAGAAATCGTGGGCACTCCATCGTTGGAAGTTTTTAAAAAGAGACTGGGCAATCATCTGGCTGAGATGGTATAGGACCTCCTGCTTGAGCAGGGAGCTGGACTAGAAGACCTCCAAGGTCCCTTCCAGCTCCTATCCTATCCCATCCCATTCCATTCCATTCCTCATTGGATAATCTTGGTTAAGGCTTAACTAAGACTTCTTCCACCTCTCATTATAGATTGGATGAGGCGGATAAAGAAAAATCCCTTCTTTTTTAACTATACATGTTTGTGTCGACACATGGATAAAAATTCTATTCATGTATTGCCTCAATCCAACACCTTGAAAAAGATGTTCAGATACTGTGCTGTGGCAATGATTTTCCATGTGACATCTATTAATATAAAAAATGGGCTTTAAAGAGGCAGAATAGAAATAGTACTGATGCCTTTGAACTTTGGTATTGGAGAAGATACTATACGACGGATGATAAAGAAAACTAACAAATGAATTATAGGCCCAATCAACGCAGAGTTCTCACTCAAGGCACAAATGATCAGGTTTAAATTAATCATATTTCAGACACACGGTGTGAGGATCAAGCTCTTTTGAGAACTCAGTAATGGTTGGGAAAGGTGAAAGAGAGAGAAAAAAGATGATTAGCGAGATGGATGGACACAGCAGTGAGGGGTGCACCTAAAAGATCAGGTTGGGAACAGATCCTCCTGGAGAAGTATTGCCTATGTGGTTGCTAAGAGTCAACACCAACTTCTTGGCATAGAATAATTGTTTTAGTTGACCCAGCTCCACAAAGCAGAAATCATCCCCTGTGGTCTAGCCACCACATTATAATCAATTATGAGATGGAGAATATACTTAATTCCTTCATTTAACTGCTGGTTTTGGAACACAGATATATAATCTGTGCATTGTACTCATGGACATTGAAGTCAATTTTATATTGAAACGTATGATTTTGGTAGTGAATGCAGATGGTCCAGCTCTCAGAGTTGTAATTCTTGAATCAACTAAGGCAGTTTTCGGTCACATGGTATCCATACTTCTCTCTCCACATCTTCCCAGTCTGTTTCTTCCTTAAGATTTTCATGTGTAAGTCCACAGTGAAAATGGAGGAAAAACATACTCCATAGCTTTGTCTGCTGCATTGGACAACTGTTCTTCAGTTTAGAAGGGGTATTCTAGGACTGTTAGGAATTTGTCTGTAGAATGGGACTGGCAAACATTCTAACATTCAATTCCAAATATATAGCCATTGTCTCATCATCCTTTGCTCATCATCTAACACAGGGGTCCCCAACCCCCGGTCCATGGACCAGTACCGGTCCGCGGCATGCCAGCAACCGGTCCGCACCAACAAGCAAAGCCCCATCTGTGGGATGCAGGCAGCACACAAAACCACACACTCTCCGGTCCGTGGAAAAACCTTTCTCCACAGAACCAGTCCTTGGTGCCCAAAAGGTTGGGGACCTCTGATCTAACACCATCACCAAGTACACCAAACGTAACTCAACTGTACCCTAAAGGAGCATGAGGAGCAGGAGAATTTTCAGTAGCTATTCTTGCTACTTCTGAAAAGCTAAAGAGATAAAGTCTGAAGTTAAATGGGATTAGTTCATTTGTGGGAATATTATATGTTACCATAAGTATTAATGATCAAGTTTTAGGATTTGCAACCATTTAGTAACAAGTGTGATTTTTGACCCTTTGTCATGTATATAATGGCCATTAATAAATTCTTTTGTAAAAATCACTTTTGCAGCAAGCTTGACTCTGGTGACTTCATATTCATATAGTTTTTTGACAACATTATATAACAGATTTTCTATCTCCTGTTTCTGAGATGCTTGTTTTTTTTAATTAGTACCCAGTTCAGTTTACAGTCTTCAGATTCCTTGGCAGTTTCCCGTCCAGGTAACTAACCAGGTATAATCTTGTTTAGCTTCCAAGGCCAGACAAAATCACAAAGTTTTTTTTCCACCTGTTAAGACATCTTTAGAAAATTACTGTACCACATAATCTTGTAAAATCTTATCCTTAAAGAAGCTTTTACGTGTCAAGATCTTCAGCTGCATATGGCTTTCCAACTGATAATGGGAAATTGTCTTCTTAATTATTACATAGTTTTGTAATTAATCCCCATCCCATTTCTCTCGTGTGTAAGATTCAAGAGTAAAAAAGTGACTTGAAAGCAAATAATATAACAAGTGTGATTCATAACATATGGAATCTGAGTACAGTATATGCATTTCACTTGATCAAAATCAAACTGAGGTGGCACCATCACTGGGTTATTATAGATGTTACTAAAATTAATATTTTGTTATGTCTGGGTTGTCTAAATCTATCGCCCTTGGAATTCACATGTTAAATGTTATTTCTTGTGAGCTCAGTTTTGTAGTGTTAGAATTCCCAGACATTGTGTGGTACTTGAAGCTAATTCCTTAAATATGGATTGATGGGTTCCTTGGATATACACACATGTGTGCAAATGAATGCATATAAGCATAAAATGCAAGCAATAGTAAGCTTAAAAATAAAACATGTCTGGCTACAGGAAAGCCTTCTCTTTTACAACATACCATCTTACTGTTTCAAATGCTTAGAAGAATTCAATGTGAAAAATGTCAGTGATCATTTTTAAAATAAGGGACCTTCAAATAGTCAACTATTCTATTTTAACTTGCTGTGTAGATATAGTCAAAGGAGAACCCTCTTATTATAGACCAAAAGTGTCCTACTTGCTACTGTGATCAATAGCTTGCAGATGTTCTGCCTGAAAAGAACAGGATGGGGCTAAACACTCATTTATCAGAATAATAGAGTTGAAAGAGACCTTGGAGGTCTTGTAGTCCACTCCCCTCTCATTCTGGATAAGTGGCTGTCTAATCTCTTCCAAAAAACCTCCAGTTATTATGCATCTACAACTTCTGAAGGCAACCCGTTTATCAAGCGCCAGTGAAATCAGGAGATTCAGGCTGTTCAAATGAGTATAAAGATTTATTGCAAGCTTAAGCTCTCCACAAGAATCTGACCAACAGTCAAAGGAAATGAGATGAGAGAGGCATTCAAGGTAGGCTGGACTTAGATCTCTTGGGCACGCAGGGACTCATGACTTATGACTCATTTGACTCCTCCCTCTGGCTAGCCTGGTCATCTCCTACACCCGTGGTGGCGAACCTATGGCACGCGTGCCATAGGTGGCACGTAGAGCCCTCTCTGCGGGCACGCACACCGTCGCCCCAGTCCTAGGCCTTCAGCTGGGTTTTATAAAACCTTTTCGCTTTAGGCCTCCCCCGCCATGTGCAAAAAAAAAAAGTTCAATCAATCAATCAATTTTAACTTCTCACGGGGAAAAAAAAAGATCTCGCAAAGTTGGAATTGATTGATTGAACTTTTTAGTCCCATCCAGTCTGCCGTTATCACGAAGCCACACCCACCCAATGGGCCACGCCCACCCGGCACCCGACGATACATAAGTGAGTTTTGGGTTGCACTTTGGGCACTCGGTCTCTAAAAGGTTTGCCATCACTGTCCTACACCGTTCCACTGATTAATAGTTAGCATTAAACAGAGTGTAAAATTTCAAAGGAAATGTCCTGGGATTCTTAAACCACATTTATGCGATTTTTCCTGGAATTCAAGATTGCTCTAGTACAGGGGTGTCAAACTCGCAACGTCACGTGACGTGTCGCAATGTATCGTGACTTTTTTCCCATTGCTGGCAATGGGGTGGGCACGGTTTCGGCATGACGCATCCGGCCCATGGGCCAGCAGTTTGACACACCTGCTCTAGTAGAATGTGCCTAGAGCTCAGAAACAACACCAGCAAGGTGCCTCTTAAGAATTAAAACATTCAGATTGACAGTCTAAAGTAGCAGATGAGCGCAGGTTGAACTTTAGAAGAACAGATGCTCTGTCACTTTCACCTTGTAAATTAAAACAGTATTTGTTCCTAAAAGAACCCTAAGTACTTGTTCCTAAGAGAATGTCCAGAGGAACAAGTACTGTTTTAATTTACAAGGTGAAAGTGACAGAGCATAAAGTTCAACCTGCGCTCATCTGCTACTTTGGACTGTCAATTTGAATGTTGTAATTCTTAGAGGCACCTTGCTGGTGTTGTTTCTGAGATCTAGGCACATTCTACTAGAGCAATCTTGAATTCCAAGAAAAATCACATAAATGTGGTTTAAGAATAACTGCCTTCCAAGCAGCCCATTAATACTTGCCTTGAAATGAATCCAGTAAGTTTTTCCATACATGGCTGCTGAGACATTTTCATAGAGCAGATTTTCATAGGTAATTAAACATTATAACTTCAGAAGTCTTTACCATAATTGGATACTAGGCCAAAAGAGAGAATGGAACTGTTGAAGCATCCAGACAGGATTTTATTTTGGATTAAGCACACATATGTGGAAATATAACTTGTTCACATGTACGCAAGGATCTTTTTCATGCTGTGACTGTCGGATTGGAGCAGGGCATCCAGTCACAGCATATAACTATTCAGTGGGGTTTAGACACGGAGAGAAAGTTGTTTGCTCTCTTTATGTTGATCTGCTTGACTTTCGGAAAGCAATACGAATGGATGTCTGCTTGCAAACCTGCTGAAATGTGTGATTTAAAAACCAGACAGAATTCTGGCAAATAGACATGACAGTGGAAGTAGGAGATGGCAGATGCTTTAAATAGGAAACCGCGTAGTAAGATCAGGTTGCTACAAAATAATGAATTCAGTATCTTCTGATTCTTTCTGATCTTCTGGCAGTTCCCCACAGGTCCATTAGGTTTTCAGCAAGAGAGATCACAGAATACTTCCGCCTTGTCTTGTAAGGCTGCAGCTGGGCACAGATATTTCTGAAGGTTACGGATATTGCACGGGTGTTGAAATAGAATTAAATGTCTCTGATGTATCTGGGCTGTTACCTGGCTGGGTAGCTGCTGTTGGGCCCATTTTCCAGCAGAGAAATCTGATTCTAGAATAGGTCATTCTAGTACCATTTGAAGACTTCTGAGGCTTGTGAGTTATATTTGACTCCATTTCTTTCTTCCACTTAATATTTATGATCCAAAGAAAGCAGCTGTTTGAAAAATTCTGATCTTAATGTGATTGGAAAGGCAACTGGCTGATTTAATTATTCCCCAGCCATGCCATGAACTCCTTTTGGGCGTAACAAAGGAAGCAAATGAAAGATCCCTGTTTTAGTTTGCATTGAAACTGTATAATTGTACAGGTGACCCTTGCTTAAACGCTTGCTCTGGGAGCGTTCCAACTTAACAACGGTGCTGAACAAGTGGTGGTTATAACGACTCCTCATATTTACATTGGTTGTATCATTTCATTGGTCAAATGTTCAGAATGTTTTCCACTAAGCCAACTGGTTACATGACGTTGTGCTTTAATACCATCACTGATCAATGGAAATTCCAGTCCCAGTTTCCCTTGTTAAGTGAGGATGACCTGTCCTGTGTCTCTCCACTGATATGATTGAATTACTTCATTGTAGCAGGAGCAACATTCAACAAAATGGAGATTGGTGCTTCCCACAAAGACTTTGACTCTTCTCTGTGCAGGTCAATTTTCATCCTCACACACACTCTAAGCCAGGGCTTTTCAACCAGTGGTACGGGTACCACCTGTGGTACATTGGCACCTGGCAGGTGGTACGCGACCATCCTAGAAAAGTAGCGGGGAAGGGAATGAGCTGAACCGCTGGCAGCACCACACAAGCCTGAGCGAGAGATGGCTGGAGCTGTAGGGCTGTCAGGGCTCAGCGGAAGCGCTAGGATCAGTGCCGCTTTCCAGCTGATCGGCGCTTCGGGGCTGTCAGAGCTCAGTGGAAGAGCCAGGATCAGTGCCAGGCTCCAGCTGGAGCTCGGCGCTGATCCTGGTGCTTCTCCTGAGCCCTGAAGAAGCACCAATCAGCTGGAAAGCAGCACTGATCCTGGCGCTTCTGCTGAGCCCAGAAGAAGCACCGATCAGCTGGAATGTTGTAGCATCTCCAGGGTCTTGTGATTTACATTCAGATGCTTGGCAACTGATTCATATTTATGATGGTCACAGTGTCCCAGGGTCATGTGAAGTGACCAAAACCTGCTGCAACAACCCAGCAGACGGGGGGAATAAAAACCAAACACCCCCCCAACCCACCCCCGCTGCCAATCCTCAACAGAAACGCTCACAACAATGAAAACCTTGGACAGGAGGAAGAGCGCTGCCGGGCGGGCAGGCAGGTGTCTTGCTCGGCTGTGGCTTGGGGGGCACTTTTTTCAGTGCCATTGTAACTTCAAACAGTCACTAAGCAAACTGTTGTAAGTCGAGGACTACCTGTACTTTATCACTTCCTTTTTTTTTTTTTTTTTGGTCATCAAGTTTTTGACACCTTGCTAGGCGACTAGTGGTACTTGGATGTTGCCATATCCTAAGAGTGGTACAATGGGTGAAAAGGTTGAAAAGCCCTGCTCTAAGCAAACCTGTTGAATAACGTGCTGTGAATTCCGATTTGGCAAAAGCCCAATGCTGCTTGAAATGAGTGCAAACTTAATTCAGAAAAAGAAAAGTGCACCTCCATCATCAGTGTTTGGTGAAAAGCGACCAAGGAGAAACTTCCCACTTTGTACACATGTTCCTGCTTAATGGACCACCATCGCTCTGGCTCTTAGAAAGGAATAGCGGTCTTTTTCTATTTTTGTTTCTAAAAATCTGCCTACTTTTGATGGCTTAGAAGTGGGAGTAAGCCCAACTGAGTTGAGTGAGTTTAGCTCCAAGGTAAGCGGGCACAGCTTTGTAGGCTTAGCCTGGCCATTTCTAGACAAGGAACTCATTGTGCTATGGCTTGCCTTATTTGTTGATTTTTATGAAGGCTCCAGATGGCCTTTTCCCATTTGTGAATCCCCTTTGTCTTCCCACCCTTCCTTCCACCCTTTCTCCTACTGCAAGACATCCTTGAAAGAGAGAAAGGTGGAGTGGCTCCATTTAATACCTTTTGTCTGGCAGTGTTGATGCCATCTGTTTGAAGGCCCCCTTTCCCAGATAATTGCATTATTTTCCCAAGCTTCCGGCCTCTTTCTTCTTCGCTTTCGTTCTATTCTATAAAGCTTTAATTGCTAATTTCTACTTATAGCAAAGTGGTTACTTTGAGCTGGAGGCTGGGTGGTGTTTACATTCATCCTGAAACTATGAATACGAACACAGCTACGCCGCTGCTGTTGTCTACCTCAGTGATTGCTGTTGTGTGGTCATGACTCAACTGAGGTCAAAGCAGGGACAGAAGAGAGGATAAGGCTAATTCTTGGTTGCTAAAGTTTTTCAGGAAGAGCAGTACTATATAAAACAAGGGTTCAATTTATAGCTCGAAATCTCAACTGCCTATTCCTGGTTCTCCCCTTCCTGCCCCTTCCACATTTATAAAAAAGTTGATGTTTGCAACATTTTTTTTTTCTATTTTGGGGGTCTCGGTGTCTAAATAAAGAAAGTTTTAGCACGGAGCACAATTTAATGGGAACTTGGAAGACCAAATTTAAATGTGACCCGGGGTTAGATCCTTTCCTAAAGTTGCTGGTTTTGCCAACAGGAGCTGCTTTATTATTAGTTACTGAGGAAAGAGGAGGTTAAGGAAGGAACGTTGCTCAAAGGATGCTAACCCTGGGTGGTTGTGGGATTATAATGCTTCTTTGGAGGTTCTAGCAGGAGAGTGCAGCTATCATATACCCTTCGTAGAAGATCAGTATACTCCTTCTATCTGGGATGGTTGTCCTCTTTCACTGAAGGAGACACCCCCCAGTTAGCCATATTAGCTGAATCAGTCCTGGCAATCAACGAAGGGACAGATGTCGCAGCCAAGATCCCCCTCACATCTGACTTTAATGCTTAGAAGTCTCCTTACTACATTAGCCCAGCCTGAAGGAGAGTCTTCCTTGCCTTCAGGTACATGCAGTTAATGCACACAGTGTGGCTTTTAGGTTTCAGAGATGTGGCACTTGGCGCTTTCCCCCAGAAAATCTGGTCCATTTTCTCCACTTTAGAATTGTGGATTGGCTCCTGTCAGTGGACTTTGGGAGTTGGTCTTCACGTTTGAAGGGGTGTGCAGACTGGGGTAGCAGGATCCAGTCTGGGTCGGTCACCGGGACCAGAGGTTTAGTCTTCTGAGCTTTCGAACTCGTTCTAGAGCCTATCCTCAGGGACTTTCTCTCTCACCAGAATGTGTGCTTTGGGCTATTCCATGCATAGAATTTATGGGTTGTGTGGTTCCGTGTGGCTTTTTAATTGTTGGCCGGCTATTAGGTCTTCGGCTGTTTTTTTCTTTGTGCTACCAAGTCCTCAGCTCCTAATTACTTGATAAGCTGGTGGTAAATCAGTATCTCTGTTGACCAACAAGGGGACTGGACTCCAAGGAATGAGTTCCAGCAGGAGTCCAAAAACATGGAAGACTAAGCCTCTGGTCCCGTGACCAACCCAGACTGGATTCTGCAGCATTATCCTGGGACCTGTATATTTGCCTTCATTCATGAGACTGGGGTAGACTGATGGAGAAGCTTGCAAACTGTTTCCAGAATGGGGCATTTAATATGGACAGATATTAAAATAGTGTGGGAAGAAAAGTCTTCATCCTGGTTCATCCAAGCCGGGAATAAATAAAACAACATGGCGACTGCTTTGGGAAGAAGGTGACAGTTTATTGAAGAGCCAGAAAGATGGTTCTTGCAGGAAGGAGGGAGAAATCAAGGAGAAGGACTGAGCACATGTGGAGTAGGTTTTTATACCCTCTGAAAGCCTTTTGTTTGGAAGTTTCCTGTTCCTGTGGCATGAACTTGGAGGCTATTTCCTGTGTCACGTATTCTGACCTGAGTTTAGGTGTGCCTCTCTGGTATTCTTGATGGTAATGGGTTAGTCATATTATGTCCCATCTCAGGTGGGGTATGCAGATTTTAGGTCTTTTGTCTTCTTGATTTCCTAGCTGGCTCCAGCTTTCTGATGGTTACATCTGCATTTGTATAGGGCTGGCTCCTGCTTGGGACAGAGATTTGGGGGCAGGGTTGGCTTCTGCTTTTAAAATTCCTTTTGAGGAAATATATTTTTCTGCCCTTTTAATATTTCCTTCTCTGAGGGGCTGACTTCCCACAATAGCAAGGTTGAACCAAGTCTGAAAGTAATTGTTTTCAAGAATCACTCTGACCTTGGTCTGCAGGAATGTAGTTTTCCTGGGGCAGAAGGATTCAGGATTCAAAGGAAATGGACAAACATTCCTGATCTAGGGAACTTTCATACATTCAACTTGGTTCATTTCTCCCTCCCTGCCCCCCCAAAAGAAATTAAACGTGTTAGTGCCATCCCACCACAATACCAATGCTTCCCTTGATCGTTTCAGTTGATCAGTGTGAGAATGCCAAAATCAGCATCTGGCTAGAGGTGTGCCCTTGCTTAACAGAAGATCTTCTGAGCAGCTGTGGTGCTATTAGAAAGCAAAGGGGTGATATCAGTCCCAGCTTAGCCTCTTTGCAGTGGAGTGTAGTTTTGATTTAGTGTTTCAGATACAAAACATTTAAATGTTTGTGCCATTCTTCATGATAGATGTGTTCTTAGCTTTTATGGAATGTGTCAAGCTTTTTGGCAGTAAACTACATCTGAAAATGCACAATTCTCACAGCGTCTTTTTCACTAAGATTTATTGAGAAAATTCAGTTCTGCAACTGAGCCATTTCCTTTCTGGAACCTATATATCTCTGTATAAAATATGGTGGCTTCTTTTTGTCTTTCTAACTGCCTTCCTTTGATCTAATGGAGATTTTTTTTTCCCACTGATACCAGGGATATTTTGAGTTGTCTGTTCACATAGTGCTTCTGAACAGTGGTGGGATTCAAATATGTGAACAACCGGTTCTCTGTGTGGATGCCGCTTCCTGAAGTCCATTCTGGGCCTAGGCAACAAAAAATTAGCTACCGGTTCTGCCGAAGTGGTGCGAACCGGCTGAATCCCACCACTGGTTCTGGATTATCACTTTACAAATCCATTCCTCTATATGGTGTGACATATTTACCATGCTTTTATCTCACTCAACTTTTGGCACAAATTTTAGTTTTATAGATTGTTAAAATTTATAAGAGGTCATGTCATACCAAGTTGAATCTAGGAACAGTTCTTCCAATTGAATGTTTGACTTGACACTCCTATAAAAATCAGGATTATATCTGAAATTTCATGCAAAACGTGTGTTGCATTACTTCTGAACTGCGAATCTTTCAGATACATTACACATGTGTAGTATGAGTATGTGTGTATATGCATGTATGTATGCATTCATGTATGAAATCTCCGTCAAGTTAAACTTAATCCATTGACATGACCATTTTGGCAACAATGTGGACATGGTCTGCCATTGCTGAATGGTGGGATTTATTTATTTATTTTTTTAATTCATCCTGGTACTGTCTCATCCAAGCTTTAATCAAGTCTAACCAAACTTTGCTTTTGACATCAACCATAGTTGACTAGGTGCTAAAGAACCACTTTGAGAGCTCACTCCATCTACTCTATAGCTTTTGATCAGGAAATAATCCCCACAATTGTATCTCAGCTGTTACAATCAAGTTTTGATTTTTTTTCATACTCTTTGTTAAAATGCAAGTCAAGTCTGCCCATCTGAATTGAAGGACATCTGATTCTCACCATTGAAGCCTTTTAAAATTACTGATTTCAGGGGAAAACTGCAAAGGAGGAAGCAGAGACGCAGACCTTACAGCTAAGGAGCCTGCAATTCTTGGAACGTTATATTTATCTCATTCTGTTCAACGCGTATCTTCACTTGACAAAAAAAGACTCCTGGGAGAAACCTTTCAGCGTCTGGATGCATGAGGTCAGTAGTCTTAAATACAACTGATAGCACTTGGATAACATTTTGTAGATTTTTTATTTTGATGAGTAATGCTAATTTTAGTGAATGGGGAAGTCAAGGAAGGCAGGAAATGAATATTCCTGTACATGAAGATGAATTTGCTCTCAACAGGAATCATGATCTATTTCTCTTTGTCACAGTTTTAAGTAGTGCCCTTAATCACATAGTTTCTGGATGCAGTTTTTCAGATCAAAATTTGTTGAGATGCATATATTGTTTGCACATTTTACAAAGCAGTATACTATTCTCCCTGGATCCTTAAATAAATAACTAATAGGATGCAGTGAGGATCTGGATCTGAAAATCAGTATATCAAAGACCAAGTAATAGGGAAAGTGGTGTGAACTTGAAACGTAAACATAAATAGCCAAAAAAATGAAAGCAAGTGGATTAATTTTCATACCTTGGTGTTATAGTAATTAAAGATAGGAAACTGGGGAAGAAGCACCAGCTGCTGATAGAATAGTTGGTAATATGTGCTCTGTTACGAGAAAGAATTTTGTCAAGAGAATAAAAAATGCCAGTAATATATTTCATTAATATTTTCATTAAGTTGTATGCATTGGGAAGAAGTGTGTGTTGAAAAATAGGAAGAGAATGGGTCAAGAATGAAGGGAGGTGAATTAATATGACTGGAAAACACAAGTAGGTAACAGGTACAAAAGAAGTATATTAAAGTGGTTTAATCCAGGGGTCCCCAACCTGTGGGCCACAGCCTATTGGCCACTGGTCCGCATGAGTGGCTGGCCGGTGGGCTTGTGTGTGCGCATAGTCCCATTCGCATGAGCATTGCTGCGAGCATCACAGGCATTCGCGGCCCCAGTTATGTCAGTGCTCATGGCCCCACTCGCACGACTAACGGGTGTTTGTGTGCATGCATGCGCACAAGCATGCGTTCACCTCCTCCAAAAAACCATCCCTTCTTTCCCCTGTCCCCCTGCTCTGGGCCTCCAGGAGAACTCTGGTTTAATCATATAGAGCAGAGGTCCCCAACCTTTTGGGCACCAGGGACCGGTTATGTGGAGAGAGGTTTTTCCGTGGACCGAAGGGGGCGTGGTTTTGTGTGCTGCCTGTATCCTGTGGATAGGGTTTTCCTTGTTTGTGCGGACCGGTTGCTGGCATGCCACGGCCTGGAACTGGTCCATGGACCGGGGGTTGGGGACCCCTGATATAGAGAGTATGAATGAGGATGGAATTGTGGTATGAAGAGTGAATGTTTCAGGAGGAAAGGAAGGATTGGATAATCTGTGATTGGATGGAATTGATGAGCTGAGACGTTTAAAAGCCAAAAAGCAATTACTATATGAATCAAAGTATCAATACAACAGAAGCAAGGATGATTTGCTAGGATGGAAAGAGATGGAAAAGATGTGGTGTGCACTGTTGTAAGCTAATTCCTTCTTCCTTTAGTTTCTTTTGCTTATTACTTTGTACTCGTTTTTCATAATGTTTCTTATGACCAAGGAAACAGAGCAGTGGATATGCATATCTGTACCACAATGCAGTTGAATGTCCATAAACAAGCGGAAGAAGAAAGAACCAGCAGCACCTGGGGTTTGTTCCTTGGTTAGAGGAAAGTCATGGGTATGCCATGATTGTTGGGACTGGGAAGACAGTATAGAAAGGCCAAGAAAGCAGTTGACAAGAGAGTGGTTAAAGTATGCATTAGGTGGATCAGTGCCTCCAGATTGGCAGGATTTAATGGGGCTGTCCGAGCATGTCTTGGAGCATCTCGCGGGAACTTGACAGCTTCTGGGTTTTAGGTTCGCAAGTAGACTCTCCATGCTTGTAGATATGCCTTGCTGGATTTGGCATTTTAGTCCACTCATCGTCCTTCCCAAGGACCTGGGATAGGCAGATGTTGTTTAATAAATTAAAGGTACTGTATTGTGGCAGGATGTACAGTAAATTGTTCCAAGTAAAGCTGACTTTTGCAATTGATTATTCCAGTCATTCTACTTCTATTTACAGTTCTTTTATTTTGTGATTTTTTGTCCAGTTCTTTCTCTTTTCTTCTGTCTCCAGGTATTGCAATGTCCACTATCCAAACTTTTTTTCTCTTTCTTATTGACAGTTGTTAAGTCTGGGGTGTCGTGCGGCAGACGCTTGCTTTTTGAATTCTAAGGTCCCAGAATACTTTAGCTTCTTCATTTTTTATGACTTCATCTCTTTTTTGGTCCCATCAATTCTTGCTTGCAGACAAGTAGTATTTCTTGCAGATATTCCAATGCACTGTTGTTATTGTTGCTCTTGCCATGCCTTTGTTTATAACCAGTTTATGCAGTCTTCTTGCAAGAGCTGGCTAGGTGGTCTACCATTTCTTCAGCTTCTTTGCAACACTTGTTGTCTTCTCAATTCTGATTTTATATGCATTTGTTTTTAAGGCTTGGTCTTGCACAGCCAGAATTAGCCTCTCTGTCTTTTTTTTTCAACTTTCCTGCTCTTAGCCATTGCCAGGTTTTGTTGTTTCTTTGTTTGCTTTTGTGCAGGGGTCCTCAAACTTGACCACTCTAAGACTTGTGGACTTCAACTCCCAGAATTCCCCAGCCAGCATTGCTGGAGTTGAAGTCCACAAGTCTTACAGTGGCCAAGTTTGAGGACCCATGCTCTTATGCTTTAACTGACATTTAAAACAGGGGTCTTGGTGCTTGAGTATAATGTTCTATATGCTCTGTGATCCTGCCATACAGCAATATAGTTTTTCATCAATGAGATAGCCGAATAATTACTATTGACCATTGGCTTATATTAAAAATGGCCTGCTATAAAGACTTTTGGACTTTTACAAGGACCACCAACCTTTCCTTTTTTTAAATGTACATATATGTACAGTGTGGAACAGTAGGGTGACAAACTTTTACAGGAACAGCTTTTTATAGTCTTGATTTTTTGTTTCCAAATGTACATGCCTGCTCTCTTAATCCGAATCATTGCTCATAGCTGCTTGTAGCTTTCAAAGAGATCCTTCACAGGCCTGAAGAAAGATCCTGGGTTCCATCCCCCGTCACTTTGAACATTATTGTTATGGCAGAATGCATTATCCTTGCATTCCTTGTAGATTCATTCCCATGAACAACAGCTGTTCTTGTAAACTGTTGATGATGTTCATTACGTCTCAGAGTATCTTTATTGAGTAAGCCTCTGTGGCAAAGAGCAACGGCTAAGCCAAGTGGCTTCAGAGGACCAGGAACTGTCCAGAGCTTCTGACCACAAGCCAGAAATTTTAGCAGCTGTGGACGGGCAAGGGGATAACTATTTTTGAAGCATGGCCATTTTAATGAGAGTGATGGGGGACAATTGGTGGGTTACAGTTTCCTTATTCCTAACTGTTTGATGTCTGCAGCCCTTGCTCTCTTTGGGAAAATGGCTAAACCTCTTTGCCTGATATACCAGCTGAAAGGATTCAGCTAAGTTCTTGCAATAATGCTGTCCCAGGGTTCAGCTGCAATCCCTAATTTTAAAGAAAGCATACAGTATAACAGGGGTGTCAAACTGCCGGCCCGCGGGCTGGATGCATCATAGCGAAACCACGCCAGTAGGGAAGTAGGGAATATGCTTTGTTTTTCTTTGTGATAACTACAAGTGAGCTGTTAATAACTGATTAAGCAGCACCTTACTATAGTGTGTGCTTTAACCCCTTAGTTTTCCATGCTCTGAATCACCTTGCCAATTGGAAAAGAGCACTTTGAATGGTTCACTGTTCCACTTGGCCAAACTCCATAGAAAAATGATTTAACAAGTGTGCTAACATAATGTAAATCCCAGCATGGAAATTTTGGGAGGTGTATTCCTGACACACCTAGACAGCACCAGGCTAAAGACCGCCAAGTTGTTACTTGATAAATGGTGATGAAATATATCCCTTCATTTAAAGTGATACTTCTTGGGACAAAGTTCAATCCTGTCCATCACAGGACAAGAAACAACATGTGTACAACAGTTTTGGGGGGAAACTAGTACAGACCACAGATAAGTGTTGTTTGACTCCTTTTATTGTACCAAATCCTCCAGAAAGAAAGAAAGAAAATTAAAGTTATCTCTTATTTCCAGGATTTTTCTATAACTCCTATAGACTCTTACCCAGGGGTCTTCAAACTTGGCCCTTTTATGACTTGTGGACTTCAACTCCCAGAATTCCTCAGGCTGAGGAATTCTGGGAGTTAAAGTCCACAAGTCATAAAAGGGCCAAGTTTGAAGACCCCTGCTCTTACTTATATCTATCTTCTGTTTCCTTGTTTGTGTGTATATATTTTATATCTATGCATTTCTGTGTATCTTATTTTCATAGATTTTTATGGCTTTCTGTGTTCTTAAGTCATGCCTCATTGCCATGGATTCCTATGAATTTTGATTTCTTTTCATCCTTTCTTATGTTTAATCTTCTATAGAAAGGGTTGATGTGTTAATTTTTAGACTTGGCTACCCCTCTCTTTGGCTGGTCTCCCAACTGTGGAAGGCAAAGAAACTGCTTGTTTGTCTGTTGTTTCAACCTCAGACCTTTAGCTATCCCAGGTTTGGCTGTCTTGATTCTGAGCTAGTGTTTTGTAGTGGTGGAGGACATTCTTTGCATGCCAACGTTTTTAGGTTTAATCCGGTACTTCTCCAGAAAACAGCCGAAACTGTAGAGAATCATTTTCCAGCAACGTAGACAGTACAGAGCCAGGTGGCTTAATTGTGAGATTCCATAGAAAGCAGCCTTCTATGTCCTTAACTTTTCCTAATCAAGGTAACAGATTTGTTCAAGAATATCAGGATAGCTGCCCAACAAGAGAAGCCCGTCTACCCCCAAGTGAAAAGGACATGGGACACTGTAAAGGTTAAATGAAAGGAAATTTGAAAGTTATATACTGTGAAATATAGCAGAAGCATCCAAGCTCTTACCAACATTGTGATAGGAGTTCCAGAGAATTGTTGCCTCAGAATGAATCATTCAGACAGAAAGCTGAGGGGCCTCATGACATTTATTTTAGTTATGTTTTAAAGCTACTGTTTACTTGCTTGAATAGAAACACTTTCTGCTGGAAGGAAGCCATTTATTTCTAGTCTCTTATACCTCTATCTCTGTCCTGTTCTTCCCACCAGACATTTCCATTTGGGGCTTCTTCTGATTACATTCTCAATTTATCCTCCATTGGCCCTATGCTTCGGTGTCTATGCCTCCCACACAATGGCCCCTCCCTGTTTTCTCTAGAATCCCCCAAAATTGCTTTCATATGCTTTCCCTCCTGTCAATCTTTTTAAGGCATCCCTGGCTGTCACATCCAAAATCTAATTTTGTCCTGGAAAGAAAGAATTGTGGTTTGTCCACAAATGAACTCTTTGGTGTTTCAGTGTCTCCTTTCCTATTGTTTCACCGTATGGCTTAGAAAATGCAAAATACCTTACACAAACTTGCTAGCTCTTGTTTGAAAGCTAACTTCTGTTGCTATTGCTATCCTACGCTTTTCTTTTCCTTTTGTGTTCCACAAAAAGTACTAACAGAAAAGATAATAAAAAATAACCTGGATGCCAAAATAACATGCATTGTATTATGTCAAAAGAGCCACTTCCTCAGCACAGTGTAAATACGTTTCTTGAATCTACAACTCTGTCTTTTCAACGTTGAACAATAATATTTGCTTAATAAATCTGTATAACAGTAAGTACCAACATTTTAGTAAAATTAAACCATAATGATCTTTGTAAAACTACTTTAGCAATCAGATGTCAAACCAAAACAGAGTATTAGTAAAATAAGCCAAAACCGCATTCAAGTATCTTCTCATCCATTTTGCGTTTGTAACATAATAAAATTGACCAGCCCTTTAAAAACATCTGGTGACTCCATTAATCATGAAAACCTGCTTTCTTGAATTAATTTCTTTTAAAGAAAATAAAAAAGACACTTAATATTGTTAAGATGATTTTCAGTTGTTTTACTACTATAGTAAAATCTAACCAGGTAACAGATTTCTTGCAAATTATTAATATCTACCTTAGTGATAGCTTTTAATTGTTTATTTAAAAATAGCATAGCTGCAGAGTTTATCTAAGGCACATCGCCATACTAATAGTAATTCAGCCATTCCAAACTGTAAAATCCAGAAGTATTTTAGTTGTATAGCCATTTTGTACCAGTCTCTGGAATTATTTAGAAGAAATCATAAAATAACTTCCTAATTGTGCCTGGAATCATTTTTTCATTTTTTTTTTCACCAAATAGTTTCTATTTTCCAATCTATTTTCCAATATGCTGCATAAAATAAAAATATTTTGTATAGAGAAAAACAAGAGAAAAATTATACAATACGTACACATATAACCCTCCTGTAATTACAGTGATATCCCAACTCTTTAAAAAGAAAAAAGTAGGTAGTTTTTCAGTATTAAACAAGTCTACCCCAAGAATTCTTTTCTGAAGAGAGATAATATGACATTTTCTAATTGGTGGAATATATCATTTTCTCTCTCTCTCTTTCTTGGGTGTAATTTTTATTAAAACTTTTAAACAAGAAGATAAATACTAACTGAAACTAATATAAAACAAAGAAGAAAAATAAAAAGAAAGCAAAGAGAAAGCAAAAAGTGCGAGAAAAGAAAAAAAGTTGAAGAAAAATAGAAAAGAAAAAAAAAAGATATAAAGTGGCTTCCGATATTCTTCACAGCATTGTAAGTACAAATATATTTAGCCTCTCTCTCTAAAATTATATCATATTATACTTCTTTCTATAACCTATGAAATCTAATTACCAAAACCATAAATCATTTTTAAGGAATTCATACAAAAAGTCCATAAGAGACTTCCAGTTACTTATAAATGCAGACAAGGTCTTTTTTATAATTTGTTAAATTAATAAATTAATAAATTTATCCATTTTAGCAGAATCTGTCAGTTTTACCAACCATTCCTCCATAATGGTTTGTGTTGAACCTTTCCATCTCTGTGCATATAGTAATCTTGCCAAAATACTCTCAAAAGGAAAACCACTGGCTTCAAATGAATATTGATTTTTAAAATTCTCTCTATGAAAGTATAGATTATTCTTTTTGCTATTGTTAGAGCACAGAAAATCCATATTTGTTCTGAACATGTGCATATATTTTTAAACCAAAGATTTCTCAATAATCCTGTCAATTTATTGTATAATATTTCTTCCAAAGGTCTATAAGGAATAACATGACTATAGCATATGAGATAAAGTACCCTCAGAATTCTTGCAGCACTAACATAAATAATCATTACTCCATCCTTTATGAAACTTTCTAGATGGTACCCAGTAAATATGAAAAACAATCTTTTGATCGATTAATTTCAGCTTTAAATCATAAGACATAAACTCTTAGTATTCTTCAAAACTTGGATTCCATTGGGTAAAAATAACTGGGGTATCCAATTCTTGATTCCAAGGTTCTTATATATTTGTTATGGATGTTTTAAGTTGTTTTTTAGCTTTTGACAGAAGGAAAATATTTTTGGATTCTGAAATTGAATTCTTCGATATTAATATCAGGTATTTTAGAAGCTGCTAAAACATCAGGTCAGTATTGAGCTACCAAAAAGCGTTTTAGGTAGATATACCCCAATTTTGGGGTTGATTGCAAAAAATAATCTGTTTGCAGTTGTTGAAAAGATTTAAAGTATTATTCAACAATAATTGATCTGTCTAGTTTAATGAACGTCCTTTCATGCACATTCTTTACAATAAAAAAATTTAGCACTGATTTTTAGTTTGAAATTATCCCAGAGAGTTAGCTATACGGGAGATTCTGTATCAAATTTATACCTATCACCTAACAGGACCCAAATACACGTTATGGCTGACAAAACTGAAAATGCTAAATTAATTCTAAAAACTTTGTGCTTTACAACTGCCAAGATTTAAATGGATAAGTACAATAACTTTCAGGTTTAGCCCATAACGGCAATTTGTTCACCATCACCACCCAAAATTCATTCCAATAAAATAATAAAACTAAAATGAAACTAAAATAACATATTAAAACCAAAAGATCTAGTAGACTCGAACTTTTTGTTTAAACAATAGAAATCAAAATACATTTCCAGCACTAAAGCTAAAAATCAGGAATATTGAAAATCTCATTATTATTGATAATCATAACTTCAGATAAGGAAACTCTATAGTTGTTCGTATTTTAAAAATTCCTTACTATTTTATTGATTTGCTTGAAATAAGCTAAAGATAGTAACATAAGATGCCGTAATTAAATATGCAAATCTTGAAATAATATTCCTTTTTGCAGCATGTGCCCAAGCTCATTGGAAATTTTAAATCATTTGCATCCATTGATTTTCATTGGAGATGAACACTTTGACATATTTAGAACTGCAAATGAGGAATGTTTTCTTGGAATAATTATTCCTGTTGTTTTAAAGAATTCAAACCACACTTAAAAACCCAGTTAATTTCCAAAGAAACAGTAGAACTGCACAGGAGGCATATGGGACTTATTCCAGATATGTGGATAACGTGATGAAGTATCAAAATAACACCTTTAATGTCACTACATTTTTGTACAGAAAATACATAATTATCAAGGAGATATAGCAGTGTAATTTGTATGTAATAACAGCTTAGTCACTATTTACTTGCAATGTTTTCTATTTATCCAATGAAGCAGGCAATGACCTCAGCATCCAGTAAGCAGTTATAAGGGACATTCTTGACAGATTTCATATGTAAGATTTTTTTTTTCATCACTGAATTGCTGTACGCACTCAAAATTAGGATTGGAGCAAACCTCCTCAAATTCACTTCATGTATAATAAGATAATCTATTTATGTGCCCAGATCTCCATCATCAGTTTGGCACCTTGCTGGCATCCTGCCATCAAAGGAGAAGGGAGTAGGCAATCCACACCTGTGTATCTGATGGTGGGAAATGGGAGCTGACGTGAAGAAAACCAGAGCTGTTTGTACTGGTTATGCCAGGCATCTTCAAGGCTGCTTGCCCTGGGTGTGAAATTCCAGCAGCCTAAACAACCTGGAGTTTTCCACAACATCGTGATGATCCCGGATTGGGTGGCAACAGACTAGACATTGGGGGGGGGATGGGAACGGTGGGCTTGGCTCTTTGTATGGTGAGCAGGAACTTCAGTTTCCACCTCACCTTCCTGCATCCAACATCTTTCATAAAAGTTCTTTCCACTTCAAATCAATTGGAGTCGAGAGTCTGCTTTCCTAAATGATTCCTTTGGGACAGGTCTGACAATGTGATTTACCAGATTTATTTCTTGGATAGTTTTTACACCCATGTATAATTTAATCCAGGGCTAAAAACCTTATTTCTGTGGTGAACCACTGCAAACCGAGTCCTCCTCGTTTCGTTTCATGCTGCAAATTATCTTCGTCGCTTTTCCTATATTGAGGTCAATATAGTCCCATCAGAGTGTGGGAAGAAAAGAACTTTAATGAAATCAGGCTTTCCCTCTTTCCAGCAAGAAAGGCAATGATTCATATGGGTATCTCCTAAAGGACATAATACAATCCACATCCTAGAAAGTTCCAATATTTGAGGGGCTGCCAGAAAGAAGAGGGGTATCAACCTATGCTCCAAAGCACCTGAAGGCAGGACAGGAAATAGCAAGATGGAAACTTATCAGGGAGAGGACCAATCTAGAACTAAGGAGAAATATCCTGACAGTGAGAACAATTAACCAGTGGAACGGCTTGCTTCCAGTAGCTACAGTGGGGCAAAAAAGTATTTAGTCAGCCACCAATTGTGCAAGTTCTCCCACTTAAAAAGATGAGAGAGGCCTGTAATTGTCATCATAGGTAGACCTCAACTATGAGAGACAAAATGAGAAAACAAATCCAGACAATCACATTGTCTGATTTGGAAAGAATTTATTTGCAAATTATGGTGGAAAATAAGTATTTGGTCAATATCAAACGTTCATCTCAATACTTTGTTATATATCCTTTGTTGGCAATGACAGAGGTCAAACGTTTTCTGTAAGTCTTCACAAGGTTGGCACACACTGTTGCTGGTATGTTGGCCCATTCCTCCATGCACATCTCCTCTAGAGCAGTGATGTTTTGGGGCTGTCGCTGGGCAACATGGACTTTCAACTCCCTCCAAAGGTTTTCTATGGGGTTGAGATCTGGAGACTGGCTAGGCCACTCCAGGACCTTGAAATGCTTCTTACGAAGCCACTCCTTCGTTGCCTGGGCGGTGTGTTTGGGATCATTGTCATGCTGAAAGACCCAGCCACGTTTCATCTTCAATGCCCTTGCTGATGGAAGGAGGTTTGCACTCAAATCTCACGATACATGGCCCCATTCATTCTTTCCTGTACACAGATCAGTCGTCCTGGTCCCTTTGCAGAGAAACAGCCCCAAAACATGATGTTGCCACCCCCATGCTTCACAGTAGGTATGGTGTTCTTTGGATGCAACTCAGCATTCTCTCGCCTCCAAACACGTCGAGTTGTATTTCTACCAAACAGTTCTACTTTGGTTTCATCTGACCATATGACATTCTCCCAATCCTCTTCTGTATCATCCAAATGCTCTCTAGCAAACTTCAGACGGGCCCGGACATGTACTGGCTTAAGCAGGGGGACACGTCTGGCACTGCAGGATCTGAGTCCCTGGCGGCGTAGTGTGTTACTGATGGTAGCCTTTGTTACGTTGGTCCCAGCTCTCTGCAGGTCATTCACTAGGTCCCCCCGTGTGGTTCTGGGATTTTTGCTCACCGTTCTTGTGATCATTTTGACCCCACGGGGTGAGATCTTGCGTGGAGCCCCAGATCGAGGGAGATTATCAGTGGTCTTGTATGTCTTCCATTTTCTAATTATTGCTCCCACAGTTGATTTCTTCACACCAAGCTGCTTGCCTATTGCAGATTCAGTCTTCCCAGCCTGGTGCAGGTCTACAATTTTGTTTCTGGTGTCCTTCGACAGCTCTTTGGTCTTCACCATAGTGGAGTTTGGAGTGTGACTGTTTGAGGTTGTGGACAGGTGTCTTTTATACTGATAACACGTTCAAACAGGTGCCATTAATACAGGTAATGAGTGGAGGACAGAGGAGCCTCTTAAAGAAGAAGTTACGGGTCTGTGAGAGCCAGAAATCTTGCTTGTTTGTAGGTGACCAAATACTTATTTTCCACCATAATTTGCAAATAAATTCTTTCCAAATCAGACAATGTGATTGTCTGGATTTGTTTTCTCATTTTGTCTCTCATAGTTGAGGTCTACCTATGATGACAATTACAGGCCTCTCTCATCTTTTTAAGTGGGAGAACTTGCACAATTGGTGGCTGACTAAATACTTTTTTGCCCCACTGTATGGGCGCTCCATCACTGGAGATTTTTAAAAGACATTGGAGAGACATTTGTCTGAAATAGTATAGGGTCTCCTGCTTGAGCAGGGGGTTGGACTAGAAGGCCTCCAAAGTCCCTTCCAACTCTGTCTATCCAGGTCATAGTTATCCCAAAGGTGCTTTTTCACGAGACAATTGGACTTTCTTGCCTTTTCTTTGAAGACGTTTTGCTTCTCATCCAAGAAGCTACACATACACACACACACATACAGTACACACACTCACACACACGCACACACACACACACTCCACAAACTTAGCTCTATGTTTCTGGACATACATGCGGGTTATGTGATTCATGAAGATATTTTTTAGAAACTAATTTTATTTATTTTTCCTATTTATTTAGATTATTATTGGACGTAGATTTTTCTATTTTGAAGGAGGAGCATCACAAAATGTGACTATTTTAAAGACAGTTACCTTTTTTCTCTCTGTTGTTATCCTTCTGCTGAAGGCACACTCTCCTAGTCTGAGAGTTGAGTTGATCATACTCTAGTCTATAGCTTTTGAATAAATAGAACAGGAAGTGATTCAACTCTTCAAAGCTAAATTAGATTACAGTCTAATCTAGAGCAGGCATGCAGTGTGTTCCTTGGGCAATAAAAGCATCACTTTTTTCAAGATCCCTATAGGTGGAGGTGGGGAGGGAGGACTCATCCACATCCCAGAATAAGTCCTGGCCCTATTTTTGGAATACAGTCCTTGGCACACAAGGAAAACATAGTGTGGCCCAAGGAAGCTTTACACTCTGCTGTCTGGGGTGAGCTCATATTAAGGAAATGAGTGAGATCAGCTGCAAAGCATTGCTGGTTTTGACAGTGAGGCTTAGAATCGCCCCCCACCCCTGCCCCCCAGAATCTTTCATAAGCATCTAAAGTATCTTTATTTGCTGCCTTATTCTGCACAAAAGAGCTTTTGATGTCTTTGTTTCATTGCATCATTGGCTTTCTTCTCTCTTTTATCCATGAGCACTCAAATCTTTTCGAGCTGTTGTCAACCCCATCCTTTAACTTAGAAAGCTGTGTGGAAGCAACAGGGGTGGTCCTTGCCTCCTACTTTTTCTCTCTTTGCCCCTAATTTGCAACTTTTTTGTGTGTGCATGGAATTGCGGAAACAACTATTAGCTGGGAGAAACGTGTTTACAAAGTTAAATTCTAGTCTAATCCACCAGAGATGTAGAGAACAGGATAATGTTTTATGCTACAAGCATAGTGATCCTACATGGAGCAACAATGCACCAGTATTTCATGAAGAAAATGCATATAATGTGGAGGTTATCACTGCATTTGTACGTATTCATGTACATGGACTGGAAGTTCTGTTCAGAAGGTACAGAAGATCTGAAGATAGATTGTTAGGTCTTTGTTAAATATTTTTATGAAATAGTTTGTTAATAAAAGTCATGTTAAATAGTTGACTCTTCACTGTAGAACCGAAATTAAATACTTGTAATATTTTCCCCCAACGAGGAACTGAAAGCAACATCTGTGGTTTATCCACTCTATTTCACTCTCACAGGAACCCTGTGCATATAGCACTTAGCAATAGCACTTAAGACTTATATATATCGCTTCATAGTGCTTCACAGCCCTCTCTAAGCGGTTTACAGAGTCAGCATTTTGCCCCCAACAATCTGGGTCCTCATTTTACCGACCTCAGAAGGATGGAAGGCTGAGTCAACCTAGAGCCGGTCAGGATCAAACTGCTGGCAGTGAGCAGAATTAACCTGCTGCAATATTGCATTCTAACTACTGGTCAACCACGGCTCTTAATATACATCCATTACAATCATTTTAGGGAGGTATCTATTAAAATCCTCCCACAATTCCAAATAAAGCTAATCCTCAACTTACAACCATTTGTTTAGTGACCATTCGAAGTTACAATGGCACTGAAAAAAATTCCTTATGACCGCTTTTCATACTTATGACTGTTGCAGCATCCCCCTAGTCAGGTGCTCAAAATGTGGGCTCTTGGCAACTGTCATGTTGTACAACTGACAGTTGTACTCTCCTAGGGTCATGTGATCACCATTTGTAACATTCTTAGCCAGCTTCCAACAAGGAAAATCAATGGGGGAACCATATAAACCTGTTATAAAGTTTATAAAAACTTTTAGAAAGACGTGCTCCCGCAGCAAGAACTCTGAAACAAAAACACTGACAAGGAGTTGAATCCCTCTTTTGGAGACAGCAAGAATGGGAAACTAAGTATTATCCCTTAAATATCATATGCTCGCGGCGTCCCCTCCCCCGGAGTCCACGGGTGTGTCAAGTGGGCGAGGGCCATTTGCTGGTCTCCTTCAGGGGATGCTGCCTTTCTTCATTCCTCCCAGAGGGCAACCCTTCCCCAGTTGTGTTTCTTGCCTGTTTGTCGCTGCCACTTGTGTGTGCGCCCGGCACGGATGGTTGCCACAGAAGTTGTAGATCGGCTCCCGACCGACCTGTTTTATCTCCTCTCCTCTCTCGACCCCCCCCTCCTCCTCCTCGGTGCAGCTCCAGCTGACTCTTCCTCCTCCTCCCAAGGCTGTGTCTTTTTTTTTTATCTCCCTCTCCCACCCAAACTGCCTCCTTTTATATCCCTTCCTGTCTCTGGCCCCCTCCTCCTCCTTTCTCCTCTGGGTGCGCCGGAAGTGCCGATCCTGGGGCCTTTGCCTCGGCCCAGCAGCCCTGCAGCTCCCAAGGACTCTCTCACAGCAAGTCCTGCGCTGCGCCGCTTTGGCTCGTTCCCTTCCCCCCTAGACTTGGCTAGGCTGGGCAGGACCACGTACTACCTGCCACGTGCCAATGTACCACCTGCTGTACAGCCCTGCTGTAACTCACCAAAGTCATTCCATCACTGGAGGTTTTCAGGAAGAGACTGGACAGCCATTTGTCCAGAACAATATAGGGTCTCCTACTTGAGCAGGGGGTTAGACTAGAAGGCCTCCAAGGTCCCTTCCAACCCCATTATTCTATGTTCCATCTCTCCCTCTGAGATTATTTTCATTGAAGATGTCCAATCATCCTGGCTGCAGAGCATCTGTTTTTCCACCAAGCTCTCTGTTCGTTTCTAGTCAAAACATAACAACTAAAAGGAGATTGGTAAAGGACCAGCCAAGGGTGGAATTGGTTTGATTTCAATGGAATTTGCAAAATAAAAATTAGCATTATCAACTTCAGTTGAATTTCAGGCATTCAAGTAAGAGTCCACAAAGAGTCCCCACCCTCAAAAACACCTGCATCCTTTAATAAGCAGGATGGGCCAGTGGCTTAAATGATCCTTAATAGGCTTAAGAGCACTTGAAATGTAGCTTGGGTGATTAAGTTTACAGTGGAATCAACCGGCAGAAGTACAAATAATTACTTGGAATGGGAGAAGGTGAACAGGCAGCAAATGAGTTGCTTGAGCACATTTTATCTGTTCCCTTGAGATTAGCCTCTCAACTTTTCTTGCTTGTGTAAGCTGTAAGCAAAGAGCTCCTGCCTGATATGCATGATGGGAAAGCCTGATCTCCTCTCTGCCTCAGTTAGCTTTGCAAATTCATCTTGGCATGTTTGATCTCCTTGGTGAGAGATGAAAGAGGAATCTGCCAGCTGTGGTTACAATCACAGTCTGGCTATTCTTGATTAAAGAGATTTGCTGGAAAATGACATTAATCCAGTGGGTGGAGGAGAGATGGAGCTGAAATGCACACAGGTCAGAAACGTAGTACTCTGCACACAATTATCCTGCTCTTGGAAAAAAAAAAAGAGCATATTGTGCCATAGAACAGATTGTGTAAGGGACACACAAAAAATCTTTTCCCCCATTGTGCAAACTTTCTGGGAGCCATGTTGTGATCCATATTGGAAGTCAAACCTCCAGTCTCCTGATTCATGAAGTATTTGCCACATCTAACAGATAGGTATGGACTGTTTTTAAGATCCATCCGTAATTGCTATGAGTACTTTTGGTTGATGGTATGGAAATAGAGATCCAGTGGTCTATCTAATTAGAAAAGGTAAGATAGTGCTCTTCAGATGTTTTGAACATCAATTCTAGTTAGTTCAAGACAGCGTTGTAAGTGGCCCAAGAATGTTGGTAATTGTACTCCAAAGCACCTGGAAGGTACCAGTTTCAGCTCCCCACTGTTTATATTTCCCATCCCTTTCTGGAGTCCTGGGAATACAAAGTGAAATGCAACATGCACTCTTCTATTAAACTGTAAAACTCTTTTACGGTCCTTCAAAGCCTGATACAGAAAGTTGAGTGAGGCTCAGTGGCTTAAAGAGGCTGGAGAAGGTTGTGTTTCAGTGGTTCGTGTCCTAGCACCGCATGACAGGGTGAGCTCCTGTCACTAGCCTCAGTTTCTGCCAATCTAGCAGTTCGAAAGCATGTTACATGCAAGTAGATAAACAGGTACCACTTCAGTGGGAAAAATGGCGCTTCAAGCAGCAGTACGGATTCAACCGATGCTGGACCTGCCCAAATGCGATGTGACATTGGTGGTGGGGGAAAGTCCCAAATGATGCTTCAGAATGCCATTATCCATCTGAATGTGGAGCTAGTTCGCCCCCTGTGGTGCACTCTTTATAGCGTGTGAGCATGAACCAAACAAACTAGCAATCAGCAGCAGCCAAATAACTAAAGTAACATCGCAACATCACCATATACTAAATAAATACAAAAAGTTGAATTTCTTTATCTTACCTGCCTATCAAGGGGCTGATATTGCACATCTGTAGTCCCATGTCCTCCCAAAGAGGCTTATCTGATTTAAGAATATATTTTCTAGGGAGAGCCACCATGAAGTTGTGTCTAGGGTGCTGGACTGGGATTGGGGAGACCCAGGTTCTAGTCCCCCATTAAATCTCAGAAGCCAGCGAGGTAACCCTGGGACAGTCACTCCCTTTTAGGTCTAATCCATGTTAGATTCTGAAGACAAGACAAAGGGGATGAGTGGGACCTTGTTATTGATAAACTTCACTGTAAGAAGTAGGCAAATATAGTATAAAAGAAATGGACCCTGCAACTAAGTGGAACACACACTAAAGAACAAACAACAAACGTGTAATTTCTACATTATTTCATCAAGCTGCAAGTTCTTAGTTAATGAAAAGGCAGTTGCATATTACATTGGTAATCACATAAGTGTCTTTCATTAATCTTCTAGTGAAATTAAAGTATTTTTCGGTATATTCTCTGATCTGCATGTGAGTAACCATTTTTTCCTTGTAACTATAAAACTGAGAGTTCATTTCCAACATTCATAGCAGATCAATAAAATGGTCACAATAATTGGCCCATATACAGTAGCTACAGATGGTCTTTACTTAATAATCATTCATGCAGTGATTGTTCAAACTTATGACCAACCTGAACAAATAGTAGTTATAACTGAACTTCATATGTATGGACATTTTGGTGTCCTGTGATCAAGAAACTGAAATTTGCCACCTTCCCAACTGGCTTCCCACAAGCAAAATCATTGGAGAAGCTTGTAAGAAGTTGCAAATTGTGTCATGTGGATACTTACGTAATTAACTACACAGTTCTCATTTAATGACTCCAACCGGGACTGCTGGAACTACGTTTGGTCGTGTGATTTTTCAATGTACATGTTGCTTCACAATGTAGTTTCCAGTCCCAGTTAGCATTTTTAAATGAGGACTACCTATATTCTGATTTTAGGAAAGTGTACATTTATGAGACTGCAGGAATAGCAGCTAAAGCTGAAGGAAAATAACGTTTGTAAAAGATGCTACTCCTAATTCAGTAAGTCACAGAAAAGTTACTTTCACATATTATAGAATTAGTGTATGAAATTCTCAGAATATTGGGAATAATAATAATCTCTAGGAGATCTATGTGATAGCCTCCTGGTTTCATTAAAAATATTAAAAAGTGGTCTCTCAGTCTAGTAAAGGTTGATTTAAAATATTTAGAAAAAACTCATGGACGTATTATAAATTAGGCTTCGTAAACTTGACCAGTTATTTCCGAAATTAATCATATGATGTAAGAGTTTAATTTTTTGATAATAACACTCCCAACCTATTTCCAGAAAACATGAAGCAGAAAAAAGAAATATATATATATTTATTAAGAAAAAATATTTGGCTGCCCAACTTACTCTCAGTGACACTGATGGGCTTACAAGGATAAAACTCCAATACAAAATACAGTACAAGAACCAGTACCCCAGCGTTACATCCCAGTGTTACAATTGGCTGAATACTGTGGGCCCCTTTTGCCCTGCTTTCCTTAACTATTATATTTTGTTTTTGATATTTATTTGGATTTAACTATTTATGATGATGACGTTGTTTTCCTTTTGTTTGATCTATGCAGCCCAGAGGCTCTTGGCATTGGAGCAAGTTATGAGAACTGTTACGTAAACAAACAACAAATTTAACTCAGTTCAACAAGGAAAAAACGGTTTCATTCCATAAAAAGGAAAACAACAAGACTCTTGCAGCACTTTAGAATAACCAATTATTATGATCTAAGTTTTCATGGAATATCATCCATACATAGGCACCTAGTTAGGAATTGTAACAGTGAGGTTATAGGGAAATGGAATTGCAAGACATTCCATTTCCTATTGACCTGAGGTCAGGAGAAGCTTCTTCTTCATGATATAATACATAACAGTCTTCCTGGAAAGCTAGATTTATTCTGTGTTCCTTTGTCTTCTGGAAACAAGTTAAGACAGGAGATCTTCTGAGGGACTTTAGTTGGTTGAAAACATGCAATAAAAATGTTTATATTGCTCCAACGAGGTTGGTAGTTTGGATTTTTATACTCTGTTGTGTCTGCCTACTATAGACATTTGAACATTTGACATTTATGCATATCACTAGGCTCCTGTAGGCTCCTGAGAGTTATATGACAGCAGTGATAGACATCTTTTCCATAATCACGATGTCAGCATGGCCAAGCCAAATTCTGACCACCAAACTGCGCATTCTTCATTCGAATCCACTCAAAGATGCATACATATATACACTTCTTGAAAGCTAAAGCAGTTTAAACAGCCTTTTTTTTTTTTTTTAAAGGACTGCCGATCTTTTTTCCTCAATACATGCAATTTTGGGGGATGCTTTCTTGACTGGTCAGAGACTCGCTTTGCAAAGCAGCTACAAATATTTGGTGCGAAGCAGCCTATTAATAACAATTACAGGGGAAATAATAAGAACTGCATTTTGAATTATTTGGTAGGAGAAAAACATAAACATAGTCATGTTTGTCTTATTGCAGAATATTTAGATGAAACAGTCTCCCAAATGGTTTTTGGATTACTTTTGTGCTTACTTGATGTGGGCTGGGGGGAAATAGCCCTGAAACATTTTCTTACTTGTATAAACCATTGTTATTACATTTTTTTCCCATTTGTTTTGCCTCACCATCAACCTTCTTAATGCTGGACTGAAGAATGAATATACAGAGAGATAAATAACTGGATAACTGCAAATATATATTTAATTTCATTAAACTCTTAATTGTTTTTAAAATGCAGGACTAAACTAAATTTTGCGTCCTTTTGCAAGCCTTTTAATCCTAGTGGGTTGATATAAGCCCCCAGTTTACAGAGATGATGGATGTAGGGGCCCACAGCTTCCCTGTTGTTTTTGCTTTGGAGAAAGTCTGCTCTTATGCCTTCCACTAGAAGGGATCATTTGCAGTTTGTTTTGTGGAGGCAAATATGTGACTTGGCATTCATGACAGGCTTTTTTGGCCAGGTTCCTTCACTATAAGCATCATCAGTTGAGCTTCTCTTGGGGAAGGACTTCAGCGAGTTCAAAAAAGGGGCATTGCGTCGTGGAGCCCTGCCTGGACAAGTGACCTTCTCTTTTCAACTCACTGATTTGTTGGATGGGAAATAGGCCAGGCAGGGAGTTACTACAGGGATAAGCTTCTGTCCCTGCTCTCCAACACACTCAACATTGTCAGACTTCAGATTGCACCCACTAGCTCAAAATATCAAGAGAGAACTCAGGCCACGTGAATCAAAGTGTGTGGACGTGTGGCTGGAAAATGCATAGATTGGAGCATTGCAAATGTATCTGAAAGTACTTTTTTAGCAAAGAGTAAGGAACTTTGTAGGTCCCTGGTGCTCTCTGAGCTTGGTGGGTTTCTTGCAGACGTTTCATTAGCAAACTAGGCAGCATCATCAATGCAATAGATAAAATATCACAAATATCCTCCTCTGTCAGTAAGGAATTCCTTCAAAATGTGTCCTTAATCATTCTGACAGACACACACAAATACGTACACACACACACACACACAGCTGTGTATTTATTTTGATGCTTACTGCAAACGAGTTTCCTCCTTTTTGCATGCTGGTACAAGGTAGTCCTCGACTGATGACCACAATTGAGCCCGACATGTCTGTTGCTAAACAGACAGTCATTAAGTGAGTTGTGCCCCATTTTATGACCTTTCTTGCCACAAGTGATTAAGTGAATCATTGCAGTTGTTAAGTCAGATGGTCGCTAATGACCCCAGGACACTGCAACTGACATAACTACCTGCCAGTTGCCAAGGATATGAATTTTGTTTGTGTGATCATGGGGATGCTACAGTGGTCCTAATTGTGAAAACCAGTCACTTGAACGGTCACCAAATGAAAAGTTGTAAGTCAAGGACTACCTGTATTAAAAAACATTAGGTATCTATTCTCTTCTGTTTTTTTTTTTTTGTTTTTTTTTAAACCCATTTAAGACCATCTTTCTCTCTGTGTGTTCCCCCTTCCCTCCTAATCCCTGGTTTGTTTTTCTGCTTTTCAGGTGGCAGCCAAGGCGGGTGTCTATGAGATCCTGAACCAGCTGGATTTTTCTGAATTTGAAACTCTGGGCAGCCAGGCATTCTCCCAGCTTCGCTATCGCTGGCAGGAGCAAAGCCGTAGCATCCTACCCTTCCGAGGAGAGTTCATTTAGGACTCAACGATATTAAGGACCTGGAGGACTGCAACACATCTCCAGATGTGGCTAAATCACCTTCTTTCTCTGTTTTTCTCTGAAGCTTATGAAATATGTGCCTTAAAGAAGGGCTGTGTTTCCAAGAAAAAGAGGTAAAACGGCCTTGAGGACATTTTTTAGGCTTTTTTTCCAGATAGAATAAAATAAATGTAAACAAAGCAGATGCTCTAGACCAGACATGTCAAACTCGCGCCATCACGTGACGTCACGCAACGTATCGGGACGGTTTTGCCATTGCCGGCAATGGGGTGGGCGCGGCTTCCGCATGACGCGTCCGGCTCGCGGGCCGGCAGTTTGACACCCCTGCTCTAGACTTTCTCCCGATCCCCAGGGTGCCAGGAAAGACTTTTTCTGAGGACTTGGTGCCCAAGGTAACTTGTATATTATGTATATGCAGAAGTAGGAAACATTTAATGGGCAGTTCCATGTGGTTTAAGTATTTCTTGCGCTTGACTCTTGTTGTTTTGTTATGATGATGCCGATGTACATTTATGATACTTTAATTGGTAATCACCATTGTTGGACAGTTGTACTGTGCCAAGGATGGGAGAAGGTTACCGACACTGCCCAATGTGGACCTTTCACTGCATGCCTACGAGGATGCTGAAATTTCTAGAGTTTCTGGAATTACGCACACAAATACACACACACACACACACGGTGCTTATCTGAATTCAGCAAATGGTTAATTCACCTGTCCTGCCTTCTTGGTCTGAATTGGGTGAGGAGCCTATAGACTAGCAGATGTTAAACTTGAGCTCATCATTTTTGATGTCTATAGAGATTCTGAATCATACAGAGCCTAAAAATATTGCCCGTGAGGAAACACCTACACTAAGGTGAGGGACCTACAACCTAGCAGATGTTGTTGCCCCTATCAACAATGACAACAACAAGAAAGATGTCCCAAGGGTGCTTTTTCAAAAGGCAACTGGACTTTCTTGGGGGGTTTTTTCCTTGAAAAAGTTTTACTTCTCATCCAAGAACCTTCTTCAGAACTTGCAGAACTAAAGAAGCTTCTTGGATGAGAAGCAAAACTTTTTTTTTAAAGGAAAACAAAGACAGTCCAATTTCTAGGTTGTAGGTCCCTCACCTTAGTGTAGGTGCTTCCTCACAGACAATATTTTTAGGCTCTGTGACTACTTTGCACTTGGTTTAATACGCAGATTTATAGGTTGAGCCAATTTTGAGCAAGTAGTTATGCTAGCTGCACAATAGTATCAGCACCTATGTTTGCGGAGTCCCCAGCTCCAAATTTTCACCTTTTGTTTTTCAATTGCAGCCAGCCAGCAATAATGAAATGTATTGGTTCTTCTGCACTAGGTCTGTCCAGTCAAGAATGTTGTGTATTCAGCCACCCATAACCAGTTTCACATTAATTCACATGACTAATCTGCATGTACCAAAGACTAAGTGGCTCTGACTTAGTTTGATTCATACGTGGAATTATTTTCTCCTGCCAAGACCTATACATAGTGTATGAGATTTCAAACAGAAATTATAGGGATTGAGTCTGAAGTCATGCAATCTCCCACTGAGAGGCATGTCCCTGAAGTATCATTTGTAACTCTACTTACACGCAGCTCTACAACTTTTCCACAACAATTGTAAGGCTGTACCGACGAGTGTTCAAACAGAACAATACAAATCCTAGAATGGAAATGGGAATTCAGAATGTGCTTATATGTGAGTATGTTTTCTGCTCACAGCTCTTAAGAAATTGTCTTATATAGTTCAAACAATTCCTAAGAGTAAGAGATGAGTGATGTTAAGTCTGTCTAGACTAGTGTATTTCAACCTTGGCAACTTTAAGATGCGTGGACTTCAACTCCCAGGATTCCCCAGCCAGACTTGTTGGCTGGGGAATCCTGGGAGTTGAAGTCCATGCATCTTAAAATTGCAGGGTTGAAAAAACAACAACACTGATCTAGACAATGTTCCCCAACTTGGACAACTGCTAGCCATTACGGAAGTTGAAATCCAAACATGCAGAAGTTGCCCAGCTAAGTAAACACTGATCTAGATCTTATTTTAAGGACTATCTTGGGAACTTATGACTTGTTTTCCTTCCTACAAGTTCTGTCAAAAAAAAAACAAGAGCTATTTCAGCCCTAAAAAGTAGCCAGTTGTTCTGGTAACTCTTGTGAGAAGACTCTGTGGTCATTCACAGAGATCCTTTGTCCTTATGAGGTCTAACAGGTGTTCTAGGACAGTGATGGCGAACCTTTTAGAGACTGAGTGCCCAAAAACTGGCCCCGCCTGCCCCTGCTCCACTCCCGCTCCGCCCCCAGCCCAGCCCCGCCCACCCGCAGGGCCACCCACCGCCTCCACGGCCCACCGCAGATTGCCCAGGTGGCCCAGCAGTGCCATGGCAGCCATGCCCTCTGCCCGCTCCCCGCAGCATCATCTGCGCGATGGGGCACAAGGGCAGAGTCTTGTCCCTGCTGCCCAGCTGCCATGTCCTTGGCTGCGCTGCTCCGCACTGGCTGTGCTTGGGGGCAACTCTCCTCCGGGGGGGCTGCTGGTGAGGAGGGGGCCACGGGGGCAGGTAGGTGGGCGACCGTGTGAGTGCCCACAGAGAGGGCTCTGAGTGCTGCCTCTGGCACTCGTGCCATAGGTTCGCCACTACTGTTCTAGGATCTCTGAGAAACTGCAAATATTCTCAGGATTTAAGGAATCCTGTTAGCAGCTGGTATTTACACTACAGCTGTAGCAATAAGAGAAACCAGCAGGACATCTTGTTTGTTGTGTTATTAGTGCAGAAATCATTGTGTGATGTTGATACCAGACTAAAGTATTTATTTTCCCTTCGCCAAGCACAGCAATACTGGTAGTCCTCAACTTACAACAGTTCATTTAGTGACCGTTTGAACTTTACAACGGCACTGGAAAAAGTGACCTATGACCATTTTTCACACTTACGTCCGTTGCAACATCCCTGTGGTCACGTGATCAAAATCCAGCCGCTTGGCAACTGGTTCAATATTGTGATGGTTGCAGTGTCCCGGGGTCATGTGATCCCCTTTTGACAAGCAAAGTCAACGGGGAGGCCGGATTCACTTAACAATCGCATGATTCACAACAACTGCAGAGATTCGCTTAATAACAGTGGGGACAGAACCCACTTAGCAACTGCCTTGCTTAGCAGTGGAAATTGTGGGTTCACTTGTGGCTGTAAGTTGAGGAATCCCTGTATAGTCAGTCCTCCATTTACGATAGTATTTTTTTAAAAAAAATCAGTCTTTTCCTCCTCAGCAGCGGGGCAAGCACAGTATGAAGAAACCGCATTTGCTGTTTCTAAGAAAAACATCCTAAATCAAGAGCTACCATTTCAAAAACGTCTCGCGAATTGTCAAAAGAAATGTTTTAAGTTGGAAATTAAATTTAGTTCTTATACTGCAATAAAAAGGTTACTTTGAAGTGGCACAGCAACAAGATGTTTCATGAAACCCACGTTTCTTCTACTCTTCTTGATGAAGCTAGTTTATCTGCTATAGAAAATAGTGGTGTGAAAAATGTTTTCAGGCAAAGTATTTTGAATTCGAGGTACTCCCTATCCTGTAGGTCAGGGGTCTTCAAACTTGGCCCTTTTATGACTTGTGGACTTCAACTCCCAGAATTCCTCAGCCAGCGTGGCTGGCTGAGGAATTCTGGGAGTTGAAGTCCACAAGTCATAAAAGGGCCAAGTTTGAAGACCCCTGCTGTAGGTGAAGCAATTGGTTTGAGGATGGAAATGGTTGCTGCAAATATTTTGGAAGTGGTGGTTTTTTTTCCTCCTCAGGGCAACTCTGTTGCATGGACACCTGCTTCAGGCTTGAGTCATTTCCATTAAATGTGAACTGGCTACTTTGTGCTTGAGAAAAAGGATGTTTTGGATTTAAAGCCTTTTGCACATCTTTCATATAGTATCATTTTTCCCGTTTCTGTTCTATTTTTTTTCCCCTGTTGTTGCTTTGTTTTCACTTTTTTTCTTCTTCACTGTTCTCTAACACAGAGATGGGAAACCCGTGAATCTCTGTAAATTGCTGAAATACAAGCCCAACGTACCCTTAGTAAGGTTGGGGGATTGTCACTCAGCAATATATGGAAGGGTACAGTTTCCCCTCCTTGACTCAACAGGGCCTTGCCAGCCTTTGCCAAAGTTGCATTCTCAGCAGAACAAGCAAGGAAGAGTTTTCACAACACACTGTGCTTTAAAGCTTGCATGTTTGGCATGCACCAAAATGATACTGAATCGTCTCTATGAGTGCCGTTTTTGTCTTCACAGTCATCCTGTGCGAACATGCCAGAAATATGTTGTTTTAAGAAAAAGAGCTTAATGAATAAGATGCTGTGAAACCAAACCACAAACCTGGAAGGGGAGAGGTTAGCTTGAATTCAAATAAGGCCACATATACATTTGAGTACAATGGGACAGGAGGGGACAGTATTAATAAAATGTTCAAGCATTCAGGTTTCCTCAGAATATCTATTTTGTGGCGAATAAATGGAAGAGGTGAGGTGGATGGTTAAGCATAAGGAGCAAGTTAAACAAAAAGAGCTGTTTATAAGCTTACGAAACAATAGCTCTGTTGTGAAATGTAAGAGAATATGCCCATCAGTCAACAGGGATCTTTAGAAATCTCATTTATTATCTGAAGGATGTCTCAGTATGGAATTAATTCAATTTTAATTGCATCAAATTCCGCTCCTTTGATCACATCAATGTACGAATTAGAAGTTCAAATGACATCACCTGCTTTCCTTTTTTTTTTTTTTTCATTCAGCAGACTGCAAAACCAAAAGATGATTTAGCAAACATTTCTTGGACTTTCAAATACTCCTATAGTGTAATTTGGCTTTACAATATAACACCTGATCCAATCTTAGATTGAAACATACTATTACTATGGTTCTACTAAAGTGTGAATTCAGATTTTGGTCACCACATTATAAAAAAGATGTTAAGACTCTGGAAAGAGTGCAGAGAAGAGCAACAAAGATTATTAGGGCCTGGAGGCTAAAACATGAAAAATGTTAAAGGAATTGGATATGTCTAGTGAGTCTAATGAAAAGAAAGACCAAGGATCACATAATAGCAGTGTTCCAATATTTGAGAGGCTGCCACAAAGAAAAGGAATCAACCTATTTTCCAAAGCACCAGAAGGTTAAAAAGAGAAACAATGGATAGAAACTAATCAAGGAGAGAAGCAACCTGGAATTAAGGAGAAACATCCTAACAGTGAGAACAATTAATCAGTGGAACAGCTTGCCTTCAGAAATTGTGAGTGCTCCAACACTGGAGGCTTTTAAGAAGAGACTAGACAGCCACTTGTCTGAAATGGTATAGAGTGTCCTGTTTGAACAAAGGGTTGGACTAGAAGATCTCCAAAGTCCCTTCTAACTCTTTTATTCTGTTATTTGATTTATAATGGGTTTTTTTTAAAACCCAAGTATGGCTACTTAGAAATGATCCAATCTGTAGTGCTTTCCCTGCATATTCAGCAAGTCTCACCTGTACTGGATCATAATAGTGAGATTAAAAGAAAATAAAAATCTGAAAAGGCTAGTTTAATTTCCCACTTTATTATAGTTGGAGATGATTAGGCTTAGCCAGGCATCATGTCCCTATGGTCTAAACTAAAGCACTCTCTTTCAGTATCAAGTATATTTTATTTCATCTTGTAGTAAAGACTTTATATGTGTTCTCTCAATTCCTGATGTTTAGTTTGCATAGCTCAGAGCCTAGCTTGCTTTTCTTAACTTTGCTCTAACTACTGTGTCCAAAGCATATCCTTGGAGCTTAGCAAGACTCCTTCAGTGAATAAAATAGTTTTCATTGTCCATACAATTTCAAACTGGTATTTCAGAGTTGCAATTTGCTCATCTGTCTTACTCTCTTAATACATCTTTGACATTAGGATCTCTGCCATAGAATAATTTTTTAAAAAGCAAATAGAAATTAATTTGAAAAATGCCTAGTACAGCATATTTCAGCAAAAACATAGTAAGCAATCCTATGACACAACATTTCAATATTTCTCACAAACCAGGAAAGGGATTTGTAACTGATGGATAATGTTGACCTTTGCTTGCTGAAATGCTAGAAAAATAAGGTTTGTTTTCCACCACCACCCCTTTTCTGTGATTATTATCCCTACTATTTGGAGTTATCAATATTTTTTATCAACTTCTTCCTATACATAAAGTGAATACTGCTCTCAACAACTTTCATGAACATCTTTGTTTAAAAAGTGCCTGCTGAAGACCATTTTCAAGTATTAAGAAAATCAAAAATTCTTTTGACATGGAGTTATTTTCCTTGAGAGGAAGTTTCAAAAGTTGAATAAGGGATACTATTAAATCCTTCTTTAAAACTAGGTCTCTGTTATCTGTGAACTTCTGAGAAGCCTTTTGTGGGCTTAACAGGATCCTGTGACATGAAATGTCTTTTCTCTGCCTTCTACCTGTTCCAAGGCATGCCAAGGAAGAAACGGATCAGTCTCGTTGAAGGTCAGAGCTGCTGACTTGGCAGAGGCCTTCTACAATTACGCCAACATCTCCACCCCATTTTAGACCACAAGAGTAGATTGATTAATACGGAATCTATGCATGTATATAAATATTGGAAGGTCACCTTATAACAAATATTTCATTATTTCATTTTGACATGGGGGTTGTCCTGTTGCTAAGAAGATTCTGGTCTTCCATCTCCAGTTCTTAACTTGAGACCAAGTGTCTCATGCAGGCAAGATAACCTGAACATGTACTGTAGCCAAGGGATAATACAGTTGCTTTCGAAGAAGTAATTTACCGTTATTTTTCAGGTGGCCATTTTATTAAACTATGTTTGATTTGGGGGAGCCTCACAGATCACTTGACCTAACAATCGGGATTCCATAAAAAGAAATTTGAAGATGTGTTGGTGCACTGAAAATTGTGATCTGTTTTCAGCATTAATTTCATCCAGAGCATGCAAAAATAAAGAGGAAAAAAACTCTTTTATCTGTGCCTTTATTGATCATCTGTTAAATGCACGTAGACTGTTGATTGGTTTATTGAGAATACGTGGTTTCATAAATATCAGAATTAACTGCTGTGCCCAAAATGAAAACAGCTATTCAAAAGTTCTTGCAAGTGCAATGGAATTCCTTCTTTTTGTGTGAACTATTGCTCCAAACTTGCTCTGCCTTCCCTGAATATATCAAAATGCTTTTCTGCAAAAGCTCTCTGTTTCTAAATTGGCTTCCTCAGGCTAGTGAAGTGGCACCCACTAAAGCAGGGTTTGCACAAGAGGATCCTAAGCAGCCCTTGAAGTCGTAGAGTTTATTGTATAGAGTCTGTTGTGAAAGCTGCCTAATGCAAGACCACCTCAACCACAATCCATTGTATTTAGAAGGAATGACAGAGAGCTTTCCAGAATTAAGTGTTATTTTAATATGTCTGCCCTACGGGAGATAAGGCCTAAATAAAGCATGGCAAAGGAGGGGAAAAAAGTTATCTCAAGCTGCTTTATGACTTTTGCTGTAAGTTGTTCCATTGTCTGGAGTCTGTCTAGACTGAAACCTCTGAATCCATTTACTTTTCATCTGCAAAGTGGTTAGATGGCTTTCCAAAGAAAATGGGTTGTAGGCTAGCTAAACTCTTGTTTGAATTACAATGGTTAAATCCACTATACAAGAAGGGGACTATAAGGGTAATGTGTTTTGCCAGTTTCTTGTCTTCAGTGCTCCTTCACCTTAATAAACAACTCTTTTGTTTGTAGAATCACAGCAACTTCCAGTTTTTAACTATTGTTAATTTCCCCCCTCCTTTTTTGGTCAGGAAAAGGCTTTTTTGCAAAGCAACTTGAAAGGAAGAATTCTTACTGCAGGTGGTTATTAAGTACATGCTTGTATATCTGTTTAGGTATCTTCCTAATATTTTGTTTTTAAGCATATACCTAAAACTGTAATTTGAGACCAGTATTCTCTAAAAACATGTTCATTTTTTTTTAAATCCAGCAATCCTAATAGGGAAATATCAATCAAATTGCTGTACTAGATTTTTTTATATCACAGGCCGATGCGGCTTTTAGAAGATCACACGAAGTATTAATACCGCTTTATAAAACCCCAGTAAGACCACACCTGGATACTGCAACCAATTTTGATCACCATACTACAAAAAAGATGCCTTGGAAAAAGTTCAGAGAAGAGCAACTAAGGGCTGCCACAACTAAGAGGCTGCCATAAATTATTCTCCAAGGCACCAGAGGGCAGGACAAGAAACAATGGTTGGAAACTAATCAAAGAGAGAAGCAACCTAGAATTAAGGAGACTAGACAGTCACTTATCTGAAATGATATAGGTTCTCCTGCTTGAGCAGGGGCTGGACTAGAAGATCTCCAAGGCCCCTTCCAGCTCTATTCTATTCTAAGTATCATTGCACACATTTCATTTCAAATTCAGATTTGTTCCACATGGTATATGGAAAAGATTCTTGGAGATACAAAAATTCTGGCTGAAGAGATTAATTAGGAGCATCAATCTTTCCCATACTTTACTCCCATTGCCATCACCCCACTTTGACCTAATGAAGAGAGACACCTAAATTTAAATTTTCATGTTCGTGTTTTGGAATAAAATAACAAATCTTATGGTGTACGTTTATTATGCTGTAAAAGTTTGAAGATTTAACATCCATTACTTGAAATGCCTAATAATATATTCTAACCTAGGTGTCTTGGCATATTTGAAAACATTGGAAGCTGGTAAAAATAAGTATGGTCTGAAGAAAATTGAAAAGTAGAGATTGTGTTAATTGTGTAGAAACCTGTCTGTAAAACCTCTGCCTTACAAAGCATTGTTGATGATACCCCCTCAAATTCTGAAATTGATCAACTAATTGACACTTGTAATAGAATAAAAGTCTAGGATCTAAATTCAGGTTTTCAGGAAAAAAACAACAACTGATAAACTGCTTTTCTCTGGTTACATGCTGAAATCCACTGACATTTGTGTTCAAGAATGGCTGTGTTTGCATGGGAAAAGCCCAAGAAGTTGAAAAACCTGAATATTGCCTACCAGGTTGAACAATCTGCATACTAAATTTGAGAGCATTTGACTAAGTAGAAAAGATCCATTAGTAGGTTGTTCTCTAATCAATCTGCTTTAGTCTTTCAGTTCAAAGGGAATGGGGGTAAAAAGATGAGATGTATAAAGGTGTACAGAACTTTGTTTGGCTATAGCTACTATCTTGACTTTTTTTTACTCCATTCTGGTGGACGTCCCTGCTTCAGGGGGTAGTATAAGAAAATTAATTCTAGCTGGGCATTTAGACTTTGCCTAGAGCATGGGCTCCTGAAGCATTCTGTGGGTCTGTTTTCTTGATATCAACTTGGAGTCTTCTCCTATCATGTCAACCTGATTATTATCATTATTTTCCAATTTATTTGCCGCCTATCTCACCATAGGGCTACTCTAAGTGGCTCATAACCATAAAGAATGAAGAAATAAAAAGTTTAAACAAAGCAAAATTAAATAATAGAACAATCAAATAAACAAGGAAAAGGAAAACAGAATAAATAGCTCTGATGTTATTCAGAAGCTGGATCTTTGCAGTATTTCAGGATTTCAATTCTTCCCAAATCCACTGACTGTCAAAAGTCTAAAACCTTCCAGATGTTATGGAATTCTAACTCTCATTAGCCCTATTGAGAAGTGTGAATGATGAGAAATGATGGGAGCTGTAGTCCAAGAGCACTTGGTAGTCCACTTTTTGCTAAAATGGCATTTCATATTTAATTTCCCCAAACTGAAATTTACTAAATGATCTTGCCAGCATGGCCCAGTTTGACCCAGGCTAGTTACATGGGAATTATTAAATATAGAATGTATCGCTACTATGAAAACAGGACAGGGCTGATTTACCAAATAACTTCGCTTCATATATATTATGTGCTTTTCCAGATATGCTTAAGCCATCAAAATAGTTATGCCAATAATCTCATGTGAAATATTCAGCATTCTGCTGTCTAATGGTAATGCTAATGGGGAAGACTGTGAAATCTTGGAAACACTTCATCAACCTTGGGTCTGGCTTCTGAAAAATGGAAAAGAAAATAATGATAATGTCAACTGTCTTACATCACCATGGGTTGGTCTTGATCTTGTCAGCCTTTTCACACACATGCAGTGATAAATGCAGATTTCCCGCCCTGTGTAGGAAAGTTCCTCTCTTTATATTCATGCCATTTCCTGAAGTCATTACCTGTAGTTCTTGCTTTGAATGAGAACTGGCCTTTGAATGCTGGTGAGCAGGCTTTTTTTCATAGTCCTTCACTCCACCCCATCTTACCCCACCCAGAATGCCTTCCTTAACAAGGTATATTTGAGATTGGCTTCCTGTCTCTGGGAGCAGATAAAATAGTTACTATTTTCCTGGCCCTTTAAGATTATTTTTAAGTATATTCTGCTGAGTCTGTATATCTTGTTGTTCCAAATCAAAACTTTTAAAATTATCCACACACACACACACATACACACAAATAGTTTTGAAGATACGAGTCTCAGATATATTCATATTCAAAAACTAAAACATAGATCACTGAGACTAAAAAATGTATTTAAAAACTTAGCGTTCGTCAGCGTCTGCTGACATCGTCAGAGTTCTAGCCAGGATTGAGAATCACGTTCTTATAGTTAGATAGATAGATAGATAACCTTTATTGTCATTTTTATATTGTGGGCACAATGGCACACATAAAAAATGAAATTTAGTTGCCCGCTCTCAAAGTGAAACATATACATGACACACACCTAAACATACTATGTACAACATATATATAGACCCACATCCCTACATATACATAGCAAATAAATATTAAATACTGTCCATCTTGACTATATAACACAAGGAGGAAGTTTGAGAGTTCGCAAGGTTAATGCTGTATGGAATAAAACTATGGCTGAATCTGGATGTTCTGCTACGGATACCACGAAGCCTCCTCCCAGAAGGTAACAAGGAAAACAGGTCGTGAAGAGGATGTGTAGTGTCCCAGATAATCTTACGGACCCTGCTCAAGCAACGCTTCTGTGCTATGTCCTGGATGGGAGGGAGGGAACTGCCAATGATCTTTTCGGCCATTCTCACCACTCTCTGCACCGCCTTCCTGTCTGAAGCAGTGATGCCTCCAAACCAGACTGTGATGCTGTATGACAAGATGCTCTCGATTGTCCCCCTGTAGAAAGTGGTCAGGACAGGGGAAGGAAGATGTGCTTTTCTCATGCGGCGCAGAAAATGCAGGCGCTGCTGTGCCCGCTTCACCAGTTTCTCACTGTTTAGCGACCAAGTCAGCCTACTCGTTAGCTGCACACCCAGGAATTTGATGCTGGTAACCATCTCCACAGGTGAATCATTAATGCACAGAGAAGTGTGGCTGTGCCTGCCTTTCTGAAATCAACAATGATCTCTTTGGTTTTTCCTGTATTTAAAACTAGGCTGTTTTCCTTACACCAGTTCACCAACCCCTCAACCTCCTTGCAGTAAGCTTCCACCTTGTCATCCTGAATAAGGCCCACTACTGTTGTATCATCTGCGAACTTCACAATATGGTTGGTGGCAAACCTAGCACAGCAGTCATGGGTCAACAGGGTGAACAGCAGCGGACTTAAGACACAGCCCTGAGGAGAACCTGTGCTCAAGAAAATGGTATTAGAGGTATTTGTTCCAACTCGCACATATTGGGGCCTGTTGGTAAGAAAATCCAGAATCCAGTTTGTCTACTAGATGCTGGGGAATGATTGTGTTAAACGCCGAACTGAAGTCGACAAACAGCAAACGCACATGAGTATTTCTTTCCTCTAAGTCAGGACTTTTCAACCAGTGGTACGGGTACCACCTGTGGTACATTGGCACCTGGCAGGTGGTACGCAACCATCCTAGAAAAGTGGTAGCGGGGAGGGGAATGAGCTGAACCGCTGGCAGCACCACACAAGCCTGAGTGAGAGATGGCTGGAGCTGTAGGGCTGTCAGGGCTCAGCGGAAGCGCTAGGATCAGTGCCGCTTTCCAGCTGATTGGCGCTTCGGGGCTGTCAGAGCTCAGTGGAAGCGCCAGGATCAGTGCCAGGCTCCAGCTGGAGCTCGGCGCTGATCCTGGTGCTTCTGCTGAGCCCTGAAGAAACACTAATCAGCTGGAAAGCAGCACTGATCCTGGCGCTTCTGCTGAGCCCAGAAGAAGCACCGATCAGCTGGAATGTTGTAGCATCTCCAGGGTCTTGTGATTTACATTCAGATGCTTGGCAACTGATTCATATTTATGATGGTCACAGTGTCCCAGGGTCATGTGAAGTGACCAAAACCTGCTGCAACAACCCAGCAGACGGGGGAATAAAAACCAAACACCCCCCCAACCCACCCCCGCTGCCAATCCTCAACAGAAACGCTCACAACAATGAAAACCTTGGACAGGAGGAAGAGCGCTGCTGGGCGGGCAGGCAGGTGTCTTGCTCGGCTGTGGCTTGGGGGACACTTTTTTCAGTGCCATTGTAACTTCAAACAGTCACTAAGCAAACTTGTAAGTTGAGGACTACCTGTACTTTATCACTTTTTTCCTTTTTTTTTTTTTTTTTTTGGTCATCATGTTTTTGACATCTTGCTAGGCGACTAGTGGTACTCGGATGTTGCCATATCCTAAGAGTGGTACAATGGGTGAAAAGGTTGAAAAGCCCTGCTCTAAGTGCTTCAGGCTCAGATGGAGAACGGAAGAAATAGCATCCTCCGTAGAGCGATTTGGTCGGTAGGCAAACTGGAGCGGGTCAAATGCTGGCGGGAGGCTAGATACAATAGTGTCCTTTATCAGCTTTTCAAAGCGTTTCATGATGGTGGATGTCAGTGCAACCGGACGGTAATCATTGAGGCCTGTAATTGTGGACTTTTTTGGCACTGGCAAGATGATGGCCATCTTAAAACATGATGGGACCACTGCCTGCTGCAATGAGAGGTTGAAAATATCAGTGAGAACACAAGCCAACTCCTCTGCGCATTCCCTGAGGACACGTCCAGGGATGTTATCTGGGCCTGCTGCTTTCCAAATGTTAACTGTCTGCAGTGTTTTCCGGACAGAGGTGACATCAAAGCTAAGCACTTGCTCATCAGGATGGGGCACAGCTTTCCTAGCAGGAGTACTATTTGATGCCTCAAATCTACCAAAAAATGCATTCAGTTTGTTTAGGAAGTCTGTGTCATCCTTACATCTCGATGGAGCCACCTTGTAATCCGTAATGGCCTGGATCCCTTGCCACATTTGCCTGGTGTTTGTTGGGTCCTGAAAAAAGTTCTGAATTTTCTGGCAATGGGCTCTGTAACGCGAAGCGTTTGGCTAACGACCGTGTTACCGGTCTATTTAAACAGCCGTCAACGAGTGCAAAGGAAACAACACAGCAATTAACTACAGGGGGGAGGGAGCTGAATAGACCGGTAACACGGTCGGTCGTTATGTATTCCAGAATGGCTGAAGAAGGAACATGTTAGGTAAAAAAACCTCAATGTATTTACCCCAATTCAAATCAGAAGATTCAGAAGTGAACTGCCAGTTGTCAGCAGCTTCCTGGGTCACGAAACATCAGCATTTGTCATATTGACTTGAAGGCCTGGTATTGTGAAAGCCCTGGATGTTGTATCTATGGAGAATCACAAGCATTTGTCTGTAGCAAAATCTGTCCATGATTAATTCACGGGTCTCTGGCTCCAAATGTCACCCATCCTTTCCCCAGGCAACTATATACATGAACCAAGTTTGTTATGCTGAGAAAAGGAACGCTTGTTAAGTCAACAGAACTGCATAGTGTCTTTTGGAGATCTGGCAGCATTAGATTTCACTGGCAAACAGCAACAGAAAAATAATTGCTCACCACAGAAATTATTTAGAAGAATCCTCCTGAGGAAGGTGATCAGCCCTTAATGGAAAAGTTAGCCCCATCCTTAAAATTTTCCTTCAGATATGGAGGGATTGATGGGATATTTCTCTTTCCCTGGAGAAATACTCCTTTATCATTAGTTGTGATGTCACTTTTTCAAGCCTTTGTTTCAAGGTCTGGAGTCCTCTTTCTTAAACTGCTGGATGTCCAAAGTAATGCAAGTGGATTCACTAAGAAAAAATACCACATCTTGATGGGTTAACATGTACAGATAGTCCTCGACTTACAATAGTTCATCTAGTGATCGCTCAAAGTTACAACGGCCCTGAAAAAAGTGACTTATGACTGTTTTTCACACCTACGACCATCGCAGCAGCCCCATAGTCACGTGATCAAAATCCAGCCGCTTGGCAACTGACTCATATTTATCCCCTTTTGTGACCTTCTGACAAGCAAAGTCAATAGGGAAGCCAGATTCACTTAACAACCATGTTAACTAACTTAACAACTGCAAGGTTTCACTTAACAACTGTGGCAAGAAAGGTCGCAAAATAGGCAAAACTTGAACAACTGTCTTGCTTCGCAACATAAATTTTGGGCTCAACTGTCATAAGTCAAGGACTACCTGTATAGGCATAAAGTGCTTGGCATTTCTTTTCTCTAGCGGAAACAGAGTTGTATACAGGACCTCCTCATTCATTGTGCACCCAATGAACCCATGAGGTACATCAGCTTATGGGAGAATGATTATCCCAAATTGCCTAAACATTTTGTGGCTGAGTAGATACTGGAAGTGGTTTTGCTTGGTCCTAGCCACTTACATCAACCCAGCATTCCCAACCTGGTGCTTTCCCTCACCCCAAAGGGTTGAATTTTGCCTCCTATGATCTTTAGCTAATATAATCTTTGGGACATCATGGAAACTCAACCTCTCTGGAGAGCATCAAATTAGGGAAGGCTGGATTCAAAGACCCCCCTACTTAATATTGGAGAAAATTCCATTTATGCCAGAGTTTTCAACTTTGGAAATCATGACAATGAAGAAGGATGTCATTCAGTCACTAAATCATATCTGACTCTTCACAACCCCATGGACCATAGCAGTCCAGGCCCCCCTGCCCTCCACTGTCTCTTGAGGTTCGCCCAAACTCATGTTCATTGCATTGATGACACTATCTAACCATCCCATCCTCTGCCGTCCCCTTCCTTTTTTGCCTTCAATTTTTCCCGACATTAGGGTCTTTCCCATTGGAAGTAGGACATACTGATTCATAATTCCTGCTTCTGTTTTTGGTAGCTAAGGTAGAATGGATGCTGTTATCCCTTTGCCAAACATCAGATCAAGAAGGGACTTAAGCCTACAACCTAAAATACAACTTTGGCATTAAGAAGCAGTCTAAAATGAAACATTCAATCATCCCTCAGAATACAAAGGTTGGTCCACAGCCACTCAAATATTGTGGGGATGGGAAGGGAAGGGAGACTGGTCTTTAAAAATAATTTCCATATTTTTATTTCTATGATGTTTCACTGTACATGAAACTATTTAAATGTTGGCCAAAACCTCAGGAAAGCCATCTGGGTTGCATTGAAGAGCAAAAGAATATGATAATTAGGAAATGTATTGGAGCCAGGATTTTGAATCCTTAAAGATAATATCAAGTGGTGCATGTTATTGTTCCTCTGAATTTCATTAGTTGTTTTTCCCTCTCGGCCCCTTTTTGTCATTTTAGTCCTTCCACAATTATTTCCCCCACTATCTAACACCCAACTTTACCTCTTCCCACAATAATTCAAGTTCTAGCAAACTATGCAACTACTTTTCATTCTATGGCATTGGGAAGTAAAATTAGGAATCTACCCTGGATCAAAAGACAGATAGAAATTTGAGAATACCTAAAATGGGATTATGGGCTTGTGGTAATAGGCAGTGAGAATGTAACCAGTGCATTTAGTCCAGAATAAACATTAGAAGTTCTGTTTAGCAAATGTCCATAGTTCATAAATGCAAATCCTGTGGTCCATCGGCTGAATATAACCCATTACATCTTCCAACTGAATCAATGGAGCTGCTTTACTGTTCTGTCCCTCAGTAGTTATTGCTATAGCTTTTTATATAGGTAGTCCTCAACTTACAACAATTCATTTAGTGACTGAAGTTACAACAGCACTGAAAAAGTGACTTATGGCTGGTTTTCACACGACCATTGCAGCATCCCCCATGGTCACGTGATCAAACTTCGGGTGCTTGGCAACTGGCATGTATTTATGACAGTTGCACAATCCCAGGGATCATGTGATCACATCTGTAACCTTCCCAGCTGGCTTCTGACAAGCACAATCAATGGGGGAAGTCAAATTTGCTTTATGACCACATGATTCATTTAACCACTGCAGTGATTCACTTAACAACTGTGGCAAAAAGGTCATAAAATGGGGCACAACGCACTTAAGGACTGTCTTGCTTAGCAATGTAAACTTTGGACTCCATTGTGGTCATAAGGCGAGGACTACATGTAATGACCTGGCGATATTTTGCAAATTGCAAATGACAACTACAATGTTTTGGAAGCGGCTTGTCCTTGCCTACTTCCTAGGACTGAAATAGAATGGCTCAAAGTCACCTAACTGGCTTCTATGCCCAAGGAAGGACTAGAACTGACTGTCGATTAGACATGGACAAAACCTTCCACTGATTTCCACAGAAGACTCTTTCCCAAGACTAAAATGGACAGATGTGTCAGGACTCAAAGGTGTTGCAGCTGGAAAAGGAGAACGTGCACCTCAATGCACATTTTTGGCACACTTTTTGTAACCTGTTCAGACTCTTCTAAAGTGGCTGGCCCTAACCTATTATTGTTGTTGCTGCTATTAATAAAATCACAAGCCTTGCAACGGAAAAAAAATGTTTACATTTTCCTAAAGGCTTCAAACAATTCCACAAGCATCCCCTATCATTCTCTCTCTCTCTCCCTCTCTCCCTCTCCCTCCCTCTCTCCCTCTCCTCCCTCCCTCCCTCCCTCTCTCTCTCTCTCCCTCTCTCCCTCTCCCTCTCTCCCTCTCCCCCCCTCCCTCTCTCTCTCTCTTTCTCTCTCTCTCTCTGTGTGTGTATAAGTAAATAAATTGGGTTTGATCCATTTTCTTTAGAAGTTATACACCTCCAGGAAGAAGCCCCCAAAGATTTGCCATCATTCTGAGAATTTCCTGCGGAATCATAATTCTGTATATCAGTTTAATAGGCAGCTTGTTTAAAATGTACATTTTTCTCTAATGAAAAGATGACTTTAGCAAGTCATGTTCCTGCTTCACTGTAAACAGTTTCCTGAAAGCTGGAGTGCTTATATTGCCATTCCCAACCCTGACTTAAAGTGGATAGAAAGAAGCTTTGGCCAAGCCAGTAAGAGCCACATGAAACGTCTCTTTGCCTGAAGCTTAGTCAGCTCTCCATATTGTATTACATATCTTCTGATAGCAAAAACCACAAGAAGGGAAAAAAATAACCATCTGTAAATGTGTTGCTTAAATTGTGACAGGGGAAGGGAAAGTAAGGAAAGGGGCGGGAGGGTTATATGTCTCCACCAGTCTTGGTTTTTAACCACTACAAACTCATATCAGTCTTCCCTGGGCAAATGCTGAGTAATCTTAAATTCTGAGATTTTGCTCAACTAAACCACTTGAAAGGGTTTTGCATGCTGGCATTGGCTTGGGCTTCTTGAGTGAAGAAATATGAAGCATTTCTTATATGAAGAATATTAAGAATATTCTTAAGAAAAAGAATATTTCTTATATGCTTTCAGAAGGTGTGGGTGCTCCATCACTGGAGGTTTTTAAGAAGAGATTGGAATGGCATATGGTTTCCTGCTTGAGCAGGTGGCTGGACTAGAAGACCTCCAAGGTCCCTTCCAACTCTATTATTCTGTTAAGTATCTTGGAGCTTTTTAAATAAATGTTGACTTCTGTTGAACAACAATTAGCAAGTATTATTGAATAAGTAAATCTGTGATGCATGGAGAAAAAATAAAGTAAACAGATGATATACACTGTATACATTCATATTTATTGTACATCAAAAGTACTGCTGATAGTAAGTTTATTGCAATTAAGATGAAATATAAAGTCCATCCAGGTTTGATAGGATTGCAGTTCTTTGATGGTTCTTCAAAGGTATCTTGGGGTTTTAATAAGGAACTGCAATTCTATTAAACTTGGGTGGGCTTTATATTTTCACTTAATTGCAATACACTTACTATCAACAATACTTTTGAGTATGATAAATATCAACCAACTCAACCAATGGGGTTAGAAGTAAATGGAGATATTTAAGAAGCATGCCAACATGTCTAATTCACACAGACTCCAATCCATTTCTCTAACTCTTTAGTTAAAAGAAAAGGAAAAACAAGATGTTTTTCAATAGCATTTTCTTATATTTATTTTTATCATAAATCTTAGGGCATTTGTAATTGTCAGAACATTTTCATTTTGAGTGAATTTTTCCAGGGGTCTGTATGTTAGAGAGCAAAAGGAGTTTGAACCAAAAAAATTTATATGCAAAACTGGGGCCCCACCACTGAGATTCTGAGACTTTTAAATCCAAGATACTTGCCATTACTAGGCCAAACGGAAGTTACACCAACTCCCAAACGTCAAAACTTTTTAATCGGACTGTATCTGCTGCTTACACTTGCACTTTATATACTGTGTTCTGTATAGAATTTAAGGGTGCTTATAATGATAGAAACTAAATGTTAAAATACAGTGGTATCCCAATGTAAACAAACCAGATATAGTCCCATCACCATAATTGCTTGACACCCTGAGAATAATGTTCCTTGAAGGAGTATCATGAAGCTCCTTCAAACTTTGCAGAATGGGGACACTCAGCATCAATTCCTATAGAGGAAATGTGCAAGCTGGTTGAGTCTTCCTGGGAGAGATGGTTTTGTGAGTCCCCAGGAGCTGTTCCATATAGTGTTCTATAGGCAACAGTCACACTTTACATTGGGTCCAGAAGCTAACTGATTACCACGGCGCCAACCATGGCATTGATGTGGCACTGCTAAATCTGCTACCACCAATCTGCAAATAGACTGCCTAGATTTGGACCCGATGAAGCTTCTGACAAAGGTAGGTCCATGTAGAGAATGTTGCAGTAGCCTTCTTGCTAGGTTGAGGGAGGTAGACCCTGTCATCAGGGCTGAGATGGCTGGAACAATCTCAATATTTATTACTAAAGCTCTCTCCCTTCCTCACCCCCTCCCCCGGTTGTTCAGCTTTTTAAAAACTAATTCACTTTATAAAATTTGAATGTTGGCACACCATTTTGTAACCTTGAGTTGGCTAATAGGGAAACAACATCTTTTTTCTGTGACCAACAGAGTTGTTATTGTTCAGTTTCTTTTGCCTCCTTGTGATCACTTTGTCAGGATTGTCTTATTAGTAACTGCTTGATTTCTAGTAAGCATCCACTTGTGTCATCAATGACAGGGTCTAGTCAACATGTGGCCTATCAGCCTCTTTCCCCACTGCTTTTGAGTTTTTCAAGCATCAACATCTTTTCCAAAGACTGTTGCCTTTAAAGTAGTGTTTGTCAACCTCAACACCTTTTAAGATATTTGGACTTCAACTCCCAGAATTCCCCAGCCAGTTAAGATTAAAATTCATGATTAATGTTTTCAGTGAATAGTGTGGTTTTACTACAGAACTTACCATTGTTTTCGGTAAACCCTGTGGATGAGACTTGGATGTCAGAATAATTTAGGTAATTGGAACTGTTTTAAAATTAGAATTGTGCCTGTGTGTAGGAATGAAGATCACTGCATTTACCCAGGAAATGTTTGTTCCATTTATGTTAGTATTGCCTTAATGCTAACTGGCATAGTTTTCTAGTATTTTAGAGAGGAATCCTTTCAGATTCCGATTGCCAAGGAATTTCTGGCCTTTGAATGCATGGATTTCAGCCACTTACATATAAAAAAGTTCCTTGTAGGAATTGGTCCTAGGAAATAAGGCTAAAATTGAAGGATGTATCTCATTTGCCGTAGTTTTACCCAGGGCTTTTTTTCTCATATAACGCTCAGAACGGAGTTCCGGCACCTTTTTTGGATGGAACCTTGTAGGGTAGGCAAGGTGGGTTGTATGAGATGTGTGAGTTCCGGCACCTTTTTTTTTTTTTTTTACAAAAAAAGCACTGGTTTTACCTCTTTCACATTGCTTCCACCATATTTATATTTGGCCCCGATAAAGTACAGACTCAAACCGAGTTATTTTTCCTACCTGCTAAAACTGTGGATTACATCATCCCTTGCCTGATCTAGGATTTATAAACTGATGACTCAAAGATGATTTAGCAGAGTCATACCTATACTGCCTTCAACATGATACTGGTTAGAAGCTGGCCTATCAGACTTTCATCAAAATCATTGCATTATACCTTTTGGTGTCCTTGTTCTTTTGTATTAAGAAATGTAAACCAAAGATTGGTCTGATCAAATTTGTAACTGGTAGAAGTTAAGAGGGTTTTTGGATTCTTGAGAAGACAGAAATGGAATTAAAACCGCAGAATAAATACCTTTTCATAAATGAGGAAACATGTACCTAAATCTAGATTCATATAAGGTATTTCCTAAGGATGAATGACAAATGGCATTTACAAGTACAGCATGAGGTTGGGAAGCAGTGGGAAGGGAAGACCAAGGGAAAGATAATTAAAAAAAACCTATATGAATCAACTTTATTCAAAATAATTCTGAAAAATATCCACCTGTATTACAAAATACAGGATTACAAAAATAGGGCATGTAAACAGTAAAGTAATAATCCTGCTCTGCTTAATTCTAATTAATCATATTATAAACAGTTGGAAGAGAGAACAACCGAAATAGCCAAGTGTGGGTGTATTTAAAGGAAACATTCAAGAAGAAAAGTAAGCAACTTTCAGCAGGCTTTTATTTATATAATAACTTCAGTACAGCTGCTCTGTATTCATCAGGAGCTGGAAGAATATAGCAGAAAAATCAGTGCCAGCGTATTTATGAATCTCCTAAATCAAAATTATTTCAGATTAAAATACAACCCAGAACAACGAACAGCTGTGATTCCATATCAGCAAAAGCTAAATTTTGCTGTTAAACCAGACAACTTAACACTCTTGTGCAGGGTTGTCCAATGAATTTTAGAGTCAAGTAGCATAAACCGAGTGGATTTCCTTTCCACATTCTTAATTTTTGATCTGGAAATGCCTTAAGAATGTGCTAATTTGAAAGAATCGCCCCCTGCATTTCTCAGGAGCTGTATTTGGAATGTGGCTTAAAACTATTCAACTCAGTTTGTTTCCATCTGCATGATTCTCACCACCCGATTCATTTCGGAAGGCTTCAAGTATGTTAGGTTGTACTCTCTGTCTTCCTTGCTCTGTGGAATTAGTAATAATAATAATAATAAAGTTGGAAGGGACCTTGGAGGTCATCGAGTCCAACCCCCTGCTCAGGCAGGAAACCCTATACCATTTCAGACAAATGGCTGTCCAATCTCTTCTTAAAAACTTTCAGTGTTGGAGCATTCACCGCTTCTGCAGGCAGGTTGTTCCACTGGTTAATTGTTCTAACTGTCAGGAAGTTTCTCCTCAGTTCCAGGTTGCTTCTCTCCTTGACTAGTTTCCATCCATTACTTCTTGTCCTGCCCTCAGGCGCCTTGGAGAATAGCTTGACTCCCTCTTCTTTGTGGCAACCCCTGAGATATTGGAATACTGCTATCATGTCACCCCTAGTCCTTCTTTTCATTAAACTAGACATACCCAATTCCAGCAAACGTTCCTGATATGCTTTAGCCTCCAGTCCCCTAATCATCTTTGTTGCCCTTCTCTGCACTCTTTCTAGAGTCTCAACATTTTTTACATCGTGGTGACCAAAACTGGATGCAGTATTCCAAGTGTGGCCTTACCAAGGCATTGTAAAGTGGTATTAATACTTCACGTGATCTTGATTCTATCCCTCTGTTAATGCAGTCCAGCACTGTGTTGGCTTTTTTGGCAGCTGCAGCACACTGCTGGCTCATACTTAAGTGATTGTCCACTAGGACTCCGAGATCCCTCTCACAGTTACTACTATTGAGCAAGGTACCCCCTATACTATACCTGTACATTTGGTTTTTCTTGCCTAAATGTAGAACCTTACTTTTTTCACCATTGAATTTCATTTTGTTAGATAGCGCCCATGTTCAAGTCTGTCCAGGTCCTCCTGTATCTTAAGCCTGTCTTCTGGAGTGTTGGCTATTCCTGCCAGCTTGGTGTCATCCGCAAATTTGATGAGTTCCCCATCTATCCCCTCGTCCAAATCGTTGATGAAGATGTTGAAGAGCACTGGGCCCAGAACAGAGCCCTGGGGCACCCCACTGCACACTTCCCTCCATGTAGATGCGGTTCCATTGAGGACCACACGCTGAGTACGGCCGGTCAGCCAGCTACGAATCCATCTGGTGGTGATGCTGTCTAACCCACATTTTTCTATCTTATCAAGTAGTAGGTTGTGATCTACTTTATCAAATGCCTTACTGAAGTCCAAGTAAATTATATCCACAGCATTCCTCTGATCCACTAATTTTGTCACTTGGTCAAAGAATGCAATAAGGTTTGTCTGGCATGATCTGTTTTTGACAAACCCATGTTGGCTTTTAGTAGTGATTTGTTGCCTCTAGGTGTTCGCTGATTCGTTGTTTGATTATCTTTTCCAGAATCTTCCCAGGTATTGAGGTCAGGCTGATAGTCTGTAATTTCCTGGATCCATTTTTTTCCCTTTTTTGAAGATGGGAACTACATCAGCTCTTTTCCAGTCCTCTGGTAGTTCCCCAGTGCTCCAGGATCTTTGAAAAATATAGTTCAGTGGTTCTGAGATCACATCTGCCAGTTCCTTGAGAACCCTGGGTGTAATCCATCTGGTCCTGGTGATTTGAACTCGTCTAGGCTGGACAGGTGCTCACTTACCATTTTCTTGCCTATCTTAACTTGTGTTTCTATTCTGTTTTTTATGGCACTATTTTTGATAGGTTGGTCTGTTTTTTCCCTTTGTGTAAAGACAGATGCAAAAAACGAGTTAAATAGTTCTGCTTTCTCACTATTGCTTGTCACCTTCTTGCCACTTTCACCCACTAATGGACCAATCATTTCCTTCACTTTTTTCTTATTTTTTACATGTTGAAAGAAGCTTTTTTTGTTATTTTTGACTTTGGTCGCAAGCCTTAGTTCATTATGAGCCTTAGCTTTCCTCACTTCATCTTTGCAGGCTCGGGCTATTTGCTGATATTCTGACTTTGTTATGTGCCCCTCTTTCCACTTTCTATACTTGTCCTTTTTATCTTTCAATTTATCAGAGAGTTCTTTATGCAGCCATGCTGGTCTCTTTTGAGAGCTGTTATTTTTCCTCTTTGTTGGTATTGTGCTAGACTGAGCTTTTATTATCTCGCTTTTTAAAATTTCCCAAGCTTCTTGAGTTGTTTTCCCCTTGAGGATTCTCATCTATGGAATCCTTCCCAAGCCCTCTCTAAGTTTATTGAAATTAGCTCTCTTGAAGTCCAAGACTCTAGTTTGACTGTGTTCTATTGCTTGTGCTTCCATAATGTTGAATTCCAATATTGCATGATCACTACCTCCCAAGGTTCCTGTGGCTTCAACACCTTTTATCATTTCATCTCTGTTAGTGAGAATTAGATCCAGAATGGCTAATCCCCTAGTTCCCTTCTCTACTTTTTGGGAGACAAAGTTGTCTGCTAGGTTTGTCAAGAATCTGTTTGATCTTCCACTTGGTGCAGAGTTTGTCTCCCAGTTGATGTCAGGGTAGTTAAAGTCCCCCATTACTATTGTGATGTGCTTCCTACATACCTTAGTTAGCTGACTAGCAAACAGTTCGTCTATTTCTTCTGTTTGGTTGGGTGGCCTATAGTATACACCTATAGCAATGTCATTTTTTCTCCCTTTTATATTGACCCAAATTCCCTGCCCAATTCTGAGCATAACATTTATATTGACTTTTTAAGAAGGCTTTTAACAAATATTTTTCAACTACCCGAAAGGCTACATTTTTTTTCTTTTTACAATCCTGTAGTCCAGGGGTCCTCAAACTTGGCCACTTTAAGACTTGTGGACTTCAACTCCCAGGATTCCCCAGCCAGAAACAAAATTTTGTTTATTCATTTCCTTGATTTCCTGCTCATTTTCCTTCATGCGAATAAATTGAAAGCATCATATCTTCTATCCTGTATAATGAAAAATAACTGGTGATGAGAAGTGGGTGACACAAGATTTAGATAGAATTTCAAAGATTCAAAAGGTTAATTGTGTAACAAAATAAGTAACAAAACAAAGCACAGATAGAAGTAAATAAAAGCAAAAGATGTTTGGGGTGCTGGTTTGTTATTGTTCAAAATGAGCTCATTTTCAGGGAGCAATGATTTAAAACAGGGGTGTCAAATTGCCAGCCCGTGGGCCGGTTTCATCATATGGAAGCCGCGCCCACTCCATGGAAAAAAAGTCGTGATATGACGTGGCGAGTTTGACACCCCTGATTTAAAATATTCAAGTTTTACCTTAAAATTCAGGTCAAATTTGTCCTTTTTTAAAAAGTTTCCACCAAAGAATTAATATAATACATTTAAAAAAAAAAAAAAACTACATTTCTTCCCAAATGAACATTAATAAAACATATTATCTTTGTTTGCTTATCTGATGTTTGTTTCTGTATTAATTCCTCTGGAAATTCCAGTTATGGAATGGAACATCATCTGTCCAAAATTGCTACTCTCTTCAACTCCTATTCCTTAGAATTTTTATTTCTGCTTCAGTTCTTCTTTCTTTTAAATTTCCTGCTGATCTATTCCTGGTGGAGTCCCTATTCCCTCAGAGTTTACTCCGTGAGCCACTACTCCCTTTTATTTCATTTTCCTTCCAAACCAGCTCAGCTAATTGGTAGCACAGTTTGGAAGCTCTGCTGTTTAACTGCATCTTAGCTAAACTGTCTTGATACCCCTGAAACTGTAAAGGAGCAAAAGCCCACACAGCTAGCATGAAGGGTTAGCAAATGTTGTCCATGACCATCAGCATTTGTACTTAGCAAAGTAGCATGTTTGTCAGCCAACCTGGCACTTTATAAAGAAAAGGGGGAACAAAATCTTATTTATTCAGGTTTCCCCCCCCCATGCAGTCAAAAGACATTTGGTGTATTAGTCTCCCTGATACAACAACAAGAACAAAGAAAATAAAAATTAGATAAATGCCATGTAATGCAGTCACTTAAAAATTACAAAAACAAACAAAAACACAACTACAGAAACAGATGACAACTTTCCATTTAAAAGCTCTCCTAGAAAGGGTTCCATGGAGGGGGGGGGGAGGACCAGCCAGTGGGAACCGCCGATACTAGAGATACAGTAGTAGGCATTGTATTCATGAGATCAGGAAGGAGCAGTGGTCTCTAAGATAGACTCTGAATTATATAAAACCTTTTAGATGATATCTGGGATCTTGAATTGCATTTGGAAAGAAATCAGTAGCCAGTGAAGTTCTTGTAATAAAACTAGTATGTGACAATACCAGTGGTGGGATTCAAATACGTGAACAACCGGTTCTCTGTGTGGATGCCGCTTCCGGAAGTCCGTTCTGGGCCTGGGCAACAAAAAATTAGGCTACTGGTTCTGCCGAACTGGTGCAAACTGGCTGAATCCCACCACTGGACAATACTATTACTGACCCCTAAGCAAAAGGGAAACCACACTCTGCACCAGATGAATAGTTGAGATGGTCTTTCAGAACAGCCCCATATAGAGTGAATTACAGTAACCCAGCTAGAAGGTGACAAGGATGTGAATTCCAGGTTATGCAGTTCTAGGTAAGCCACAAAGAGAACAGGGATATCATTCCCCTCAAATTCTTCAGCAGAAAAGGACTATGTAAAGGCCAGTCTACTGAGAACAGGGATATTATTCCCTTCAAATTTTAACGAAACTCTTCCCTCCCCCCCCCCAGCCTTTTGTTTCTCAGCTGTTTTATCAGAAATGTCTCATCTAAGGACAGCTCATTCTCTTCCAACTCAGCTTATGGACTGTTGCCCTATCAGATTTCCAGGACTACCTTTTCAAACAAAAACACAGACAGATGTTCCAGAATTGAATCATCTAACCTCACACATCACAGAATTAGTAGGAAAAAGATGTCATCAAGCAATAGCCCAGGGTTTCAACTACACAGACAAAGTAGGAGTGTCAAAACTAAAGGATTGAACAGAAAAACTGTGCATGTTTTGAAAAAGATTTGGAAGAATTGCTTTGGATTTTATATGAACCGTTCTGCTGTACAGTATATTTAAAGCATGAACACTTTATTTCAGGTTTCCTCACAAGGTCTTCTTATTGGGTTTTCTTAAAAGGGTACTTAGCCCTACTGAGCAGCAAGATGTTGTCTAAAGGTTGTTCAGGAAGTCAGGGTCAAAGTTCAGAAGATAGAAAAGACTGGTGTAGGTTGTTGTTTTAATACCTGGTGGGTAACAGTAGGTTTCCTGATCTCCATCTATACCCAGTTGATCAAAATTATCTTGAATTAGGATACAGGGTTACTTGGAAGTACCTCTTGATTTTCAACTTGCTCATAAAACCCTCTTCCTTCTTTGATTCTCAGTGTGGTACCACTGAATGCTTGGAGCTATGTCAGAGTAGAAGTTCAGAGCCACAGAATTAGAACAGTTTCTGCTATGTTATCTATATGAGGTCCTCAGTCTTTAGGATTAGACTCAATGGACTTTATGCTAGTTTTGTTCTCCACTTCAAGATTTTTCTGAGAAGGTCATGACAATTGAAGGCCAGAAACACAGCTGGGCATCCTCTTCCGTAGGAGGACCTTTGGTCTCCCAAGAGCAACTGACAACTGGTCATCCTTTAACAAGTTCTTTCATGGAACATATTTTGAAAATGACTGCTCACAGTGACAACGTTCACCATAGCTGTAGTACTTCTGACTAAAGAAGAGGCAGCAGGACCCTTCTTTCTCTCTGCTGTTGGAGCAGCCATAAATATTTTTCATTCCAATATAATCCTAGCTTTGCATATTTGGGAGATGAGGTAATTCTCATTCATGAAAGATAGTGCTAGCAGCTTTTCGATGGGTCTTCTAATGACCATAAAATATCTTTAAGATAAAAGTAAATTTCACGGTCTAATCTGATATGCCTAACCAGCATTAGACACTCAACATACCTGCTTTCCACTGCTCATTTTGATGAGAAGCTTCAACCCTCTTTTTAGTATCTGATTTCATTTAGAAAGGAGAATGTACTATAGATATAATTCTGCCACATTATAGCTTTGTTGAAAGAGGCACAAGTCAAGCGGGCAGAATAAAGCAGAGGTAGAGATAGGCAATGCAAGATTATTATTTATTATTATATTTATAGCCCTCAAAGTGTGAGATATTTTTCCCTCAATCATCAGGATCTGGCGGTGAGCACGGCACAAAACATTGTGGGCTGTTCCCTGACACCACTGGATGACATCGCCAGGGCCTGTGAGGAAAATTCTCAGGGATGACTCACACCCTGGTTGGTACCTCTTTACTCTCCTACCATTGGGTAGGAGATACAGAAACATAGCCAGCCGTACCAAAAGGCTGAAGAACAGCTTTTATCCATGGGCGTGTCAGGCTCTTGAATGGGACATAATAATTTCATGCATGACAGACCCATGAGGCCGGCGTCCTGTGCAATTAGCTCACAGGGTGTAATAAGTTGGGGGTTTGTAGTCACTGTGAGTTGTGGTGGTGGGGGCATGGAGGGAGGCTCAGCCAATCTCACTGTATACATGTTATACTTTGATAATAAAGGTTAATTCATTCATTCATTCATTCATTCATTGGACCAGCTCACGGGCTTCAATAGCCCAGATGACTATTAGAAAGCAGCAGAAGAGAAGATGCTTTGCTATTGTCTGGCAGTTGTTTGAATTTCTACCTCCCAAGCTGCAGAAGGAGATAGGACGTTAATAAGAGCAGCAACTGTGGATTTACTTCTTCTGAAACTCTTCATGGGTTAATTTTATTATCCAGTACTAATTTATAATTGAATCAAGAAAGATAAAGTCAGTGGCACGGTTCCCTGTGCCATCCCTGCCTTAAAGATGGAAAATCCGTAACGCTGGTTTGCAATCATTTTATTACAAATCATTTTGCACGGTAATTGACGCAAGCGAGGAAAAACAGAGACATTTCCTTCTTATTACAGTGTAATTACTGAATTTGCAACCACATCTCTTGTTCTTCAACTTTCCGGGTGGTCTTGAGTAGGATTTCAATTTTTGGATTGAAATCAGCTTTTTTACAGTATACTCACAGTCTCTCGTAGGAAGGAAAGTAGTTTAGCAATCTATGGAGCATCGTATTGTTTTTCTTCGGTATTAGTACAAGTCCTTCTTGCAGGGAATCTACAGTCCTCTTGGATGCTTGATTGATGGGTCCATTTTTAAATGTCTCAGATTGAAAACTTCATTCCACCATGAAAATCTCCCCCACAGACTCCCTGTATGGGTAGTCTTTGACATACAACCATTGGTTTACCAACTGTTCCAAGTTAAAAGGTAAAGGAGTCTCTGCGAATTTTACTCTGCTGGTCGTTGCCAATTATAGAGGGCGGTGCTCATCTCCGTTTCAAGGCCATTGAGCCAATGCTGCCCAAAGACATTTCCGCGGTCATGTGGCCAGCATGACATCATGGAGTGCTGTCACCTTCCCACCAAAGGGTTGACGCTTCTCATCAAAATTTTATCTTCTCGCATTTGCATGCTTTTGAACTGCTAGGTTGGCAGGAGCGAGGTGAAGACGGGAGCTCACCCTATCGTGTGGAGCTCGGGTCTCCAACCTTTCCAGCCAACAAAGCCCAGCATTTTAACTGCTGAGCTACCTTGCCACCTTGTTCGAAGTTAAAATGGCAATAACAATGTGACTTATGACTGTCGCAGCATCCTTACAGTCATGTGTTCAAAATTTGGATGCTTGGCAACCAGCTTCCATTTACGGTGGTTGCAGCAACCTGAAGTCACGTGATCGTCGTTTGTAACCTTCCCAGCTGGCTACTGAAAAGCACAGTTGCAGAGGAAGCCGTATTTGCCTAACAACTGCATGATTCACTTAACTGCAGTGATTTGCTTAACAACCGTGGCACAAAAGGTTATAAAATGAGGTACGACTCATTTACCAACCATCTTCCTTGGCAATGGAAATTCTACTCCCAATTGTGGTCGTAAGCCAAGGACTACCTCTAAAGCAATCTATATCTTTTCAAAGGTGAAAAGTTTTTGGAGGGATATAAGGGATATAGGCCACATGATCGGGAAGGTTTTAATGTGTTTGAGCAACGTGGTGGGACGAAGGTAACATACGACCGACAATCTTTGCTGGCATGGCGAGTTTCTAGCTGTTTCAGAACTGTTGCTGAGACTGTTAAAAGTCGTTTGCAATGTTTGAAATTGTTCTGCCAGCAGCAAGATCTGACTGCTGGCCCAACGACGGATTCTATTGCAAATCAGGGCTGTTTCCGAAGGAGGCACAGGAGGAGAGGTCCCGGGGCTTATGGAGCGAAGGAACTGGATGAGGTTGTCGGCAGGCCCAGAAGAAGAGAGAAAGGCTTTTGGAGGAGTTGGTGGTGGTGGCAGCGTGCTCCAGGGGCGAAAAGAAGCGAGGCCCCTTTGAGGAAAAGGTGGAAGAGACAGGATCAGAAAAAGGAAAGGAAGCGAGGTTGTTGAGCAGGAATACAAGCTAATTTGAGGGCTAATCCACATGGAGCTCCATTTCCATCTGTCCTGTTTGCCATCGTTCGCTCCCTAGAGACTAAAATGGACGATCTGAAACTTGAGCTGGCCATGAACAAGGAGTGTATGTCGGAGGTGGTGACCCTTTGAGAGCTGTATGCAACGAAATTTCATTTTGATGTATGCCGATTGGTGTACATTCAAAGTGACAATAAAGTTGTTGTTGTTATTATTATTCAGTTTTTGAACATGCTAACAGGAATAATAGGAGATGTTAGTCCAACATATCTATCAGTCTGGGAAAAGATTTTACTGTGGCAAGGCCTGAACAAATCTAATGGTATACAGGAGGTGAAAGAAGCATTAGGGCTTTTCCACCAAATCCTAGTTCTAACCAGAGTTCCTTGTGAAGAGTTATAGCCCATAAAATTGATAACAGATTTGATACTCCATTATATGTTTTATTTTTGACAGTCTACTTTGGAAATCATAATTTTAAGAGCTGCAAAAATCCTATTAGGGTTCCAGGAACACCCCCTTCTCCAACTATTCCTCCTCATGCGACTGTTTGCACTTAAGATCGTATGGCAGTGATCCTTCGCTACTCATGATTTGCATCGTGCAAAAACAGATGTCGTCAAGTCTCCCAACACATTATTGTACTGTACACGAAAAGGAAAATCTGTCATACAGAAGGGAGAACATGTTCCTTCCTCGAAAGTATCCTGCGGCATAGCTGATTCTAGATGAGCTGTGGCTCACTGGCAGATATCACTATTTATTTAAACATTTATAGAGCTCCCCAATCAGAAAACATGACTCTGGGTGGAGTAATAAAAGGGAAAAAAAGAAATACTATAGATAGAAATCATAATGAACCAATACAAGATGACTTATGTCAGTAAACATGCAACAGTACCAAGGTGATCCAAACTGAAATCTCCTAAAATTCTTCACACTGGGAATTCCAGTTATCCTGATCTCAAGGTTTGGGGGAAAAGATAGGGAGAAACCACCTTTCAGAAGGCTTGTAAGGTTGAGGCCAACTGTATCCTGGAAAAGATCATTCCAAAGGGCAGGATCACCAAGGAAAAATAATTCCTCCCGAGTCACATAAAATGACATTCTTCCGGTATGGAGACCTGGAGTATTTCCTCTCTGTGGGATGGGCAATAGCCTGGAGAACAGGCAGTCCTGCAAGTAATCTGGTCCTATACAGGTAATTCCCGACTTACAACCACAATTGCTAAGCAAGATATTTGTTAAGAGAGCTTTGCCCCATGGTACGATCTCTTTCTTTCTTTCTTTCTTTCTTTCTTTCTTTCTTTCTTTCTTTCTTTCTCTTTCTTTCTCTTCCTTCTTTCCTTCCTTTCTTTCTCTTTCTTTCTTTTCTTTCTTTCTTCCTTCTTTCCTTCCTTTTCTTTCTTTCTTGTTTCTTTCTTTTCTTTCTTTCTTCCTTCCTTCTTTCCTTCCTTTTCTTTCTTTCTTTCTTTTTCTTTCTTTCTTTCTTCTGTTTCTTTCTTTCTCTTTTTCTTTCTTTTCTTTCTTCCTTCCTTCCTTCTTTCCTTCCTTTTTCTTTCTTTTTCTTGTTAAGTGAATAAATGCATTGGTCAAGTTAGGAACACAATTGTTAAGTGAATCTGGCATCACCATTCTCAGAAGGTCACAAAAGGGGATCACATGACTCCGGGACACTGTGTCATAAATGTGAGTCTGTTGCCAAGCGTCTGAATTTTGATCATGTGACCATGGGGATGCTGCAACAGTCAAAAGTGTGAAAAACGGTCTTAAGTCATTCTTTTCAGTGCCATTGTAACTTGGAATCGTCACTAAATGAACTCTTCTAAGGCGAAGACTACCTGTATCCCATGTGGGAAGTAACTAAGGCATGGAAGACCCCACTCCCACCCCCAGTTCAGGAGGTGGGACAATTGATGCACAAGAATGAATTTTGCAAAACTGCCAGCTGTCACCAGCTCTTCAAAGAGGAGGTGTTGATTCAGGTGAACCCCCAGAATGAATCCAAGCAAGGCAAGGCAAGACCCCCCAGATTTAAGAGAGGAGCCTTTCCAGTCGCAGGTTCCATTACACCCCCAAATTCACAGCTACTTGTTTTTGGTAGAGCCGAGCCAAAGCTTTTCCAACAATGCCTTGTTTGTGGAAAATCCCAAATTCAAACTCTGGCATCTCCAACTAGGATTAAAACTTGTAAATCCTGGACCTCTTAATCTGATTTAGGACACTGAAGCTATCTATGACTCTCTTCCTGGAATCTAGTACTGTTTCCCACCTCCATAATTCCAAACACATTTAAAGAATAAACAATCTTATGTCAGTTTATTCATAAAGAAGCCACAATGAATTCACTGGTGCTTGCTCCCAGTACATTTATTTATGACTGCAGCCTTTGTTAAATAGGGATTATTCCCAAGAATGTGTGCAGACACATGACTGCAACTTGATTGTAATTTCAGTCACTTGCATAACAAACTTGATTAGCTGGATTGATTGATGCTATATTACCATCAGTATTACTTTAATGATAATAATAATAATAAAATAATACAGGGGGTTTGTGTGTATTTTTATATAAAGAAGCCACGCTCAAGAACAATACTCTTAGAATTTGATAAAGCAAGGAAAAGGGTACTTAAAAGGATTGTGGGATTGGTTTTTTTTAAGAGATATTGGTACATGTGTTCATTATGGAGGCAAAACATACCCGTTAAGCTAGAAGTTTCTTGATCCCTGTTCCCTGAGGGACAAATTCAGAGCAGTGTTTTGAAGGATCTTTTGTTCTCCTATAGAAAAAGTAACAGAGTTCCTTATGTGCTTCTAATAAATTGGTTGCTATATTGGTCAAACTGGAACAAATAGTTGGCAACAACTGTTGCTCACATCGCAGAAGAGCACCTGAGCTGCATTCATTACTGAAAATGGCAACGGTGCAGGCATTTTATCTACCTTCATCTCTAGAACAATTTCCCCTCAATCAACAAGGAACCAAGGGAGCTCTAGTCCAACAATCCAGCAATGGATTGAGGAGGATCTAGGACAAATAGACTTGGCCAACTCACTATGGCCAACTTGCCATGGCCAACTCACCGTGGGACAACTTGCTGCGGGACAATCCAATGCTGTATTAATTATTTCATTCAGTTACTTTTATTATTGGTGATCACATTTTCATTGAAATTATTGTAACTCTTTGAGTTACAAAAGTCAATTGCTGGATTGCTTTTTATTTTATTATTACTGGCCTCGGTTCTGTTGAAATTAATTTAACTTTTGTATTTGTTGAATTGTCCTGTGGTGAGTTGTCCCATTCTGACTGAGGAAGGCTGAGAGAAATTATTTTGTTCTAGGCTCATAGCGTTCTGTTTGGGAATTCCTTGGTTAGATAGTGATCCTGTCTACAACACCAGACAAAATAGGAGGAAAAAAGAAGCATCCATCTCAACTATTTTTCGTTGCTACCAGATTGTTAAGACCTTTGTAGGGTCTTCTGGCTCATGTGCCAAATGGTGGGCAGAGGGTGGTGGTGAAATTTCCCTGGACTTGAATGAGTGAGTGCCATTTGCTCCTCTGATTTTCATTGGAAAATATCTTGGGCCAGATGTGCCCATTTCTCAAAACAACCTAGATGAATTTATGGGCAGAGAAATTCCATGAATTTATCCAAAGAGAGGAGAAAAGAATATCTATAGAGAAGAAAACGCTGCTAGGTGGTCTTTCCCCCCCCCAAGGAAAAGTAGTAAAAATAGAGAAAATAAAGCCTTAAAGTTTGGCTTAGTTCTATTTTTTCTGGATTGGGATATAAGCTATTCACACTTACTTAACTGTGTACTTCACTAGGAGTAATTGTCTCATGCAGCTGGGGCTTTTATGAAAATATACATAATAATTTGATATTCATGCTCCTTATATATTTGCCAAAATATACAAGATACCAAGATCAGATGATCTGCCTTGAGTTGAATTGTTTAGAATACAGTAGTTTGCTGAGCCCATTTTTCTGAGATATTCATTCCACTTCCCAGTTGCCTAAAGTTTTGAGATTTCCTAGTGTTTTTCCATCCTAATACTAACCAGATCCCCATTTATTTACTTATTTATTAAATTTACATACTTCGTCAAGATGGTCTAGGTGCCCTAGCTCAGAGGTCACCAATCTGTCGGTTGGCGGACCGGAGGAAAAGGGAGGAGGAAGCATTTTACATGCGTGCATGTGCATGCGCACGGGGCTGCAAGCACGTGTGCACCACAAACGGGGTGGGGCTAGCACCCGCGTGATACTCATTAGCTCTGCTCCGTTCTTGCGTGACACAGCACCTTGTTTTTGCACCCCACGGCGTGGGGGCATCCCATTTTTGCACCCTGAGGTGCAGTGGTGGCCCGTTTTTGCGCCCCATGGTGTGACATCATTTTTGCACCCCGCAGCCGCGGCGCTAGCACAAGTGAGGGGGTTTCTGTCCCGTGGCCCAGTGGCCAGTAGGCCACGGCCCACTACCAGGCTACGGCCCATAGGTTGGGTCCCTTCCAACTCTCTTCTTCTGTTATTCTGTCCTTGAAGTAACCAGTTAATGGCTGTGAACATCATCTAAATTTGCAATGGAGTGATCATCCCAAATCACAACTGGAGGCTTGTTTATCTGCAACCACTCACACAGATGTCCCTCCACCTTCAGGCAAAAGATAGTTTAAAAAACTAGGCAGCTCCACACACCCTTAAATGTTACAAACTTTCCCTTGATAGACATTCTAGAGAAAGTAAGTTGTTCTGCTTTCTCTGTAGCAACATCTCCTGGCTAGGAAAAAAGAAACATCAGTTGGGAAAGACCAGGTCTACCTGTGAAGGTCCAATTAAACTGATTTATTACTAAAAAGCCTAGGCACAGGAATCTTCTCAACTAACGGTTAGCACCTGCTTGGAATTATATCAAAGGGTCAAAAGAATTCAAGGGCTGGACTTACTTAGTCAGTTTGTGGCTATGTAGGGATTCTAGGCTGATCCCTCTTTTAACTCCGTCCCCAGGTTCTGCTATTCCTCCTCCTATTACAGACTTACTACGCATCACAAAACAGGGACATTTAAGTAAAGACTTTCTGGTGTTGCAAGCTGTCCAGAGTAATTTGACAGTGAGATGGGCAGCATATAGTTTTTTTTGACTTACAACCATCCATTTAGGGACTGTTTGAAGTTACACAGCACTGAAAAAAGTGACTTATGAACATAATCACACATATGACCATTGCAACATCTTCCACAACCAAATGATCGAATTTTGGATCTTTGGCAACTGGCATGTATTTATGAGGGTTGCAGCGTCCCAGAGTCCGGTGATCACCTTCGGCAACCTTCTGACAAACAAAGCCAGAGTCACTTAATAACTGTGTTACTAACTTAACAACCGCACGGATTCACTTAACAACTGTGGCAAAACTGGTAGGAAAATGAAGCAAAACTCATTGTCTTGCTTAGCAAACGGAAATTTTCGTCTCAACCGGGGTCCTAAGCCGAGGAATACCTGTATAAATTTAACAAACAAAGAAGCATTTCGGGTATCGAAGGAAAACGTTCGGGAAGCGCTGCATTTTAAGGTCGGAGTTCCTCCCTTTTTTCTAGACGGGACGCGGGCAGGTAGGATTCCACGAGCCTCCTTGGCGACCCTCGAGGCAGCAGCGCAAAAGAAAGCGCGGGAAGAGCGCAGCGTCCGTCCCCCCTCCCTCCAGCCTCCGGACGACTCTGGGACCCCCGACGCAAATTCTCGGGACCCCTTCGACGTCGGCGTCGGCGTCGTCCAGGCAGGAGGCGGGGCTTGGCTCCGGGCTTGGCCATTGGCAAGCCGAGCCGCGTTGAAAGCGCCACGTGCAATGGAAAGTCCTCTCTCGGCGGCGCTCCCGGGCAAGAAGAGAAGGCGGGAGGTCTTCCCAGCCCCCGCTCCGTCGCGCGGGTCAGGTTGCCGGCCTGGCTGTCACTCAGAGGAGGTCGTCCGGGAGCACGCGCGGGCCTCCCCGTCTGTCTCCCTCCCCTCCCCTCCCCTCCCCGCGGCTCCCCTCAGCCTTGCAGCGGGAAAGCGGCGCCTCCTCCGCCCCCGGCCGTTTTGCCTTGCATGGAGGCGACGCGTCCCGGCTCGGGCTCAGTGCGCTGCCGGGAGGACCAGCTGGCGGAGTGGCTCCTGCTCCCGCGGGGCTTCTGCTGAGAGGCGGGAGGCGAAGAAGGTAAAGAAGGTAAAGAAGGTAAAGAAAGAAAGAAAAAGAAAGAAAGAAAGAAAGAAAGAAAGAAAGAAAGAAAGAAAGAAAAAGAGAAAGACGCAGCGGGCTTCCTTCGCGTTCTGGAGGAGCAGCCGCGTCCGAAGGACCAACTTTCTCCCCCCGCTTTCTCGCCTCGCCGCGCTCTGGAACGGCCGGAAAGCGCGTGGCGACCCCCCCGGATGGATTCTCTCTTCTTTTATGTGGCGATGCTCTCTTGGCTGGTGCCTCGGCGGTGCTGGGTAGCCTCGGGCAGGCAAGCCAGAGTCCAAGGTAGGAACGGCGGCTCCCGGCTCCCGGGGTGCGATTGTGGAAGGCGGGGAGGAAGGAGGGGACCGCCAGGCTGGGCTGCAGGGAAGCGTCCCCGAGGACAGGCGCGACGGAGAGAAGCCGGGTCGCCCCGTCCGCTGCTGGCGCGGCTTGTAGGTTCGGCGCCCGGTAGAAAGAGCCTCGGTCCAAACCTTGGCGGGGAAGAGGCTCGTTGCGAGCTGGAGAGCGTTGGGGGACCAGGCTGCGAGAGGGTTCCGTTGGGTGGCAGTGCGACTCTGCAAAATCAAACCTGTTTAGCTTCCCAGGGCGAGATATCAAAGAGTGTAACTGCTACTGCTTTTCAGTTTAGACGTTTGGTGTGTGTGTGTGTGAGAGAGAGAGAGAGAGAGAGAGAGCGCGAGAGCGAATAACAGAGTTGGAAGGGACCTTGGAGGTCTTCTAGTCCAACCCCCTGCTCCAGCAGGAGACCCTATACCATTCCAGACAAGTGGTTGTCCAGTCTCTTCTTAAAAACCTCCAGTGGTGAAGCACCCACAATTTCTGAAGGCAAGCTGTTCCACTGGTTAATTGTTCTCACTTTCAGGAAATTTGTTCTCACTGTCAGGAAATTCCTCCTTAGTTCTAGGCTGGATCTCTCCTTGACACCTTTACAAAGCTCCCGTATATTGAAAATGCCGAGTATTGATCCAGGTTACTTGAGGGACTGTCTCACCCCACTAGGATTGGCCCGTACCACTCATGCCGGCAGAGGAGGCATGCTGTGGGTCCTGTCAGCCCGATTATTCCGGTTGGCGGGGTCCAGGAGGAGGCCCTTCTCAGCTGTTGCTCCTGCCCTCTGGAATATCTACCTATCATTGAAAAACTGCCTTTTCACGTAAAGGACAAATCGCCTCCTACCTGTGCACTCCTTTCTCTGGATCCTGCAAGCCCTCCTGCCCAGATGATGTGCAGGATATCCCTTAATCCCAGTAGATATGGAAACAACTCCCCGTCTGCCACATGTTGCTAATTACAGTGATATTTGAGCTTTTCTTTACAACTGGCCCCCAGATTTCTAGGCACCAGCTTCCCATTTCATGCGGTGTCTGATCTGCCCAGCTTTAGCTTTCCTGTTTGGAAACTGGAAAGGAAGACAGGACTTTTCTTCTATTACAAAGGAGAAAGCAATTGCCAATCTTTTAAAAATCCATCATCTGCCTTGCGACAGGCATGAACATAAAGAGTAGGTTTAAATTTGACCACTGATTGTTATTTTTCAGCCCCTGACAATCAGATTTTCTCAGTAGTGTCAAACTTGTTTTTAATAAACACATGATCATACTAGACAGGTTTATGGATTTCTGCTGGACTGGCTAGTTTGTCGCAGATACAGTAGCTCTCATTTTGGAGATCTTTGTGGTGTTGTCCTGATGTGGAAGTCAATAGGCTATAAAGTAAAATAAAACACACAGCAGGAGTTTTGCAGCATACCAATCAGAAGAACTTTGTTTGTAAAGAGAACTCTGTTTATAGAGAAACATTGCTTGATCATATTCTTAGTATGTATTATTTAAATGTATTATGTTTAAATAATTTAAATATTTAAATGTGAGGCTGTTAATCTTATTTTGACACATGATATCTACCCTAGCAATAGTTTTCCTGGGATGAGAAGCTGGAAACTGTTATGGATTCTATTCCAAGACTTTTCAGTTATCTTGTTATCTTGCTGAACCATTATTTCATTTCAAAGGATTTCTCCCTTTTGGAGTACTTACAGTTACGTGTTACTTGGGTTTGGTTACAGAATGAATCACTTAGATGCTTGGTGTCAGCCGGCCATGTAAGTGCCATCAATGTGTGTCAGCACAATTCTCTTCTGCTGTGTTGAACATACTGTATTCATTTGACAAACTGAAGTTTGTAAGGGAAATAACTTTGTTTTGCAACTGGAGATGAAGGAGTGGTTCCTATTCACTTCAAATCTCCTTCACCAGGGCCTGCTTGTGTGTGCGTGTGTATGTGTGTGTGTAAACGAAGGATAATGGCTGCACATGGGAGTGGGAAGAGGAATGCTTAAAAACAAAAACCTGAACATTACATTTTTCTGCATGAATGGCCAGCTGCCGTAAGAATGAGGATAAAAGATCAGAATCAAATCACAATCGCTTAATCATTTTCACAGGCTTGTACAACAGTCAATACATCATCAAAATATTTAGTTGTGATGTCTATATGCCTGTATCACTAGCTATAGAGTGCAGTGCAGAAAAAAAAAGTACAAAATGCATTGTTGGTTGGTAGGATGGCACAGAATGGACCTTTCTGAGCTTTTTCAGTTCAGAAAGCAGGAATGTATGCAACACAAGCTTTGGCAAAGGCCTTTGATGTGAAAATATGCTTTAAAGTATGTAGCAGTGCCTTGCTGAATACATGTTTTGGTCCAAAGACTTACATTATTTTTGTCCTATCTGATGAGAAGTAAAATCGAAATAAATAAGGGAAAAAATAGGATACATAGGACTTTTGCAAATGTAATGTACATTTGCATTAATGTATCCGAGTTGCAAAATTCACCCATTTTAATTCTATTTTTTCCCTCCCTGGGTACTTACAAAATGTAAACTGGCCACACATACTAAATTAAAATATGATTTTGTGACATCACGCAAAGTCAACTTTCTTAGGATTTGCTATAAGTGAAGAGTCGATGAATAAAATTCCATGTTGCTGAAGTTACAAGTGTAGATATTTGGGGAAGAAAGGCTCCTTTTCACACCAAAATTTGTTTCATTTGAATGTATTGAAGTTTGTCTATCCGTATTTATTTCCATAGAGCTGCTCCTGTCTGGAAAGCTAAGTGAATATGATGTGATTGTGCCCTTCAGTGTAGATCACCAGGGACGGTTCCTATCACATGTGGTGTCTGATTCACCGGCTCCTGCACATCACTCAGGTCGACACAGGACGGTTCGCAGCACCCCTATGAAACAAGCCATCTCTGGGAATCACTGGTACTTCTTCAATGTTAGTGTTTTGGGCAAGGAACTGCATCTTCGCTTGAAGCCCAACCAGAAGCTGGTGTCTCCTGGTGCTTTGGCTGAGTGGCAAGAAGATTTCCAAGAAGTTTTTCGGGAACCCTTGAAGCAGGAATGCGTCTTCACAGGAGGCATTACAAGCATGCCGGAGGCCACAGTGGCGATTAGCAATTGTGATGGATTGGTAAGGAAACTGGCCATTTCATTCCATTCTGTTTCTCACCCAAAACTTCTAGACTTCCTTCTTGTATTGCTCACAATGGCTTTATTGTGAGTTTTGCAAGTAGAAATTCCACATATGGACTAATAAAGATGTGCAGCCTTTGAAATAATTACACATTGAATTATTTTCTGAGAGCAGAATAGGATTAGCATAAGAAGCCACGTAATTGCAATATCTAGTTTATATTGTGATGGAAAATAGGTAGGAGTATTAGGCAGGTTTGCTGCTTTGCGTTGAGCAAAATAAATATATACAAAACAGGTGGGGATAAATTAATAGTAATATCCCAGGTCCTTGGGAAAGACTCGATAGGTGGACAAAAATGCAAAATCCAGTCAGAACATCTGGCTGGCTGTGCGCTGAACAATAATAATAACTAACACATAACACATCAACATCTGCCTATCCCAGATCCTTGGGAAGGACTTGATAGATGAATAAAAATACCAAATCAAGTCTGCACATCTGATTGTACCATGAATCATAACTATATAGTGCTTTGAAAATAATTAGGAAAAGGACTTTGTGAGAACACAAATATAATGCCTTCCTGTAGCTTATTAAAGCAGCTGCTTTAGAATAGAATAGAATAGAATAGAATAGAATAGAATAGAATAGAATAGAATAGAATAGAATAGAATAGAACAGTTTATTTGGCCAAGTGCGATTAGACACCCAAGGAATTTGTGTAAATATACTTAGACACGCAATACAATCTCCAACCACATCTAGTAGAATCTTCAACCACATGTTTTATACATATAAAGTATTTTTGTGTTTGTACATGAACAAGAGCAATGCCATTTCTGTTTAGGATTTGCAAGAGATGTGGCCTTACTATATTTTCATGAGGCATCTCATTTGTTGTAAACGATCTATGATATAGAGGTGGAATTTTAAATTAGCTTTCATATGGCTTTGATCTACATTAATCTACATTCTTTCCTCCTGCCATGTTCATCCTTTTGCAAATCCTATTGCTGTGAGGTCAGTATGTGAAGAAATTGGCTTTTATTCATGCTTCTGTGGAAAAAGTTCAGATGGCCATTTTTGCAGTTTGATGGCAGTAGTGATAGTTTGGGTTCCTTCTATCTAAAGTTTAGTTTACATAGTAGTGTTCTGGAATACATTAGCAGAACATTCCTGGCCTTCAGACTTAAAATATAAAAGATGCATCAAAGAAGGAAGAAAGATGAGGCAGAAGACACACATATCTGGAAGGAAGGAGATCTGTATCTATACTTAATTTAGTTGGTGCAAGTATGATAAAATTGACTCAAAGCATAATTGTGAATTGTAAACAATGCATATTCATTAAATTAGAGGTCCATGAAAACAGAGCTTAAAATGTAAAATTAAAATTGAATTTAATTGAACACTAAGTTGGTTCATCAGAACCAGCTTGCTCTAATGGTTAAGGCACCAGGTTGGAAACTAGGAGACGGTGAGTCTCCTGCCTTAGAATAAGAAAGCTTCTGTATTAAATTTTGGAAGAAAGTACTGGATTATAAAAACATTATTGTGCGACAGAAGCTAAACTTTTCAGATTATATTCTTCCTAACCACATACCTAGTATTTGGAATTTCACAACTGGACAAGGTAAATGGATTCTCCATGCCCTTATTATAGCCAAAAGACTGATATTGCAGCCTTGGAAAAATTAACTCTATTGCCTCATTCACTCAATGCATCGAAGACCTGATCACTTGCCACTTATGAGCAGATTGCTTATAGACAATGTATCTTCTTCTTCTTCTTGTGCCATATCCGTTATCGGACGTTGGCGATCATGTTGGCGATCCTGTTTTTATCAGCAGCCGCACGAAAAAGCGGTCCCTTAGATTTTGAAGCCATGATGTTCTTCTTCTGCCTGGACCTCGTTTGCCTTCAATCTTTCCCTGGAGGATTAAATGGAGTATGCCGTATTTTTCTGGGTGTCGCATCACATGTCCGAAATATTCTAACTTTCGTTTTTTAATTGTTTTGATGATTTCCCTGGGCTTTCCCAGGCGGCTTAAAACCTCCTCATTTCTGATCTTGTCCACCCAGCTTATACGTAACAGCCGCCTGTAAATCCACATTTCAAATGCTTTAGTCTCTTCAGGTGGCCTTCTGTCAGAGACCAACTCTCTACTCCATAGAGCAGGATAGAAAAAATATAGCATCTGACAAGCCTGATTTTCAGTCTTAGGCTTATGTCGTGACTGCAGAAGACCTTTTTCATTTTGAAGAATGCTGTTCGAGCTTTCTCTATCCTTGTCTTTACTTCAGCGGTCATGTCCCAGCTTTCATGTAAATTAGAACCGAGGTGCGTGATCCTTTCAACTTTTTCTAGTGGTGTTCCTTCTGAATTTATTGGTGGTAAATTAATGGGTTGTTTGCTGACGACCATGATCTTGGTTTTTGAGGTGTTAAGCTTCAAGCCGTATTTTCCAGATATTTCGGTGGCTCTGTTGATGAGGAGCTGAAGGTCTTCATACTTACTGGCAAGCAGAACTGTATCGTCAGCATATCTTAAGTTGTTGATCCAAACACCGTTTACTTTGATGCCAGCATCGATGTTCTCCAGTGCCTCATTGAAGATTGACTCAGAGTAGACAATGTATGGACAAATATAATGAAAGATGGGACTCGTTTATACAAAACACAGCAAGTTAAAAAGAAGGATAATTATATAAAGTCTGGTGCGCTGCATCTCGCGTGAAACTAGGAACTAAGCAAAGGAGGTCAGTAGGGAAATGTTAACGCAACAAAGTCTCCAACAAGCTTATTGCCAATCCTATTTGTCACTGACACTGTTGCATCATTGTTTAGAACTAGATATCCAGATTCCTCTTCCCTTCTGGGAGAATTCTTGAGATAAAATCTCCAGGCAGCCAAATGCACTAACTCAAAACTTCCCCTAGAGTTTGCTTGGACAGCACCTGCAAGTATCAAGAGGATTTGGCATGGAGGGTCACTTTGAGATTAGTTTGTTGGCAAGACTCCCATGTTCGAGCTGCCTTGGTTTGGTAATTTATCCACCTCCCTCAGCTGCTGAATTTCTCTTCAGGAAGGTCTCTTCTAGGTTCAAAGTGGGCAGAATTTTAGCAAAAAAAGATGATGCAAAACAGCTTTTGACTTTCTGATTATGCTGTGGAATGTTTGGCAAATCTCAAAGAATCATGAATTCAAATTTGTAAAAAAAAAAAAAACCCAGAAAAGGCTGCAGAATCTGCAGTGAATTTAAGGCACTGTCTGCGTTCTGAAACAGCCTGCCTGCAAAGCATATTGAATGTGAAACAAGATCTCAGAAGGCTGTGCCAGGCATTGTGTCATTTGCTAGGCATTGTTTTACTTGCTATTTTTGAATAACATGCAGCACCCAGTGGGAGTTGTAAATTTAATGGGTAGACTTATCCAGTAGCAGAGGCAATCGTTTGGAAAACTGTTTTGGTTTCTGCCATCCAGACTCAGTGATAGATATTCCTGTACTCCTATTTCATTTCTTGAAAAAGAAAATTAAACTAAAAAGTAACAAGAGATAGCAGTGTTGAATGTGTGCATACAAGTGAAAAAGAGACGCTGTTCCAAGAATAAATGTTAATAAGTGGAACCCTTTGGGTTCAAACTCTTGGTATTTAGGCAAATGTATAACATAATATATTCCTTAGGAAGATTATTTTTAGAACTGTTTTATTATGATAGTATTTAGTCTATCCAAGGGAATTTGTAGAGATAGTCAAAAGAATTGTAATTAGTATTAAGTAAATGTGTATGTGTGGATTAAAATGTATATAGGATGGATTTATAACAAGGTGAGATTTGATCTGGAATTGTGTCCTGGCTGTGTTGCAGAGATAGGGGAAGTTGGTACATTGCTTATTCAAAAATAAATGCAATTGACCATTTGAAGATAATTCTGCATGACAGGTTATGATTGATCACCTACACCAGCAAATCAATTGAGTTGTGTAAAGGTTTTTACAGTGACACTGAGAAAGTCATAAAAGAGCTGATAAGGACTTAGACAAGAGATTACACAGCCTGGAGACCGAAGGATGCATGAGAAAGAAACTCAGAATAATTTGTACTGCATATAAATTTAAATAAATAAATACTTTCAGAGTACCTTGATTTTGCATAGCATAAGGGGAACAGAAAGAGATTGATTTTCAAGATTGAGGTCAGCCCATAGAGGTAGACCAGATCAAGATGTAGATATCACAGAGATTCCTGGAGTTCTACTTTGTCCTAGGACAGGGGTAGGCAACCTTGGCGCTTTTATGACTCGTGGACTTCAACTCCCAGAATTCCTGAGCCAGAATTCCTGAGCCAGCATATCCTGTCCTAGGATATAGTAACAGTATCTTAAAAGCTTATCTGAGCATAATCCCCTTAATTACTGACATGGAGAAAGATAAGTGTAAAGAAACAAATTTGCTGAATGAACTTAGTAGCTTAAATTTTGAACCGAAGACTTTTTTTCTAGGTAGGTGGAACTTAGCATTTTGCAAGTTAGGCAAGTTCACATTCTGAACTCCACTGTTTTGAAATTTCATGCCATTCCCATGGACCTCCTTCATCTGAGTTCATATTCATCAGTTCACTATGAATCTGATTGCTGTTTCCTCTTTCAGTATAAATAACCGAAGTTTCTGCACTGTTTTCATCATTAAATCATTGGTAGAATAGAGGCCAAAACCAGGGAAGACCATGTACATTACACATAGGGGATCGTAGATTTCATCTTTAGCATCTTCTAGTAGATTGGTGCCTGCAGAGACCTTATCCCAAACTCCAAAGCTAGTTATAGATAATTACAAGTTAGACGTCCCACTGACCTGCCTCCTTAAAAAGCAGTTTCGTATCTATTTATCTCACTGAATTATTGAAGTATATAAAACATGGAACAATATTCTGACGCAATAATGTTTCATTGTACAGCATTTTTTTTTCTTGTTTTCATTTGGAAGCAAATTAGTAAATCAACCTAAAGCTCATTCAAATGAGTTAGGTTTTTTATATGAGAACTGTAGACACTGTGATTGGCCCATCAAAGATTATTCCATTTATAGTGCAATGAGAACTTACTCTATTTTGATTAAAGGATGGTGATGGGAAGTTACTGTGAGCTTCCATAGTCTGCACAGATATTACCATATCTGCAGCTGGATAAAAATAAACCTGCCTTAATCAACATCCAGTAAACATTTCTATTACATTGCAACAACACTATGTTAAATACTGTTTATTGTAAGACTGAGCTAAAGTGGTAAGGGGGAATATTTTTCATTACATATTTACAAAAGTTCTCCCATTATGCAAGAGTGATCACAGTTTTAATTTCAGTGAAGGGACAACAGCAAAGAGTCATCAAAATGCAATGACAAGTTTTCAAAGGAGCAAAGATTTGTCTGGTTGCTCTGATCGATCACTTGTTTGATCACGTCTGAGATTTCTTGTTAGTTTTTATCTCTACTCACTTGAGGAAGAGCATCCGGTTTTAAGAAAATGTATTGCTCTTGAATTAAAGGGGCAAATTGAGAGTAGTAGTAGAATTTCAAATTTCATATGGAATTTGCTGGAATATTCAGAAGGAATATAAGCAAAGTATTATTGATTTATTAAATTTGTACCCTATATTTTTATTGCTGTTGAATACTGCATTTATTTTGTATTGGCCTTAAGTTTGCTAATTGCAAGATCAATAATTCTGTGACCTGGGCTGGCTAGGAGTACATCACTTGGGGAAAGATGGCATTATACGGACATTGTACTGCCCAATGTATGCCTTCTTCATTCAGTGTGTACGTGCAGAAGATAAGGGTAACATTCTCAATAGTTTACATTTATTATGCTATATTTTATACTATACATATTTGCTGAGCAGATATGAAACTCTGCTTAGCACAGTGGCCATCAATAAGCTTTAGCTTAATGACAGTAACAGCAGACTTTGCTGACATATATACTTAACATGATGGGTGTTGATATTGAACTGAATGTTTCATTCCCAAAATGTGTGTTTATAATTAATGTCCTTTCAAGAGTTTGGGGGGGGCAATTGAAGAGTGGGTAGCTGGCTTAGAATACACTCAATCTATTTCTGATTTTTTTTTTTAATTATATTTTTATTTTTTTTAAACAACAAAACATAACACACATAAACACACAGTGTATACTCCTTTTTTTTTTTAAACAGCAATTTCGTAACGGTAATCTTCTATTATTTACATTTTCCCCCCTTATTCTTCTTTAAAAAATATTTGTCCTTGTTGTCCCATTGTTTCTTATTTCCATTTTCTTCCTTCATACTATACTTCATACTTAGAATAATACATATTATTACTATACATTATTATACACACATTTTCCCTTTCTTGATCTTTCCATGTTTATTTTCATTTATTATTTCTAATCTCCAACCAATCATACCACTTATTCCATATTCCATAGTACTCTGTGTCTTCCTTTTCTTTTATCTCTTTTGTTAATTTGTCCATCTCCGCACAGTCTAAGATTTTCCTTATCACTTCTTCCTCTGATGGTATATTCTCATTTTTCCAGAACTGTGCGTAAACTATTCTTGCTGCCGTTGTTATATGTAAGATTAAGTACCGTATTTCTTTCCTATATTTTCTATTTAAAATACCCAGCAGGAAGATCTCTGGTTTCCAGTCTACAGGTTGATCTATTATTTCTTCCATCCATCTTCTTATTTTAGTCCAGTATTTTTTCTCAACGGGGCATGTCCACCATAGATGATAATATGTTCCATGTACCTTTTTACATTTCCAGCATGTCGGCGAGTTGTTCTGGAACATCTTGGCAAGCTTTGCTGGTGGAAGATGCCATCTGTAAAACATCTTCAACTGGTTTTCCTTGAATGCCGCAGACATAGTCAATTTTATGTTTGTTTCCCATATTTTTTCCCATTTCTCCAATTCTATGTTGTATCCGAAATTTTTTGCCCATCTAATCATTGTGTCTTTGACAACCTCGTCTTCCATTTTATATCTCAGTAAATATTTATATATATTACTAATTAATTTTATTTCTGTTCCGTGTATAATTTTATCCAATTCTTGTGGCTCTTTTTATATTTCATATAATTTTTTGTCCTCTGTATATTTAGATTGAATTTGTGTAAATGTCCACCAATCAATCTCTCTGCCTACATCTTGTTCCAATTCTTGTTTTGTTTTCAAATTTCCCTGTTCATTTACCAATTCCTTGTATCTAATTATCTTATTTATGTCCAGTAAGTTTGGGTGTTTCAGAGCTTCTGTTGGGGATAACCACATTGGAATTCTTATGTAATGTTTTTGTTTTATTTTTTCCCAAGTCTGTAGCAATGCATCCCTAACTATGTGTCTTTGAAAGTATTTGTGTATTTTATATTTTTCGTCCCATAGGAATGCATGCCACCCCGCTTGCAAGTCATGTCCTTCTAGTGTTAAAATTCTGGTATTTTTCAATTCCATCCATTCTTTTAGCCAAGTTAGGCTTGATGCTTGGTAGTATATTTCCCACTCTGGTAATGCCAATCCCCCTTTATCTTTCGTATCTTGCAAGAGTTTTAATTTAATCCTAGGTTTTTTCCTTTGCCATATAAATTTAGTAACCAATTTATTTAATTCTTGCAAGAATGTTTTCCCTAGTTTTATTGGAATAACTTGGAACAGGAATAATATTTTTGGCAATATATTCATTTTGGCCGTTGCGATCCTCCCTAAAAATGAAATTTGTAGATTTTCCCAATTTTCTATTTCTGATTTTTGGGGGGAGTGGATTTCATTTCCAAGCTTGATTAGGATTAGCTTATTATTAGTTTGCCTTAAATTAAAATATTTAGTCAGTAACAACAGAAATGAGCTTGTGAATGTTTCTGTAATGGCCATATTGGGTCCTGATGTCAATGTAACTGAACTAGGTTTATGCTACTAATAAAGCTTCTTAGATCTGCTGCAATGCAATTACATAGTCTAATACGGTGTGATAGCAGTATATAATGTTCTTATAAAACAGTTTATTGAATGATTGATAAGGATTCAGGAGATGGTTTTATAAACAGCCACTTGAAGGTTCCTTGGTTATAAGTGAAAACCATTATTTTTTTCAATGGTTTACAGGAAAGCTGTAGGAGAAGAACAGGCAGAGCTGGGGATGGAATTAAGTGCATCAGCAGCTTAGAGTCATCACGTTGTCACAAATGGTCCAAATCCAGCCCCTCCTGAATTCTGTTGACCTTTATCTGGCACCAATTAGTTGACTAGAATCTTGTATATAGGCTTGAATAAATCTTCCGTGCTGCAATCCAACGTATGGTCTTGATTCTTTGCGCCTGACAAAAACCATTGGAATGAAATAGAACAGAACAGAACAGAATAGAATAGAATAGAGCTGGAAGGGACTTTGGAGGTCTTCTAGTTCAGTCCCCTGTTCAAGCAGGAGAACCTATACCATCTCAGACAGGTGAATGTCTAGTCTCTTCTTAAAAATCTCCAGTGATGGAGCACCCACGATTTCTGGGGGTACGCTGTTCCACTGGTTGATTGTCTTCACTGTCAGGAAGGTTGCTTCTCTCTTTGATCAGTTTCCAACCATTGTTTCTCGTACTTCCATCTGGTGCTTTGGTGAACAACCTGTCCCCCTCTGCCTCAGATACTGGAACACTGCTATTATGTCTCCCCTATTTCTTCTTTTCTTTAGACTAGCCAAACCCAAGTCCCGTAGCCGTTCTTCGTATGTTTTACTCTCCAGGCCTTTGATCATCTTAGTTGCTCTTCTCTGAATTTTTTTCCAAATTCTCAACATCTTTTTTGTGATATGGTGACCAAAATTGGCTGCAGTATTCCAGGGGTGGTCTTACTAGGGTTTTATAAAGCGGTAATAATACTTCACGTGATCTTGATTCTATGCCTCTGTTTATACAATCCAGGATTGTATTAGCTTTTTTGGCTGCTGCTGCACACTGCTGGCTCATAGTCAAGTGAACGTCCACTAGGACTCCAAATGAAAGTCTCTATCCTAGTCTATTGGGAAATAAGTTGGTTCTAAGGTGGAAATAATTCAATTGCTGAAATACTTATAACTCTGTTTCTTTCATATCAATAAATCTTGTTTAAAAAGGCTCCATGAGACCCCTGCGTGGAAGAGATATTTTTGGCTTGAGTCAATCGCCAAAAGGTTGAGTCAATCGCCAAAAGGTTGATAGCAGTATTCCAATATCTCAGGGGCTGCCACAAAGAAGAGGGAGTCAAGCTATTCTCCAAGGCGCCTGAGGGCAGGACAAGAAGTAATGGATGGAAACTAGTCAAGGAAAGAAGCAACCTGGAACTGAGGAGAAACTTCCTGACAGTTAGAACAATTAACCAGTGGAACAACCTGCCTCCAGAAGCGGTGAATGCTCCAACACTGGAAGTTTTTAAGAAGAGACTGGACAGCCATTTGTCTGAAATGGTATAGGGTTTCCTGCCTGAGCAGGGGGTTGGACTCGATGACCTCCAAGGTCCCTTCCAACTTTATTATTATTATTATTATTATTATTATTTAAGGGAATATGGCACCTTATCCAGATGTGTGTAAGAACAAGATTCTCTTATTTGTGTTCATATTATAAAAGTGAGGGTAGAAGAAAAATGACTGTCGAAAATATATAAGGAAACTGTGTGACATATATATAAAGTTATTGTAATGTAACATAATACTGTCCAGTCTCCTAAAATAGTGTAGTTTTGTCAGTACAGCTATCACATGGATCAGCAGCAGCTAGCTTGAATACACAATAATAGTATATAATATTTATTGTATAAATAATGCAGACTATCAGTCTTTGGTAATATAGACACACAGACAAATGAGACTGAAAATGTAATAACTATGGGGCCTCAGCAAACTGCATACATACATACTGGCAAGTATAGGCAACTCTGAAGTAATAAATAAATGTATAAATAATGATAAATTGGAAGTCACCAAGTATAGTAATATGGCTTGTCCTGGTGTGAGATTCCCACAGTCTTTTTTGTTTTACCAGGGTCAGGATATAACCACTATGTGTTAGAAAAGAATTTTTGCCTAACCAACAGATGTAGTGAAAGAGCATGGTGATCAAGCAGATTTAGTGATAGCTTAAGTCAGCACTATGAATGTTTGCAGTCAATGTACAATCCATTTCAGCTCTTTTCCATTTGCATTTCAGCTATTTCAATTCATTGTAACATTGCTACTTAAAATATGTTGTTCCATGTAGTAACTTCTGTCTAAGGATGTTACTCATTAACATTTCTATAGCATGCTTTGTCTGACATATTTTTAAGAACCTGAATAATAGAGCTGTCATGAACTGAAACTAGAAAGCCACTTCTGAATACAACGTAGATGAAGTTGAATATTTCAGTTCCTGAAGCTCTTAAATCCACACTAAGAACAATATAGATAAATTGGAAAGAACATATTAGAAGGAACAAGAATTGCATTGGCACAAATCCCCCAAACTCAGATAATTAACTCATTATTTATTAATAATATTCTCCTGAGGCAAAATGTCCGTGAAGAACCAAAGTTTTGTATTCTTGAAATTTTTCACACTTACAATTTCAGCTATTAATAGATTTTAATGATTGTTGCATTGCTTTTAACTGTTCATTGGTTTTATGCTACCCAAAATCTCATTTAAGTGATATGGACTGCTATATAAGTACAATACAATAAATAAATAAATAAAAATATGGCTATGGACATTTGCTTTCGGCGTTTGATCATTGCTGAAAATGCATGTTGTCTCTATTTGTGTCCATCAAGCAAATATTGGGATACACAACTGCTACACTGTTGAATTGTGATATAAATTAACATTTGAGTATTCCTTTAATAACAAGAGAAGTGATTAAACCTTTAGCAAATTCAAGGGTGTGTTAATCAATAAGAAAATAAATATTTTATTTTTTTTTCATTTTGTCCTGTGGTTTTCCAGGCTGGTCTCATTCGAACAGACAATGGTGAATTTTTCATTGAGCCTCTGGAGAGAGGACAGTGGGAGAAAGAAGAGGATGGGAGAGCTCACGTGGTCTACCGCAGGTCTGCTGTCAGACAAGAGAGAACAGAAGCATTCAAAGATTATCATAATGAAGGTATGACTGAGGAAAGAAACACAATGACACATTCATCTTATTTAGGAGACTGTACAGAATTCGTATCTGGTCTCAATCTGCATAGCATCAATTTCAAAGAAGGTGTAATTGTTCTTGAATGTCTCTGAGCAAAGACACATTGACTGTTATGTCCTGGGCCTTGCTGAGTCATTCAGCAAGGCTCAGGAAGGCTGCAGAAAGGTTGCAGAGACCCGGACAGACCACGTGTCTGCCCGGGACCCAGACAGGCTGTCTCCGGCCTTGCGCACATGCGCAAGGCGGGAGAATGGCCTGCAATGATTGGATGTGCATCCCCTTGCAAGGGGAGTATAAAAAGGCAAGTTGCCATTGTGTTCTTGCTTCTGTTCTGTGCATGTACTTAATAAAGAGATCCTTTGTTGTGAACCTGCCTCGTCTCGATGTCTGCTTTGCAAGAACAGAACATTGACAGTAATGTGTTGTTTGGTTGGTTTTGAGTTAGCAGGCTGTATAAATCTAGCTCTGTGTTTGAAAAGCATCATTTATGGTTATATATGATGTGTGAATCCAGCTACTATTTATTTATTTATTTTAAAATGTTTACCTCACCTTTGTTTTTGGTTAGGCAAAACAATGTACATACCTAATGCTTCTGCCTCCGATTTTCCCCACAAAAATCCTGTGAATTGGGTTGGGCTACGAGATGGTGGCTTTCATGATGGTTATGAGTTACTCAACAAAACATGGCTAAAAACTAAGGCTTAGCAAATTTCTAGGCTCAAAATGTGATCCTTGTCACTTCTTAAGTGTTTGATGTTTCTCGATTAGCCTCAATCCCCTGTGGTGGGATACGGAAGGATTTTGCCCTCACCAATCGGTATCACTCCACTCACATTTACAATTTTCAGTGAAGCTTATTTTAATATTGCAAATGGTAGGTGTTTCTCTGAATTGAAATCATAGCAAGAGCAAAAAGAATTAATTCTCCTATCTATTACTCCAAAATGTCAATGTCAAATGTTGGGCAATTTCCTAACTTTTCGTAATGGTTTGGAAAAAGATAATTTCATCCTGGGATCAGATGGGAAATAAAAGAGAGAGAGGCAATGCTAATAAGGAAAGTCTGCAGGTTCCACCGTTAGCACTTTCATCCAGTGCTAAGGGTAGAAGACGTCCAAGGTTATATCTTTAGATGAGAGAATACTAGAGTCTTGTCTAGCATTTATTCTATTGCTGCATTTTCAAATTTGCAAGCAGAACATTGTAAAAGTAGGAAGCGTCACATTGATGGCTTAGATCACGGGTGTCAAACTCGCCGCGTATTGCGATGTATCGTGACTTTTTTGCATTGCCGGAGCTGGGGTGGGCGCAGCCTCTGCATGATGCAGCCGGCCCATGGGCTGGCAGTTTGACTCCCCTGGCTTAGATCTTGTTCTTCCCATTGAGCTGGCTCTTCAGGACTTGTCTTATCCTATGGTGGCACTTGGGTGTAGCTGTCTTCCTTCTTCCTTCCTTCTATCCAGCTGCTATATATATAAACCTCAGTTTGAATGCCTGAATTTGTGTGTGTATGCAGATGTTATGGACCAATGCATTTTAAAGATATTAGCAGGCTTATTAAGGTGATCCTATTTCACCCCTTTCTTACGCTGTCATTTGTTTTTAACTCTTCTAATTCCAGATTTCATCTTGGGTCAGCTCCCCCAGGCTCTGAATCTAATTGAAGATCAAATGGGTGAAGCAGACAGGAAGAGGCGACATGCAAAGAAGGATGACTACAACATAGAGGTCCTGTTGGCTGTGGATGATTCGGTTGTACGGTTCCATGGGAAGGAGCATGTCCAGAATTACGTTCTCACCCTTATGAACATAGTGAGGCTCTTTCATCTTGTGTTTCTTGTCTTGAAGGGGAGGAATCGGGCATAGTTCACAGACTGAGTGTGATCACACAGTCTTCCTGGTATGAATGTCAGGGAAGATTTCCACATTAATTGCCCACATAAGAGGCCAGATGTGTCTCCTAAGAATTTGTGTATCCGGGATGAAGTCATAGTACATAACGTCATATCTTGAAGCATAGCATGACAATGTGGTATTACGTATTGCAGCCTTCCCTGATGCCTTCAAAGTATGTACTGTGCCCGGAACATATTTTCAGGTCTTGCTGTCTGAAAAATGTGATACCTATTTGGCACTCCAAAATACACAAAAAATTGGGCAGATGTTTTATAGAACATAGCATTCATGAGGAAAGGATCTACTTCACTGAAGTATAACATGGTTGTAAGATAGTTTTATAGAAGATTTAAAGAGTTTTGCATGCTTTGGAGCAGTTACAACTTTAGTCATAGAACTTTGTGCTTTTAAAAATGTTTAAATGGGATTATAACATAAATATTGTATGCAGTTTTGGGGATGAGTGATGAAGTCATTCTTGTATGGATGGCCAGAGCTAGGACTTTCTTCCAACCTATATCAAAATGTATGGAAGCAGCTGAGCTGTTGTCCATGGCATTCATTGGATTTATTGCACAGTATTGTGTGTTGCCTAGTAACCTAGTTAATACCCATGATTATTTATTTAAGGTTAAAATTTTTAAAGATTTCAATAAAATAAGGAGTCAAGGAAGAAGAGAATTCATGGATCTGTTCCCTCATTTTTTTTCTTGTAGATATTGAAAGTATATGTAGAAAGGTATATATAGTATCATATTTCAAACAAACCTCCAAGTAGATTGATTTCTTTTTAAATTTTATTATCTTTTTACTTTTGAGCTTCCTGCTTTGTTGGCTGATGGGGCCTTTATTTCTTCAGAAATACCCTAAAGCAGGGGTCTTCAAACTTGGCCCTTTTATGACTTGTGGACCTCACATTTGAGATGACCTTTAAATCTAGCCTTCAGCATGAATTTCTTTGATTGTTCATCCTATCCAAACCATAAATGGATTTTCTCTTTTCTGGAAAGAAAAAGATTCTCTCCCTTTTCTGCACTGCTGTTTATTGTTTTGCTGTCTTTCCCCCACCCCCCATTGATGGGTGATAGCACAAAAAGTGGTCAAAAAAGTGGGGAAAGCATTTCAGTTTGTCAGTATCTGGGATGCTGTAAGGATGGGTCCTGAAAGAAGTTCAGTTGCGTTTTGGGGATGGAAAAATCTCCATCAAAGAGCTTAACAAGCTAAAAGAAGATAGGGAAAACATGACCTTTGCCTAAAGTGCAAAATGAATAGTTTACCAAACCATTATCTCCTATGCTAGCTTTGAGGCAGGTCTTTTTCCCTTTCCTTTTGCTTTGTTTCTGGTTTTGAGACTTCCTTTTTGCAACCTTGTCAAATTTCTGGCAGACGTGGTGAGGAACACCCACAGCTTCAGGCCCTCCTTAGTTAGTTATCCATCAAGGCTGGTGATCTTTTCAGACGTTTGTCTTTAGGCTGGATTCCCATTAAGTGGTTATGTCACACAAAGGGCAGCAGTGTTTCAAAAGGCATTTGTTTGAGCCTTGGCAGCTTCTGAAGAAGCTTTTCCCAGAATTTGACAAGGCTGCCTTCGCTTTTTCCTGCTGCTAAAATAACTGCAGAATATAACTTATAGATTTCTTTTAAAGAAAAACATACACAAGACCAAATAAAAGGGGACTGAGCACTGATGGCCAACTCAGAATGTGGCAGGAGCTGGTTATATAGCCCCAATTAAAAATTGTGGTTCTGCTTTGACCAGATCAAGTAAAGACAAGCAAAGTTGCCCTTGATTAGTGTTTTTGCAGCTTCATATGTTGTGTGAATCCAAGCCATTTGATTAAATGTACAGTGAGATCAACACCCTAAACAGTTTCTTTCAGTTTCACGATTCTTTCAATATATTGTGCAATGAAAATGACTTAACCCCATAACCGAGTCAAGCAAGTTGTGCAAATACACAATTATGTGCCTATAGTTTAGACATCATGTGCTATAGAGGAGAGGGTAAAATCATTTTGAGGATTTCTGTGATAATGTGAAGCTGCTTTTAAAAAGCATACAGAAGATGTATCTGCAACATTCAGATCAAGGCTTATGGAAATCTACTATTCTTAATGTTGAGAGCAGTGGGCTGACACTCCGTTTTTTGAGTCTATTCCAAAATGTTTAAATCCTTGAATGGTCTGCATTTTAATTTTTTGGGTGAAGTCTCATGCACTAAATTGTGGCACAGTTGTATTGCTCTGGTTCTCACTGAGTTACAAGGCTTTTTTTTCTGATTCCTATCAGACTTGTTATTAGAAAATTTATTTTGGAAAAATAGTTCAACAAAAGCACAAAGATCCTTATCATACTAAACTTAATCCCCTTCTCAACAACTGAGTGAGGTCACTTCTCTATGAGATGCAGCCTCTCCCATGTATTAGTCTTCAATTCACTAATAATCATAGAATATCAATTTGCTAATGATCAAAGGAAGCGATTAAGTCAGAAGATCCATCTAGTTCAGGGGTAGGCAACCTTGGCTCTTTTATGACTCGTGGACTTCAACTCCCAGAATTCCTGAGCCAGCATGGCTCAGCTGGGAAACCTCTCCCTTTCCCCTCAGCATGGCTGGCTCAGGAATTCTGGGAGTTGAAGTCCACGAGTCATAAAAGAGCCAAGGTTGCCTACCCCTGATCTAGTTTAATGTTATTCAGTGCTTTGGATGCTTTGGATGTTGAAGGCAAAATGGTGGTTCAGAACAAGTGGGGCATAAATGCAGCTTCTGTATATGCAAGGATTTGCAGTAGTTTTGCAAGAATTCAACCCTGCCTATGAAGGGTCAAAATCTGGAGTTTTGACACTTTATATGTAAAGCATGTGCTCTGTAACCTGGTTACATGGTTTAAGTCTCCCTTCAGAAATACATACTTCCTTTTCTTTGGTTGAATTGGTTGGGAAAAGTACTAGTTAAAAGATTTTCAAAAACATTTTTTATTTAATATTAAATTGATAAAAAAAACATTTTTTATCAATATTTATTTTGAAAATATTATTAGAAGTCTATTTGTTGATTGTTTAGAAATCTACCCTAAACTCATGAGACTTTTAACCTTTTGCAACTGTTAAAAATTGGTTTCTGCTATATTTTTATTTTCCTTATTATGATTTGTGTTTTTATTCTAAGATTTGATCCATTAAAAAATCTTGGATAAAAATGGAAAAAATAAAATAATTCTTGAAAATCTTAACATTAGTAAAGGGAATAAGCAATGCTGGATGTTAACTTATTTATTTTGAAAATAATATTATGTCTATTTGTTGACTGTTTAGGATTCTACCCTAAATGTATGAGGCATTTAACCTCTTGCAACTGTTGAAAATTGGTTTGTTATATTTTTATTTTGCTTGGATGATTTGTGTTTTTAATTGTACATAACAGCATATTCTAAGATTTGAGCCATTAAAAATATTGTTGGATAGAAATGGAAAAATAAAAGAGTTCTTGAAAATCTTAACATTAGTAGAGGGAATAAGCAATTCTAGATGTTAACTTTACTCAAAAACAGTCTACGTTTTTATTTGTTTATTTAGGTTTTGTTTTGCCTTTGCATATCATTTCTTCCTCAGTTAGGAAATAGGTTAATGGAATGTACACTTAAACCAAGTGTCCTGCATTTTTGCAGAGGGAGGAGAAAAACTATGTTCAGAATTTATGAGAATCTTGCCCACAAATACAAATTGCAACCTGATCAAAGCTCAGCAAATGAACACTAATCCTGTTAGTTCACATCAAGAGTATCTCCTGCCTAAGAAGAAAGGAACCGATGAACTAGCAGAAACTGCAGCATTGATAGCAAGGAGGCTTAAAAGTCTTTTAGAGATTTCTAGGTGTTGTGATGTGTTGTCATGTGAGACCTCCAATGAAAATCCATCAATGAATACAGAATGTATTTTGTTTTTCATATTCCCTCAAGGGTATTCCAGCGAAAGGGTTCCCATGGCAAGTGTGGTTTATTTGGAGAACATTAGTGTGGTAATGGATCTAAGCATGGGTTTTTTCTTTTTTTTTTAAATAGTTACATTGACAAAATTATAACTGAAGTACTCATATCAGATAATTGTGCTTTATTTAAGGAGTGTTTGTACTACTTTGAAACAAAAGTTTTCATTGCAATATGTCTGCATATTGCATAACTGCAGACTAAACAACACTTAGAACATCTCTCTCTTCAACTGAATTGGGTGTCTCCCTACTTGGCATTCAAAGAGGATATTCACAGAATCTTTGTGAAGAGGTAGACTGGTGCAGGAGTAGACCTTGTTTCTGAGAACAAACATCTACAGATTTTTCCAAAGGAACATCAGAACCTATTTTGAAATGGACCAGGTGAAGTTTTCTCAGAACCAGCCGACTTCAGACATAGTTTTTGGACCATCAAGTTATCTCATTATGTTCAAGAGCAGCTGTGAATTAGACATTCATACACTGGGAACGTTGGATAGTGTTCTCCTTACCCAAGATATGATGTAGTGAGCACACCAACCTATATAAAGGACTCACAAAACCATTGTACTCACAAAATTTAACAGAATTAAATTTTAAGTTTGTTGTCTACAGTTGTCCCCAATCAGGGATGCGTGCATATGTGCAGGTTATATATGCCATTACAGTTGAAGTCATTTTTGACCATCACAAACTTTAATCTGCTTTGTTTCAATTTGCCTGCATGGCTTTGTCCAGAAAGTTGTTCTGGTCTCTGGTCTTTGACTGTAATAAACTTACTTGACTATTCTGTATATTTTGGAAATATGTTGGTCTTTCAAACAGTTCATCAAAAAAATGTTTACAAAGACTTGTTTGGACTATTTATAATGGTGCTGTAAAAGCTGATATTTGCTTTGAAAAAAGCAGATAGCATACCTAATATGACTGTTACAGTATTTAAGGGTATAATTATTTGCCTACTATCTCAAAAGTGAATGTCTTGAACAGTATCTTGAACAAACATGTTCAGATGGTACAGGACTATCCACGTGGCATTTCGCATGGGAAGAGAAGGAATGGATTGGGAGCAATTATTAGATGAAGAGCTTCCAGGAGCGTAAATCCATCAACTATTGTAATAGAGGTAAAAGCCAGGCGTGCAATATGGGCTTTTATCATTTATATTGCATTTACTTCTATTTTGGGTAAACCCTCAGAAGTATTTAAAACTCACTGCCTTTGCACTTGCTGGACTAATAAAAGGCAGGCAGAACAGCACCAATTGTTTATTCATTTATTTATTCACAACATAATCCCATTTTCATTAAAAATAATCTGATAAAAGCTAAGGGAATTACTTTTTCCTTGCTTGCTTGCCTGGATTTTATGGCCAGAGATTTTTATTCTCTAAATATCAGCTGCTGGAAAGTAAGCAAATGCTTGGCTTAATGCCTTTAAGCAATCTGCCGAAGCTGGAAATTTTGAAAATCACATTGTAAGAAATGGGAAATGTTTGTATGTATGTATTTATATTTTATTTGTTTATATTTATTCAATTTGTATGACTGCTCATCTCAGCTAAATGACTCTGGGCGGCTCTCAACATATAAAAAATAATCAATAAAAAAACAAGTTAAAAACCAGTACAGTATGCAAATACACAAAAATTATCCACGATCAATTTAAAAAACACAAAATATGATCAGCAGCAGAATGATCAGCTAGGACAGGGGTCTTCAAACTTGGCAACTTTAAGACTATGGACTTCAACTCCCAGAATTCCTCAGCCAGCCCTCAGGGGTGGCTGAGGAATTCTGGGAGTTGAAGTCCACAAGTCTTAAAGTTGCCAAGTTTGAAGACCCCTGAGCTAAGATCAGCTTAGTGCAGCCATTGTAAGAGTTCCCCATCGTCAGACTTCCAAGCACAGTGGCACAGCCCTGTGCTGGTATTGCTTATGTATTACATTCCTAACAGTTGTGTTTACAAATGAAAGGATAAAGCTCTTTACACATTGTTTGTCTACACGAAGCTGACAGATGGAAACTAGCTCCAGCAGCTACTAGCGGTTCCTGCCACCTTAATCTGATTAGAGGGGGAAAAAACCTTCTTGTGATACTGTTGAAGAGAAAATTGTAACTGGTACATTTTAGTACTAATTAAGTTGCCTGATTACTTATTGTACAGTGGTCGAGAATTCGTGCTGGGCTATCTGGAGACCCATCAGAACCTAGGGAAATATCCAAGTAGGTAGATTTTTTTTCTGGCTTGCCATTTATTGCATCGGAACAACTCACTTTAGGTCAGTGTTTCTCAACTTTGGCAACTTTAAAATAGATGGACCAACTCCCAGAACTGAGAATTGAAGTACACCCATCTTAAAGCTGTCAAGGTTGAGAAACATTGCGTAGAATAGATGATAGATGCTGTTGAGATAGATAGATAGATAGATAGATAGATAGATAGATAGATAGATAGATAGATAGATAGATAGATAGATAGATAGATAGATAGATAGATAGATAGATAGATAGATAGATAGATAGATGATAGATTGATTTTGAAGCACAAAATCAGCTTTATTATTAAGTTGCAACACTGGTTTTATAGGAAAGTTCCTTTGGTTTGTCATCATTATGCTGTGTTGCTAATTGTTGGGTGTTTTTATATTTTGTTATAGTTACACTCTGTCTCTAAAAATGTTTAGTTAGTTTCTCTCTGGACAACTTCTTTCTTTTTTATGGTGTTCACTACTGTAGAGATGCCATCTAAATCAGACCCTGGATCACAGAGTTATCTTCTCTTTTGTTTCAATGGGCACACAATATGATATTCCACATTTGCTAAGCATGGTGTTTGTACTTTCAGTTTGTCATATGCAGCTTAGATATCCGGTTACTGAGGATGGAAACAAACAAAATGCACTTAAGGAATATGTTCTGTTGTCTTGCAAATGACATTTTAGTTTCTTAATGTGTCCTGTATTTATACCAGATCTGAGACAATTAATTACCCAGCATTTCTTATTTTCTGTTCATCTTCTTAGGCACTCAGTATGCAAATTAAACACTAATCTGTTAAATATGTTTTACCCATTGTTTATCATCAGTCACTTTGGCTCTGTTCCCACATTACGAACAACCCTCCCTATTCCTAGGCATTTGGACCTTTTTAAGTATGAACTTTGCAGAGCCTCTCTATGACTTCATTTTAATCACAGATGACAGAAGGGACAGTTAATCCTTCAGAAAGTAGCTCACACAAAATGGGGAAAGTAAATTAGCTGGGGTATATTTCTTTTGGCCCAAATGAAATTGCATCTGCTTGAGGCTAATTCTAATATTCTCTAGGTTAATGGGATTAACTTAGTTTTGGAGTTTGCGTGAGGTGCTTATCTCCTTTCCCTCATAACTCAGTTAAATATGTTGTGAGAAAAGGCCGTTCTGTAAAATGTCTATTCTCAGCCTAAGCATGGCAGGGGAATTCTGGGAGTTGAAGTCCATGCATCTTAAAGTTGCTGAGATTGAGAAACACTGAGCTGGACTCTAATTCTAATTGGCTGCAATTTTTGTGCATATGGAAATTCTTCTTTTCCATGGAGGAGCGTTGTGTCAGGTGAGTTTTTCAATAGTCTTTCCATCAAGTGGTATGGACAAAAGACACAGCCTTTGTGTTTACCAGATTTGGGGGGGGAAAGGACATATTGTATTTGAAAGGATGGTTATGACCAATACTGGGCTGAGATACTGGTGTATGAAGTATGAAACTTTTTATCTTGTATCCTCCACCTATATAACTAGATAGGTCTTTTCATTAATTACATTACAATCATGAAGCATGTTATTTATATCACAATTCCAATTTTGCTATTAGGATGGAACACTTCTTTTTGCCAGAAGTCACAAATTGTGAGAAAAAAAGCTTTCTTTTCTTGATTTGACTATATAAATGACAAAACGTCTCATTGTAGCTCCTTACAGTTTTTGCACATCCAATTATAGCAGTAAATTTAGGTGACAATACATAGTCTCTTAAGTGTCTTCCTATTTTGGCTGTCAAACAGGGTAATTGTGCAATTGTGGACTAAATTCCCTTGGGGAAGAATTTAATTTGGGGTATTCATTAATCAAACTTTTGACAAAGTTGAATCTTCTTCTCCCTCAGTGAAAAGCTGAACTAAACGTAACATCCTCTCATTATTAAGAATAACTGTGGGGTGGTCGGAATTCAATAAAGACTGCTCCAGGATAAACAGTTACTCTTCCTTTTATTCTTCCGATGATCCCAGTCAGCTCTCCTTTTGTGCCAGAAATTTATTTAAACAGCCTGAGGCATAAAAAGACCTTGGAAACCAGGGGAGCAGAAAACAAGGAAGCCTTTAATTGTCTGGTAGTGATAGAATGTGGGAATGTCAGAAAAACATCTATGGGAGAAGTAGATTCTGATAGTTTCTTCCCATGTTCTACAGTAATTCTGTCATGCTAAATATTGTAGCATTTGTGCATTTCTACATCAGCATGATGTAAATATTGGGAAATGTAGTTTATTAAATGTAGCTTTGGAAAGTACCTTAGAGTTGTGAGGGGAAACCATCTCACAATATTTTTGTATTGAAAATGCAGTTAGTGCGTTTTTAATACAAGTACACTTCTTATCTGTATTCTTTTCAAAGAAAACTGAAACTCTTTGATGTAATCTTTTGAATATTTTTGCCATGTGTTCTTACTTGCTGCCTGAAACTTAATCACAATTATTTGTTTTAATCCACCCTTAGGAAAATGTATATCTAGGGTAAATAAGTGAGGTACTTTGCCAACACAGAGATTGATGCAGCAGTAAAATCTCTTCACCATTATTTAATTAGTGAAAATTAAATTTTGTGCATGTCTTGATGTGCAGGAAATGCAAGGTGTTATTGTAACATTAACCCTTTTGTCTAAATTGGGTCTGATTAGAAGTAATGGGTGAGGGATAATGGATTTTCAGAGTAGATAATGCCATTGGTGTGATATCCAGTAATAGTAATAATGTACTTTTCTATTCCAATATTTGAAGATTCTTGATGTATGGATTACTAACTTAATATCTGCTAGTCAGATGAAGACTTTTGACTAAGGAATCACAAGTAAAATAACTTTTCTTATGATCCTAGTCCTTGATTAAGCTATTGTACTTTTTGTCTTAACAGCATGCTCATGAGCATTTTAGGAGAATGAATGGATGTTGATAACCTGGAATTTTGCATCCATTGATTTTTAACAGTATTTCACTGTGGAATTGCAATTAGAATTAAAAGAGATTTCTCTGTTTTTTTGATAAATCCCTCTTGAGAAGTTTAAAAGTGTGGAATGCATAGCATGGCAGAAAACAGTGTTTTTTGAATTTGGTAACTTTCAGATGTGTGGGCTTCAACTCCTAGAATTCATGATTCTGGGAGTTGAAGTCCACACATCTTAAAATTGCCAAGTTGCCTTAAAAGATAGTGATGATTTTATTTTGCAAAATCTTTTTCCTATGAAATCCTCGTCTTTTAAGAAGAAGTCATAGAGCACTTCCTTCTTACCTGCAGTTCCTCACTTGGTCCTCGGGCTCTGCAAAGCATTTAAAATGCTTTGGTTAAAATTGGGCACCTCTTCTCAAAGCATTGAGGCAGTTGCATCTTCCAGGAAGCTCAGCAAAGTTAGTCCAAATTGTTTCTCCAGGTGGTCTTCGTATGTACCTCTCTGAACCTCTGGGACTTTCTCCCTAAGTGTACAGATAAAGCTATCTTTGGGGCTGATGGCGAAGCCAAGCAGCTGCACATATAAATGCATGTGAAGATTTAACTGAGAAAGTTTGTGAGGTAGCTGTATCAAGCTTGCCAGAAAAACATGCCAGAAAACCCAGTTCCCTCACCTCTTCTAGGAAGTGGACTTGATTTGAGCCAGGGCACTTTGAATGCTGATAACTTACAGCAGAGGACCCCAACCCTTTTGGGCACCAGGGACCGGTTAAGTGGAGAGAGGTTTTTCCGTGGACTGGAGGAGGTGTGGTTTTGTGTGCTGCCTGCATCCTGTGGATGGGGCTTTCCTTGTTTGTGCGGACCGGTTGCTGGCATGCCTTGGCCCAGTACTGGTCCACGGACCAGGGGTTGGTGACCCCTGACTTACAGGATTCAATAGTGAGATTACTTTTCCCTTCCCGCAGTAAAGATGCAATGATTTTCAGAGGAACGCATATAATCTCTTTCACTTCTAAGTCAGCTTTTCCTTTCATCGCAAACTTGACTTTGTGACCAGTATAACTCTGTCTTTCCAATTATCTGCATGATGAAGGGCATAAGTGTTTCCTGGAGAGGGCAAATAGCCAAAGATTTTTTCTTTTACTTTCTCTTTAAACTCCAGCTGAATTCAAAGCAGATGCAACCACAAGCAACCAGTTAATCAGCTCCAAAGTATGGAAACAGGAGGAAAGGGGTTCATTTAGCAATGCTGCTACTGCTCAGCAGCTGATCTTTGTTTGCTGAGTTCATAAATTGTTATAAACCCTAGGATATTTCAACCTTTTTTTTTTAACATGCCACCATTGGTTGGATTTGCCAAAATCATAATTTATGGCTTACAAAGTCATATAATAGAGTTCATAAAATATATTAAGCTATAGTAAAACAAAGCACATCACAACCATGTTGTGTGAAGTAGACAGCTTTCTATGGTTTACTTGTTGAAAGAAGGGAGTGAAGATTTAGATTTATGAGGGTGGAGGTTCGCTCTCCGAGCTTGTGGGTGGGTTTCCGAGTGTTTTGTTACCAGGCTGGGTAACATCTTCAGTGGAGTTTAGGGGATGTCAGTGTCAGTGTTCTTCTGTTTAAAAGGGCTTCAGGTGTGGTTAGTAGATCTTTTGATTTAGATTTATACTCTGCTTCTAAACAAGTGATTATTGCAATGGTGGGATTCAGCCAGTTCGCACCAGTTCGGCAGAACCGGTAGCTAATTTTTTGTTGCCTGGGCCCAGAATGGACTTCTGGAAGCGGCATCCACACAGAGAACCAGTTGTTCACATGTTTGAATCCCACCATTGTATTATTGTATTAGTAGATACTACTAGCTTCTTATTTGGAATTGCACATCTATTTGACATTCCAGTGCATAGAATATAGAAGATAAAATAACAGAGTTGAAGGGACCTTGGAGCTCATCTAATCCAACCCCCTGCATGAGCAGGAGAATCTATACCATTTCAGACAAGTGGCTGTTCAGTCTCTTCTTCAAAACCTCCAGTGATGGGGCACCCACAACTTGTGAAGCCATTCCACTGGTTGATTGTAATCGCTGTTAAGAAATTTCTCCTTAGTTCTAGGTTGCTTCTTTCCTTGGTTAGTTTCCATCAATTTGTTCTTGTCTTGCCTTCTGTTGCTTTGGAAAATAATTTGCCCCTTTCATCTTTGTGACAGCCCCTCAGATGCTGAAACACTGCTATCATATCTCCCCTAGTCCTCCTTTTCACTAGATTAGACATACCCAATTCTTCCAACCGATCTTCATATGTCTTAGTCTCCAGCCCCCTAATCATTTTGTTGCTCTTTTCTGCACTCTTTCCAGAGTCTCAACATCTTTTTTATATCATGTTGACCAAAACTGGATGCGGTATTCCAAGTGTGGCCATACTAAGGCTTTATAAAATGGTACTAATACTTCACGTGATATTGATTCTATTCTAATGAAGCCTGGGATTGCACTGGCTTTTTGGGCTGCTGCCACACACTATTGGCTCATATTTAAGTAATTATCCACTTGGACTCCAAGGTCCCTCTCACCTGTACTATACCAGTACAGCTGTTTTTTCTTGCCTAAGTGTAAAACCTTACTTTTATCTACATTGAATTTCATTTTAGAATAGAATAGAGCTGGAAGGGACTTGGAGGTCTTCTAGTCCAGCCCCCTGCTCAAGCAGGAGAACCTATACCATCTCAGACAAGTGACTGTCTAGCCTCTTCTTAAAAATCTCCAGTGATGGAGCGCCCACGATTTCTGGAGGCAAGCTGTTCCACTAGTAAATTGTCCTCACTGTCAGGAAGTTTCTCCTTAATTCCAGGTTGCTTCTCTCTTTGATCAGTTTCCAACCATGGTTTCTTGTCCTGCCCTCTGGTGCTTTGGTGAATAACATGACCCCCTCTTCTTGGCAGCCCCTCAAATACTGGAATACTGCTATCATGTCACCCCAATTTCTTCTTTTCTTTAGACTAGTCAAACCCAAGTCCTGCAGCCCTTCTTTGTATGTTTTAGTCTCTAGGCCTTTGATCATCTTATTTGCTCTTCTCTGAATTTTTTCCAAACTCTCAACACTTTTTTGTGATATGGTGACTAAAATTGGCTGCAGTATTCCAGGTGTGATGTTACTAGGGTTTTATAAAGCGGTACTAATACTTCGCGTGATCTTGATTCTATGCCTCTGTTTATACAACCCAGGATTGTATTAGCTTTTTTGGCTGCTGCTGCACAATGCTGGCTCATGGTTAAGTGATCGTCCACTAGGACTCCAAGGTCCCTCTGTTAGACAGGTCCCAGTGTTCAAGTCCGTTGAGATCCATTTAGATCTTGAGCCTATCTTCTGGGCTTGTCTATTTTATGGGCCTATCTTCTGCAGTTGATACAGAATATGGACTGTTTTTGCATTTCTGGATTTCCAGAAATTACATTTGCAATTCACTAAAAATGGTTGTTGCATCTTAATGCTTTAGTTAAGTGAAGACAATGAATAGAAATTAGAGTTCTTGGTAACTCCTTTGCAACTTCGGAATATCTTGGAAAACCTTGATTTTGACAGCAGTAGTGTAAAAAATTAATTTTATTTCTTTATTTATTTATTTATTAAACCTATCTGCTGCCCATCTCTATCCTAATGTTTCTGGAACAATTTTATGTTAAGATCCCATGTTAATTCTTTATACTGTACTCTGAAAATGTAGGATATTTAAGTTAGTATGCTTATTTGATGATTACTAGACTTGCCTTTGCTTGTAAAATCAAATTCATGTCTAATTCTATTAGTTACGTTCTGCACACAGAGGGAAGAGAAATTTGTGCACTGAGCTAGAGGGTGGCATATTTGTGCACCAAGAAAAACTATGTATATCTTGAGCAAGTAGTCACACCAGCCTCTGTGTTCATGAAATTCTCATTGCCTATTACCAAATCTTATTCAGGAAAACAAAGACCAGTGTCCATTTTCCCAGAGCGAAGGTAATTTGCTTATGACATTGCTTTAGGAAAACTGGTGTTATCTCTGTTCTGCCCCTTTTCAAGTACTGAGGTGAGGGCTCTTGGATGAAAGATTAAAATAAAGAATGGTTGGAAGGAAAATAATTTTTCTTATCCTTTCTCCAGCTTCAGATATTCTTTTGGTGCATGTAGGACTTAACAAGTGACTGAGCTAGAAATAGACAAGGATAATGTCTCCTTCAGATTGAATGTGATTCCTGATGACATCATGGACACAGCTATGTATTTGATTTGGCAACAAAATGGAAGTGGTTTACCATTGCCTTTTTCCAGACTGCAGGTTCTAACCAGGTCCACCCTGCTGAGATTTTCAAGATCAGCCGCGGTTGGTTATTAGATGATGCTACAAAGGTTTCTCATAGACATAACCTATGTAGGTTTCCCCATAACGTGACTAAGAAACATCCTGTTTGTTACTATTTAAAACAATATGAAGAACTCATGGTCTAACAAGGTTTCTGGCAGAAAAGTCTGAGATGCAGCTGTGTTGAGTTATGAACTTTCCCCCTTTTGCTGGATAAGTTCCATTCACATTTTGGCCATTTCATTTGTAAAATTCTTGCAGGAAGTTCATGGCTAATGAACTCCCCATAGGAAATTCTCATGTACTAAGTTCATTTTGGTGATATGTCACCTGGTATTTCTCCCCTTGTTTGTACATTTTGTTTAAAAAACGCTGATCTGTTTATTGTAAAGAAAAAAGGTTTCCTTAGCACCTGAGAAAATAGGAGAGAAGAAATGTTAGTAATCTCCAATAACATTTTGAAAAACATATATATTTATACAAGTGGTGTTGTGCTTTGAATGTTTTGTGTAAACTGTTGCTATGTCATTAGATGTTTCTGTAGATGAAAGAAGAAGAAAATGCTGTTTGTTCAGTCAATGACCTGCCAAATTAAAAAAATATATACACACCAAAGCAAAGTTAAGTAGATGTGATTAAAATACCAGCATAACAAAGATAAAGTAACAGATAAAAATGTAATGTACCTATTATAAAGGTATACTGATTGCCTAGGCAAGTATAAATCTAAAGTATCACACTTTATGAAGTAAATCAGCTAAAATGAGATAGCTGGCAAGTATTAAACGTGAAATGATAAATCCAAAGCGATTCTTTCCATGAGCAGTTATGCCTTATTTTCATCGTGGCAATATAGAATTTGGCAACTGCACAAGCGATAAAGGATTTGGAATCTTTCAGAAGATATTTCACGGAGAAATTGTATGCCCTTCCTGAAAATTTACATTTTAGGGGCAGAATATAAGCTGACCTGATATCTCTGTAAAATTTGCAGTGTAATATTACATGTGAAATAGTTTCAGTCTCCTCTGTAGATGACAGCAAACAGCGCTCTGTCCCTCAGGAAAACAAAATAAGTTAATGTGGTTTGAAGAACTAAGAAGAGATTGGACAACCATTTGTCTGAAATGATACAGGGTTTCCTTCTTGAGGAGGGGGTTGGACTAGAACAGGGGTCCCCAACCCCTGCAAAAACGGGATGCTGCCGCACGAATACAGGATGCCGCCACGCCTCGGGGCGCGAAAACGGGCCACTGCCATGCAGCGGAGCATAGAAATGGGATGCTGCTGTGCCATGGGGCATGGAAACAGGGCGCTGCACCACGCAAGAATGGGGCAGGGCTAGTGAGTATCACGCGGGCGCTAGGCTCGCCCCGTTTACGTTGCGCATGTGTAAAATGCTTCCCCCTCTCTTTACCTCCGGTCCGCCAACCAAGAAAGGTTGGTGACCTCTGGACTAGAAGACCTCCAAGGTCCCTTCCAACTTTGCTATTCTGTTATTCTGTTCTGTTTACATGCTCACAGAATGCATAAGGCACATGGTCTTTTGGTAATGCAATTTATTTTGCTTTGAGATAGTTTCCCCTTCTTCAGAGAAGTCTTCCTCTGCTCCAGATTTGGGCGGAATGGACATGTTTCAGGTCCAATCAATGAAAAAGTGCTTCTTGATGGGATCTTAGAAGGTACCTTCTCTGTCATGGTGCCAGTCTTCTTGAATAACCTCCCATTAGCGATATGGATGACTCCAACCCTGATGGCTGGGAAGACCTAGTTATTCCCCTGGGCACTGGAGTCAGGATGTGAATGGAGCCCTGATGTGGCCAAAGATGTATCTGTCTTTGGACAGATTTCTGAGGTCATTTGATTTGCCAGTTTTTATGCTAGTGGGTTGTGTTTTGTTTTTATCTATGTATAGGTAATCCTCGACTTATGATCACAATTGAGCCCAAAATTTCTGCTATAAGGAAGACAGCTATTAAGTGAGTTTTGCCCCATTTTATGACCTCTCTTGCCACAGTTGTGAAACAAATCATTGCAATTGTTTAGTTAGTGACTTGGGTGTTAAGAAAATCTGGCTTCCCCATTGACTTTGCTTGTCAAAGGGACGCAAAAGGTGATCCCATGACCCTGGGACCCTGCAACCATCATAAATACATGCCAGTTGTCAAGCATGACTGTGGGGATGCTGCAACAGTCATAAGTGTGAAAAATGGTCATTAAGTCACTTTTTTGAGTGCCATTGTAGCTTCGAACAGTCACTAAATGAATGGTTGTAAGTCAAGGACTAGCTGTATCGCCCTTAGTACATCTGGCAAGCCATATAAACGTACTAAACAAATAAATAAATAAGTAAATAAACTACTAGAAGATTGTTTTGGCCTTTCATTGTTTTCAGCTCCTATAAAATGTAGGTTCTTATGTAGAAATGAATGACTGATTTGAAAGTATATTGAATCTCTGAGAACGTGAAAGTCAAACTGATGTTGCGGAGCTAAAAGGGGGGGGGGAAAGGAGGCAGTTCTGGAGAGATCACTCACAGATGAGAATTCAGCTTCTGATCTAAATTGATACTTTTATGTGATTTAGTTATATGTGAAAGATTAAAATTGTCCCGAGATTTTCTTTTGCAGGATTGTAGCAAATTAATTAAGAGGGAGGGGCTTGTGCTAGTATTTCAGAACTACTTTTACAGATTTACTAGACAACCTGTGGCCTCTTAAGTCACTCTTTTCAGAGGTATTTCCGTACCAGGCTCATCAATGTCTGTAGTAATGACAGAGCTTCTAATATCCTGCCTTCAGTGGAGAAGTTGAGATACATTCAGAGATGTATCTGTCTTGGAAGTAGCCCATGTTCAACTGTATGCACAGTCAATTAAAGGAAATGTTTTATGACATTTTGTATTATGTCATAAATTGTTTTATGATAATTTTGTGTCATAAAATGTTTTATAAATTTGCCAAATTTCAATTCCGCAGGAGTCATGGGTCCTGGATTTGGATGCATTCTGTAAATTAGTCCACTTGAAGTACCTTGGTTCAAAACATTTTGTACTATGGTACACTGTTTCACCCAGTTAAAGGTTACAGGAATCAGTTTTAGTGTTTATAGATGATTATTTTATACACCTGTTCAGAAAAGCCATCAATCATGCCCAGACTAATTTCCTTTCAGCATCTTTATAGTTTGGCATCATGGGAGTTGTAGTTTAACACATCTGAAAGAGGCCTGGTGGGGGAAGGCAGGGCTATGTCGTCTTTATAATTCATAATTAATAAGCCAAATGTAGGAAATTCTCCTGGATTCATGTGTTGATGTGGTTTTGCACATTGTTCTTTAGCTGGCAGATATTCAAATGTTCTCCTGAATAGTATCATAAAGAACTTGTTAATATCTTCCCATAACAGTAGTTTTCCATGAAACAAGGACAAATATATTGGAATTTAAGATCATCACAAGTTCCTGAATAGCACTGTCTATCTCTAGCTTTGTATATCTGTAATGCCTTTGAATCAGTGTTGATTCCTGGCGACTGCCTGAATAGGTCCTTGCAGTTTTCTTGGTGATGTTTTTGGAAATGGTTTGCCATTGCCTCTTTCTTAGGGCTGAGAGAGAATGACTGGTCCAAGGTCACCCAACTGGCTTTGTGCTTAAGACAGGACTAGAGGTCACAGTCTCCTGGTTTCTAACCTGGCGCTGGAACTGATATTGAGAGTAATAACCACAGGGTTAATGTGTGGTCAAATGAGGTGAGGGGATCTTTCACCTCCAAAAGAGTTTGCATAAATAATTGTAATCTGTGGGTTTCTTACATGTTTTCTTTTGCTTTAGGTAAATGAAATTTACCATGATGAATCCCTGGGAGTCCACATAAATATTGTCCTTGTTAGAATGATCATGGTGGGATACAGACAGGTAAAATACACACAATGTCACTCTTGCTCACCTATTTAATTTAAATGTTTGCTTATGGTTTAGAGAGAAGTAAAGGTTTTTAAAGAAGTTTACAGTGTTCTCCCGTTTTCTTCCTCTGGTAACAGCTGTTTTTAAAGTGATGTAATACCAACATTTCTGCTGCCATAAATAAATGGTACTTGACCATCATCCTCTTAGTGAAAGGATGCCCAAAAATAAGAAAAAAGGGGAGAGTCAAAGAACTCATACAAAGGACTCAGCCTTAATGGGTGTGCATGTCATCATAGGATACTTGAGATGGAATTAGTTTTCCAAATGCTGCCCAGAGTTTTGTTTCATTTTTTAAAGGACATTCTTGCTTGAATGCAGAATGCATATTGGGAAAAGACCGAGCAAACAAAAGACTCTTAATGTAGATGAAAGAACAAACATCTGTTCTTGGCCACTAAAGGACTTGATAGTAGCCAAAAGCTTCTGTTTCATCTGATGTATAGACCAGCTTTAGTGTTTTTTAATTTATTTATTAGATTTATTACCATCTTCAATTCCCAAGATTCTTGGTGGTTATAAAACATAGGAAATACCTGTGATATAAAATGAAAACAACATATTTCTAGGAGCATAAAATCCAAAGGCTGTGATTTATTCATCCCTTCTAGACGGAATGTTTGCAGGGAGGTGGTTAAATAAATCAAGCTGGGCCACAACCATGCAATTCACCATTTGATTGCCATTTGTGGCTGCCATTTTGATTTTTTTTTGACCCCCCCTCCCCACTGTGGATACTCCTGATCCAACCTTTGTGCATAACCACAGGCCTTCTGCTACAGCTCTATTTTCAGATGTTTCCAAAAAGCCAAAACCTGGCCTGGCTTCATTTTAAGTTGGAAGCTATTCTTAAATGTAGGTGATGTGACAGGGAAGTGGAAATGGGGGACATCCAGTATCTGAGGGGCTGTCACAATGAAGAGGGGGTCAGGTTGTTCACCAGAGCACCAGAGGGAAGGATGAGAAACAATGGCTGAAAACTGATCAAAGAGAGAAGCAACCTGGAATTAAGGAGAAACTTCCTGACAGTGAGGACAATCAACCAGTGGAACAGCTTACCCCCAGAAATCGTGGGTGCTCCATCACTGGAAGTTTAAAAAAAGAGATTGTCTGACATGGTATAGGTCCTCCTGCTTGAGCAGGGGGCTGGACTAGAAGACCTCCAAAGTCCCTTCAGATTCTATTCTATTCTATTCTATTCTATTCTATTCTATTCTATTCTATTCTATTCTATTCTATTCTATTCTATTCTATTCTATTCTATGACAAATTAGGTGGGTTGATTTTGGTTGGAGAAGACAGCCCTGGAGATGCTTCAGGGTCAAGCCATGCAGAGATGCTGATTTCACCTTGTCTTCTCTTCCTCTTTTCAGTCCATCACTTTAATAGAGCGAGGGAACCCTTCTCGAAGCTTGGAGCAGGTGTGTCGCTGGGCTCATTCCCAACAGCGGTCAGATCCTGCACATGCTGAATATCATGATCATGCTGTATTCCTCACCAGGCAAGATTTTGGTCCTGCAGGTATGCAAGGTACTGTATTTACCTCAATCAGATATGTGCAGTTTGGTGGACGCCACCGAAAAGGCCCTTTTATTGACCAAGGCCTTTGTAGTAGTGAGTACATAAAAGTTTTAAATCCAAAGTTATGACTACTTGCATTCATTCATGTTGCTTTCTGAACAACAATGTGGAACTGGCTCACTATTGCCCTCTTTAAGGACTTTTCAAAATTTTATGTTCCGGTCTGACCCACAACTCTGCTATTTCCTGGTGATCTCCCATTCAAATTCTAAAAATTTTGCAAAAGATAGTTACATTTGTTAAAACAACAGTGAATTTTGCCTTCTTACGTATTTATTTATTTATTCATTCATTCATTCATTCATTCATTCATTAAATTATTCAATTATTTATTTATTTAAGATAATTTGTATAACTGCTGTCAACATCAAGAATCCAAATAAAACTCCAGGTTCATTCTATCTCCGAAAATCTTACTGTTTATTGAATACACTGCATGGTTATGTCGAAGCAAAACTTTATTCTGAGGTTCCAATATTAATTCGTAGACTTAAACAATAATTTTCCCAGCCAAACCCCCAACATCTTATGTAATCCATATAAACAAGTTCACTTTATTATGGGAATCGTCTGCTTCAAATCCACACCTATTCTGGTGTCCTTGAAAAGGCTTCAGGCTCTCACGGTTTTCAGCTGAATCGTATAACTTTAGTTTCTCCATCTAACTCACTTGAAAGTAACATCTCTCCTCCTTAATCTAAAGGCAAGTTGAAACTCAGAGGCACATAGCTACCAAAGTTTTATTCTTGACAGCCACCTACTCACAGCGATTATAATATAATAATAAAATCACTTCCCCCCCAGTAACAACACACACTCATTTCCTCCTAACTCCTTTAGAACTACTCTGATTTTCCAGACGGATAGTTAAAAACCAAGTTTTATAGAACCATAGAATTACAAAGTTTGAAGGGGATACAAGAAACATCTAGTCCAACCGTCCGCAGTGTGCAAGAGATTTATAGAAAGTTGTTATTGGAGTCAGTGTGGTTTGATTAATCATAGATTATGCCAGACTAAGTTCAATAATTCCAAATAAAAAGCTAAAGTTGCCTTCCTAACAGATTATAATAATGCATAAGAGCAGGGGGAAAAAATCCAATGCAAGCAAACTTGAGTTCCATTCACTGACTTCCTAATACATGTAGTAGTATCACCAAGTGCTTATATCTCCATTATTTGGATTGAAGCATTTGCACTTTTCAGATTCCTATTTTAGCTGACCAATCAAGAAGAAAGCTCCTTTTTTAAGCCAATGGGACCTTTGTTCTAGTTATCTACATTTAAATTGTTCTAAGATAGTGGGATGGAATAGAAAGTTCTACCTTGTCTCCCTTTTTTTCCTTGAGGAAGAAGAAGATACTTCTTCCAGTTGTCAGTCACAATTGGTGAAGCTTCTTGGATGAGAAGAGAAATATTTTCTCCTCCTCCTCCCTCCTCCTCCTCCTCCTTCCTTGGAAAAAAACAGTCCAGTTGCCTTTGAAAAAGCACCCTTGAGACAGCTATGACCTGGATCTCCACAGACAAGATTCTACCTTCTTTTTCTGCATTTGCAATTGTATGTTTAATGGTTTTATTTGGAAAAAAGTTGTTTGACAGAGCAAAGGAAAGGAAACCTGACCTAAAAAAGTGCATTCAGGCTTGGGTAATGTTTTTGATGTAAGCAAAAGAGGTGAGGCATTTGAAAAGAATCCGAGGCATTTGTTTTGTTGTTGTCTTTTCAGTTCCCCGAAAACAAGAAATTCTTTGCACATTAAATTTCTCTTTCTTCTTCCCAAAGCACTTTAGATTAAGCACTTTAATGGGCATTGCATATAACACATTACCAATTCATTGCCCATTAAAAAGAAGAGACGCTTCTATTTATGGTCACTTCTTCACTCTTTGGATTTCCCCAGTGGATTTCATTAAAAGAAACTTGTCACTGGATAAATTGTGCTTTCCACAAGGTGGTTAAAGGGTCTAGGACAACTCGGCGTGGCCAGCTGGGGGATGACCAACTGGGGGTAGCCACCTCACCACCGCCAAGTCACCTCTGCCCACTCAGTCTCCAGGTCATTGCAGGACAACTCAACATGGGCAATTTGCTGCAGGACAACTTGCTGCAGGCACCTGGATGGAGAGCTGGGGGGCAAGTGGGGGGGTGAGCTCTGTAGCCTTTCCCAGTGGCCATATGGGTTAGGAATTCTGGGAGTAACAATTCCAATATGATTGGAGTTGCTGGTTTGGAAAGAGGTATTCTAAAATGCATAGTGATGCTTTTTAAAGGTTAGGGTTAGGGCGATCAGTGTCTTCTTATGTCAGCCTATCACATGGCTACTAGAAGGGAGTGGGATTTGCTCTCTGTTCAAACAGTAAATAACAGCCGAATGAAGGAACTACCAAAAAGAAAACAATGCTCCCACCAGCACTGACAGGGCAAGTCACTTGTATATGAACATAGTGCAAAGTCCAGCCCCTTCTAGCACTGATGATGTTACCTAGTTGGGTAATGAAATGTCTGCAAGAAAACGACCAAGCTCAGAGAGCACCAAGGACTCCCCACAGTTCAACTCTGAGCTTCAAATGTTCTCTTCTATTAGGATGAACTATCCCAGCTAGAAGACTGAACAGAAGGGACTTTGCTCATCAAATCACATTTCTGGACCCACATCGAATGTGTTTTAGTTTGTGAGTTCAGCTTGGCGATTTGGGTGGGGGAATAGAGTTTGGTTTTCTGGGAAATGTGACACATCATCTCGCATCTCAGCTAATTTCTCAAGATTGTGAACACCAACCATTGGTCACATCTAAGGAAAATTCCATTGAATTCTGGTCATATTTTCTGTTGTTCTCATTAGATATGAATTATCCTCCCAGTAAATAAATGGCAATACTGGGATTATTTTTGGAAACATGTTATATTTTCTCATCATTTTGTTACCTTTACCTGGTACAGTTCCACCCAACCATTTAGCTTATTAATACATTTCAGCACAATCATATTTGTTCTAATAAGAGTAGTTCCTTTTCACTGTACTCTTCTATGGGATGTCTGTGCAATAAGCTCTTTTTGTGACGAATTTCAAAGAGCAAAGGGGTCAGAGCTATTTGCAAATATTGTCAAAAAATGCAGCAACTTTGCAATATTTGGATTCAGCAGAAGGACATTCATTGATAATGTTATCTGACTTTTCAACTCCATTTGCAAAAAGATGGAGACCTCTGTTATGTGGAATGTAATGCTTGGGATAGTGTATGATAGTATATGATACAGTATTTTATTGTATGGAGAGGAAAGATATATTTCTTTACCATCTCCTTTCAATTAATTTTGTTAAACTCCAGCCAGTCTTCCACTGCTTGCTATCACTTAGTCCAGACATGTCAAACTCGCAACGTCACGTGACGTCGCGCGACGTATCGGAACTTTTTCCCCATTGTCAGCAATGGGGTGGGCAAGGTTTCCTCATGATGTGTCCGGCCTGCAGGCCAGCAGTTTGATACCCCTGACTTGGGTCTGATGGTTCAGAATTCTGGAAATGCAGACTTTTCACGGTACAGATTGTTCATGTACATTAACTATGTAGAGATTTTCCTAATTGCCTTGAGAGAGGAACAGAACACAAAATAAATGGCAGTCGTATTTTAAAATATTGCCTGAATGGTGAAGGTTATTAACATTACATCATGGAAAAAAAATGAGGACTGTAACATGTAACATATATGCAGTTTCGTTCTTGGAAATGAAAAGCAGGCGGATTTAAGAGGAAATTCAGCCTTCTCTACCCTGTTGACAATTCACCATAATCCTTCACCAAATAAGATATTCAGCAAAGTCCTTTGGCACATGCATCTTAATGGCATTTTTTTGTACCTTCTACTAATAGTTCTGCCAGCATTTTCCACGTATGCTGTTTTCTAAATTTTTCTCCCTTTGCAAACAGTTTCAAGATTCAGGTCAGAATAATGGAATATCTAAAAATTACAATAAAGGGAATGACCAAAACCATAGGTTGTGTCTAATTTTCTGAATTATAGACATTGTTTTTAATATTGCAGTGTTACAGAACAGGGATTCCTAAGTTTTGCTTTAGATTGGTGGGGTCTAGTTTTTTTTTTTAAAAAAAAAAGCTCCAAGCTCTATTTCCTAGTTCCAATCATAAGTAACAGATGGTAGATCAACCAGTTATCAGATGTGATTTGGAAAATTCCATGAAAATGTCATATGGTATTGCAATTTTTTGATTATTTTTTTTAAAAGTGACTCAATCACAGTTGGAATACAACACTACCCATTGATTGCATTTGAATATGATGCAGTACATATAGGTACTCCTCGACTTACGACCACAATTGATCCTCATATTTCTGTTACTAAATGAGACAGTCATTAAGTGAGTTTTACCCCATTTTACAACCTTTCTTGCCACAGTTGTTATGTGAATCACTGCTAGTTAAAAGTTAGTAACACAGTTGTTAAGTGAATCTGGTTTCCCCATTGTCAGAAGGTCACAAAAGGGGATCACATGACCCCAGGACACTGCAACCGTCATAAACATGAGTCAGTTGCCAAGCGTCTGAATTTTGATGTGACATGACCTTGCGGATGCTACAGTGATCGTAAGTGTAAAGAAGGTCATAAGTCACTTTTTTCAGTGCCATTGTAACTTTAAAAGGCCACTAGATGGTTGTAAGTTGAGGACTGCCTGTAATGGCCTGTTATGACCTCCTCTAATGAGCTGTTGGGGTTGCAACATTGTATATGAAGATTTCATGCATAACTAATAGAACAGATTCAAGTCAAGTCTTGCCTTGTAGTGCTACAAATTATACTGGCCTCTTAAGTCCAACTCTCATACCAAATGTGCTGCAACTTCTATTCTGACAGTTCTCAAGTCAACATAATCAACATATTTGGAATCACCAAACTGGGAAAAGCTATTTTGCGATGTTAAACATCTCAAGAAGAAAAACGTCAGGAGTGGGATGAGTAACATAGAAACATTGGCACGGAGTATTTATTTCTTTTTCTGCCTGTGTGAAAATGTGAAGAGGCAGATTAAACAGAATTCAAAAGTCATTTGTATGTACACTATCATTTCTCCTTGCCAATAGGCCTAGTTTTTTCCTACAGCTTGTGACTCATCAACCTGAATGTAGCTCACAGCCATACATGGTGGTCCATAAAAGAGCCAGTGAACTTTTTGCTTTTTGCTTTCTGCCTGGGGCTCCAGAATCCAAACTGGCAACAAGCACTTGGAAGGTGAAAATACTTAATTTTTAGTCTATATTTAGCTAGGTATAACTTGGGGGCAGGAGGGGGTTGATATTTTTCTTGCTATTAGATCACTATAAGCAATACACTGTAAGCGTGTCCTTAAATTTAAGCCATTTATCATTTGATTAATGGTTCAGAGCATAGTTGCTTTCATGAAACATATGGAACAATTTCATGGTTTCCCTTTATAAGGCTAAGTAGTTCTGAGACATTTGTCTCACCCAGAGGAGAGATGGCTGTGAAATACGATTGAAAGAGTTCCAGCATGAGGTTCCTTTTTTCTCATATTTTCTTTTTCATTTTTTCTCTCTCTCCCTCCCTTTTTGACTCTCTGCTTCATTCTTGTTCTTTGTTTTATCCCTTCATCTTATTTCAGGTTATGCTCCCGTCACTGGCATGTGCCACCCTCTGCGTAGCTGCACTCTTAACCATGAGGATGGATTTTCTTCAGCCTTTGTAGTTGCTCATGAGACAGGACACGTGTAAGTTACTGGAAAAGGTTGTTCTTGAGTTGTCCAGTATCTTTTTTGTGGTTGTTGTTTCTTTGAGGGAGCTGTGGTAGAACACGGGATGTCCTGGATGCCCTTTGCTCCAGCTGCTCTTAAAACTTTCCATATTAATGACAACTTTAATACCAGGACCTTGTTCAAAAACCTTGGTGTCAACTCCTGGCTGTCAACCATCACACACTTTCCTTCTCGTGCAAAGCTGTGGTAAAGCTATTAAGCATGCAGCCTCAGGTATACTTAGAAAACCTTAGCATACTTGACCTCTGCCCATACAATTTCTCCCACGGCTCTGAAATCAAGTAAGGGAAATTGTATCCTGCTGATCTCATGGGACCTGCACAGCCTTTTTAATACATTGACTGTGATAGGTTGAAAACTCAGCCGTGGAACTTTGATTATGGAGTGGGTGAGCATTTTCCATTCAGTCAGAAATCTTTCAGTAGGTGTATTAAGTAGTCCTCAACTTATAACCATTTGTTTAGTGACTGTTCAAAATTACAACAGCACTGAAAAAAATGACTTATGACTGTTTTTCACACGACTGTTGCAGCGTCCCAATGGTCACATGATCAAAATTCAGATGCTTGGCGACTGGCTCTTATTTATGAGAGCGGTGTCCCGGGATCATGTGATCATCTTTTGTGACCTTCTGTCAAGCAAAGTCAATGGGGAAGCCAGATTCACTTAACAACTGTGTTACTAACTTAACTGCAGTGATGCAAATAACACTATGGCAAAAAAGGTTATAAAATGGGGCAAAACTCACTTAACAACTGCTTCTCTTAGCAATAGAAACTTTGGGCTCAATTGTTGTCTTAAGTCAACAATTCCCTGTATATCTAGAGGTTAACAGATTCTGGAAAAACATATTCGTGTTGTATCAACTATTCCTCAAAATATAAATGATACCAAGTCACTTGCTCTCATATTATTGATTGACCATGTTTTTGGAGAGGTAGGCCCATTTCATTTCTTTTAATGAGTAAAGCAGATCTGGTTATATTAATAACAAAAACAATTGTACGTACTTCAGACCACACGGTAATAAACGTGTTAGGGTACTCAATGGTATTCAAAATGCTGATACAGTTTCATGATTTAGTGCTTCATGGATCTTGGGAAATATTGTACAACTTAAAGGTTTATTTTTAACAGGTTAGGTATGGAACACGATGGCCAAGGTAACCAATGTGCTGATGAGACTGGCATGGGCAGTATTATGGCACCACTAGTGCAGGCTGCATTTCACCGTTATCACTGGTCCCGATGTAGCAAACAGGAGTTGAACCGTTATATACAGTAAGTTTACCAATAAAGGAGAATATTTGTAGTTCAGGGTTGAAATGAGGGGTCCTTGGTGCTCTCTGAATTTGTTTTCTTGCAGATTTTTAATTACCCAAACTAGGTAACATGTTACTGGGGAACCTATTTTGGGTAATGAAATATCTGCAAGAAAACAACTAAGATCAAAGAGCACCAAGGACCCCTTATACAGTAAGTTTAACTTCATTGCTTTGAAATCGTTCTGTTTCATTTTGTATCGGATAAATTAATGGTAAGAAAGAATACAGTTGAAGCAAAGAGACTTTATAATTTACAGAACAATTAGGATGATACAAAATGCCAAATAGCTTGAATATTGGGATTGGAGAAAAATACTCTTTATTCCAAAGCTTGCTTTTGTGTTGCTGACTAATTAGGAAGCAGTTTATAAATAAGCATTTTAACTTTGCTTAAAGTTGTGATGTACAGTAGTTTGCAATTCAGATAATGTATACGCAGTTAAGAATATTGGGGAAAAGTGCTCAAAGAAATATATGGATAGGACATTGCCAAAACACATGTGTATGGAGTTTCTTTCAGATGAGAGGAAATTATATGCAATCTAATGTAGAAATAGGATGAAATAAATTTCTGATCAGGAAAAAATGGAAACTTATAGAGTGCCAGGATTTTTGGAGCAGCTGAATGAATCTGCAAGGAACATTTAATCTCTAATACACAATCTCTATTTTTTGTGCTGCAGTTCTTACGACTGTCTCTTAGATGACCCTTTTATGCAGAACTGGCCCAGACTCCCAGAACTGCCAGGAATTGATTACACTATGGATGAGCAATGCCGCTTTGACTTTGGTGTGGGATACAAAACATGCACAGCTGTGAGTATGGAAATGTTGGTGTGTGTGTGTGTGTGTGGGGAAACCATTTCTTCTTCCTTCTGTTAATTCCTAGGGTTTCTTTTCTTAATGAATCACATGTTGGCTTCAATCCACTGGTGGCTTTGCTTTAGATTTGTCCACTTGCCATGTCCTGCAGCTGCCGATGACCTATTCCATTCATTTCCACAGAATCCCTTCAGCCTCTGAAGTAGCTTTTCATGATAGTGTGATGGGAAACTTATGTAGAGAATAGAGAATAATAAGAGTTGGAAGGGACCTTGGAGGTCTTTTAGTCCAACCTCCCCATGCTCAGGCATGAGACCCTGTACTATTTCAGACAAGTGGCTGTCCAGTCTCTTCTTAAAAGCCTCCAGTGATGAAATAATAACCACAATTTATGAAGGCAACCTATTCCACTGGTTAATTGTCCACACTGTTAGGAAATTTCTCCTTAGTTCCAGGTTGCTTCTCTCCTTGATTAGTTTCCATCCATTGTTTCTTGTCTTGCCTTCTGGTGCTTTGGAAAATAGATTGACCCCCCTCTTCTTTGTGGCAGGCCCTCAAATATATGTAGGTAAACTAAATCAATGACAATCTGGGAGTGAACGAATATTTTCTATCCATAAAGCTGCACGTTAAAATAACAATGCTTTTGAGGGTGCGTGAGATTGGTCTCATAAGAATCTGCATCAAAGAAAAGGCACACCAAAATGACAACATGTGTGCAATGACATCAACATGCAAATTCTGTCTGCCAGGTCCCTAAATTGTGTTTTTTTTAATGATTGTAATTTCATGATATATTTAGCTACTCTCCCATTCTATCCCCCTGCAGAGGCTGGCTATATTGGGAAATAATAGTAAAAATATCCTTAAAGAAGGCCGTGAAACACCATATAGGGGAGTATCTTTGAAGTCACCAGGGGTTGATCTCAAATTGGAGGAATCACCAGCTTTTGAGACGAAGAAATAAGATCTTGCTTTGAACGAGGCAAATGTGGTTGGGAAAAAAAAATCTACGTTGAACTCTTTATCTTGAATGTATGTCAAACTTGTTGGATCAGGAGTTGTGCAAATAGCAGACCACAGATAACTTTAATCCAGGGGTCCTCAAACTTGGCCACTTGAAGACTTGTGGACTTCAACTCCCAGAATTCCCCAGCCAGCCATGCTGGCTGGGGAATTCTGGGAATTGAAGTCCACAAGTCTCAAAGTGGCCAAGTTTGAGGATCCTTGCTTTAATCAATCCATAATTTATGAGATTATTCTTTAGTGGCTGCACACCACTCCTTTTTTAAAAAAAAACACTGTAGTTATAATGTAGAGCTTCAACTGCACTAAATTAAAAGATAAAATATTGTTCAAAGCAAAGCACATTTGGCTTAAATGGAGAAAGAGCAATAAGCTTTATGTGGTCCTTCTCCTTTACAGTTCAGAACTTTTGACCCTTGCAAACAGCTGTGGTGCAGCCATCCAGACAACCCTTATTTCTGTAAAACGAAGAAAGGGCCACCTTTGGATGGAACGGAGTGTGCTTCGGGACAGGTACGTCTGCTGTTGAGTGAGATTTCAGTCTCGTTTTAGCAGGAGGCCAAACAGTTTTACATCCATATATGGACAGACAGACATACTGTATGTCAGTGGTGGCGAACCTATGGCACGGGTGCCAGAGGCGGCACTCGGAGCCCTCTCTGTGGGCACACGTGCCGTTGCCCCAGCCTTGCCACCCCCCCACAACCCCCTCACCAGCAGCCCCCCTGGAGGAAAGTCGCCCCCGAGCGTGACCCACGCAGAGCAGTGCAGCCAAGGACATGGCAGCCAGGCAGCGTAGACAAGACTGTGCCCTTACGCCCCATCGCGCACAGTTGATGCTGCGGGGCGCGGGCAGAGGACGTGACCGCCATGGCGCTGCTGGGCATTCTGCAGCGGGTCCTGGAGGCAGTGAGTGGCCCTGCGGGCAGGTGGGGCGGAGCAGGGGCGGGGCAGGGGGTGGAGTGGGGGGCGGGGCTAGTTTTTGGGCACTCGGTCTCTAAAAGGTTCGCCGTCACTGCTGTATGTCTTATGGGCCAAAATGGACAATGTTATACATTTTTTATCCTTTACCTCATATGCATATTCTTTCTTTTCAAATTGACAATGCAAAGTAGTCCTCATTTAGCGACACTTGGGACTGACAACCCAATTGCTAAGTGTCACATCAAAAGGACGAAAAAGAGGAGGGAAGGGAATAAATTGATTGAATAACTAAATAGCAAGGTTTGTTACTACTTTTGATGAATTGATTAATAATTAATTGTTTTCACTTTTAACCAGTTAAGTTGGTTATCGGTTAAATTTGTTTGCTTACTGTGATTCATATACCCGTATCTCAATGTCCAGGTTTAAAGTGACTTCTAGAATGCATGAGCAACCTCCCCTCCCATTTAGATGCAAAAAAATTGGGGAGTGGGGAGAGATGCTGGAGCTGCAGCTAAAGGCACGGGATCCCCAGAATTTACTCCTGTAATCAAAAGAGTAACTTCCTTATTTTTCTCTACAGTCTTTCCCAGGCTTGGTATTTCTCACAGATAACTTCAGCAATTCCTAGTCTGGCATTCTGTACAATCTGAGTGGCTGTAAAAAATTAGGCCTGAATTTAATTTTTGAATGCCTGAGACGGTCGGATGGGCTATGCATAACAATAGCAATACCAATAGCACTTAGATTTATATACCGCTCCATAGTGCTTTACAGCCCTCTCAAAGCGGTTTACAGAGTCAGCATATTTGCTCCCAACAATCTGGATCCTCATTTTACTGACCTTGAAGGATGGAAGGCTGAATCAACCTTGAGCTGGTCAGGATCGAACTCCTGCTGTGGGTACAGTTAGCCTGCACTATTGCATTCTAACCACTGTGCCGCCATGGCTCATAGATAAATAATGATTGAAATCTCACGTTAAACCACTTTGTACATTTTCCTGGTAGTTGTTATTTTGCACTGATGGTTTTTCATTGATATTTCCTGCAGCACTAAAATGCTTCAGGTCACACCTCCTGATTAATAGTGAAAAGATAGTTGTTTCTTTTTAACCTATGACTGTTTGCTGTTCATACTTTGTGTTTGCTACGTTGTGTTTGCTGGAAGATACAAGTGTAGGTTTAATGCAGGGGTCTCTAAACTTGGTAACTTTAAGTCTTGTGGACTTCAACTCCCAGGATTCCCCATGGCTGGCTAATTCTGGGAGTTGAAGTCCACAAGTCTTAAAGTTGCCGAGTTTGAAGTCTCCTGGTTTAATGCCTTCCCACAATATCCTTTTGGTTTTCCCACTGGAAAATATAGATGTGGGGAAAAAAAAGTAAGGTAAGGATAGGAGTCAGCATGTTATTGGATTGTGCCAAGATTCAACGTTGGTGCTCTAGAAGTGATAAGGTTTTTTCATGACTATCCTGTGCCACCCAGGCCCCCCTGAGACCTTTCTTTATTGCTCCACAGTCATCCCTGTCTGCCTGACCAATGAAAGTGGGAGGAACAGATTCCGAACCCTATTGTAAAGCTGGGTGCTTCTGTGGCGGTAGAACTGCTCTCCTCACTAACACTGGACAGATATGAAGAGGCAGGTGTTCAGGTAACCCTTATTTCTTCTCCTGTTCCAGTGGTGTTTCAAGGGTCACTGCATCTGGAAGACTTCAGAACAACCTTACAGCCAGGATGGCGGCTGGAGTTCCTGGTCCAAATTTGGTTCCTGCTCCAGGACTTGTGGGGGTGGGGTGCGTTCCCGCAGCAGGAACTGCAACAGACCACCGTAAGTCTGGTTTTCCGTGGAATAAAGGTGTCAAGAGCACCTACCTTATTTAGCAGAGCAACTCTATAGTTCCCTGAATTTTTGTGGGTGTGGATGTGCCTTTGAGTCAGTGTTGACTGCTGACAACTGCAACTTTCTGGGCAAGATTTTGGAAAGAAGTTGCCATTGCCTATTTCCTAGGGCTCAGAGAAAGTGACTGGCCGAAGGTCACCCAGATGTCTAAGGTGGGACTAGAACTTATGGTCTCTGAGTTTCTAACCTGGTGCCTTAACTACTGCACCAAACTGGGTCTCTCCCCAGTATAGCTGATGATAAAAAGAAGATTTTATGCCAAGAAATCATAGCGCAATTAATAAATGCCAAAATATGTGAATGGTCTCTCTTCCCCTTATAGCCTTTGGGTATATGACTGCCTACAACAGCGATGGCGAACCTTTTAGAGACTGAGTGCCCAAAAACTGCCCACGCCCTCCCGCTCCGCCAGCCCACAGGGCCACCCACTGCCTCCACGGCCCACTGCAGCAGATCGCCCAGGTGGCCCAACAGTGCCATGGTGGCCACGCCCTCCATCCGCGCCCCGCAGCATCATCTGTGCGTGACGGGGCAAGGGCAGAGTCTTGTCCCCGCTGCCCAGTTGCCATGTCCTTGGCTGCACTGCTCCGCGCAGGCCGTGCTCGGGGGCGACTCTCCTCCAGGGGGGCTGCTGGTGAAGAGGGGGCTGCGGGGGGAGGCAGGGCTGGGACGACGGCGCGCATGCCCACAGAGAGGGCTCTGAGTGCCGCCTCTGGCACGCGTGCCATAGGTTCACCACCACTGGCCTACAATGTCAATTCTAACAAAATTAGATCTGTAAATATTGTGTATTTTTAATGGGTGCACTTAAATAAACTACGATGTACAGCTAATATAAAACTAGAACTAGACAGTGGCTGCTTAGCTATAAGCCAGTCTTAATTATCAGGAAAGATCTTTCTTAAGGTTAATTCCTTCATTCTGTCACATTCCCTTTGGGCATCATATTACAGTGGTTCTGCTCCTACCTTTAGAGCAATGTTCAAAGAACAACAGATTTTCATTAGTTACCATAGTTCCACAGCAGGAAGTGCTATTCTGTCCTCAGTGATAAGTGTATCCATCAGGAAATTTAGAGTAAATGTTCACTAATACGCTAATTTCTGATTATGATAAATCAATTCTATTTGTCCTCTTTAGTCAGAGGAGGCTTGATTCAAAAACAAATATTTAAACAGATGATCGGATGAGGCTAAGCCTGAATCTCATTGTAACCTGAGGACTACCTGTATCTTCTTAGAGCAGGGGTCCCAAACCCCCGGTCCATGGACCAGTACCGGGCCGCGGCATGCCAGCAACTGGTCCACACAAACAAGCAAAGCCCCACCCGTGGGTTGCAGGCAGCACACAAAACCACGCACTCTCCGGTCCGCGGAAAAACCTCTCTCCATGGAACCGGTCCCTGGTGCCCAAAAGGTTGGGGACCTCTGTCTTAGAGCTTATTGCTAGTAGTAAATACACTTTACTTGCAGATGTTTCCGTTATATGCATTGTATGCCTGCTTTGAGATTTTTTTTTTTAAAAAAACAATGTAAAATATAATTGTTATTCATTTATATAAACCAACAAGAGAAAAGATTAAAATGAATGAAACCAAATGCTCTTCCTGCTTGCCTTGGGCTGCAGAATTTGAGTGCTCTGGTCCTTATTTGGCTCTTTGTTTGTTTTCCAGCCCAGCTTATGGTGGCCGTCAGTGTCCAGGTGCTACGTATGAATATCAGGTCTGCAACGCCGAAGAGTGCCAAGGTCCCTATGAGGATTTTCATGCTCAGCAGTGTTCCAAGCGGAACTCTTACTACACCCATGAAAACTCTAAGCACACCTGGCTTCCCTATGAGCACCCTGATGGTAAATTTATATAATAATAATAATAATAATAATAATGATAATGATAATGATAATGATAATGATAATGATAATAATGATAATTGGAAGGGACCTTGGAGGTTATCTAGTCCAACCCCCTGCTCAGGCAGGAAACCCTATACCAGTGATGGCGAACCTTTTAGAGACCGAGTGCCCAAACTGCAACCCCAAACCCACTTATGCATCGTCGAGTGCCGGGTGGGTGTGGCCCATTGGCTGGGTGTGGCCCATTGGCTGGGTGTGGCCCATTGGGTGGGCGTGGTCCATTGGGTGGGCATGGCTGTGGTGGTAACGGCAGACTGGGTGGGACTAAAAAGTTCAATCAATCAATTCCAACTTTGCAAGATCTTTTTTTTCCGGTGAGAAGTTGAAATTGACTGATTGAACCTTTTTTTTTTTTTTTTTGCACACGGCGGCAGAGGCCTAAAGTGAAAAGGTTTTATAAAACCCAGCTGAAGGCCTAGGACTGGGGCGACGGCGCGCATGCCCACAGAGAGGGCTCTGAGTGCCACCTCTGGCACCCGTGCCATAGGTTCGCCACCACTGCCCTATACCATTTCAGGCAAATGGCTGTCCAGTCTCTTCTTAAAAACTTCCAGTGTTGGAGCATTCACCGCTTCTGGAGGCAGGTTGTTCCACTGGTTAATTGTTCTAACTGTCAAGAAGTTTCTCCTTAGTTCTAGGTTGCTTCTCTCCTTTGATTTCTTATAACTGCTCATCTCAACCAATGCATTGCAAAACATAAAAACAATTTAAACAATGCAAATAAATATGTATGGCACAAAGTAAAATTGTCGTTGTGAATATAAAAACAATTATAAATATAAAAATGAATTAAAATGGCAATACTTTTCAATACAAATTAAAAAAAACAACCATGGGATCAGAGCAGATATAGTGTCTTCTCTGTCACTGCACCAACCACTTCCAGACTACACCTTCTCCCTTAGGGCCCCATGACAACCAACAGACCTAAGGGTGGAGAGAGACCTCACCTCTGGCAGCAAGATGTTTCAAAGGGCAGGGGAATATTTCTTCAATAGAAGAGAATATTTGTAGTTCAGGGTTGAACTGTGTGGTCTTTGGTGCTCTCTGAGCTTGGCGGTTTTCTTGCAGACATTTCCTTACCAAAGTAAGTAACATCATCAGGGCATAGATAATAATAATAATAATAATAATAATAATAAAGTTGGAAGGGACCTTGGAGGTCATCTAGTCCAACCCCCTGCTCAGGCAGGAAACCCTATACCATTTCAGACAAATGGCTGTCCAGTCTCTTCTTAAAAACTTCCAGTGTTGGAGCATTCACCGCTTCTGGAGGCAAGTCGTTCCACTGGTTAATTGTTCTAACTGTCAGGAAGTTTCTCCTTAGTTCTAGGTTGCTTCTCTCCTTGATTAGTTTCCATCCGTTGCTTCTTGTCCTGCCTTCAGGCGCCTTGGAAAATGATGATGCAATGCTTCTTTATTTCCCTACGGGCTTGACTACTACTACTTCTTTTTGAACAATAGAAACATGGATCCTAATGCTTTTAACCCTATTTCTACAATAAAAAGTGCTATTCAAGCATAGAAAGAGCAATGAGTAAATTTGAAGTTGCCTGTTCTTTACACTGGAGAAACTCATTCCTCCTTCTTGCTAAAGAGCTATTACTGCAGTAATTGTAAAATGTGTCCAGGATGTGAGGGGGTCTATAGATCTTGGACATAAACTGCTTTAACTTCTTCCCTCAAGACGATGCTATAGGGCATTGCAAGCCAGAACAACTAAACACAAGAACGGTTTTTCCCCCATGCCATCACTCTGCTAAACAACTAATTCCTACAACACTGTCAAACTACCTAGTAAGGCTGTATTACAATTATTCTCCTCATCTTTCCTATTACCTATCTCCTTATCTTCTTATGACTATAATTTGGTGCTTGTATCTTATGATTTATATAATTGTTTTATTTAGTATCCTAGTATGATTTATGTTGTTTGCTTATTTAGTATGCTATGACTGTCACTTATCTTATGATTTATGATAAATGTATTTTTATGCTGTTTATGATCATGATTTATCACCTGTTGCATGTATGTACTGAGAGCTTATGCACCAGAGACAAATTCCTTGTGTGTCCAATCACACTTGGCCAATAAAGAATTCTATTCTATTCTATTCTATTCTATTCTATTCTATTCTATTCTATTCTATTCTATTCTATTCTATTCTATTCTATTCTATTCTATTCACTTTGGTGATTTCTCCATGAGATGTCACTACCGCATATCCACATGCCCTTTTGATCAGTGTCTTGTCCAGATCGGTAACCATAAAGAATCCAATTCAGAAGACTATCTTGTCCACTGGGAATCAGATGAGGGACCATGTTAGTTAATCCTCCTCTTATTGTTGTGCGATTTTTCCTTGAAGTGAGAAGTCTATGCATAAAATATACTCTGTGTGTTCTGAGTACTCTTTGCTAATATTTTAGACCAATGTGCCAAACAGGGTCAATACTGCATGAATAATCACAATGGAATGACTTGCTATCACCCTAGTCCTTGCCCAACTTCAATGCATGGCTATTCTTCTATATTGGATGAATGAAATCATGCAACGTGTCAACCCTTCAGATCAAAACTTTTATGAATGTATAGAAATATCCAGAAGATGCTTCAACTCATGTTGAAGCAGTAACATTGATTCATTATCTCTGAATATATTTATTGGAGAATATTTATGTTACTGTGATCCACATGTTCCATTTGCATATGCACCCATGATTTAGGCCAGGAGTGTCCAACCTTAGCAACTTTAAGACTTGTGGATTTTAACTCCCAGAATTCTCTAGCCAGCCATGATGGCTGGAGAATTCTGGGAGCTGAAGTCCACAAGTCTTAAAGTTGCTAAGGTTGGACATCTCAGGTTTAGGCCTTACTATCATTGTTCTCTTTGCAAATAAGGAAGAATTGCTAGGAGGAAGAAACCATCATAGATTGGTTTCCTTGATTCCCAGGAAGTTGAATTGTAAATACAGAGTTCAACTTCTCATCTCAATTACCAGAACATAGAACCGATCTTTTCCATGTATTTTATTTTTCTGCAGATGCCCAGAAATGTGAACTAATTTGCCAGTCTGAGGAAACTGGAGATGTGGTATTTATGAATCAGGTTGTTCACGATGGTACCAGGTGCACCTACAGAGATCCATACAGTATCTGTGTAAGGGGTGAATGTGTGGTATGTAACTTGCAGGTCCATTCAAGTTTTAGAAACTTTTCTGAAATGAGTTATAATAGATATGTGACAGACGTTCTCTGATTTCAGTGCCAGCAGTGGCCATGGTAAAGTTATGCAGACAGTTCTCGACTTGTCACCACAATTAAGCCCCAAATTTCCATTGCTAAGCAAGGCAGTTGTTAAGTGAGTTTTGCTTCATTTTATGACCTTGCCACAGTTGTTAAGTGAATCACTATAGTTGTTGAGTGAATCATGCATTCATTTAGTAAATCCGGCTTCCCACATTGACTTTGCTTGTTGGAAGCCAGCTGGGAAGGTTACAAACAGCGATCACATGATCCCGGGACAGTGCAACCGTCATAAGTACCTGCCAGTTGCCAAGCACCCGAATTTTGATCATGTAATCATAGGGATGCTGCAACAGTCATAAGTGTGAAAAATGGTCATAAGTTATTTTTTCAATGCTGTTGTAACGTTAAACGGTCACCAAACAAATGGTTGTGTTGAGGACCAGAACTACCTGGAAAGCCCTGGATGAGAGTCTGTTGTTCTAAAACATTTCAGCAATGGTGATTTAAACACACTCATAACGTCACGCTCCTCGGCTGTAAAGTTCAGCATTTTCTGCCTTCCAAGGAATCATTTCACATAAACATGAACTAGGTTTTATTGAAAGCAGATTAGGGATACAGAAGATAAACACACAAACAACATATACATGAATAAATAAACTTCCCGTGAAATGTGCAGCAGCAGAAAAAGTGAAAGGTACATCTTGAGTCACAGTTCTGAAGAGCCACTGCCATATACAGCAAATGAACAGATTGTGTACTTAAAGCAGAATATCCATAATATGTTTTAAGCTCTAGTAGAAAATGCCAGGCCTAGGAATAAACCATATGAGGAATATCTGAAAGAAATATATTGGTAAACCAGGAAATGCAATTATATAGATTTTTTTTAACTTTTGTTTTGATTTTAAAATACATTTTATTGATTTGTAAGGCTCCTTTAAAATATAAATATAAGTAGGCCTATTTGGTTAAATCTGATCATCTGAACGTTGCCCACAAAGTAAATCAATACCAGCTGGGGAATTCTGGGAGTTGTAGTCCACACAGCTTAAAATTGCCAAGGTTGAGACACTGAAGTATATCATCCCGTCATACAGAGAGAAATATTTAACTCTGCAAGGCCTGTTCCGAGTTCATTTGAAGGATTGCCATTTTGAATTTGCATCCTTAACCCCATTTCTTAATAATGTGTTTTTCTTCTTTGAATGGCAGCATGTTGGGTGCGACAGAGAAATAGGTTCTCTGAAGGAGGATGACAAGTGTGGTGTTTGCGGGGGTGACAATTCCCATTGTAGAACAGTGAAGGGGACTTTGGTCAAAACCCCCAAGCAGTCAGGTGAGAATGGAAGAACAAATGCTACTTGAAAAGGTAATGATAGTGGATTTAGCATCACAATTAAAGGTAAACACAGTCTTCTATACTTCAGCGTATGTTTATAGCCTTGGCGTTCCATAGCAGCTCTCTAACATAAATAATGTGCTTCCGTCCTCTTTAAATTTTTTGAGTTCTTGATAGTTATGGAAGATAATATAATATAATAATATTATATAAGTTATTATATAATAATATAAGATAAAGATAATATTATAATCAGCTTTTGGAAGCTATAGGGCAGGGGTCTTCAAACATGGCTCTTTTATGACTTGTGGACTTCAAGCTGGCTGAGGAATTCTGGGAGTTGAAGTCCACAAGTCATAAAAGGGCCAAGTTTGAAGACCCCTGCTATAGGGAAAGTCTATGGGTGTTGACAGTAATATGGAAACGGCTGCCGCTTATGATTTTGGGAATGTTTTCCCACCTAACTAGTCTAGCTAACCACTCTAGCCATCCACACTATCATTTCTTGATTGTTTACCAATGCAACCCTGTTTGAGATCAGCCAAAGTCAGCTAGATCCTGCCAGCTGCTCTACTTTGGATAGAAAGCCAGACATTGACTTCAAGGAGCAATGAATAACACTTTCTTAGCTGTGACAGCAAATTGCTTTTAGGAGGGCTTGACATGATCCAGGTGATATTTAAGGAAATTTGAAGTACCTAGAGAAAGTGGCAGGCTTTTAGAAAAAAAGACAACTGGAAAAGTTCAGTAGCAGACATGGGAGGTGGTGGTTATAGGTAGTCTGAAATGGGAACCTCTGATTGGAGGTCTGAACTGAGTTATTACAAGTGAACTCAACTATAAGTAAAAGTTTAGCTAATTGTTTTGCTGATAATTTCCACCGCAACAGAGATATTGCTCTAAGGTGGCATTTGTCATCTGTTTCTCCAGCAGAATCTGGATGATGGGCAGAGAATAGATGGAAACTTACATCCAATAATTAAAACTGAACTTTCCAATAACGTGCTAAGATTTAAGGATCTGTGTAAAAAAAATGAGATGAATGGGCAAAGATGGAGTTTCTGATAAATTGTTGAATGAAGAGCAAGCTGTTTCAAGGGCAGGTGGAGGGACATAACAAGGAATGAAATAGGTCACCTTAGAAAACAGGTGACTGTCATGAGAATGGCATCCTGATCTTTAATTGTGGTAGCTCCTAAGGAACTATACCCAAGGACCCTGTGGGCAAGGGATGTATCACTCCAAGTGAGATTAAAATAAATATAGGTCTTGATGTTTGCTATGATGTGAGGCTACTAGAAGATGGGCCCTTTTGAATACTCCAAAGTGCCCAGCTTTATTTCCCTCAAAAAAAGGAGGGAAATATATCCAGTTGTTTTGGTGCAGTTCCTCCTGTTCTCCCAAGAAGTGATCCACTGCACATATCCTGACTACCCACATATGAGCCCTGCGTTTGTTGGGCGTGGATTGAATCAGTTAGAGAAGGAATTTCTCTTCCTTTTTTCAAAGTCCTCACCATGAGGAAATGGGGCCTACTTTGCTGGCTACAGATTGGAGGCTAATGGAGGATTGTAAGATAAGATGCATTATAATTTATATGTTGAAGCATCAGTCTTTTGTTAAAATGAAAAAAAGAACTAACCTGGCTTGTGTGAGCCTGTGAGAAGTTTATAAATGTCCCACATTCCTGTGGTTAGTTCAGACTACTCAATACTGATGCCAACAAGCCTCCTTCATAGCCAAAATTTCTTTATTAAAATAAAAATTTATATTCATGGGAAATATTATTCATCTCTGAAAGATTAAGGGGCTGCCTGACAATTCTGTAGTAGGATACTACTAAATTTTCAAACTTATATTGGCAATTAAAGGCAGCTAAATATTCATGACTCTTAATCCCTGATTCAGGAAGTGCCTTATTCCTAGAAGATTTTCAAACATGTGACTGAGGAATAAAGGCATATAAGGGCAGAAGATTTGCCCGCTATGATATGCAGAAATCAAAGCCTTAAATTATTATTTTTTCCTTCAAACTAGAGATAAGATAAGATAAGATAAGATAACCTTTATTGTCATTTTTTTACTGTGGGCACAACGGCACACATCAAAAATGAAATTTAGTTGCCCACTCTCAAAGTGAAACACATACATGACCCACCCCTAAAATATGCTATATACAACATATGTATAGACCCACACCCTTACATATACATAACAAATAAATATTAAATACTGTCCATCTTGAATATGTAACGGAAGGAGGAAGCTTGAGAGTTCACAAGGTTAATGCTGTATGGAATGAAACTATGGATGAATCTGGATGTTCTGCTGCGGATACCATGAAACCTCCTCCCAGAAGGTAGCAAGGAAAACTGTTTATATCAATGCATATTTGGTCATTTTCTTTGTGGTCATGAAAGACACCATATCCGGGTTAACATAACAGCTCTTTGTAGCCTAGAAACTGCTGATTCCTGTCTCAGCAGCTTCATTTTTTATGCATATTTAGGACTCATCCCCAACAATAACACTGTCCATTTTAAATATGGCTTATTTCTTTTGCAATTTTTAGGGGCTGCTCTGAAAATGTTTGAGATTCCAGTAGGTGCCAGGCATGTTCTAATTGAGGAGATGGACCCTGCATCCCAAACAATTGGTAAGAACAGATTGCCTGGGAAACAATTACATATTGTACTGTGTATTCAGAGGGATGTTTAACAAATGTTTGTCAAAAAACAGAAGGGCTGAATCTAGTCAAAATTAAAGTTCAACCAAAACAGATATTTAATTTTCACACGAACTCATTGAAGCTGATTTTCGGCTGAGTTAATGGTTTTTCCAAAGGCTGCCTTTCCATATCAGCCAATTAATATTTTTAAACAGTTTCTTTATATCCTGTGCCTACTTTATCCAGTTGTCATTTCCAAAATATAAATAGGCACTACTTGATTTCCGCATGGATTATCTATTATTAAAGTAGACAAGAGTTAATTTTGTGCCAGTAGTTTTAGTCCCTAGTGACTGTATGGACAAATGATTTCTAACAACAACAAACTTTCAATATGATAGAATACAAAAATTTGTCTCCACCTAGCATTTTGAAGGAGACTGAAAAACGTAGTTTACATATTCTACTGCTACTAGGAAATTCTAACTAAGTTATAGAGAAAGCGTGCTTTTTCACTGCACCACATCCCCTTCTTACAGTACATTAGTTCTCATAGTTAATAAAGGACAGGTGCCTATACCACATTCTGTTGTTTTATAGGTGCAAAAAAGAACTGAAATGGCAGATTTAAACCAATAAACAAAATTAACATTTAACAGGGAAAACATGTCCCTTTATGACTTCAGGGCGTTCTATACCTAAACAAGGTCTGTATCTTTTGAAGGATGTTGATGAGAGCCATAATCCAAATAATGTCAGGCGCAAGAAATCAGGACCCAGGACAGAGTTCAAAAATGCTACAAGTTAATTTCGTGTTATCTATATACAAGAATCTGAACTACCAATGGTCAAGGCGAGTTGGTGCCATATAAGATCAATGGAATCCTTGGGGCTTGGATTAGATCTCTTGTGGCAGCATAGTGACTCCAAACTGATGGTGCGTTTGACCCCACCTTCGGACTCAGTCTGATCATCTGCTCCAAATAATTTCTTTTCCTTTTCTAGCTGTTAAGAACCAAGACTCTGGTGACTTCCTTATCAAGCCAAGCATCGAAGGTGTCAAGAACCATACTTTTCTAAAGGTGGGTTTGGAATGGGAATACACCACTGAGAACGGCAAGGAAAGCTTGAGGACTAGTGGCCCCCTTCATCAAGCTATCAATGTTCTGGTAAGTCCTGAGGATATCTTAGGCTCCCACACACCTATACAAAAAAAAGCACAAGTATTGTTTTCTTGTTTGAAACCAGGGACGTGAGAACTGCAGCCTGCAAGTCATCACTTTCTGTGGTCCTTCCCAGGTTCCCCCAAAGTGTGTGGGACTGAAAGCTTGGATTCCAGTTCTTTTGTGGTTTTGAAGTAAGGGGTATCCATGTTGCTTCTCTGAGCAAGTGGAAGAGAACTATTTCCCTCTTCTATTTGCTATCCCATCTACAGGTAGTCCTCAACTTATGAACCACAATTGGAACGAGAATTTCCATTGCTAAGCAAGGCAGTTGGTACATGAATCGTGCCTAATTTTACAAGCTTTTTTTGCCACTGAATCACTGAAGTTGTTAAGTGAATCAAGCGGTTATTAAGCAAACTCAGCTTCCCCCATTGATTTTGCTTGTCAGAAGCCGGCTAGGAAGGTCACAAATGGTGATCACATGATCCCAGGATGCCACAATTATTGTAAATAGATGCCAGTTACCAAGTGCCCAAATTCTGATCACAAGACTGTAGTGATGTTATGACGGATATAAGTCTGAGGGCCCATCAAAAGTCACCTTTTTAAATGGTGTTCTAACTCTGAAGGTTGCTGAATGAATGGTTGCAAGTCAAGGACCACTTTATATTAAAGAAGAAAAGGCTATATTGGTTTTTTTCTTATCAGTAGAGGGAGCTATAACACTGAAAGTCTCCATACAATAGCCCTCCCCTCCCCACGCTAATGACATAAAAACCCCTGCAATAATAAAATAAAATAAAATAAAATAATAAATTTAAAATAGATTTTAAAAGATGTCACTCACATTCATTAGGGAGTGCAGTTCTCAAGTCGCTATACAAATCACACTAAACAGCCCTGAGGTAATAAACCTCTGGAGCCCATCTCTACTGATTGTGTGAATGTGTGTGCGCATGTGCATGCATATGTGTGTGCTTGCATGTGTGCAGCTTCGAGTCACTTTTGACTCCTGGTGACTGCTTGGACTAATCCATGCAAGTTTTCTTGGCAAGCTTTTTCAGAAATACTTTGCCCGTTGCCTCTTTCCCAGAGCTGAGACAGAGGGAGTGGCCTAAGATCATCAACCAATTAGCTTTGGCTTAAGGTGGGACTAGAACTCTCCAGTCTCTTAGTTTCTGGCCTGTTGTCTTAACCACCACACCAGACTGGCTTTCCATCTCTGTTGGATGTGGCAACTAGTTCAGAATCCTTGTACACAGTTGTCAGTTAAGTAAGTGTTGGTAAAACAGCCCTCCAAGAAGTAAGGCAGTAAGAACTCAAGAACATAAAGGAAGCATTTTTATTATTATTATTATCTTATTTCCTTTGATTCCAGGTCATCCCACAAGACGATAGTTCCAAAAGCAGCCTGATGTATAAATATATAATTCATGAAGATCTTCTCCCAGTCATCGGAAACAATAATGTCCTTCTTGAAGAAACGGATACCTATGAGTGGGCTCTTAAGGGCTGGTCTCCGTGCTCAAAAGCTTGTGGTGCAGGTATTATTCTCTCTCTATGCTTAGAACAACTTTCCATATGCAAGCAAGTCCTGGAATGGCCCAGCTCAGGTGGATCTGTATTTAAAAATGTAAGGGAAGTCCTTTCTAGAAAAGGTACCGGATGATGAACGCTGAAGGCTACAGGATCTGGAGTATCAAACAGCCACTAATTGGAAGGAAAGAGTTTACAATTTTCTACATTTCTTTCTTTAAAAACAAAACAAAACACCTTTTGTTTTCTTTTAGAAGTATTCAAAAATACAATAACACCCCCCCCCCCAGAAAGGACAGTAAGACAAAAAAATTTTTTTTTAAAAAAAGATATACAAGCATAATGAGATTGAACAAACATTTCAAAGTAATATTAGATTAGGGCACATATTAAAATACCTTGTATTGGTTTAGAACAGTGGTGGCGAACCTATGGCACGGGTGCCAGAGGCGGCACTCAGAGTCCTCTCTGTGGGCACGCGCACCGTCGCCCCAGTCCTAGGCCTTCAGCTGGGTTTTATAAAACCTTTTCGCTTTAGGCCTCCGCCGCCATGTGCAAAAAAAAAAAAAGGTTCAATCAGTCAATTTCAACTTCTCGCGGGAAAAAAAAAGATCTTGCAAAGTTGGAATTGATTGATTGAACTTTTTAGTCCCACCCAGTCTGCTGTTACCACCGCAGCCATGCCCACCCAATGGGCCACACCCACCTGGCACTCGACGATGAATAAGTGGGTTTGGGGTTGCAGTTTGGGCACTCAGTCTCTAAAAGGTTCGCCATCACTGGTTTATAACTTCAGAACTGTATTAGAGGAAGTCAATAGATCCTAGAAAGGGTGCAGAGAAGAGCAACAAAGATGATAGAGTATGAAGGCTAAATGGTATGATGAACAGTTGAGGAAAATAGGTATGTCTAGCCTATTAAAGAGAAGAATTGGGGGGGGGACATGATAACTGTCTTCCATTGCTTGAGGGGCTGTCATAATGAAGAGAGGATTGACTTATTTTCCAAAGCACCAGAGGGCAGGAAGCAATAGGTGGAAGTTTGTTAAAGAGAGATTCAACCTGAAACTAAGGAGGTTTCCTGATAGTAAGAGCAATTAATGGAATAGCTTGCCTCCCGCAGTTGTGGGTGCTCCATCACTGGATGTTTTTTTAAAAATAGACTGGACAACCATTTGACCAGGATGGTATAATGTCTCCTGCCTTGAGAAGGGGCTGGACTAGAAGACCTCCGAGCTCCTTTCCAGCCCTATGATTCTATGTTCTATGTAATAATTAATAGCCAATATAATATGAATCAGGTCTTGTGTTTGTATGCTCTTACTGCCATCAGGATTTTTCTAAGCAAGCTGTCCCATTGTTTAATTGTTCTCACTGTCAGAAAATATCCACCCATTGCTTCTTGTAGTGAGAAACAGCTGGCAATATTTGCAAAGTGATAGAGCCCTTTTAGGAAGGGTTGCGGTTCCTTATAGGACCCATCTGGCACAACATATTCCCCATTAATCAAGAAATGAATGAATGAATGAATGAATGCAAACAAAATGCCCGACATAAACAAAAGGAGTTTTTCAAAAGCTCAATCTGAATGTGTTGACTCAAGCTTGTTTTTCTAATATTGCAGCTACAAAATTTGATTTGCAAGGATAAGCTTTGGGAACACCCATACTAATCCCAGATAGTAGTTAAGATTTGGGATGAATTGCTTTTTTATTCTTTTCGGGGGCTTTTGTTGTCATTATGGACGACCTCATTAGACTGGCATTTTTCATCCTATGCCCAAATAGAGAAACCTATATGTGGGTCAAGAAGCAACAGTGAGAACTGGACACGGAACCACTGATTGGTTCAAAATTGGGAAAGGAGTCCGGCAAGGCTGTATTCTGTCGCCCTGCCTATTTAACTTATATGCAGAGCACATCATGAGAAAGGCAGGGCTAGATGAATCAAAAGTTGGAATTAAGATTGCCGGGAGAAATATCAACAACCTAAGATATGCAGATGATATCACTCTAATGGCAGAAAGTGAAGAGGAACTAAAGAGCCTCTTAATGCGGGTGAAGAAGGAGAGTGCAAAAGTTGGCTTGAAACTCAACATTAAGAAAACCAAGATCATGGCATCTGGCCCTCTCAATTCCTGGCAAATAGATGGGGAAGAACTGGAGATAGTGACAGATTTTATCTTCCTGGGCTCCAAGATCACCACAGATGGGGACTGCAGCCAAGAAATTAAAAGACGCTTGCTCCTGGGGAGGAAAGCTATGGCAAATTTAGACAGCATACTAAAAAGCAGAGACATCACCCTGCCAACAAAAGTACGTATAGTCAAGGCCATGGTTTTCCCAGTTGCAATGTATGGCTGTGAAAGTTGGACCATAAGAAAGGCTGAGCGCCAAAAGAATTGAGGCCTTTGAACTATGGTGCTGGAGAAGACTGCTGCGAGTCCCCTGGACTGCAAGGCGATCAAACCGGTCAGTCCTAGAGGAGATCAACCCTGACTGCTCCTTAGAAGGCCAGATCCCGAAGTTGAAACTCAAGTACTTTGGCCACCTAATGAGAAGGAAGGACTCACTGGGAAGAGCCTAATGCTGGAAAGATTGAGGGCAATAGAAGAAGGGGACGACAGAGAATGAGGTGGCTGGATGGAGTCACTGAAGCAGTAGGCATGAGCTTAAATGGACTCCAGAAGATGGTAGAGGACAGGAAGGCCTGGAGGAACGTTGTCCATGGGGTCGTGATGGGTCGGACACAACTTCGCAACTAACAACAACAATGCCCAAATATTTCATTGAAAAATACATTAGGGGTAAGACCAAAATATGCTGGTTCAAAATCTGTCATCTCAACCAGCCTGCTAGAACAGGGCTCCCCAACCTTTAAACAAGGGCATGAAATCTGGTAAATCTGGTAAAATGTGGAAGAGCAGGGTGCTAACTAGAGCCTTGATTTGTAATCACTGGATTTCAGGAGAGGCTCTAAATTCATCTCCTGCATGGAGGTCTCCCAAATGTTTTCTATCGTTATTGCCACCTAATATGGACTAAACTTTTGTGCTTTGTTAATTCTGCTATCATGAACTTCTTCATACTGCTCACAAAGTTTTACGAGTGATTTTGAAATATTGTCCAAGTCAAGAATTGATTACAGTAGTAGTAGTGATTTTACAACTACGATTGAGACCAGAAATTCTTTTGCTAAGAGTTGCATCTGATTTTATAACCTTTTCTGCCCCTGTTGTTAAGTGAATCACTACAGTTGTTCAGTGACTTTGCTTGTCAGAAAGCAGCTGCGAATTTCGCAAATGGCAATCATGTGACCCCAGGATCCTACAGTTGCCAGAAATACATGCTAGTTGCCAAGCGCCTGAATTTTGATCATGTAACTAATATCTATGTCTATATGTCTGTCTATCTGGATCTGTATGTATGTGAATATGTATTTGCATATTTGTATATATCACATAACTATATGTGTTTGTGTGTGTATATGTAACTAATACACATATATATATATATATATATATGTATGTATGTATGTATTAGTGTATATATATATATACTACATTAAAATTATAATGTAAAATACAAATAATGGGGAAATGAAGAAGGAAAAAGAGAAGTGTGCAATTAGAGGGGAAAAAACTGTAAATTAGAGGGGGAAAAACTGTAAATTCCAACATTTTTTAGTGCAGTAGAACACAAATAGTAAAGTTAGAGCCTCAACTTTTTACTTTTACATATTTAATAAATACTAATAATTTCCATAACAACAAACTAATCTAATCATCAAATCCCAAAGTCAAAATTTCTTTTTTTTTCTGTCTCAAGCACAAAATCTAGAAGTGGTTCCCCAGTAGAAACAAAACCAGATATACAGGTAGTCCTCAACTTACAACAGTTCATTTAGTGACCATTCAAAGTTACAAAGGCACTGAAAAAAGTGACTTATGACTGTTTTTCACACTTATAACCATTGCAGCTTCCCCATGGTCATTTGATCAAAATTCAGACACTTGGCAACTGACTCATAGTTACGACAGTGGCAGTATCCCTGGATCATGGGATCACTTTTGTGACCTTCTGACAAGCAAAGTCAAAGGAAAAACCATGTTACTAACTTAACAACTGCAGCAACTCACTTAACAACTGTAGCAAGAAAGGTTGTAAAATGGAGCAAAACTCACTTAACAAATGTCTCACTTAGCAACATAAATTTGGGGATCCATTGTGGTCGTAAGTCGAGGACTACCTGTATTCTTTTCTTTGATTAAAACAGTTAATTTGACTGTTTCTGCTAGTTCCATCACTTTTTCCATCCATTATTCCATTGTGGGGATTGACACATCTTTCCATTTTTGCAGATAAAGAATTCTTGGTGCAGTCAACATATACAGGAACAAAATTCCCATTTTTTTTTTGGCAAGTTCCTTTAGGATTAGTCCTAAAAGGAAAATCTGTGGTTTCAGTTTTATATTCATTTTAGGAACCTTCTGCATTACGATATGCAATTTTTTTTTTGCTTTTACCCCTGGTGATAAAACATTCTTTCTTTGCCCTTGTAATTTGCAACATGCATTTGAAATGCCTTTATTTGTTTTCCTTTTGCGATCTTGCAGGAATACAATACGCCAAGTATGGATGCCGGAGGAAGAGTGACAACCGAATGTTACACCGCAACTTCTGTGGCAATGGGAAGAAACCGAAGCCAATCCGCAGAAGATGTAACGTGCAAGAGTGCTCTCAACCAATGTGAGTGCTGCTTTCATTAACAGTTCAGGTAGTCCTCAACTTACAACAGGTCATTTAGTGATCATTCAAAGTTACAACAGCACTGAAAAAAAGGGACTTATTACTGTTTTTCACACTTATGACTGTTACAGCATCCACATGGTCACGTGACAAAATTTAGGGACTTGGCAACTGGCATGTCTTTACTACAATGGCAGCTTGATGGAGTCATGTGATCACCATTTGTAACCTTCCCAGCTGGCGTCCGACAAGCAAAGTCAACAGGGGAAGCCAGATTCGCTTAAAACCACATGGTGCAGTGATTTGCTTAACAACTGTGGCAAAAAGGTCATAAAATGAGGCAAAACGCAATTGGCTGTCTTGATTAGCAACAGAAATTTTAGGCTCCATTGTGGTCATAAGCTGAGGACTGCCTGTATTGCTATGGTGGTGACAGAACTTGTGGGTTATAATTCATGAATCACTATTGTCCATTTCTTTATCCACCTAAACGTGTATAACAAGCCTAACTTGCAAGCATACATAAACTTGCATAAGTAGCATTTTTTGAAAGATTTATGTTCTTTATAAAAAAAAAAGCTCAGATGCTGGGCCCAATGAGAGAGAGAAAGAAATCCATGTTTTCTTATTTTATTGTATAAATAGAGGGCAAATTAAACCACTGACCAATTAATCTTTATATGTATTATAAGAAAATACATTTTCAATGCCCCCAGGTTCACATGGGATAATATTTTTGTAAGATAAAATCACAAATTAGCAAATCTTGAATGCCAAGAAAAATATAATTCTAGTTGTAAATATTAAGAGAGAGTACCCATGCAGCTACAACCTTTTGTAAAAAAAAAGTTATTACAAACCAGCTTTTTTGTTGTCGCTCACAATAAAGGTTTATTCTTTGGTTATTAGCCTTATTTATTGCTGAAAATCAAATCACTGTTTCCCAAATTCAATGAGGTTAAATAGAGGTGTGTTTAAGGAGTTCCTTTCTTGTTGACTGGGAAATTCTGAGGGTTGAAGTCCACACTTCTTAAAGATGTTGAGGTTGAAAAATACTGGTCTAGATTATATGAGCTTGCAAATACAATCTGAAATATTATCCCAGTTGACATTGGTCAGAAAGAATTTAGGACATTCATTGTTAGGAACTCACAATCCTGAGTTTTGCTATTCTCTTGGCAGCTGGGGGACTGAGCAGTGGGGTGCTTGCAGTAAATCCTGCGGCAAACTGGGGGTCCAGGTCAGAGTGGTGCAGTGTGTGCAACAGCTGCAGAATGGTACAAACCGGACTATGCATTCAAAGTACTGCGCAGGAGAGAAACCAGATACTCGGAAGTCTTGCAGCCGCATCCCGTGTCCTGCCCAATGGAGGACAGGGGCTTGGTCTCAGGTAAGGTATCGGTCCCATGTGGTCATATCACTGCCTTAACAGTTTATGGCGATACTAGCTCTGTCATCTCTTTCTTCCTCTCACAGGTACTCATGAAATGGAAATGGAAAAGAGGCTTTTGTTTTAATCGTATCAAAACACCCTGTCTCAATCAGTCTGTTGAAACCTTTGGAAGTGGCTTTGTTTCCCCCAAAACAAAATGCAAAATATTTTTGACTGTTTGGGCCCTGGGAAACCATAGGATCAGAGGTTATAGGAGAGTCGTGTTAGTACATAGTGGGTAAAATAAGTAATCAAGAAATGCTAGCGCCATTTCACCTAACTAACAAATTTTATGGAAAGGCATAATCTTTCATGAATTGCAGCCTACTTTATCGGATGCTGTTTAATAAAATTTGTTAATTGAGCCAGGAAATGCTGCCTGCTCCCTTCTTTTCACTCCATAATCAGAAGAACTAATGCCTAAAATCCAGTTTGCAAAAAAAAATGGCAAAAGAACAGTTTTTTGTGTGTGTGTGGGGGGGGGAACTTTAGCTTTATTTTCCTCTTGTGTTGTCTTTCTCAAATTCAGTGACAAATGTGTCTCTTTCTGTCCTGGGGATAGACTGATTGAAAATAATGTAAAGAGAGATTAGTACGCTGGCTCTCCTTTCATTCTCTATTTCGTTTTTTTTTAAAAAGACCCTAATCTCTCACTTTTTAATCAATTGCCATTTCCAGAGGCAGAAGATGTTCTGCAGAAAATGAATTCCACTCGGGCCATTGATACAAATGCAGTCTTCTTCAAAAAATGCTTTGATGTACATCTGACTGGTGTATCTTGATAGAGTGCCTAGAAATGAATATTTAGAAAATAACATTTAAGTTCCAAGAGGAGGGACAGCTTTGAATCACATCAACTAAAACAGCACAAAACAGTTGTCCTGCTCAGAATTGCTGTGTTTTTGTTTCATCCACAACTCCAAATTCACACAACACCTGTGTTTTGTTTGGACTGCAAAATCCCTGAGACAGCTGTTTCATACTTGAAACATTTTGAGTCTGGTCTGTTTTGTACATCCTTTCTACCTATTGATTACATCAAGTCGTGGCTTGTCAGAGTGTAGTGCGAATGTGTTTGGAAAAAACATAGAAAATGGAATTTGTCCAATGCAATCGTTGAAGTATTTTACTTGGAATGTTTTATTTCAATTTTTTTCAATGTGTATTTCACAACCTCTCCAGATATATTGAATCTACAATTTATTTCAGATAACTGAAGAGAATGTAATGACAGTCCCCATCTACTTCCTTCAGCTGATTGCATGGTTAGAATAAATACTGATCTGATATTTCTCCAAAACCTTGACTTGGCAATATACTTTGGATTTTAAACACATTATTACTTTATCTCTAAGCCTTGCTGAGCATTGATCCTAGCATTGTAACCTGTGAAGCGTTCAAGTAGTTTAGCATATTGTCAATTTTAATTAGTGTTTTTAATTTTTTTATGTTTGGGTTTAGTTTGTATTTTGTTTATATTGTTAGATACTTTGGGTGCTTGTGTTTTAATTGGGTTTGCCACTCACAGTCACATGCAATATAGCAATATAAATTCAATAAATAAAAAGGGGAGGGGAGGGGAGGGGAGGGGAGGGAAATCCAGGTATAGCATTTTTCAAATTTGGCTAGATTCTGCACAGCAGCATTGGGGATTCGCCAGAAACATAAACATTTTAGATCTTTTTAAATAATCTTTTATATTAATTTTACTATGTGTTTTTATCCAGCATTAAACTATACTCAATGTATTTTTATTGTCAGGTCAGTATGATTCAGTTTTTCTGAAGGTAACTAGGTTTTGTTATACTGTCTGTAAAACTAGGCAGACCTGATCACCCATTGATTCCATCATTAACTGTAATATATTGCTATGTCTTCTTGTGTTGGTTCTGTTTAGTTTTGTTTTATTTGAATGTTTAATTTATGTGTTGCCTTTGGCTGTAATAATAAATTGATTACTGATTACTGAATTTGGCTACTCTAAGATGTGTGAATTTCGTCTCCCAGTATGATGGCTGGGAAATTCTGGAAGTTGAAGTTCACACATCTTATAGTTGCCAAATTTAAAAAAAACTGAGCTAGGAGAACCGTGTGCACACAAATCTTTTGCACATAGAATAGAATAGAGCTGGAAGGGACCTTGGAGGTTTTCTAGTCCAGCCCCCCACTTAAGCAGGAGAACCTACACCATCTCAGACAGGTGATTGTCTAATCTTTTCTTAAAGATCTCCAGTGATGGGGCGCCCACGATTTCTGGAGGCAAGCTGTTCCACTGGTTGATTGTCCTCACTGTCAGGAAGTTTCTCCTTAACTCCAGGTTGTTTCTCTCGATCAGTTTCCAACTATTGTTTCTTGTCCTTCCCTCTGGTGCTCTGGTGAACAACCTGACCCCTTATGCTTTGTGGCAGCCCCTCAGATACTGGAATACTGCTATCATGTCTCCCCTATTTCTTCTTTTTTTTAGACTAGCCAAACCCAAGTCCTGCCGCCGTTCTTCGTATGTTTTAGTCTCCAGGCCTTTGATCATCTGAGTTGCTCTTCTCTGAATTTTCACAATTAGATTTGTGGTGCCTCCTTGATGGAGCTGCCTTCTTCATTTAATGTTTGTATCCTATGAGGACTCTTTTAATAGCTACAACTTTCCTTCTTTTCACTTTCTTGATCGATCTGTTTTTTTTCTATTCCTATGGCAGTGCTCAGTCAGCTGTGGAGAAGGCATTCAACAACGCCAAGTAGTCTGCAAGTCCAATGATAACAGCATTGGCCAGTGTGACAGTGAGAAGCCAGAGGCTTTCCAAGTTTGCCAACTGGAGGAATGCCCAGGTGAGAGAACCTGGAATTGTGCAAGGAATTAAATAACAGTCTCTATATGTGTGTAATGAAATGAAATAGCTCCATTGTTAGAAACAACACAAACCAGAATGTCAGAATGCTGATCAACACATAATGTGAATGGCTCTATGCTTGCACAGACATAACAATATATGTTTACATTTCTCTGTGGCTTTTTTTGCTTTCTATTTGGGAGTCCATATTCAAGGCTTTCAGGGACAATATGTCGATTTGGTGCAAGGAGCAAACGTCCGCTTAGAGAAAGGAAGTGGAGGAGGATAGAAAGCTGTCTGAGAAATCTCTGGGGTGCAGAAACTACTCAGCCTATCAGGAAGTGAGAAAAAAAATGTGATTTGTTCTCAGCCACCTGGGGCAGAAGAGGGAGTTTCTACACACACTCCCATCACAAATAACAGAATAAAGAGTGGCTTGTAAATGCAGGCCAGCTGCCAAGCACACGAATTGCGATCACGTAACTCTGGTGCTGTTCAACAGTCATAACTTTGAGGATGGGTCATAAATCACTTTTTCTGATGCTGTCGTAACTTTGAACCATTGTTAAGCAAATGGTCATGAGTCAAGGACTACCTGTATACCTGTTTGGGATTTTCTTCAGAAGGCTTAAACCAGGGGCCTTCAAACTTGGCCCTGGCTGAGGAATTCTGGGAGTTGAGGTCCACAAGTCATAAAAGGGCCAAGTTTGAAGACCCCTGGCTTGAACCATCTCACCAAAAGTGGAAGACTATTCTGGGGAAAGGTCTAGTGACCCATCTACTTTCAAGCTGAGATCCAGATGTGTTCTTTTACTTCTTTTCCTTCAGGAGGGCCACCAAATGTCACAGCAAATGCAAACACCAGCAATCACGTGACTCCGCAGGTTGAGTGGGTTTCAGAGGAGAGTGTCAAACATCCTGTTAGCAAGGTATCATCAAGTAAGTGCAGACTTTCATATTCTGAATCAGCTTCTCTCAGCTCCTCTGTTCTCTTTGGCATAGGAAGATTCCATTCAGAAAATATTAGAATTGCCATCCAGGTTGTGACAGCTTTACCATAATTCCCTGTATTTAGTATATGTAAAATACTAAAATAGAAGATTTTACTCAGAACAAGGAGACTCTATTCCCAAAATGCATTTGGGGTTCCTTGTCATGTGTCTGATCTCCAAACTGAATTTGGGAAAACTGCCTTCTTAGAGATGCATTATCCCAAACATTTTCTGGAATACTGAGAAGACGGGATGCTCTCAATCTCATTATGTAAGTGAATGAATACATTTACTAAAATCTACTAAACTTTTTTTTAACAATCATTTGCTAAACCACCAAACATAATTTGCTTTGCCAGCTATCTAATAAGCGTGGAAGTAAATTAAGCACATTAAATAAATAAAAAACCCAATAGCCAAAAATGGATCTTTGTAAAATAAAATCAGAAAGATACTGCTCTTATTGTCCAGATAACTATCATCTGAATAACCACTGAATGGAAATAATGAGAGAAACAGTTCTTGAGAAGAATAGAATGATCTTGCTTTGCTGGTGACAATAAATTGTTCCTTATGTTACAGTACACCAAGCTTAGTACATACTTTCATAATGTGGAAAGTATTTAATTAGCTTCCACTAAAGTGAGTCCCAGTGAGACTAATGCTGATTCATTAGTATAATTCCTTATACTTTATACAAGCTTTCCAAGATTGTATTCCTGTCTTCTTAGGGCGGCTAATATCTACTCAGAAGTAAAGTGGATGAGTTAGGGAGGCATATTCTGAGATAAGTGTATGCAGGACCACAGTTTTTCTTTGCATTTCCCCCCAGTTTTTTTTCTTTTTAGTAAATTCAACTGCCATCCAGCATCCTTTAGGTATCTGCAAATGGCCCAGATCTATCTATTCTGTTCTAAAAGCTGCTTCTTTGCATAAAGTTTAATCACATTTCTACAATGGTATTTCTGTCTGCCTGATTTATATTTTTTAAGCCTTCTTAAGCCAGGTTGGTTTAGTAGTTAAAGGTATGCTAAAAATCAGGAGATGTGACTTCTAGTCCTGCATTAGACACAGAGCCAGGTGGTTGATTTTGGCCAGCCTCTTTCCCTCAGCTCTAGGAAGGAGGCAATGGCAACCTCTTTAAAAAATGTTGCCAAGAAAAACTATACTGACTTGTTCATGGAGTCAAGAGTGACTAAAATGTAGAGCCTATAAAGATACTCTTCAGCATCTTTTCTGTTCGTCTCTTCATCTTCTTATGTTGGGCTTCAATGCTGAGCCCAGAGTTCCCCTATGGTAAGATGGGTGGCCAATAAAATTTTTTAATTAATTAATTATTTATTTATTTACTTACTTACTTACTTACTTACTTACTTACTTATTTACTTATTTATTTATTTATAAATAAATAAATAAAATAATAAAATAATAAAATAATAAAATAATAAAATAATAAAATAATAATAAAATAAAAATAAAATAAAATAATAAAAATAATAAAATAAAATAAATAAAATAAATAAAATAAAATAAAATAAAATAAAATAAAATAAAATAAATAAAATAAAATAAAATAAAATAAAATAAAATAAAATAAACGAACAAACGAATGAATCTTAATGCCATTGAAGTGCTTGTCCTTCTTCCGTAAGTAGTAAAGGATGTTCTTTTTTTTGAACAGGCATCAGTTTAAATCGAACGTCTGTGTTGTAAACTTCATTTTAAAAATTGTTTATCATGAGAAACAGAAAATACGTATCCCACTTCCATAGTCTATATATCACTGGAGCAAGAAGTTTGATGTTGGAATTGACCGTTTCTTCAGAGCAAAAGGCGACGGGAAAGGGAGGATGCTCATTCGTTTATGACTCCTGAGGGAAATCATCAGTAACGCAGATCATGACACAAATAACATTGACATCTTGAATTTCTGATAATCCTGTTTAGTTTACTCCATATGTTTCCCTTGAAGGTTATTAGGTAGTATTAGAAAATCTGTGACTCCTCTTTTGTCTAATTCCATCTCTTTTCTTTTTCTTTCTCCTTGTTAATAACTCCTACTTCTAGCAGTGTTGTTATCGATTTGTGTATGCATCTGTGCTACTCTTTCATTATTGCAAGAATGATGTAGACATAGTTGATTTAATTTGGATGTACTTGCATATAACAGGAGATTGTATTTGCATAATATTGGGGCATGAAGATTTATATTTTTTCTGACCATGATTGTACAACTCAGAACATTCATTAGCTATATTTGAGATCGTTAAAGGCAGTCCTCAACTTACGATCACAATTGAGCCCAAAATTTCTGTTGCTAAATGAAACATTTGTTAAGTGAGTTTTGCCCCATTATATGACCTTTCTTGCCACAGTTGTTCAGTTAGTAACATGGTTGTTAAGTGAATCTGGCTTCCCTGTTGACTTTGCTTGTCAGAAGGTTGCAAAAGGTGATTACATGACCCTGGGACACTGCAACCATCATAAATATGAGTCAGTTGCCAAGCGTCTGGATTTTGATGACATGGCCAAGGGGAATGCTGCAGTTGTCATAAGTATGAAAAACAGTCATAAGTCACTTTTTTCAGTGTTGTTGTAACTTTGGATGGTCACTAAATGAACTGTGGTAAGTCGAGGATTACCTGTATTGGATTTTTTTTTTAACCTTTCCAACTCTGGGCATTTGGCAGCAGCTTGCCTGCCTGAGTGAAGGGTATTTCCCATTCCACTTCAAGAAATCTTTTTGTGATTTTTCTTGTCACAGAAGTGTCTTGCCTTGGGGACAAGTCTGTATTCTGCCAAATGGAAGTCCTGGCTCGATACTGCTCCATTCCCGGCTACAACAAGCTGTGCTGTGAATCCTGCAGCAAAAAAGTTGCCACCACTTGGCCTCCTGGCGTTGACCGCACAGCCCCTCAGACTGAAGTACAGGAGGGAGGTGTCCTTTCCAGCCCTTTGCCACCGCTGCCTTTCTACCCCACGGCTGCGAGTCATCTGCAAAGGATAAAGGCTACCACTTCAAAGGTGACAGAGGAGGTTCACCCCTTGCTCACCACGATGACCAGTTTAACAGCCCACCGCTTATGCCGTATGACTACTCCCAGGCACTGTCCTGAGAACAGCACCACAAGAGTTAGAAGATCAGGTAGCCTGTCTTCTCTTCGCCAGCTGAGAGCTGGGAGGATCACTGAGAACCTCCAGATTAACCCAGCACTGCAGTGGTTCCCTTTGATGTTGGACAAAATTTTAGCTGCATCCCAGGAAGACAGCAAATCCTCCCATGTCTCTTCAGGTGTAGCAGAACGGGGAGGGGACAATGGGATGTCAGAACAGCCAGATGCCTTTCCCAGGACCTCCTCCTCAACAATGACATGAGCATAGCTATTTTTTGCTAGAACGTCCTCTCTTTCTGTCTCTCTCTCTCTCTCTCTCTCTTTCTCCACAGATTCTGTGGGGCGCTATCAAGACGTTTCTCAGTTCCTTCAGTTGAAGGATTCAAAGCAATAGCCCATTCATTTATAATAGCAACAACATTTTTTGCTCTTTTGTAGCACTTTTCTAAAGGCTTAAAAAGTCAAAGAAAGCCAGAAGCAAAAGGGTACAGTTGCAGCTGCCATTTTTCTTACAATGAGGGAGCCAAGAGTGATTGAACTCTCACTGCCTCTAGATCAGGGGTGTCAAACTGCCGCCCGTGGGCCGGTTGCATCATGCAGAGGCCGTGCCCACCCCTGCTCTGGCAATGCGAAAAAAGTCACAATACGACACGTCACACTATGCGGCGAGTTTGACACCCGTGCTCTAGATTATTTAAGAGCATTATATTCAGTAAGCAACTTTTTTCTTTAAAGGTGCTAAGAAGATATATTTTTTTTAAGTAATAAGGGAACAAAAACAAAACACCCAAACCCAGGGATCTTGTTTTCTTCCTCCTTGATTTCTGCCCATTTCTGCTGCTATTCCTGTCATTCTGAAATGGGCTTTTTATTACATAGCTTTAGCTTGAGTGGAACGTGAACCTGGCAGTTTTAGGCCATATAAGGGAGAAAAATGAAGACAACTAATTTTTTAAAAAATAGGAGAGATGTGCATGTACAATTTGGATTAAGTCAGACTCCTAAACCCACAACACAGCATCCAATCTGATTAGTTGGGAGTCTTTGGGAAGTTAAAATCTTTATTAGAAACCAGCAGGGAGAATGTATGACCATAATGGTTACCTGTTTGGATCAGATCAAATGACCATTTGTTTTAAACAGAAGGCTTATCTAATTGGTCCACATTATGAAAGCTGGTTTTTTAAAAGGCAGGTCACCTCTGTGCTAAACCTTTAGTGGGACATGATGAGTAGTGCATTTAGAAGGGCAGAGTGGTGGTGGGTTGATATGGACAAGGATGCCAGATACAGTAGGACTAGAACAGATAGGGCACTGCCCTCCTTGCCTGGATCTTCATGGAAGAGTCAATCCCTCTACTGTAGGATGCTATCTGTGAGCACATATTTGGCTTGTCCCAACTCTTACCCGCTCAGGAAGTGCTTGTCTAATTCAGACAACATCTCTGATTCCATCACTTTGTCTATAGCAGCACTTGGCTAGACAACCACGAGCAATGGCTTTCATAGAAAGGAGCAAGGATAGTAACACACAATAGATTGCCTTTGCTTCTGAAATAATGTCATAGGAACAAGAAGGTTGTATCATGGAGGATCAGTTTTTCTATTTTTAAAATACTTTGGTTTCTTTTGTGTTTTACGAGTACTCTTCATTTCCTTTGAAAGTATTATTTTACATTGGCATAGTGCTGTTTTGGATGCTGCTGGAGGTGGAAAGTGAGAAGTCCTATCTTCCCACTTTTAGTACGATATGTGCATCAAGACATTCAGCATACATTAGATAAGGGGTGTCCAACCTTGGCAACTTTATGACTTATGGACTTCAACTTCAATGCTGGCAGAGGAATTCTGGGAGTTGAAGTCCACAGGTCTTAAAGTTGCCAAGGTTGGACACTTGTCATTAGATAATTGACTGCAGGTCCATTTAAAAACTGCTCAGGGTGACACATAACCAGGAACCTATTGGTAGTTTTAACCTTGACTTCATTATGTTGAAGAACATAAAGAGACATGTGTTGTAACATTATTGTCTATGTATGGGGAATGACTTAAGGGGAAGCTATCAACTTAATGTATTTTAATTCCTAAATCAAGCCTGTCTTAACACCCCATTCCATTCCATATATGACCTTAAAACTCTTTATTTTCAGGGGATGTGATTAGTTTATAGTAGTCATCTTTCACTTTCCTAAGAACATATTTGCATCATGCATGTAAGTTGATGGTCCGTCACTATCTTGTCCCTTTTTAAAATGGTATGAGCATAATCTCAGGGATCGGAACAGCTTTTATTTACCATAATCTGGGTTAATTTCTCAATTCTCACATTTTTTCTCTGTGAGATGATCTGGGTATTGCTATGAAAAGACTTCCTTTTTTAGACTATTGGGAAGGATACCATGTTTCTCTTTTCGCAAAAAAACATATACTAGATCTCTGGCAAGCCTATAATTGTTTGTATTCAGAATAGACATTTAACATCTGCTTTCACTGAAACTTTAGGAAAGATAAAAAGTACACTTCTCATCTTTTTAGAAGCTGTTTTGAAAGTCTGCTGTTGTGGAAAACTGATACTGATTATATAGAATTGTGGGAAAGGAAATAGAAAGAAGATTGGCATCATAGTTTTATTTGGTTTAAATGATATGGGAAATCCCTTGATAGCAGAGGTCAGACGCATTCATATATTTTCAAGGCCAGCAGCCAAACACTTGGATGGCTAGTATTTCATTCAATATTTGAGGCCTAGTGAGGCCACACTTGGAATATTGCTTCCAGTTTTGGTCATCATGATACAAAAAAAGATACTGAGACCCTAGAAAGCATGCAGTGAACAGCAACCAAGAAGAAAAAGAGTCTGGAAGCTAAACCATATGATGAACAATTGAGGGAACTAGGTATGTCAAAGAGAAGGATTAGGGGTGACATGATAGAAGTCTTCCAATACTTGAAGGGGAGCCACAGAGAAGAGGGCATTGACTTATTCTCCAAAGCAGGGGTCTTCAAACTTGGCCTTTTTATGACTTGTGGCCTTCAACTCCCAGAATTCCTCAGCCAAGCACGCGTGCTTGGCTGAGGAATTCTGGGAGTTGAAGTCCACGAGTCATAAAAGGGCCAAGTTTGAAGACCCCTGCTCCAAAGCATCCAAGGGCAGAACAAGAATCAACAGGTTAAAGAGAGATCCTACTTGGAAGTAAGGAGAAATTTCCTAGCAGTGAGAGCAATAGGCCAATGGAACAGCTTGCCTCCCAAAGTTGGTGGGTTCTCCATCACTGGAGTTTTTCAAGAAAAGATTGGAAAACCGTTTGTCGGGGATAGAATAAGGGGTTGACTTTAAGTAATTCTAAGAAAAGAATGTCAACATTGGCTTCCCTTAATCTCTCATGCTGCCCTCCTCTGTGTGCAGTCTCCTTTTCTCTGCTTTCATTCCACTCTATTTGCCTTACTCTCATTCTTCTTGTGGCATCATGCCTTTTAATAGTTCTGTCTTCTAGCTTCATTGCAGAATTGTTAAGTGCTACAATTTTAGTCTCATTCCTCCTCCGGCCTTATCTAACTCTTTTTTTCATCACAACAGCTTAGGCAACAGCTAGCAGAAAAGTCAAGATGAGAACAGGAGGATAAGAAGAAGAATCTTTTACCAACAGTTACATCACTGTTGTAAAAGATTCTTCTTATCCTCCCCGTCTTAAATCAGGAATGCTGTCGTAAGAGTTTTCATCCTAGCCATAATCAAAATTTTTTTTTATTATAATGTAAATACTTATCCAAATCTTTAAGAGCATTTAAAAATTATTGTCTTTGGGATTCAGTTTTTACTTCCTCTGTTCCCCTGAGTGTGTCAAACTGAGTTTAAATTACGAATGCTAATCCATTGAAGTAAGTGGGACTGGTGCAATGAATGTCATTTAAATTTTTATCAAATTATTGAAAGCTGCTGTGAATCTATTAGCAAAAACTGCCTACATTAGCTATGAGTTTTCCTCTTTCCTAACAATTTCCACCTGCTATTTGCAATAGAATCACAAGCCTCAAAAGAGACGACCTAAATCAGGGTTCTTCAAACTCGGCCCTTTTATGACTCATGGACTTCAACTCCCAGAATTCCTCAGCCAGTGTGCCTGGCTGAGGAATTCTGGGAGTTGAAGTCCATGAGTCATAAAAGGGCCGAGTTTGAAGACCCCTGACCTAAATCTTTGCAGGCCTTCTATTCTGGACTTGGGTTCTCCCAAAACAGGGTCCCAAAGAATGTGGAGTACAAGGCTCCACTGAAGCCATACATATGTTTACTCTGCCCCATTGTAGAAATAGCTGTGTTGGTTAAACATTTCTTTTGTAAGGAATGCATTTTTATCAACAAAAGTTTTATAATTGACTCTCTATTTGACCTTTAAGGACTGAAAAAGAATCTGATGGCAATTCTGACATAGGTTCCTATGGGCCTCTTAATAACCACTCCAAGCAAAATGAGTGTTCCAGGATGTTATACTGGCACAAATCTCTGAATTAAAAGGAGAAATGGAAAACGAGCATGTTCTCTTAGCCTAGAATTTGTGAATTCAAACTGTCAGCTCTCAGACTGACAGGGGTGTTATTTTCAAGACCAGCCTGTGAGAGTGATAAAGTAATTCTCACACACTTTAGCAACTTTTGTAACATGAAAGTAGTTTTTTGTATGGGAATGTTTCCCTCTTAACTCAGAATGTATCTGAATTTGTTCCAGTAAGAATTAGAGTGTTTACCTGTTCCAACAGAATAAATAGACTCTTACTTCAATGGGCCATACATGAGGAGTTTGGCATCCTTACAAAGAATTGTTATCCTCTGGCCAGGCTATGATTTCCTTATTCTGTCATAGTCTCAACAGCTATTTCCCCCCAACAATGTTTTTGGTGCTCCCCTCCCCCCCTTTATTTTTATTTTTAAACCCTTTGGAGATTATCCAGAGATCTGTTTCTCAAAATAGTACTAAGCATTGAGAAGTGTGTTGCAAATATTCTACCACCATGTTCCCTCAACCCTTGGAAATCTCTGGGCAGAGAAAACATGAGGTGAATTGCATTGCTGTAATATGAAGAAAATTTCCACATGATGTTTATCTTCCTCCCAATAACCTCTTTTCGTTATATAAAGGACAGTTGTCCATTTATATCACAGTTACCAGGGAGAAAAAGTCTTAACTGATATGAAAATATGCAGAAGAGTTCATTTGAGGAGTTTCATTAAAGGCAGATTCTGTATCTCTGGCTTCCATTCAGGGGAATGCTATCAGACAAATCCAATAATTGAAGAGTTGTAAACTTGATGAATATTACCATGTGTAAGAGTTTTGTAAATATGAGATTTGGATTTTAATGGTATTTATTAGCCTTATTTTTGTTATTATTTTGCAACTGGGGATGGGAAGAGAGATGTTACCTCTGTAAAAGAAAATGGGCAATTCATAAAGAACTGATGTTTTCTTTATAAAAAGAAGGAATACAATCTATGAGTAACTCCAAAGTGGCTGAATAGTCATTGATTTAGGGCCATTTATGTTTGATTTAGGTGGTATGGGAGGATCTGCCTAAAGCTAAATTGCCAAGGGGTGATTATATAGCCTTGGAATTTGTAGGGTGTATATCACATGCTGTGAAGCATTGGTGAACCTTGGATAGATCTCAAGAAGCGTCCTCAAGTGTTAGTTGAGGTGGGGGAGACATCACCACCACCACCACCACCACAAATTCAAAAGAAGCAGAGATTCTTTATTCTACATGGAGAGTCCTCCATCCATACACAACTGAGTAATGGGAAGTGATATTCAATAGCCCTGGAAAGACAGGTGAGACAAGGGTATATAGAAGGATGGAGCACTTCCTGTCTAATATTATCTAATAAAATCTAAGATTTTAGATTGATGGGAAGAAAACCCACTTCCCATGGTGAAGAACCAGGCATGAAGACAATAGGTTACTTCTCTCACTTTGAAACGTGACATTCCAGTAGAAGCATTATGACTCAGCTGCTGGAGGAATTAATCTTCCTGAATTCAAAACCAACTGAACTAATGGTTGTTACATCTTGGGAGTGTGATTTCCACTGAGAAAGAATGAATTCACATCAATGCTTTTAAAAGGAATTAGAATACTGCACCAATATTATAAACATAAATGTAGATCGCATGAATTCAGATTTTTCCACTGGATTCCTTGAGGTTACCATCCATGTTAATTTCTTTGCATTTGGATGAAAATGGAAGAATTTTCATACTTCATCAAAACTTCAAGCTTAATTGTGCCCCTCTGGGGTTGCAAGAATAGGTTTTTCTCACCTGAAATGTTTTAACCAAAAATGCCAAATATGTATAAAATATGGGCTCTTTCACCCTTGCCAAAGGCTGGAAGAAAGAGTGAAATAGAAACACTGGGAAACACTATTATGGAGTATGCACAAAATGCACGTTTCTCCAATTAAGCTGTATGAGGTGGTGCTGTTTTGAAATAATGCTATGAAAGGAGGGGAATTATATAGACTTCTGTAGATTAGTGATAGGCTTCACCATTGCAACCCAGTTGGATCATGGATTGGACAGGTGGACTCTAAAGGTTTCAAGTCTGCTTTGTGATATTTGGCTTTCTTTACCCTCCCTACTCTAGATCCCCCATTTTAAAACTACAATGTACTGTAGATCAGATATGAAAGGTGAGAAAAGGATCAGCAATCTTGTGATACCACAAATCAACACTGCTTTTATTATTGATTTTTCCCTCCAAGTAGGACATTACACATTTCAGAGTTGGCTCTGTAGAAAGGAAATTCATGCCCAGACATCGCACCCTGTCTCCCTTTGCGAACGTGAGTTCTATAGTTTGCAGATGATTCAGAGATGAAGAAGTTTTCCCTGCAAGGAGGAAAAAAGTGAAAGATACATGAAATTAATCTCATCTAATATGTAGCATCTACTATGTTTCTTCTGGGAACTATCCAATGCATGTAAAATTAACATCATCAGTGCTAGTAAGAAGTGGGATTTGCTCTCAGTTTATATTCTAGTGCAGGGGTCTTCAAACTTGGCCCTTTTATGACTTGTGGACTTCAACTCCCAGAATTCCTCAGCCAGCGTGCCCAGCTGAATAATTCTGGGAGTTGAAGTCCACAAGTCATAAAAGGGCCAAGCTTGAAGACCCCTGTTCTAGTGATTCACCCTGTCAGTGTTGGTGGGAGTGGTCTTGGAAGTTCTTTGGTTGGGCTGTTTGGTTACTGTTTACCTTGTTTCACAGTTCCTTGATTGGAGTATTGCTTACTTCTTGATTGTTGGTCTGATGTTAATCTTGGAACTAATCTATGCTCATCTGGGTGCTGATTGCTGGTGGGGAGCTGCTTAGGTCTTTTATTTATTTATTTTGTCTTTTTGTTCTCTTTTTGTTTTGTTAACATGGAACAAAAGACCAAAACATCTCCCAATCAAATAACCTCCAAGACCAGGGGTCTTCAAACTTGGCCCTTTTATGACTTGTGGACTTCAACTCCCAGAATTCCTCAGCCAGGCATGCTGGCTGAGGAATTCTGGGAGTTGTCCACAAGTCATAAAAGGGCCAAGTTTGAAGACCCCTGTCCAAGACCATTCCCACCAACACTGACAGGGCAATTCACTAGAATATAAACTAAAAGCAAACCCCACTCCTTTCTAGCACTGATGGTGTTACCTAGTTTGGGTAATGAAATGTCTGCAAGAAAACGACCAAGCTCAGAGAGCACCAAGGACTCCTCATTAGCCATTTGGCTTAAAATTTTATGGATTTTTTTTTTGATACTGTATACTTGAAATTTACATCATGGTGTAAGTTTCTAATAAAAACAGATGGTCTAGTGTCTGAACTGAATCTGTTTTGAAGTTTGATCTGCGGTGATCCTTATATGTGCTAGACTCTGCTTAATTCTTTGGCAATTGGGATAAACATTGCATGCTTCAGCTGATCTATAGCTACAAGTCAGGAACAGCATATGCTGCAATGCTCACAGTGAAAAGGTCAGTGAAAAGGTTAGCACAGTGATGGCGAACCTTTTAGAGACTGAGTGCCCAAACTGCAACCCAAAACCCACTTATTTATTGCTGGGTGCCAGGTGGGATGTGGCCCACTGGGTGGGCGTGGCTGTGGTGGTCATGGCAGACTGGGTGGGTGTGACCAAAGTGGGCATGGTCACCTCGATGTTGCTCGTAGGGAGGGATGCCTGTGGGGGCTGGGCAGGGTTGGAGGAGATCCAGGGGGTCTCTGGCAGGTGGGGTGGTGGGCAGGAGGCTCGTCCTGCGGGGTGAGGCGAGGCGAGGCAGGGCAGGGGTGCCATTGCCATGGGGCAAGGTGAGGCAGGGGCCGGGGCAGCTGCTGCCTGACACCATCGGCCCCCACACACAGAGGCCAGAGAGCGCATGGGGGCCGACGGTGTCTGTCAGCAACCACAGCCTGCCGGCTCCTCGACCGGTGCACTCTGGGGCTCCGCAGCCCACTGCCAGCAGTTCAGAGAAGCTGCCTCTGAGCTGGAAAGCTGGCCGACAGCTGAGGAGGTGATGTAGTGGGTCGTGCCCGGGAAAAGGAGAGCATGCAAGGCCAGGAGGGACAGGACAGGGGGGGAGGGAAACCACCCGTGCCAGGATGCATCTGGCCATGTGGGACCTCAGGTGGCTGGTTGAAGAGGGACGGTTGCCATTTCCGGGGCATGGCACACGTGCCCACAAAGAGGGCTCTGAGTGCCGCCTCTGGCATGCGTGCCATAGGTTCGCCACCACTGACTTAGGAGATCACTTTTAAAGCAAAATAAAATAGTATTCATAGCAATGTCTAAGATTATTTAAGTTTTGGACTCCATAGTCTCTTGGCTTAAAATTTATATCTAGTTTACCTGTAAGAGACTGGTTGTTCTGCAAGCTGCAGACACATGGGCATGGGACCCAATGTAAGTCTTGCAAGAATGTCAACATTTGTGCCCAGTTCTATGTCTGATTGGCTTTTGAGAGTGGCTTGAAAGAAGGAAGTATCCAATTCTGCTTGGAAATCAACAGCCAGTGCACCTCTGTATCGGGGAGAAAAAGAACAGATCAGTACTTCCACCAGTGGGACGCCTTTTTTTTTTTTTTTTTTGAAGTTTGCTTTCTACTCTACAGAAATGTAAGCAGATTCCTGTTGGATCAGAATAAATATCAGTCTGGTATGTCCCATAATGGGGCAACGTGGTGGCTCAGTGGTTAAGACACTGAGCTTGTCAGCTGGAAAGTTGGCAGCCCAGTTTTGAGACCTGAGCATCATGGGACAGGGTGAGCTCCCATTGTCACTCAAGCTCCTGCTTACTTAGCAGTTCGAAAGCATACAAACGCAAGTAGATAAATAGGTACCACTTCAGTGGGAAAGTAACAGTGCTCCATGATGTCATCCTGGCCACACAATCGCAGAAATGTCTTCAGACAGTGCTGGCTCAATGGCCTTGAAATGGAAATGAGCAACACCCCCTATGGTCGGCAATCTGCAGGGACTCCCTTTTACTTTTTATTTCCCATAATGGCCAATTGGAGACCACCAAGCAGAACATGAGGGTATCAGTCTTCTCTTATTGTTACCCAGCAACTGATATTCAGAGAAATGACGTCTCTGATCTGGCCAGTCTCGTAAGGCCATCTTCCATAATATTTACTATTGCAACAAGATTGCTTATATGATATAAATTATATAAATTGATTTGAATATAAAGCTGGAGAAGAAGCAATTTAAAAAAACTATGGGCCTCATAGCTGGCTACATTGTTACAAGGGTAAATTTTCCTTGGTGTGACATTAAATACATTTCCCCATCTGTTGGACAAAGACTCCCAAATTCCCATAAAAACATGGTTCTTCAGCAGGAATTCTCAGAGTACTGGTCTAGGTCATTTGAAGGACACCATATTGGCGAAAACTTCCATGATAAATAATAAGAATATCTCTGCAGAAAAAGGGTGGCCAGCCATTTGAGCGGGTTGCTATCAATGACTATGTAATAAGTATAACCAGAGAACAGAATATCCCTCCTAAAGGCTTGGTTTCATAACTTTGTCAAATAACCTTCATGAGTTTTGCCAAATAAACTATTTCAACTCCTCCCCTCAGGACATCGTTACATAGCATTGCATGGCAAAACAACTAGACACAGAAACAACACAATTTTTTTCCTCATGTCATCACTACTGAACACTTCATTCCCACAGTACGGTCTTATGTCTAAGTATATTTACCCATATAGGACAGCTATATTGCTTTTATCCTTCTCATCTGTTCTACTACCTTCTCTATTGATATCACTATTATGATTATTATCTTTGTTATTATGATTTTTACTACTTTGTTTTTTTGCATGTACTCTTGAGAGCTTCTGCAAAGGAAACTAATTCCTTGTGTGTCCAATCACAGTTGGCCAAATAAAGTTATTCTGTATTCTATTCTATTCTATTCTATTCTATTCTATTCTATTCTATTCTATTCTATTCTATTCTATTCTATTCTATTCTATTCTATTCTATTCTATTCTATTCTATTCTATTCTATTCTTCTATTCTATTCTCATGATTTAAAGGTGAAATTGGTTCCTATTCACATACCTTGTTTTAATACTTGTACCAAATTCCTGCTCCCATATATTCATGTTGACATCAGCTGAAATATCTAAGCCAAGTCCAACTTGAAGAGTAATCACAGCTTGCAACCCAGACTGAAGTGGAACTGCCTGGAGCAATAACATTCTGTTACTGGATTGTTCAAGTGTTGCCTTGGATATAGTGCAATCACTAAAGATATACAGCCATTCCAAAATAAATCTACGTTCAATGGGGCTTACTTCCAAGTACAGATATAAAAATGTCCAAAGTGGCCGATTCTTAATGACGTACAAATTTTAGAACTGTCATAAATATCTTATTGAACTAATACCTGTTGATGATCTACCAACAGCAGGTTCCCTTTGACCACGTTCAAAGGCTGTCCTGAGCTCATAAACATTTTTGACATTAGATCTGAATATCCATCAAAGAAAGTCACTGGCCGCAATGGGACATCAAGCAAAATGGCAGACATGCCAGCTGTAAAGTCCAAATGTTCCTCAGTTGCATCTCCACCCAACAATCCTTCAAGCCCTTTTGCTTCAACAACCACCTGTAGGATGCACAGAAGAATAAAGTGTGATGCACAGTTTTTTTCTATTTATATTTTGGTATGCTTTTAAAGGCTGTGTAATCTCTGCTTCCAAATTTCTACCAGGTAAACCCATTAAAGGCCACTTAGGTCTTCTGCTGATGCCCGCTAGCTTTCCCCTGCTAGAAGTGAAACTACTGGTGACTGAAGCATATGAAAGACTTTGGTAGAAAGCAAGGATATCTTGCTTCAAACAGCTGTCTGGGATCTGCAAACCTGTAGACTTGTGGACTTCAGCTCACAGAATTCCTCGTGGCTGGCTGAGGAATTCTGGAAGTTGAAGTCCACAAGTCTTAAAGTTGCCAAGTTTGGAGAACCCTGGTCTAGACTTATTGGATTTTAGCTCCCATCATCTAGGACTACTCATCATAGTGGGTAGTTCATAAAAACAGGAACCCAAAATATTTGGAAGGCTCCAAAATAAGGAAGGTAGACCCAAGACAAGTGTCAGATCAGGAGTATAAACATTGCCACTAAATTATGACATTTAATGTGATCAAAAAGGCACATTTTTCCAATCTACTTCTAGAATATCATCCTCAATATGCCACTTGGACCAATATAAATTGGCTTAAAAAAAATCTGCATCACTGTTCCATAGCTAGTGGAGCACTTTAAAATGCAATTGATAAAAATAGTAACATAATTTTAAAGCTGATTGGATGATATCTAGGCAATCAATTGTCTACCTGGTTCCTAGTTAGTGAGTATGGACAATCATTCAGTAGGTCATTCTGAGAAATCTTGAAATGACTTTATGGATAGAAATATATCCTGTAGAAATTTAATGGGACACTTAAGTAGCTATCAGAAGGTGATGGGTAGCTAGCAGAAGTCTTCAGAATTGCCTTGAACAGCAGAAGAGACTTTGATCAACTATATAAACCATCAGACCTGAGCTGCTTGGAGCTGGTGGCCATGACTTTCAATATCAAAATTAGTGGTGCTCTTTTGAAGTAAACCAAAATCTGAAAACAAGAGTTCCACGCCAAAAGTAGAAGATGCATCTTCAGTGGCTAAAGGGAAAAAGGAGACAGAACTTAATATGAAGGCTGGTGTGAGGCCTTATGCAGCAAATAACAACTTCATCATTTTTTCAAAAGCTTTCCTAAAGGGAGAACCACACAAGATGTATATACTATAGTCAGTGGTGGGATTTAAATACCTGAACAAACGGTTCTCTGAGTGGATGCAGGCCTGGGCATCCAAGGCCTAGAACGGACTTCCAGAAGTGGCATCCACGCACTTCCGGCGGGCCGTTCTAGGCCTGGGAGGCCTTCTCCATCCGGTTCTCCGAACTCAAAAAAATTTAGTTACCGGTTCTGCCGAACTGGCTGAATCCCACCACTGACTGTAGTGTAGGAAAAGCCATATTTTTGACACCAGCGGCAATTCTTTTATTATTTTAGATACCTGCAAATAGCAGTAGTGTGGAAAATGGCATCATGATGTCACATAGTGAGTGGATTTTTTAAAAGAGCATTTATAGATTTATGTATCTTTTAGAAGCTCTGTCTTTCTAGAGTGGATGAAGGATTGATGGGAGCAGTGAAATTTGACAAAAAGGCTTCAGGGGTGTGTGCAGCCCATGGCAGAGCGCTTTACTAGAGTACTGAAACCCTACAGTTGAGTGATAAATGCAGACATGTGAATCCATCTCAAGTACAATATAAAAATCTCTCACTTTGGAAGTGATTTTGCATAAAAGTATTATATAGGATTTCTGAACAATGAAATCTAGTGGAGGGGGCTGCTTCTGTTGACATGCAGAAAGAAAAGTTTATTTAAAACATATTTACTGTGGTTATTTTATTCCATAATAACCATAGCAGTACACTCATAGGGATGAAATTGCCTTTGACCTTCATTTTCTGGTAACTACTATTCGTGATTATGGCATGTAGCATGGAGAGAGAAAGAGATAGATAGATAGATAGATAGATAGATAGATAGATAGATAGATAGATAGATAGATAGGTAGGTAGGTAGGTAGGTAGGTAGGTAGGTAGGTAGGTAGGTAGGTAGGTAAGGATCTAAGCATGGTGAGGCTTGATTAATACTTGGGAAGGAAAGTATCAGAAAATTCCAGGTTTAGGCTAGATTGGGTTGCAAAAAAAATTGGAAGAAAATAATAGCAAGATAAAGTTTTATTTAATTGCTAAGAAAATTACCCAGACATGTTCCATGAAATCATCAATACTATAGTTGACTTCAGTTTAAAAGAAGTCCTTACTTTAGTTCATCTTCTTCTTGAAATGTTATTGTGCATATATTTGGACTTAGTGGTTTTGTTAGAGCATTTTTGACCACAATTGATACAGCAGGCTTCCATAGATATTTTTGAATATCAAGGGGATTTTCCCTTAGTTTTTTTGAGAGACGTGATTAAATAATACCACATTATTCACCTGTTAATAATCCCAAGAAAGAGATGGAACTGCCAACTTTGGGTGAGAAGTAGTGGTAATTATTTATCCTTGGATCCTTCAAGACATCTTTGATCACCTGCCTGGATCAAAAGGAGAGGTGGAGAAAAACAGAAGGAAGTGATGGATGAATTGCAGCAGACAATGTCAAAAAAAAGACCAGCTGCATTATTAATATTTTGCCAAAATGTTTGTGCTCTAAATCCTGATCTCTCTCTATATATCTATATATATCTATATATTTCTTTATAAAAGAAAATTATGTTTGGCTATATCATTCTCATTGTACTAGACACTACAGCATATGTTTACTTAATACTACCTATCTTATATGATGAGGGATTTCTTTAGCTTGAGTTTTTATTCCCTATATTTTATTCCCAGTTTTCTGGTCATGGTGGATCAAGGGGAAGTTGAATTATGGGAATTACATGTAGTCCTTGACTTATGACCACAACTGAGCCCAAAATTTCTGTTGTTAAGTGAGACAGTTGTTAAGTGAACTTTGTGCCATTTTACAAACTTTTTTTGCCACATTTGTTAAGTGAATCCCTGCAGTTGTTAAGTTAGCAACATGGTTGTTAAGTGAATCTGGCTTCCCCATTGACTTTGTTTGTCAGAAGGTCGCAAAAGGTGATCACATGACCTCAAGACACTGCAACCCTCATAAATGTGAATCAGTTGCCAAGCGTCTGAATTTTGATCACGTGACCATGGGGATGCTGCAACAGTCATAAATGTGAAAAACAGTCATGAGTCACTTTTTCAGTGTTGCTGTAACTTTGAATGGTCAGTAAATGAACTGTTGTAAGTCGAGGACTACCTGTACTAGAATGTCTCAATACAGATCAGAGGAACCTGGAACCTGAGTTCAATGAATATTTGCTTAGACCAGGGGTCTTCAAACCTGGCCCTTTTATGACTTGTGGACTTCAACTTCCAGAATTCCTCAGCCACGCGTGCCTGGCTGAGGAATTCTGGTAGTTGAAGTCCACAAGTCATAAAAGGGCCAAGTTTGAAGACCCCTGGCTTAGAGTCTCAAATTCTAAAGAAATGCAGCTATGGGAATAGCAAATATTTCTACCATCTCAAAGAATGGTTATCAGCAGTGATGTAGAAATATGCCATTGGACCAGTTGGTCAAAGATATAGCCTAACATAAAAGTTGATTCATATGAGATTTTTCTCTAGGCAGCAGAATTATCCATGAGATGTTTTATTGGGCTTAATGTAACAGATTGAAGGAAAGGGTGAAAAGAAATAATACTGGGTGTCATGGAGAGGTAATATTAGATATAATTTTATGTAATGACATTCAATATAGTTTACCTGGTTGGATGATTATGAGAAGATATAATGCCTAGAATTTTGGACAATATAAATCTTTGCATTTCTGGTGAAAGTTCTCTGCTGGCCAACAGGATATTGATGAAGTCCATGTGTGAGGGATTATTATCCAAGAGGACTTCCGCAGCTGCCAATCTTGAAAATTTGTTATACTTTCTCTGAACTTGATGGAAAATGCGTCTCATTGCCATTTTAACCTGGTGCCAGAAAGCAGGTACAAACCATAAATTTTTTAGTGCAATGACAATAATTTGATTTGAATGGCGACTTTCTGCCATTCAAATGAGCTTAAATCCTTGACATTCTATATTTCAAGATATTGTTAAACTCTAGTTTCTAGCAGATTTATGCAGCATGGCAAAGGGCAAGGGATAATGGGAGCATTATTTATTAGATATTTTAAAATCCCCTTTTTTGGTTTGATTCAATCAAATCATGTATATATTTAATCATCCCACCTCCTATTTTCCCTACATCAACAGTTCTATGACTGAGTGGCATGGTGAAGATGCTTGCCTGGCACTTGGAAGGTTGAGAGTTTGATCCCAAATAGCGGCATATGTTTCTCTCTCAAGGGGCAAAGAGAAAATATCTGCTGCGAACTTCATGTAGGTATCAGGAAGAGATTCCAGCCAGTAAATGCTCAACTCCACCCAGTTGCCCTGACCCCACCCCAAATCAAGGGATTACAGCAGGGGTATCAAACTGCCGGCCTGTGGGCCGGATGCGTCATGCCAAAACCGCACCCACCCCAGCTCCGACAATGGGGAAAAAGTCGCGATACGTCACGACACGTCACGTGACATTGCGAGTTTGACACCCCTGGATTACAGGGTCGTAAAAAGAAAAACGAGTCCTATGACTGGTTCAGATGCAGTTAATAGTACAATGAAGGCCATGCATTATCCAATTCTAGCAAAGCTATTTTCTGAAGTTCTACAGCAGGGGTCTTCAAACTTGGCCCTTTTATGACTTGTGGAATTCAACTCCCAGAATTCCTCAGCCAGGCATGCTGGCTGAGGAATTTTGGGAGTTGAAGTCCACAAGTCATAAAAGGGCCAAGTTTGAAGAGCCCTGTTTTACAGTCTGAAGAAAACTATGTCAAATATTCAGAACAATAACACTATTCCAAATCTGAGACTCTTTAAATCTGTGGCACTATAGTTCTCATAACTCCAGGTAGCAGCTGGAAGTTGATCTATTGCAGGGGTCTTCAAACTTGGCCCTTTTATGACTTGTGGACTTCAACTCCCAGAATTCTTCATCCAGCGTGCCTGGCTGAGGAATTCTGGGAGTTGAAGTCCACAAGTCATAAAAGGGCCAAGTTTGAAAACCCCTGATCTATTGTAACCTATCTTTAGATTCAACCAGTAGGAGAAACAGTCAGAAGTCCAGTCAAAAAGAATTTGCCATAGATGGAAGGTACTATGGAAACAATGGAATTAATTTCTGATGCAAATCAAACGATCCAATTATCCTGGACTTCCTGGCAGACAATAGCAGCAATGTTTCATTAAAGCACTGGTTTTAAAGATGAATTCTTAGCAAGGTTCATTTTAGCAATAGGATATCCCATACCGTGCTTGTGATGTTAGTGTATCTCTTTAGAGCTATCACTGCTGCAGCTGAGATGGTGGATGAGCCTTCCTCTGCATAATACAGGAAGGTGGGGATGGATTCTGGGAGCCGAGCGCTTTTCAGAGACCACAGGTGCATCATCTTCCCCCAGTCCGTCTTGGAGCCATGAAGTTTTTTCAAGATGGTTTCCTTTGCAAAGCTGACATCCTAATTTATTTAAGAGATGGAAAGAACGAACCAAAAAGAGTGATTGTGACAGCAGTCAAAACTCAAATTGGCAGTCCAAAGTGGAAAGGAGAATGTCAACTCACCTCCAGGTCACACTGATCCATCTGACACAATTTGCCCACAAGACTGCCAATGATTATATTTCCTGTTTCCCAAGTGACTTTATTTAGGTTTTTCTTGTTTAGTCTATCCTATAAGAAAGATAGAGAAGGGACAGGACAATGGATGTCTCTTCATTCAAGGGTGTATTAAAGAGGATTGTCATCTTGAATGGAGGTGAACAACTTTGAAGAACTTAAGGTGTTGTTTTTTTTTGCATTCATCATTTGACCGGGATGATAGTATTGCTGTATCAAAATTCTCCAATCTGGATGCCCTCCAGTAGTATGAACCTCAATTTCCAGAAGGAGAGATGGTCATTTGGAAGATGCCCAAGTTGGCAACAGCTTGCTAATCTTGACTTGATTCCCAATTGCTAAGCACAGTTGAACCAGATTAGTACTTGGGTCGTAGACCACTAGAACAGGGGTCTTCAAACTTGGCCCTTTTATGACTTGTGGACTTCAACTCCCAGAATTCCTCAGCCAGGCATGCTGGCTGAGGAATTCTGGGAGTTGAGGTCCACAAGTCATAAAAGGGCCAAGTCTGAAGACCCCTGCACTAGAACATTCAAAGGCCTTAAGGAATACTGAGAAGTTAAAGAAACATCCCAGAATACAGCAAGGCAAATCTGACTTTCTGCTAAGAAAACTACATGGATGTATCCATGGAGTTGCCAAGAGCTCAAAGGAGTCTTTATCTTTATAGTTCAGAAAAACTATTTTATGGCAACAAGCACTCATAAATAACTCAGGATCAACCTGGTAAGAGATCTCAGGTGGACCACACAGCAACTGTTCTATTCAACAGTTTTATACAGCAGGGGTCCCCAATCCTTGGGCCATGGCCTGTTAGGAACTGGGCCACACAGCTGGAGGTGAGTGGTGGAGGAGCAAACCCTACTGTAAACTGCACATGCGTGGGATCTAGGCTGCGTGCTCCTCCTCACACACACACACACCACTCCGTGGAAAAATTGTCTTTCACAAAACCAGTCCCTGGGGTAACAAAGTTTGGGGGCCACTGTTATATAGTATATGATTTGGATGAAAATGTGGAAAAGGTGAATATGCCATGGAGCTAGAAAATGTACCTAGTACTATAAAAACAGAATGAAAATTTGTAATGAATTTGGCAAACTGAAAACACTGGGAGAAAACCAACAACATGACATTCAAGAAATGTATCTCTGGATTATAATACAGATTATGCTAGACACCATATTTCAGATCAGTGGTCCCCAACCTTTTGGGCACCAGGGACCGAGTCTGAAGAAAACAATTTTTCTATAGACCAGTGTGTGTGTGTGTGTGTGTGTGTGTGTGTGATTTTGCACGTTACCTAGATCCTGCGCACGCGCAGATGAAACTTCACTCACTTGTGTGACCTAGTTCCTAATGGAACTAGTTCCTAGTTCCTAGTTTCTGCAGCCCACAGGTTGGGGACCCCTGTTTCAGATTGAACACTGACATAATGGAGGATATCCAGGGCATGGTGATCAGGATGGCGTGAGATATAAAAATATCTATGAGTTAGATGTGTTTGGTTTGGAGAATGTTAACAAAAGGACAGCAAATAATCTTCTATTATATGAAAACTGAATCGTAAAAGATGGAGAAGATTTGTTTTTTTGAGTGGACCAACTGGAACCAATTGCTGAACATTATTAAGCTGAAGATTTTAGTAGACCATTAGGGAAAGCACCTAATCATAATCTATTTCAGTGGAATACATTCCCTTCAGAGACGGGGAACTCTCCCATCATAGGAAATGTTTAAATGGAGCTGGATAGCTGCTTGTCAGAGATATTGTAATATAATTTGTGCAGTGAAGCTTTTACTTGTTTTATTAATCTCATTAAGCTCTATGACATGGAATTATTTTCCTTCAGTGCAGACAGCTCAAATATTCATCAAAAGGTCACCCAGCACTGAAGACAAAGCATGGATGTATATATGAGACAACCATAGAAAAATCATTGAGGTACTCTATTTTTGTCAAATTCTGGTATTGAGCAAATTCAATGTATTCCATTCTTGTACGGCAGGGGTCCCCAACCCCCGGGCTGCGGCCCACTACCAGGCTGTGGCCTATTTGGAACTGGGTCATGTGAGCTGCGGGCTGGTGTGTGTGCATACATGCACGCAGCTCAACTTGCGCAAGTCGAGCTGCGTGCACATGCCTGTGTGTGCTGGCCCACCACCCATGCAAGTTGAGGTGTGTGCGTGTGCACACTGGCCCGCTGTTTCACGACCCGGTTCCCCTCCCCAGGTGGCCAGGCCACCAAGCTGCAAAGGGTGGGGACCACTGTCCTACGATGCTGCTTAATATCAATGTTGCTGTGTAACTTGGGCATCTCACAGCCACATCAAAAGCTTTACCTAGTTCTAGTCATCCATCCATCCATCCATCCATTTTCATTCATTCATTTAACAGTAAAAAGAGATAAAAGCAATATTGAAACATCTATAAGATATGGAAAGAGCAGTACAGAGAAGAGCAGAAATGACTTGGACTTACGAGCACCAGACTGAAAAGTTCCTTGGAAGGACGAGGAGACAAAGCTGCAGCATAGAGAAAGTTTTCCAAGAAGGACATTTGCTTTATGTGCTGCAAATCCAGAAATTCAGCCACTGCTACTAAGGAAGGTGTTGAATGGGCAGCTACTGCAGCTTCAATGTAGAAGGGTCTAAAAATGGGATAAGGCATTTTTTTTAAAAAAAAAATGTGGAGATAGCCAGGGGTAGAAGGGACACACAGAATTATTAAGTTTAGGGTTTACCATCAAAGTCTCATTGCACACAGATGAAAAGTGGGTGGGACTTTGATTACATGCTTGTGGGCTTGGCTTTTTTGGTGCTTCCCTGCAAATACCCTGTATAAGTACAACGCCACACACTCATTTCCTAAACCAATTAATTGGCCTTTGCTTTAAATTACTGTAAAAAGCAATAGCAGTACTTTGGAGGATCTCAGGAAAGCAAAAATAATAATATGGCATTGGCAAAATCATCACCAGTCAATTGCAAAAGACAGGATACTTGGAGCTGCTTACATCCTGCAAAGATACCCGGAACTCCATCAAACAAGAATATCTGCTTATCCCAGGTCCTTGGGAAGGACCTGATAGGTCAGTGGTGGCGAACCTATGGCACGGGTGTCAGAGGCGGCACTCGGAGCCCTCTCTGTGGGCACATGTGCTGTTGCCCCAGCCATACCTCCCCCCGCGACCCCCTCCTCACCAGCAACCCCCCTGGAGGAGAGTCGCCCCCGAGCATGGTCCACGCGGAGCAGCGCAGCCAAGGACATGGCAGACAGGCAGTGTAGTCAAGACTCTGCCCTCACACCCCATCGCGCACAGTTGATGCTGCGGGGCGTGGGCAGAGGGCGTGGCCGTCATGGCGCTGCTGGGCTGCCTGGGTGATCTGAGGTGGGCCCTGGAGGCGGTGAGTGGCCCTGCGGGCAGGCGGGGTCGGGCGGAGCAGGGGCGGGGCCAGTTTTTGGGCACTCGGTCTCTAAAAGGTTCGCCATCACTGTGATAGGTGGATAAAAATGTCAAATCCAGTCTAAATATCTGGCCGACTGTGCAACAAACCTTAATAGGAGTAATAATTTTCCTTTACTTACAACATGCTCTCTGGAGCTTTCTTTAGTAGTACAAGGACATCTTTTTTCTTGGCACTACGCAGCATCTGCACAACTTTGGAAAAATGCCAAGCAGTTGATGCTTTAGAACGGTCCAGTTTGAACTTCTTTTTGGCAAATGTTTTCAAGTAGGATTTGAGCTAAAAGAACAAGAACCATTTGCAATGCCCTCTAGCTAAGCAAATATTCCTGCCACTATAAAACTAAGATGTTTACACCCTTATCAACAATTCAGTACAGGTAGTTCTCGACTTACGTTGATAATTAACCCCAGAATTTATATTGCTAAATGAGACATTTCTTAAGTGTCCCATTTTCTGACTTTTCTTGCCACATTTGTTAAGTGAATCACTGCAGGTGTTAAATTAGTCATCCGGTTGTTAAGTGAATCTGGATTCCCCATTGACTTTGCTTGTCAAAAGGTCGCAAAACATGACCCCGGGACACTGCAACCGTGATAACTATGAACCAGTTGTTAAGCATCTGAATGTAAGTCACACGACCACGGGGGATGCTGCAATTGTCGTAAGTGTGAAAGATGGTCGTAAGTTACTTTTTTGAGTGCCGTTCGTTGTAACTTTGAAGGGGTCACTAAGCGAACTGTTGTAAGTCAAGGACTACCTGCATTCAAACCAAGCAAGTCTGCATTACATGTGAATGTGTGAAATGTTCTGAGATGGGGTTTGAGTGGGTCAAAAAAGTCAAGATGGCAGCTCTGACTACACAGTGAAATATTTTTTCCCCTTTGTGCCATATTTGCAATCCGGGGGGGGGGGAGGATCAGAGTTTCCAATGGTGGTTACCACTGTAACCTTTTAAATCTTCCCTTTGTAGATTCCCCCGTGGTCTGAGAATGTTCATCAGACAGGAATTGCAAGGATTATTATCAGCTGCCTATCTTCGCCTTCTTTGAAGCTCGCTAGCAACTGCCATGGCCTGGGGGTGGGGGAGAGGGAGAACTTGGGAGGGGAAGAGTGCTGGAGGTGTGAAGGAATCTTGTGTGAAATTGGGGAGTATGGACGTTGACAGGAATCAGAGGTGCCAAGCCAGTCCTCTTCCTCCTTTTCAAGGACACCGGCCTTGGGAAAGGAATTTGCCCTGGAGCCGGAGGCACCACAGTTCCCAAAACTTCAGAACGGGACCTGATTGGACTGCTCTCCCAGAGTGGTTTTGGACATCAGGGATTGCACTCAATACATGCTTTTCACACGGTTTTTCTCCAGAGCTTGCCTTGCTCACGCTGCACTCAACATCTCCAATAAAAGCACCTTTTCCCTAATGCCTATGGAGTCAAGGGTCATTCTTTCCTAGGGAGCAAGTCTGGGGCTAGTCTGACAATTATTGTGAACTCCTATAAATCATATAAAAACTATCTTTGCATGCTGTCTGATATGTTCAAAGTAATCTACCATCGAATGTGAGATGAAGTCAAAAGAAGCATGTCCAAGGAAAGAAAATATTCCCCCCCTCCATATTTATACATACATACTATACAGGTGGTCCTTCACTTACGAGCTACCTGAAAAAGGGGACTTATGATCAGAATCCTAAGTTCCCACAATCACCCCCTGGGGTCACATAATTGCACCTCAGGTGCTCAACAGCATAGCCATCTCTGACCTCTTGCAGTCATGTGACCAGGTTTTATGACAGTTTTGCCAAAACCCACTTCAGTTTTGGCAAAAATCAGACCATAGCAAATGGTGGGTCTGCTTAATGACCTTTAGTGTTCACTTATCAACAGCCACAAGAAGTTGTAAAATTGGATCGGTCATGTGACTGAGCTGTTTTAAGATCATTACAATTTATGACTCCATTATAATCTAACAGGTTCTGTTATGGTCTAACTCACGGGTCGGCAACCCGCGGCTCCGGAGCCGCATGTGGCTCTTTGAGCCTTCTCCTGCGGCTCCCAGACTCCTCCGCCATTTGCAGAGAGAGAGAGAGAGAGAGAGACAGAGAGAGGCACTTGCGCTTCCCTTCTCTCTCTCTCTCTCTCTCTCTCTCTCTCATTCTCTCACTGAGTGGGGGAAGAGGGCTGGCAGATCAAGGGCAGGAGAGAGCCAGCCCAATACGAATGTGTGTCAGCTTGTCAGCTTGTCGGAGAACAGCGTGAAGCCAGCTTGCCAGGTGAGCAGAAGATCAGAGAGAGGGAGGGGGGAGAGAGAGAGAGGGGGGGGGAGGGAGACAAAGGGAGAGAGAGGGAGGGAGGAAGAGAGAGAGAGAGAGAGAACTCATGCACAGCAACCTCTATTTCTTTTTAATTAAACTCTTTAATCAAGCTCCCCCTCCCTCGTGCACGTTTTGCGGCTCCCAGTGTTTTCTCTGGGAAACGGGTCCAAGTGGCTCTTTGAGTGTTTAAGGTTGCCGACCCCTGGGCTAACTCAACGACTACCTGTATAAAGGAATATGAATTAGGACTGTGCATGTTTTAAACCAAGGGTCTTCAAACTTGGCAACTTTAAGACTTGTGGACTTCAGCTCCCAGAATTCCTCAGCCAGCCCTGGCTGGCTGAGGAATTCTGGGAGTTGAAGTCTACAAGTCTTAAAGTTGCCAAGTTTGAAGACCCCTGTTTTAAACTAATATGGAAGAACTGCTTTGACTTTCCTGTAAATGCAGCACCTCCTTGCTTTTCATTCCAGCATCCTAAATATAAAAAAAGATGATGCTCCTTGATTAAAGTTACTTCAACTTTTAAAGCATCGTCTTCTTTTTTTTGGTCAGGAAACCCACGTAGTCCTGTAAGAAGACCTGCGTGTCTCCGCGAGGAACGAGGAAGGACTACGAGAGTCTTTCTGAAGGTTTCTTCTAAATCATTTCCGTTAAAGCTTGCACAGCCCTAATCTATACATTATAATTATGTGTTGGGCTTACTTTGGTGTCCTGGCATTCGGGTTTCAGCTCCCGCTACTGATTGCTTGAAAATTACGAAAGGCAGATTCAGACGATGTCCGAATCGTGATCTAAACTTAGGTTAAAGTTTCTGTCTCACTCACTGTTGGGCATTCACTGCAGATCCTTTTGAATGGCTGGCTTGTTAGGTTAATGGGCTGAGGTTTTCCCAGGAGAGAGTTCAGTGTTTTCTGAAGATTTTTTCCAGGTAATTCTTCGGATCCAGGCGTCTGAGTCAGAAGTTCAAGATGTTGCCTAGGGAGAGAGGGAAGAGACTGACGATTGGCCCCTTTGCCTTAAAAGCAGGCAGTCCTCAACTTACGACCACAACTGAGCCCAAAATCTATGTGGCTAAGTGAAACATTTGTTAAGTGAGTTTTGCCCCATTTTGCAATCTTTTTTTTGTTAAAAGAGCCGTTGCCGTTGTGAAGTTAGTAACACGGTCGTTAAGTGGCTTCCCCATTGACTTTTGCTGGTCAGAAGGTCACAAAAGGTGATTACTTGACCCCCCCGAGGCACTGCAACCGTTGTAAATATGAACCATTGGCCAAGCATCCAAATATTGGTCAGGTGACCATGAGGATGCTGCAACACTCGTGTGAAAAACAGTCTTAAGTCACTTTTTTCAATGCTGTTGTAAGCTTGAAGAGTCACTACATGAACTGTTGTAAGTTGAGGACCTCCTGTATCTCTTCCTTCTTATTGTCTTGTGGACTTTGCATGTTGCACGCAAAGCATGAGAATTGCAACAAAATGTTGCATGGTTGGGTACTTTCTTGTCAGGTTTGAAGACAGCCATGCCCTCTTCCAGAATACTCCATTCCATTACCTTCCTTATTTTTTATTCCTCTTAAGAACAAGTAGTTATTACTGTATTTTTGTAGCCGCTGAGCAAGCTTGGTCTTCATTTACGTATCTTTGCACCTTCCCCTCAACTACAAGAAGACTTGAGGAACTGAGTTCAGGACGTTACTGAAAAAAAGATAATTTAGAACATAGAGGAAACTTTCTAAAATAGGCATTCCTTCTAAGTGCTTCTGATGGAGCACTCAGCCAAACTTGCCTGTGTTTGAGAAAGCTAGCAAAGATCAGACCTGGTTAGTATTTGAGTAGGAGATTTCCAGAGCGTAACAGAGCGATAGGCTAGACTGGCATGTAAAAACACATCATGAAAGAAAGTAATAGCAAGCCACATATGTGCTCTTGTCAAGAAAACTAGAGAATCTAAGCTTGATTAGGGTTTTAATCTTCCATCCAGTGATCCACACTACCTCGTCCTGAACTCAGTTCCCCAAGTCTTCTTGTAGTTGAGGGGAAGGTGCAAAGATACGTAAATGAAGACCAAGCTTGCTCAGCGGCTACAAAAATACAGTAATAACTACTTGTTCTTAAGAGGAATAAAAAATAAGGAAGGTAATGGAATGGAGTACTCTGGAAGAGGGCATGGCTGTCTTCAAACCTGACAAGAAAGTACCCAACCATGCAACATTTTGTTGCAATTCTCATGCCTTGCATGCAACATGCAAAGTCCACAAGACAATGAGAAGGAAGAGATACAGGTGGTCCTCGACTTACTACAGTTCATTTAGTGACCCTTCAAACTTACAACAGCATTGGAAAAAAGTGACTTAAGACTGTTTTGTGTCCTCTGTGCTTTTCCTGGCATCCTGGCTTCAGCCTCAACGAATAAGATGACATTTTCTAAAGCTAATTAACGGGGAGTCGTTAGTAAGAGATTGGACAACCATTTGTCTGAAATGCTATAGGGCAGGGGTCCCCAACCCCCGTTCCGTGGACCAATACTGGGCCACGGCATGCCAGCAACTGGTCCACACAAACAAGCAAAGCCCCATCCGTGGGATGACAAAACCATGCACTCTCGAGTCCGTGGAAAAACCTCTCTCCATGGAACCGGTCCCTGGTGCCCCAAATGTTGGGGACCTCTGCTATAGGGTTTCCTGCCTGAGCAGGGGGTTGGACCAGCAGACCTCCAAGGTCCCTTCCAACTCTGTTATTCTGTTAAACTTCACCAAACTGCAGATCAACTGAATGAATCCCTACAAAATTAACCTGGAGGTAATATTGACTCCAACAGAAGACTTTAGGCCTTGATAAATTATATGATTTTCCTCAGACGAGGCTGACTTTATGAGATTTCCTTCCACAACGTAATGGCTTTTACTTGTGGGATGCCACAGGAGTCCAAAAATCTGTTAAAAGAACAGAAATATTATCATTTTGCATTTTCCAACAGAAGAGAATATATGTAGCTGAGAATTGAACTGAGTTTGGTTGTTTGCTTGCAGATGTTTCATTATTTGACTGGGTAACTTCATCAGAGCTCCAATGTTGTTACCTGGTTAGATAATGAAATGTCTGCAAGTGAACAGCCAAACTCAGGTAGCACCGAACAGTTCACATACTGCATTCTGGCAGGGAGAAATTTTTTAAAAAAACCACAGGTTGGTGGATTACATTCAAGCATCACTTTGCTAAAAAAAAAAAAGTGTTAATGAATCTGGGTTTGAGCCATAGAGTGATAATGGTCAAGAATGTCCTTAAAAATGGCAGTGATCGAGTTACACCACCAATAACCTTTGTTTCTTCTTCCTAGGCCAGTGGTGGCGAACCTATGGCACGTGTGCCAGAGGCAGCACGCAGAGCCCTCTCTGTGGGCATGCGCACCGTCACCCCAGCCCCGCCTCCCCCATGGCCACCTCACCAGCAGCCCCCCCGGAGGAGAGTTGCCCCCGGGCGCGGCCTGCGCGGAACAGCGCAGCCAAGGACATGGCAGCCGGGCAGCGGGGACAAGATCCTGCCCTCGCGCCCCGTCAAACACAGATTATGCTGCGGGGCACAAGCGGAGGGGGTGGCCGCCATGGCGCTGCAGGGCCGCCTGGGCGATCTGCTGCGGTGGGCCGTGGAAGCGGTGGGTGGCCCTGCGGGTGGGCGGGGTGGGGGGGCGGGGTGGGGGCAGAGCAGTTTTTGGGCACTTGGTGTCTAAAAGGTTTGCCATCACTGTCCTAGGCGATCATGGCTTTCATTCTAGGAGGGGGATAGGATGTATAATGTGTGTGTGTGTGTGTGTGTGGTGTAACAACAAAAAGTAGGGGCTCTAGGACGTGAAGAATGGGATAGGACGTGGCTTCTCATATAGCAATAAATCAGATTAAATAGTATAACTTACTTCAATACCTTTGTTCCCAGAGTATCTTTTAATTTGCTCCAAATAAGTTTTGGAAACCCAAAATAAATGTTGATTTAAGCCTGGGCATGTTTGGCATAAGAAATCAGAATCAGAATCCTCGCTTCTAACTAATGTTATTGTGGGGTTAGTTTTATTTGTATGTCTGTGAAAAATGAATGAAATTTTGAGGTTAGTCCACCCACAACTTTTCTGTTCATAGTAAACCAAGATAAACTAGAAATTATGTCATGGCGGAAGGGGCCATGGAGTTCTAATAGACAAACTGTAGTATATCTGAAATACGTATAATACACAATGTGATAAAAAGAAATTGACTTGCTTTGTTAGCTGTGCTGAATCCAAATTTCGGTCTTATGCAGCTCTGTAGGTCTTTTGTTTTCAAAACAGTATCCTTAGAGACAGCATAGGTAACCTGACAGTTCCCCGAAATGTCCTCCTAAACAATAAAAATGGGTATACAGTGATTAAAATAGCAGATGTAACATTAGCCCGTGACATAATTCAAACATCTGTTTCGTTTTATTTTGTTTTTTTAAAGATTTTACCTGTGAAATTCTGGCTATTTTACATGCACTGTGTTGGATCGCTTCTTATAAAACAGATTCTTCTGGGTTGAATTTATATTAAATCCACTTTATTCCAATGTGTTCCAGGACTTAAGAGATTCCCACACAAAATGCAGGACTGCCTGAAACTGATTCTCTAGAATCTGGAAATAGTCGTCCTTGCTTTTAAAAATAAAAAGGTCTCTGAGAAGGGTAAACCAGTTACGACTTGTTTCTGTATGGAAGGGCAGGAATTGCCCTGTGATCTCATATGTAATTTTAGGTACTTCTTTTGTCATTGGGATTAGCAATACATGTCTATGATAAGTGCTGTTTATTCAGTGTTTAGTTTTCTGTTTCTGGAAGCATAATCTACAATGGTTATATTGATTTACTATTGATGAGTTTGCCTTTACCCCAGCTGTGGTTTATATGTTTGTTGTCACTGCTTGTTTCTGCTTTGTGCTTTTTAAAAATATTGTTAGCTGTGCAGAGCAATGAATTTAAGAAAAGTAGCCATATAAATGGAAATCATTCAATCAAATGATAGATCAGTATTGTTCAAATAATCATGAAACGTGCCTAAACCATAATGCCTGACTTATTTCAATGTACAAAAGTACTTTTTTTTAGCAAAGAGTAGTAGATTCAGTATTCAGGTAAAATTATGGTAGCCCTCAATTTATAACCAGACATATGACTTACAAAGTTATGACAGAACCCTGAAAGGTACTTATAACCGTGTACCGAAGTTCTGAGACCCGCCCTCCATGGTCATGTGACTTGAAAACGAGCCTACATTTACAATTGTTTGCAGCATCCTATGGTCACATGATCACGATTTACGACGTTTTTGCTGAAAGCCAGCATTTACTTCCAGCTTTTGACAAAGACACCCCATAGCAAACAATGGGTTCCCTTAATCACTACGGACTCATTTAACGATCATGGCAATTTGCTTAATGACTGCTGTAACAAAGGTCATAAAATCGGGCCAGTCGTGTGGGTGACCTGCTTTATGACCATTATGACTTACGATTGTAATGGGCAAGCTCCATTATGGTCGTAAGTTGAGGACTACCATTTTTTAGAGAGATGTCAGAATTGCAGACGCTATACAATTCAGTGAAACCTTATATTGTACCTCAGTCATTGTTCCAGAATGGGTCTGAAACTGGAGAAGGCTGAGAAGACCTCGCTTCAGTTCCAAAATTAAAGGGTTCTCTTCTTTGGCTACATAGAAAGCTTCAACCTGCAAGATGAAGGTCAGTTTTTACAGGGAAAGATCAGCTTTTAAAGCTTGGGAAAGAATAACAAAGTGCTCAGGAGACGCATGGCAGAAAGAGGCTTTCTCAATTCACTGTGGTCATTCCTTTCCTCTTTCTGCTCCCTCCTTCTGTTAGAGAGGTTAGCTGGGAATTTCAGGACCCCTCATCTCAATTCAACTGGAGGGCAGCTGATTGGGGAAGATGGGATGAGAATATGGAGCAATTGATGCATTTGGTAGTAGCAGAATCCAGGAGCTGCCTATTGATATCAATCTTACTCCTATAAAAAAAAGCAATGCTTGTCCATCCGAAAAAAGGAGTGCCCTCTTACTAAGCACCGTAACATTTGTATGTGTTGAAAGCTAAGATCTCAATATGCAGTCAAGGGGGGATGCCCAGAAAAATATGGTTGAACACAAAGCTGAAGGGAAAACAGCATGTAAACAAGTCTGAATGAAAAGGGGCCATCAGCAGTTTGTAGACAGAGAAATATTTACATACCTTTCCCTTATTCCAGTGGAGGAAAAATGGTTGCTGGACTTCAGTAGCGTTCAGTGAGCCTTTTACGGAATGGCCTTTGCTAGTCTGATCCTTCTTTTCCAAATCTTGATTGATGCCTAAGTCATGGAGCTAAGTCCCCCAAATGGGTAGAATAAAATCGGGACACTTCAAATCAACCGTGTGCATTAAGAGGTGAAAACTGTGTCATAAAGCAGTATACAAGAATACAGTTTTGAGCAAGGAGGTAGATCAGATTTTAAAAGGAAAAGGAGAATAAATAAGGAAAAATGCAGATGTTCAAGCTATAGTTGTATTTAGTCTTAGATGTGGTGTAGAATTAGGCCACAAATAGGCGAAGTGGTGGCACAGAGGCTTAATGATGCTGGATCTGCTGGCCAGAAACGGTCCGCACTCCAGTGGTTCGAGGCCAGCTCTGTGAGACGGAGTGAGCTCCCATCACTTGATCCCCAGCTCCTGCCCACCCAGCAGTTTGAAAGCATGCAATATTGCAAGTAGATTAACGGGTACCATTTTGGTGGGAAAAACCTAGCTGTGTTCGTATGTGTGGGTAGCAGAAGCTGGAACTGGACCTGGCTGAACACGAGGCATCGTGACACGAGGCGAGGTGAGGTGAGAATGGCAGAGGAGCCCAGAAGAGCCAGCAACACGAGCGCCACTAGCGAGCTGGTGTAAAGTTGTTTGCCCGCCTGCGGTGCACCAAGGATAGGCACGCAAGCGCTGAACAGCATGAACTAGCATTCTAGGCTGTCAGGACTGCATTGTGTGTCTAGCATGTGTAGATTTCCCTGACACCATATGCCATATGCTAAATAAATAAATAAATAAATAATATTAGGCCACGAATGGTTCAGTCAGAAGCAAAATGGAATGCTGATGTGGAGAACGATCCAACAGTGCTCATCTTGCAATAATGACAGCCAGATAAATGAGGATTGTGTTCTCATTTCTTTCTCCTATTTTTCATCAGTTCTAAATACTGTGTCATTCTGACAGTGTGTCACCACTGTTCCATTGAGAAGAGTTTTATTATTACACTTACTTTTATAAATGATTAGACTTGCTTTATACATAATTAGTTTACATCAAGATGCTGACCTGGAAACCAGGAGACAGTGAGGTCTAGTCCGATCTTAGGCATGAAAGCCAGTTGGGTGACTTTCGGCCAGTCATTCTCTCTTAGACCAACCCACCTGATTGGAATGTTATTGTGGGGCAAATAGCAGGAGGGGGGAGTAATATGTATATTTGCTGCCTTGAGTTACTTACAAAGTAATAAAACGTGGCTTAACACTTTAATAAATAAAAGCCAAGTCTTGCTTTTTTGGCACATAGCTCTTCAGAAGACTAGTGCTGAAAGGAAGGAATGTATCATCTGAGTAGAGTTAAATAAAGCCAAAGGGTCTATAGCAGGGGTCTTCAAATTTGGCCCTTTTATGACTTGTGAACTTCAACTCCCAGAATTCCTCAGCCAGGCATGCCTGGCTGAGGAATTCTGGGAGTTGAAGTCCACAAGTCATAAAAGGGCCAAGTTTGAAGATCCCTGGTCTATAGAATGGCCATGTCTTCCACAGAAGCTGAAAACCAAGAAAGCAGAAAAGCAGAACTAACTTGGATTTGGAGCAGTTGTTCGCCTGCATTGTCGGTGTTGCTCCACAAGAGATTCACATCAACCACAGCTTCTGCCTGGAGCTTGCTTCTTTGCAATGTTGGCCTGGATAGGAAACTTAGTTGGTTGTCTAGTGAGTATCGGTACTGATAGAGAATTCCTGAGCCGAAAGAAGGTGTTTTCAAGTTTCCTGAAAAAAAGAAAAAAGAGTCCCATGCTGATGTAACTTGGAAGCTTTTAAATAAGATATTGAGTCATTGATACTATCAATAATATATGATCATTGAGTCATTGATACATGAGAAAAAACTGGTTAGCTGGATTCACTAATTGTACTAAGCCATGTTTTCTCTTAATCATAAGTTTATTGAAAAAGCTGGAAATGATTGGCTTCACACAAAAGCTAACCCATGAGCAAGCGTTATGGCATTAAAATGCAACATACACAATTTAACATGATGTACTAAGCAACATATCTTGTTGGAAGAATGGCTGAAGTCTCCGGTAACCTAGTTTTGTGTTACTTCAGAAATTATGTATCAACATTTTACTGTGAAACCCACACTGAATGCAATGGCTTCCCTAATTACCATCAATAACAATTGTTATTGTTACCATCAATAACAATAGTTTTAAGAGAAAGTAACACAGATACAGAAAGCAACAACTCTCAAGTGCCTCTAAGTCAACTTTTGGAAAACCTCTGTCCTCCAAATGTTTCGGAACTCATCTGCTCTAATCCTAAAATAGGTGAAATCCAGCACAGATTGGGAACTCAACAGATTGGGAAATGGTGTTTTTGTGATCAGTGTGCCAAAGGTTTTGTTTATTAATATGAGATACCTCAGAAAATATGTGTTTGTGGGCATATATGGTATACTATATGTATAGCAATCATGACAGCCGGTGAGATACTGTATACTGATTACATGTGCAGGAGTAGAATTCAGGAAAGCATGAGTACCATGTTCTCCCTTAGAATATATAATATTGTATATAATATATATGGATAGATAGATAGATAGATAGATAGATAGATAGATAGATAGATAGATAGATAGATAGATAGATAGATAGATAGATAGATAGATAGATAGATAGATAGATAGATAGATGAGAGAGAGAGGGGGGGAGAGAGAGAGAGAGAGAGAGAGAGAGAGAGAGAGAGAGAGAGAGAGAGAGAGAGAGAGATGATATAGATAATAATTGTCTCTCAGCCATAAGACGTTGCTGACAAGCCACTCTTGAAATGTTGCCAAGAAAACTGCAAGGACCTCATGTAGCCCTCAGAAGTCAGGACTGACTCAATAAACAATAAGCAAGTAATTACAGGCAGTCCTCAATTAATGACCGGTCACTTAGCAACTATTTGAAGTTACAACATACCCAGAAAAGGGTACTTATGACCTGGATTTGAAATTCTGATGGCCAAACACACCCAACCACAGTCACATGATTACATTTTGAGTGACTGGCAACCAGACCACATTTATGGCTATTTGCAGTGTTCCGTGATCACATGATCACAATTTTTATAATGATTTTTGCTGGAAACCAGCCTTTACTTCCAATTTCCAGAAAAAAATGTCCCTTGCAGGCAAGGGGTTTGCTTAATGACTGTGGCAATCGCTTTACAATTACCATGTTTGCTTTCTGACTGACATATTCGCTTAATGACTATCGCAAAAAAGTCATAAAATCAGATACAGCCATGTGATGACCCATCTATCAACTGGCACAATTTACAACCATAATTCTGGACTCAATTAAAGTCATATATCAGGACTACCTGCAAAGCCTTTTCCATAAAGATATGTATTAATCATTTCTGATACAAACAGACAGTTGTTAAATGTTACAAATGGTTAAAAGGTTTTCTTGGAAGTTAGCTTTATTGTTTTCAGACTGCAATTCTATATAACAGATAACAGAGTAAGAGTTGGAAGGGATCTTGGAGATCTTCTAGTCCAACCCTCTGATCAAGCAGGAGACCCTATACCATTTCAGACAAGTGGCTGTCCAGTCTCTTCTTAAAAGCCTCTAGTGATGGAGCATCCACAACGTCTGAAGGCAAGCCATTCCATTATTGTTCTAACTGTCAGGAAATTTCTCTTTAGTTCTAGGTTGCTTCTCTCCTTGATTAGTTTCCATCTGTTGTTTCATGTCTTGCCTTCTGGTGCTTTGGAAAATAGGTTGACCCCCTCCTCTTCTTTGTGGCAGCCCCTCAAATATTGGAACACTGCTATCATGTCACCCCTAGTCCTTCTTTTCACTAGACTAGCCAGACCCAGTTCCTGCAACAGTTCTTCGTTTGTTTTAGTCTCCATGCCCTTAATTATCTTAATTGCTCTGCTCTGCATGCTTTCCAGAGTCTCTACATCTTTTTTATATTGTGACCAAAACTGGATGCAGTATTCCAGGTGTGGTCTTATTAAGGTTTTATAAAGCGGTTCTAATACTTCATGTGAATATATATATATATATAATCTTTAATTTTTAATTTTTATTTATAGTAAAAAAAAAACATTTTTAAACTATAATAAGTGCCAATGAATTCAGAAGCGAGGTTTGGTAAGAAGGCATGTAGGGGGTTGCACAGCATAGCTTAACGCTTTAGGTGACATTTGTGATCATTAGAAATCCTTTAGTTTGATTTGGCCACATCAGTTTTATTTTTCAACATTGGTTGAGACCAAACAATAAGTTTCGGTCTCAGGGTCCCCTTAATAAATTAAACATTTAGCTTTATTATGCAATGATGCAATTAGGTATTTATAATTTCTGTGAAGCCCACCTTTTCAATGCTCTCAGTTGTCAGTTAGCATTTCAACTGGGGGTTTAGGTTTTTCAATTCTATACAATGTCCACAGCAGATCAACCATTTTTGAAGTATCAAAAGTAATAGTCACAGAAAGCAACACATGCTCAGAATTTGCAGCACTGTTCAGAGGCAAAGCTTTTAATCCAGGGATGTGAAATCAGAAACATCCTTTTTTCAGATCTTACATTACAGAGAGTGGCTGGCATCAGGGGTTTGGGGTAAAAAAGTGACAATAATTTCCCATGATGTCCAATTTCCTCTTGTGCCCTAGAATAACAATGTTCTGTCTCTTACCTTCTGCTGTAGCAGCTAAGAAAAAGAAAAGCCACCAAGGGTACCGGGAAGCTGCCTGCAACTTCATGGTGTGTTTTGCGGGTGCAAAATTGAACGCACCAATGGGGCTGAGAACCCAGCCGGGAGGAGGGCAGTGAGGTTGTCCTTTCGAAAGAGACTCAGCCGAGCTGAGAGTCATATATCATGTGGGCACAGCCCAGTCTTGCTTCCTATCCCCAAGTTACACATCACAAGGAAGAGCAAATTATTAATTGCTCATAGCCACTCAAACGAAAAAGAAAATAGAAAAACCTGAAGCATCGAAGGGGGAAGGAGGGAGGGAGGGAGGGAGGGAGGGGGAGAGAGAGCGAGTGCTTCAAATCAAGATAGGTTTGAAACAAAGCGATTTGGGCTCTCTTAGAAACTGTGAGTGTCAATCAGTCTCTCTCCTGAATGGGCCCTTTTTATTCCTTGCACAACCATTGCAGACTGCCTCCCTCTCTCCTGCTTTCATCCCCTTCTCTGTCGAATTGACATGGAAACTTTGTAAGCTGTAAAAGGAGGCCTCTTTCCCTGGTGTACACTGGAAAACTCCCTGTGCCTCCCACTAGAATTTTAAAAAGAAAAGGGATTTTTGCAACAAATGCTTTCAGGGAGAAGATGCCATCCCAACAGCCCAGCCCAAATACATTTCATTATATCTCCTGCGAGCATTTTTTTTTTAAGCCAGGGAAGAACAACATATGATTTTCCCAGGACATGTCTCCTCCATAAAGGTAGTCCTTGACTTATGACCATGATTAAGCCAAAATATCTGTTGCTAACAAGACAAGTGTTTGTGAGTTTTACCCCATTTTCGATTTTTGTTTTGCCACAGTTGTTGCTTCCAAGCATGAAAATGAGAAAAAGTTTCATATAACTTATCTGGTTAAAAAACCCCAACAAAAAGCAAAGAGGAGGCGAAGACTATCAGAAGAACACGTTGTGGTTCATAGGTATGCCACTTGTAGGATTTGTGCTGTTCTGAAGAGCTCTAGGTCAGAGGTCCCCAACCTTTTGGGCACCAGGGACCGGTTCTGTGGAGAAATGTTTTTCCGCGGACTGGAGAGTGCGTGGGTTTGTGTGCTGCCTGCATCCCACGGCTGGGGCTTTGCTTGTTTGTGTGGACCAGTTGCTGGCATGCTGCGGCCCGGTACTGGTCCATGGACCAGGGGTTGGGGACCCCTGCTCTAGGTGATTCATTTTGTTACTTTATTGGTATTTATAGAAAGTGTTGGAGCGTTTGCTGATTTTAGCCATGCATAGTGCCAAGGTAGAAACTGCAAACAAACTGGTCCAAGTTAAAGATCATTTTGATTAGGTTAATGCTTTTGAACAAGGGCCAACATTCCTTTTATTTTTCCCCCCCAGTGGGAGGCTCTCTAAAAGTTTGACTTCGTTTGGAAATGAACTTATGAAAGGTTTTTCCTTTTTAAACCCTACCACTCAGGATGCCATTTAAATTCAGTCAAGGTTGATATGAAGAATAAAGTCATTTAATTAGAGCTCGTATCATGCAAACTGAGAAATAATGGGCTAAACTTTGGCAAAACTTTCATTTTTCATCAGGCAATCAGATAGGTCGAAAAACATCACTCAGCTTTTATGTCAAAAGATCCAACTGACCACAAAGATAAGATTACATTCATACTTTCTCATGCTGGGTTAATTGTTCCTACAGTTCCTATTATTTTCAACCAGCTGCTTCTGATAGGAGATAAGGGAAATTATAATTTACACTTGTGGATGGCCCAGATTAAAGAAGACTAATGGATCAGAATCAGAGCACAAATTGAAAGCCAAATACATTCTGATATGTATTTAATCTTCTGGCAGCTAAGTAAGCTATAGCTTCCAAAGTGTAAATTTTACTGCATAGCAGAGCTTGCAAGGAAAATGGAGGTTTCAAATCCAATCTTACGGATGTCTATTGTGTCTACCCAACCTGGCATTACCTCTTGTTCTGATGTAGCTGCTTGGTAGTTACTGGTGGTGCTTCCTATTATCCAGGAGAGTATCCTAACCTAACCCTCATATATGAGATAAGACAAGTATCCTGAACTACCAGTTCATGAACTGCCACCAATCCCAGCCTGCCAGGAATTGGGCCACACAAGTTAGTGAAGTCCCATCTGCACACGCACGGGATGCAGGCAGCGTGTGAAACCACAGCCCCTCCGGTTAGTGGAAAAAATGCTCTCCCAAAAAGTGGGAAGGCCACTGAGATAAGAGGACCACAAAAAATGTTTTATTACCAGAGAATGAAAAAGTAAAACATGAAATTTCTATAATCTATTATTATCGTTGTCCTCCTCCTCCTCCTCCTCCTCCTCCTTGCCTCCTCCTCCTTCCTCCTTCCCTCCTCATTTATTATTATTATTATTATTATTATTATTATTATTATTATTATTATTATTATTATTATTATTATTATTATTATTATTATTATTATTATTATTATTATTATTATTATTATTATTATTATTATTATTATTATTAATTTGCTCATGACAATGTGAAGTCAGAGTTGCCAGTTCTTTAGCTGGGGTTGGCATTTATATGCATCAACCTCTCCCCAAAACCTAGGATCTCATAATCTGTTGATGTAATATATGTCTCGATCCAAGCAGTAGGGCCTTTTCCAATTGACTGATGGAAATTTTATCAATTTGGAAATCCCGCAATATTTTTAACCTGCTCATTTTCAACTTCTTTTTATCAATGATATATTCACACCAATTTTCCATTAGTGGCACAGCATAATTTTTAGAGATGTTCAAGTGAATCATTTTGGCAACTGTTGTTTTTATTAAAGAAGAAACTTCTTTAAAATGCAAAATAATCAGTGCTGCAAAGAAAAATCAAAATGCAGATCTATTGCTCCAGACACATTACAAGGTGCTGGAAGTCCACTACAAACTGCTCAATTTTTGCACAATATCTTCATAAAAGAAGAGATGGGGGCACTGTTCAAGTTAAGGTTATAGATCATAATCTTAACAAAGCAGATCTTCCCATGCACAACCTGAGTATATGCAAAAATGGTTAATGTATACAGAATGTCTTAACTTCTTCAGAGCAATAATACAAGATACAATAGTTTAATTAGCACGTTCAGGAAAGAAATAAACAGGTTAGCACACAAACACAAAAATTAAGCAGTCTGCCTTACAATTTATCTATTTCTATAAATTATAGAAGATCCTTGAAAGGTTTAGGAATCTTGGAATCTGAATAAGGAAACCCCCATTAATATTGTAAGACTCCTAGAGTTATTCTGTGGTAAAAGGGGCAGCCAATAAATTGGATAAATACACTTGTTAATTAATTCATTAAGGTGCATTCTGTGAAGATTGTTTGAACTTCCCCTACTCCCAATTTGCATAACTGAAGGACTAACAGCTCTTTGACCAAATAAAATTGAAATCACCATGTGATGTCTGTCATATTTTGAAATACTTTCTTATTTCTCAGATGCCAAGACTTTTCTTACAGTATCTTACAAATCTGTCTGGGTGGAATTCAGTACATCTTCCCTTCACTGGCGTTCTCTACAAACCTTGTTTCTATAACACACAAAAAGCAGGGTAAGATGACATATACATTCCTGTCTGTATGCCGATTCGTTGTTGTCTCGAATGAGGCCAATCACTGTTGTATCATCTGCAAACTTCAATACTTTAACAGAGGGATATTTTCAGATGCAGTCATTGATATAGAGAGAGAAGTGGAGAGAGCACACAGCCCTGGGGGGCCCCTGTGCTAATTGTACAGGTATCTGATGTGACTTTGTCTAGCTTCACTTGCTGCTTCCTGTCCGTTAGAAAGCTTATGATCCACTTACAGGTGTGGTCAGGCATGGCTAGCTGATTTAATTTAGTGAGAAGAATATCTGGAATGATGGTACTGAATGCCGAACTAAAATCTACAAAAAGGACCCTTGCATAGGTCTTTGGAGATTCAAGATGTTGTAGAATGTAGTGCAGAGCCATATTAACAGCATCATCTGCTGATCTATTTGCTTGGTAGGCAAATTGCAATGGCACTGAAAAAAGTGACTAATGATTATTTTTCACACTTGCAACCGTTGCAGCATCCCCATGCTCCTGTGATCAAAGTTCAGAGGCTCGGCCACTGACTCATATTTATGATGGTTGCAGTGTCCCGTGTTCACCTTTTGTGATCTTCTGATCAGCCAAGTCAACGGGAGAAGCCAGACTCACTTAACAACTATGTTACTAACTTAATAATGGCAGAGATTTACTTAACAACTGTGGGAAGAAAAGTCGTAAGATGGGGCAAAACAACTATTTTTACTTAGCAATAGAAATTTTGGGCTCAACTGTGGTTGTGAGTTGAGGACAACCTGTAGTGTAGAAATTACATAGGATTTGGGTAGATTGAGTGATTTGGAAAGTAGATCAGAAAACTAGGACTGATGATAGCTCCTTGTCAAGAATAACGAGGTTTAGAAGCCTGGGTTTGCAGGCATGGAAAATGCGAAAATGCATTCCAGTGTCGTTTCCCAAATTTGCATTCTTTGCGTTGGATTTCCCAGGTATCCCAGTGAGGAGAACTGGTGTGAAATTACATAACTGCATAATAGGAATTATAAGAAATTCCAAACGTCAGAATGAAAATTACACTCACCATTCTGTTCAACTCTTTCAACTAGGGGTGAGTAGCCCCTGCTGAATTACAGCCATGAAATGGTTCTGTAACATTTAATAAGCATTTCCAAAAAATGCTGAAAGAAGTGGATGGTGGAAAGGGCAGAATTGCAGGTCACAATGACCTTCACAGTAGATAACTAGGAAGCTAAATACACACAGGGTTCCATTTCATCTGAGTCCCTGTTACACTATGAAGGACTTTGCCCAAATTACAGTTTGGTTGTACTTTATTGAATGGAATCTTTCCACATCGCACTGCAGCTTCTTCAGGCAGACAGTTAAATTAGGAAGTTTCATAAACTCTGGTTGGGCTGATGTACCATTAGGGTGCCTGCCAAAAAAATCTGTGAATCTTTCCTTCCCATGTTCCTTTTCTTAAAATATAAAATAGGACGTTGGAATAACTAAATGATGCAAAAAAAGAGGACATAAAGCTGCTATAAACTACTATGGAAGTAACCTGTAGCATCTGAAAGAACTGAAAGGTTGAAGTAAAGGAAAAAATTAAGATGGGAATGGTAACTACAGGCAGTCCTTGACTTACGACCACAATTGAGCCCAAATTTTCTGTTGCTAAGTGAGACACCTAAGTGAGTTTTGCCCTATTTTATGACCTAGCTTGCCACAGTTGTTAAGTAATTCACTGAAGTTGTTAAGTTAGTAACGTGGTTGTTAAGTGAATCTGGCTTCCCCATTGACTCTGCATGTCAGAAGGTCGCAAAAGGGGATCATATGACCCTGGGACACTGCAACCGTCATAAATACGAGACAGTTGTCAAGGCTCTGAATTTTGATCAGGTGACTGCAATGGTCGCAAGTGTGAAAAATGGTCATAAGTCACTTTTTTGAGTGCCGTTGTAACTTCGAATAGTCACTAAACGAATGTTTGTAAGTCGAGGACGACCTGTAGTTGTTCAGAGACGACATCCCATTTCCAGAATCATTTTTAGATCCAGTAATACTTCTGGACTCTGAAAGGGACACGTTCACTTTCACAGAAAATGAAAATGTGGGATGGATGCATTCCAACATTTTCTTTGGAAGTCTGCCCATTTAACTGGGGTGACGAGATAAGGGAAGCCAGGATGATAAAGAGACCATGGATAAAGGCGAGGAAGAAGAGCAAGAAGCTAAGTTTCCCCCTGCAGAGGTTTTGTGAATAGAAGACCCAACCTATGGACAGACATTTTTTGAGAGGTGCCCATCTGATGATCTCAAAATTCTGGATTGTCCACCAGTCAGAAATGGTTGAACATTGTATGATATCCACATTTAATTTCATTCCAATGGAAGATATTCAAGTGAGGAACCCTTCGTTTTTTCTCAATCTCCCCTCTGAGGTATAATGATGTTTTTCTTTAAGTTTTCTCAACTGTTTCCGAACTTTTGTTGAGCAGCAGTCATAGGTGTCTGCAAACCAAAAAAGTCAAGATAGTGATGCAATTCAGATAAAAAAAGAGGGAAGGGCTTCTATTATGCGTCAAGATTGAAAAGTCAAGATTGCAGTTGCCATCTTGACTTTTTGGACATTCTCCTGTAGACATCCTCCCAACAATTCTCATCACCAGAATTCATTCTGGCAACATCTCTTATTAAATATTTAATATGCTTTATTAGTGTTTAATAACTCCTCTCCCTCAAAATGTATGAAACTGAACAATTTATTAATCCAGCCATTCTCAATTTGATACTCTCGATTGCACTAAGAGGACAACTTCCAAAATTTCCAGCCATTGAGGCTAGAGCAATTTTGGGACCTGTAGATCCATATATTTGGATGGCACCAAACTGCCAGGTGAAGCAAATATGTTTTGTTTGAAATAAAAGAGCCACAAAGTACTTGATTGCAATATTACTTTTTATTGCTTACATAGCATATCTTACTTCTCAGTAATGCCTAATAAATTTTATGTATCTGATTTAATTTTTTAGTATATCCAGCTTAATTTCTTACTCTCCAGCTACATAATCTGGCTTTTTCAGATCTTCTGCGCACGAAAGAATGCTAAACCTACATCATAGATGGTTGCTTGTATGTTAGCAGGGCAATAAAAGGTGGCTACTCTTGTGCTTATGCTTTGCTTGAGATTAGTTGATTCTGGAAAGAGAAGGTAGCATCTCTGCCTTTATTTTTAGCAATGTTTCTGAACATACAATGGAATAATTGGGAGGCAGGAAGATTGAGATGTCCAGTTTCTTCCAAGATCTGTGTTTCTCTCCAAGACTTTTCTGCCTTCAGATCCAGTGAGAGGTAACATGACAACAGAAAGAACATAAAATAGAAACAGAAGAACAAAATAACAGAGTATCAAGTGATTCTTTTTAGCATTTCATGGATTTCATTCCAGCCATCTCCAGATACTTTGACCTATAAATCTCATAATTCCCACCCAGGATTCATGCTGAGAAAGATTTCTACATTCCCTATCACCACTGTTGTTCTATCATCACTGGCACAACTATGAAATTTTGTGCTCTTTTGAAAAAACATGCTCCCCATAGGGCTGCTTGAAAAACAATCTGGCTGTGTAAATATCAGCATTGCAGTAATCCGCATGGATTTAATGTAAGTTAAGTGTTGCAACTTTGTACAGTAGGTCAAAATTACAAAATCCTCAATTGGCCTACAAAAGATATAGCTTCCAGAAATGTTGGATTTTCCCCTTCATGCCAATACATCTACAATGGCCTTTTTGGTTGTTGTTCTTTATGTATAAATGAGGTTTGTGAGCCATCTACTGGTGATGGACAATTGATGAGAAAATGTCCACAGTTTCCTCAACTGATTGATCTTCAAGAGAAAGCTTTGGTTGCTAGTGGATATTTGCAATTTATAAGACAGAGGGGAATTGAGCTGGCTATAACAAGTTCTCCACATATTTGACAATTAATTTTGGCACATAATTTCCTCTTTTGATGCAACAAATCCTTTCCAGTTTTTTCCACTCCTACTCTCAACCTAACCGTTATTTCAAACTCTTCTGTCCACTAATATATTGTCAATAACATGTCCATATTAATCATTAAAATATTAACTATTGTGCCCAAGTATGTAATCCTTTTTCTGATCCAACATTCTTATATCTGGCATGGTTTCAAATTATAAATATAGTTTCAAAATATAAATTCAAAAATATAAGAGATTTTTGGACTGGCTTTTGAGTACAGAATACAGAATAACAGAGTTGGAAGGAACCTTGGAGGTCTGCTAGTCCACCACCTGCTCAAGCAGGAGACCCTGTACCATTCTGGACAAATAGCTCTCCAATCTCTTCTTAGAAACCTCCAGTGATGGAGCACCCACAACCTCTGGAGGCACTGATTAATTGTTCTCACCGACAGGAAATTTCTCCTTAATTCTAGGTTGGGTCTCTCTTTGTAAGCTTCCATCTGTTACTTCTTATCTTGCCCCTCATGTACTAGATTAGATATCCCTGAAGGAGCAGAAATGGCATTGCAAAGTAGTTTTGACAGCCAGGCTGTGAATTCTGGCTTACACAGTCTCTCCAGCCAAAGAGAGATGGTGGGATTGCCCATCTTTACTCCAAACAGCTACTCATCATGAAAAGACTGCAGGAGTCAAAAAGTTAGGGATTGAAGGATTTCAAACAAGCTGACAGCTGTAATACAGCTTATATGGCGGAAAGATTTGCAAAAGCCTCACTTTCTTAATCACTATCAGATGTAAATATTTTACAGCTATAGAGAGATTTTTTTGAGCAGCAAAATAAAAGAAATACACTCAGTGAGTTAGCATTGTTTCTGGAAAAAGAAAAAAAATCTAAATTTTCAGCAAAAAGCTTAAGAAGAATTGAATCTCTTAAAAGTTTAAAACAGTTAAAGGGAACAGTAGTTTTTGAAAAATTAAAGTTTGGTGAAAGTACTCTTAAAATGTTGGAAATAAAGAGATAAATGAACCTGGCCTTGATGAGAAAGTTATTTGTTTAGCATTAAACAGTGTAGAAAACACCTTCACGTGCTGCTCTTCCAATGTGATACATGCCATGATCTGCCAGCATGCCCCCCCCCCCAATTCTATGAAAAATGGGACAAACTTTCCACAAAAGAATAAATCGATATATTTGACATCAGAAGCAAAAAAAGATTAAAATCTGAACATTTTACCTTCCCAGATTTCATAACAGATGTTAAGATGCCCATTTTAACACAATAGACCTACATTGATTTAACCATTCATATGCATTTGGTGAAGTGAGCCATAGCTAACAAAAGACTTCTAATAGAATTCATTAGTTAGAAAAGCTGCTACTAAACTCTAATTTAATTATTTCACTAAGAATAATTTCAGCTTTACCAGGAAGCTAGATGGCTAGAAGACTGGGAGTCGCTTAATTTATCTTTCTTTGCTTTAACACACTGTCCTCACCTTCATTAGCAACCTTATCTTCGTATAAGCAAAATTCAAGAACTTGTTTTGAAGACTCTAATCTTTGAATTTTGGAGCTATTTGGAGTTGCACACCTAGCAGCTTAAGACGCACTGGCTTCAGCTAACAAGATATTATACCAACCTCCTAACCCTCCAAACCTGGTGCCCTCCAGAGTTGTATGAACTATAATTTTCAAGGTTGATAGCTAACAAAAAAAAGTCTAAGCATTGTAATTGCAAAATATCTAGAGGCAGGCAATTGACACAATTACTATACCCTGAAACTCTCCTGTACAAATAGTTCAAGCTTCAGTATAGTTACTTCTCATTGAATTGGTTTCCTTCCCTCACACTCAAGAGGTTGATGCCACTCCTTAGTAAAGTGGAGTTTTTAATGACATTAAATTACATTTAATGATATTTAATGAAACTTACTGCTTCTTTCTTCTCTGACTCAATAGAAGAAGTAGCACCTTTAGATCTTATGGCAGACTTCTTGCATTTTTCTCTTGATATGTCTTGACAAAGGACCTCGTGAGAAGCAAAGAAAGAATGAGTAATCAGTAATGGATAAGCATCAGAAGTACCAACCCAGTTCACTGGTACAAAAGAAATCTTTTGGCAAACATCTTCTGGGGTCTTTAGAAAAAAGACTCTCGAATGTTGTATTAGTCACCTATAGCACGGGTCCACGGCCTGTCAGAAACTGGGTCGCACAAGCGATGCCCCATCCGTGCATGTGCAGGGTGCAGGCACTGCATGAAACCACAGTCCCCTGGTCCACGGAAAAAATGCTCCTTACAGAATTGGTCCGCGGTGCCCAAAAGGTTGGGGGCCGTTGACCTATAGAATTAACTGTTTTCCATAATTCATTTAAAATTGGAAAGTATAATCAGAAAACTGTATCTCATTCATTTTGGCCATGTCATGCAGGGGAACTTACTGGAGAAAGCAATTATGCTTGGAAGAGTTAGCGGTAAAAGGAAACCATGTTGCCAAAGAGCACGGTGGCTGGACACCATCAAAGCTGACACTAGCCAGAGCATAGAAAAACTCAAAGAACTAGCGCAAGATCAGAAGACGTGGAGAGACCTGGCCCAGAAAATTGCCAAGAGTCAGACATGACTGAATGGATATCATCATCATCATCATCATCTATGTTAGTTGCAAACATGCATTACTCAAGATATAGTCTTCTAAGGGAGAGCCAGAATTATAATTGAAATTCTTATAGACTGGTGAATTTACAAGGAGCAGTCTCTTGGAATGAATGAAACACACGCACACAGACAGTTGATTCTTTATGTGTCATCAAGTCAATAATAACATATACTGCACTCTTGAAGAAGGATCTGTCCCTAACCTCGTCCCTCAGGCCTTCCAGTATAGCTGTAGTCCAGTCATCCATCTTATTGCTGGTTGTCTTCTTCTCCTTCTTTCCACCTTTCCCAACATAACCGACTTCTTAGGATATGCACACAAACAATCTACTGTTGTGTCCTTTTTTGTTATAGGGTCCACTCTATTTACATAGGCTTGCTTAGTTGACAGCCTTAAATGCATGGTGAGGCAATGTTGTTGTTGTTTTCCCCAGCTTGGCTTTTTGCAGATCTTAATGCTGATTTGGAACTAAGAGAGAGTGCTTGACCCAAAGCCAATCCATGAGCTTCCTTGCCTAAGGGAGAATAAGAATCTGGGTCTCTCCACTCCAATTTAGCACTTCAAATAATATACTCCACTGAATCTCATCTATTTTCTAGATAGATGAGACCCATCTAGAAATTAGACCTATACATCTCAATCAATTGCTGAACTGTTGAGTTGGATGATTGGATAGACAATAAAAATTAAAGGTTTTACTACTGTTCTTACATTGATTCAAATACATGAAACATATTTGAAATATGTAAGTCTGTCATAAAGGCTGTTGACTTTCAACACATGACAGGCACGTTGCCTATTTAGCACATGAATGGGCTATATTCTCCTATCTGGGCAATTTGGAAGATAAATTAACAGGTCAAGTTCAAAGGCCAAAGGAGAAATGGTTAGTAGTTCAGTCCTGGGGTGGGGGCCTCGAATGATTTAAGAATTCTTGAATGATAAAGAAAAACAAACCAACAAACCAAAATAGAGGAATTATGTTGGCAAAATGTGGCAATTTGCCTCTGCACGTAGGTGATACGATCTTGAGACTGCAAAACAGGTGTTGTGGATCACCTATGGCATGTAGTTTGTTACTTTGCCAAATTTTGTTTCAACAAATCTGCTTTAATTACATCCCTTATGTATTTATAGGTGTGGACAGCTGACAGAGATTCCTGCAAACCACTGTATAGAGTGATATAACTGGGCTGAGAGAGGAAAGGAGCAGAAAGGAGTTGTGGTGGCACAGAATACAATCCTTAGCAGTTGCCAACTATTGTTTCTAATTTACATTTTTTAGTGAAGAAATAATGGGAGTGGTTTGAAAAATAACAGAATAACTGAGTTGGAAGGGATCTTCAAGATGGAATAGGACAACTTGCTGCAGCCAACTCACTGCGGCCAACTCACCATGGCCACCTTGCTGCCGGACAACTTGCCATAGCCAACTCACCGCGGGACAATTTAACAATTCGGTTTAACTATTTAAAATAAATAAAAAGATATTTTAATTTTTGTCATTCACATTTCATTCTGTCCCTTCTTTTGCATCCTTTTTCTAAATGATTCTGTTCCACTGTTTCTTTGATATTGGTGTAACTTGTCCCATAGCGAATTCTCCCGTGAAAGTTGGCCATGGCAAGTTGTCCCACAGCGAGTTGGCTATGGCGAGATGGCCGTGGCGAATTGTCATAGACCCCTTTCAAGGTCTCCTAGTCCAAGCCACTGCTCAAGCAGGAGAAGCTGGATCCCAGATCCACATAAGCCAGTCCCAATCAGAGCACCCTAATTACTGTGGTATTTTAGATGTGTTGGACTGTCCATTATTGGGGGTGGTAGTCACAATTATAACCTATCCCTAAACAAAGTATAAATGTTTCCATACTAACCTACTGAAAGCTTGGGGATTGGAATAGGCAGTGGGTCACCAATTGGCATTTGGACTCCAGGCATCTGAATTTTTATCATTGTCTTCTCTGACTGTTCGGAAGCATAATTCAAACCTGCAAAATAAAAAACAAATGTCTCTAAACAAAATGTCAAACAGTGTTGTGGATTTAAAATTACATAAAATTCCAGGGATTATAGGTTGCTTCATCTGATGATCTTATATGTATACCAATCAGTATAGGGGAAAGAAGGGAGGAGAAAGAAGGAAATGGTTAGATATGAGAGAAAGAATTACTGACAAATAGTGACTGTAAGCAAAGCAGTAGTTAGGTGTGACACAGATATTCTTGCCCTGAATTTGTGCATTGTTTGTTTAATTCATGAGAGAAAGTTGCGTGTTGTTAGTTGAGGCTAACACAAGTTGCAGCTCAACAACTTGGGACAAAAGACCTGAATTTACTTTTGAAACAAATCCAATAAGATCCAGATAATCCTTTCAACATTTGTTGTATGCATAACCTTCTCTGTTTCAAATTCTATAACCCTTGAATCCGTTTCAAATTCTGTAACCCTCCAGATTTGCTTTTGAGATTTACAGAAAGAGAAGGAATCTGGTAATACACTTTTCATCTAACAAATGTTATGAAAAGGCATAAGCTTTCATAAAAATAAGTTTGGTTATCCAGATGCAGGTTACATGTCAAGACAGATAAAATTCTCTTCATGTGTCCAGGAAATCTAGCTTCCTTGTGTCAGAGGAGAGCTGTGTTGGTCTATAATGGCAAAAAAATCAAAAGTATGGTAGCACTCTTTTCTCCTAGCAAATTTTATGAAAAGGCATGGAACTGCGACTGCCAAAAGTTTATGTCTTTTCATAAAATTTGTTAATTAGAAAATGTGCCACCAAACTCCTGATTATTATTTTTTTGTTATTGTATTTCATAGTGGTGACCTCATGCATGATCGATTCTAGAAAAATCTGCAGTCCATTGTTTGGCACAGAACTTCAATTTTCAAGGACCATTCAAGGTATTCTCTGTGGTGGTACAGATAGAAGCCATTGGTGAAGAAAAAACAAAACAAAAAATGATTATTTAAATTTTGCTATCCTTAAAACAGCCCCTCCTGCACTGTCCTCTCTCCACCTTTTCTAATTTCTCCAATGGTGAATTGCAGGCATATATTTGTAAAGTTGAGTCTGACGGTTTCCCCCAATTTGAGACTTTTCAGAAAGAGGATTCTGGTATTCCCACATGTTTAGAGGGAACAAGTAAATAAATGAGGGCCTTGAGTCCTTCTCCTCTAAGCCTCCACTGCTTACTAGCCTAACATTCTTCCTCAGAAACTGCAACATGTGGAAACACTGGTGTAGATTTATTTTTCAAAAAACACACTTTATCCCACTTTGCTCCAATTAAAAGTGCCTTGTCAATACACAATTTTTCAAAAGTGCTGCAACATTGTATAATTATTATTTACTTTCTTTTTTAAATTACGTGCTCCTCAAGTTGTGCTTGACTTTCGGTGATTTCAGGTTTTCCTGGAAATAGTAGAGAGGTGGTTTGCCTCTGCTTTCCTAGAGAAAATATTTTGATTTTCCATTTTAGTCTAACCGTCCTGGTGTTCCACATCTGTCTCCCACCCAAGTGCTAACCAAATCACTCTGTGCTTAGCTTCCAAGCCCAAACAAGATGAATTACATGCTGCCCCTTAGGTGTTTTTCTATTAGGTTACAGCTATATTATAAAATTCAGAGAATAAAAATATACCCAAAGTTTGAGGCAGATGTGCATAAGATGGGGGTACTTCGAAATACTTACTTTGGATATGGATTACTTGGTGAGAGTTGGTCAAAGAATGCTGTCTGAGACAACCAAACTGAGAAGAGATCTTCAACGACTGAATATTGAACTGGCCAGGACAATCCAAGGAGATTTGTTTCAGCTTCTCGGCTAAGAGGGTAATATTGTCAGTAACCGGACTCTTCTCTATTTCACTTTCGGTCACCATAGCCTCAGTTCTTGAATTAAAACAAATAATAACAAGGTTGCAATATTCTATGATCCGACAGAGGTCTAAATTTCAGTTTCTCTAAGCCAAATGATTGCTGCTGAGGTCTAGCAACAACTCACATTAACATTGGCAATCTTTATGGGCTTCTTCCAAGTTTGTGTGGTTTATGGGTTGCCGACTGTTGGTCTTAAAGTGAAATTGTATTGAATAATGATATAGTCTTCAGGGTTACCGCATTCTGAACTCAAAAGTATATAAACATATAAAATCAGCATGATTCAGCCATCTTTAAGCCCTATAAACCTTGACTTTAATCAAACATTTAATGCATTTCTGTTCTTTCTCTTTGAAATCAATTTTGGAAAAAAAATGAAATTGTTCCTAATCAGACCCTTTTCATTCATTAATTTATTAGATTTTAATCCTACCTTTATTACTTTATAGGTGACTTATTATGTCATGTTATTAATGTTATTATTTATTCATTTCAATGCCATGGAATTCAGACAGCCTGATAGAATTTCCCCTTTAGAAAATTAACTGAATTATTTTTACTTCTCTCATCCTCCCCCCGGACAAAGGTTTTATTTCTGAAACTTGTACTTACCTAGAGGAAAGGACTGGAGTTTATTTAAATGTTGTAGGAAAATGAGCGGTCTGAACGCTTCTGTGTATTTGCAATAAAGATTTGAAATCACAAAAGTTTGCTGTGGTTTTATGGGTAATTCTAGTTGCAACAAAGCTGGAATCTGAGACACATAATGCCATCAGCTCCAAAAAATGACAGCTCATGATACTTCTACCATTTTGATTGATGAACTTCTTATTTACCACTGAAATCATATTTTGAAGACTTGCAAAACTCTTCTTGGACCTTTGCTATTTCCGCAACATTAAAATAATTGACAATATAAGCAAAAGTCAAACAGGTAGCTTTGTAAGGAATCACTGAAGCATTATATCTGCCTCATATTGGTTCTGTAGATTCGGTTTCAGAAGCAGAGAACAGGACATAAAAACATTGCACTGATTGTGAAGACTGCACAGCTCAGCGTGACCTGGCTTGGAGATGAAGTTGTTACACAGCTAGTGCTGAAGTTGTTACACAGCTTCTATTGTTTGAAAAGGAGCAAATCTGTGGGGTTAAGATTTGAGGGGGGGGGGGAAAGGCCAACAGGGAATAAATATCCTATTTCTGGAGAACAAGTGCTATAAGCTGTCTTTGTCTTTGGAAGCTTTGATGTGGCAAATGGATTGCATGGAAGCATTCCTATTAATATGTTTTTGTTAAAGCTCCTGTTATAAAAGTGTTCCATATTACAGGTCTATGAAATCACAGAAGATGGAAAAATAAATAAAAGTAAGATCTGCTGGTGAACAAAATACGTTTGGTTCCTTTTTCATCTGTCACTAAACAGTAGTCCATCAGGCTATCTGACCTGTTTCTCCTAGCTATCAGAATGGTTATTAAAAGGAAAAGCACCTTATTATCTTTTCTCCCCTCTTTCTTTCTGATTTGGGAGTGTCTGGGTCAGTGGTGGCGAACCTATGGCACGGGTGCCAGAGGCGGCACTCAGAGCCCTCTCTGTGGGCACATGCGCCGTCGCCCCAGTCATAGGCTTTCAGCTGGGTTTTATAAAACCTTTTCGCTTTAGGCCTCCACCGCCGTGTGCAAAAAAAAAAAAAAAAGGTTCAATCAATTTCAACTTCTCGCGGGAAAAAAAAAAGATCTTGCAAAGTTGGAATTGATTGATTGAACTTTTTAGTATCCCACCCAGTCTACCGTTACCACTGCAGCCACGCCCACCCAATGGGCCACGCCCACCCAATGGGCCACACCCAGCCGGTACTCGACGATGCATAAGTGGGTTTTGGGTTGCAGTTTGGGCACTCAGTCTCTAAAAGGTTCACCATCACTGGTCTGGGTGGTCCAAAAGGCAAGATGGTGGCCACAATCATGAGATCAAAGTCTTGCTTACTTTTGATGTACGTTGTGAGGCAGATTAAAGAAAGGAGTGGGCTTTTGATTGCATACTTGTGGCCATCTTGGTTAGCCCCCACCCCCATGGACACTCATGTTTCTATTTATTTTTCCTTATTCGTCATATTTTTTTTAGATTGCAGGTCCAATTATAGTCCTTGCATGGTGCTCTTGAAAGCTTTTTGGTTAAAGAGCAGACTAAAAAGGGTTTTGGATAAAATCAATACCTCTTCAGACACATTCATAGAACATGTGACTGAGGATCTGAATCAGTCATCTGAATCCTTATTGAAGAGCTGATCTGATTTTATAAAGCTGAATATCTATGGAGATTCTCAGTTATCCAGGTATGGTTATCCCAAAAGTGCTTTTTTCAGGAGGCAACTGGACTTTCTTGCTTTTCTTTGAAGACATTTCGCTTCTCATCCAAGAAGCTTCTTCAGCTCTGACTATATAATATAAATATAAATCCTTCCACTCCCCACCATCTAGTCAGAGCTGAAGAAGCTTCTTGGATGAGAAGCGAAACATCTTCAAAGAAAAACAAGAAAGTCCAGTTGCCTCCTGAAAAAAGCACTTTTGGGATAAGGCTGAATAGGTGCTAAAATTGAACAGGACCTGGATGCTCCTTTCTACAATACCACATTTGGGGGAAAAAAGTGATCCCCAATCATTGGCCATGTTTACTGTGCAAAACAATTTGCTGACAAGTTTGCAAAGTGTGCATAAAACCTTTGCATAAAATTGCAATTTACACTGAATTGTGTAAAAATCTTCCTGCAAGCCAGTATTTGTAATTTCTGCATCTGTACAATAACCTTTCTTTTCTTTTCACACATCTCACCCACTGTAAACTCTACACGGGTCCAGCCACTCCATACACCTGAAGGGTGCAGAAACAACTTGTGAAAACATTTTAATAACACCGATGAATTTCAGAAGGTCTTACCAGACTGCTCCTGATTTTCTAAAAAAGGTTATTTTTAAGGGGTCTTCACAGGATTGTGTAGCCTGCAGCAGTAGCATTTGGACAAAGACTACAAAATATTTCAGTCAAAATTTAAGAAGTAATTGCTATTTACACTGCTGCTACAAGTTATAAGGACTTGAGTCAATTTTATGTCCTTTCTTTTGGTGAATGGCTGCAAAATATCCTCCAATCTGTCTGCTTTGTTCCAGTTTGTCAAAGTTGCTAGGTAACATTTTTTTTTCCTGACAAAGGCCAAGCACATTTCTTTTATCCCCTTTCCACTTCATCTGTTTTTTTTCCCCAATTCATTTTTTTTGTTTCTATCAATCTTGTCTTCTTTTTCTTGGAAGCCTGTTCTAGAGAACTTTTTGGGACTCTTTTCCGGCAAATTAGAGGTATCTACAGTGGTGTCAGTGTACAGTGACTGTGGAGTGTCACAACCATCCATTTGAAGCCCTGCCTTTTTAAATCTGCCTTTCACATGGAAAGCAGCTGTGGAGTTTCAATTACCAGGTGGAGAAACTTTTGGACTCTCTCCTGCACTCACCTTGAGATAGGGAGGGATAAAACCTGATCAAAATTAGAGTAGTGGAATAGAATAATTTTTTTGTAATGATCCTGTCTCTCATCTTGCTTGATTCTCTGATAGCAATGTCTACTTCTTAAGATTAGAAGGGGCGTTGTCTTACCTGAACGCCTTTTCTCAGCGTGATGAATGGAGAATCCACCAATGGGTTATCTTGGACCTCCTGCCCATGTAGACCAAAACAATCAAAGCTGCCACGCCTCTCTGGTTGAGGGCACGCCCCCAGTTTCGAAAGGGCGAAGCCAATGATTGTACGACGTGTTGGCTCCCAGACCCTAAACACTGGACCTGACTGCGTCCAAGGGATGGGTGTGGATTCTCCATTCATCACGCTGAGAAAAGGCGTTCAGGTAAGACAACGCCCCTTCTCCAGCGTGAAAGAATGGAGAATCCACCAATGGGACTTACCAAAGCCCTACTGTCCCAATGGGAGGGGAGCAGACTGGGCCAGTGTCCCTGCCGCCGGCACCACCTGTTGCAGTACCCTGCGGCCAAAGGATGCCTCCGCTGAGGCAAACTTATCAAGGCGATAATGGCGCACAAAAGGGGAAGGCGAGGACCATGTCGCCGCCCTGCAAATGTCCTCAATGCTGGCTTGTGTGGCCCATGCTGCTGAGGTAGCAGCACTACGAGTGGAATGGGCCGTCAAGTGACCTGGAACTGGTAAAGAAGATGTCTGATACGCTTCAGAAATACAGGCCTTAATCCACCTGCCAACGGTAGAAGATACCTTCTTACCCTTGGAAGCCGGATGGAAGGAAACAAAAAGGGCCTCAGATCTACGAAAGGACTCCGTCCGCTTGACGTAACAGTGCAACGCCCTGCGAACATCGAGAGTGTGCCATTGCCTTTCCAAAGTATGAGACGGATTAGGGCAAAAGTTCGGTAACACGATCTCCTGTGCCCTGTGGAAAAAGGTGTTCACCTTAGGAACAAATGAGGGGTCCAGGCGTAGGACCACTCTGTCCGTGTGAAAAACACACAGGTCTTCTCTGACAGAAAGAGCTGCAAGCTCCGAGATGCGCCTAGCTGAGGTAACTGCAACCAAGAAAGCAACCTTAAGAGACAAGGACCTAAAAGTGCAGGACCTAAGGGGTTCAAAAGGCGCCTGAGTAAGGGCCTGTAAGACCCGGGGCAACTCCCAAGTGGGATATCTATGTACTACCGGCGGTCTGCTGTTGGCGACCCCTTTTAGAAAGGATCGTAGCTTGGGGTGATGGGCCAGTGACTCTAAGGTGTCACAGGTAAACACCGTGGCCAGAGCCGAAACCTGTCGGCGAATAATGTTGGGCGCCAAGCCTTTATCAACACCCTCCAACAAATAGTCTAATATCCGTGGAATGGTTACCTCTGAGATAGCTAAGTGATTGCTGTCACACCAACGGCAGAAATGTCTCCAAGTGGAGTCATAAATACGATTGGTTGCCGGTCTCCGGGAGGCCTGAATCATAGAAATCACTCCCGAGGAATAAGATTCTTGGGTCAAGGCCCTGCGTTCAAGTGCCAAGCGGCTAGCTGCAGCCACTGAGGCTCCGGGTGTTGTATGGCCCCCTGCACTAGTCAAATCCGATTTGGAGGAATCCTCCACGGAGGGACCATTGAGAGGCTCACGAGGTCGGCAAACCACGGTCGTCTCGGCCAGTGCGGGGCAATGAATATGACCTCTGCCTGGTCCTGCAATACCTTCCTGATAGCTGCTGGGATCAGAGGGAGAGGTGGGAAGGCATACAGCAGTCCCCCTGGCCAAGGGCTGCAAAGAGCGTCCGTCCTCTCCGCCCCCGGAGAGGGGAACCTGGAAAAGAACCTTTGAAGTTGGGAGTTCGCCGGAGAGGCGACTAAGTCTAGGACCGGCAACCCGAACCTTTCCGATATCTCCCTGAAGAGATCCGGATGTAGGCTCCATTCTGAATGGTCCACTGTTGCCCGGCTTAAAAAATCCGCCTGACGATTTGCCTCCCCTGAGATGTGTTCGGCTTTCAGGGAGAGGAGATTGCTTTCTGCCCAAGACCCCAATAACATGGCCTCGGCCATGAGAGATCGGGATCGGGTACCGCCCTGACGGTTCACATGGGCCTTTGCCGCCACGTTGTCCGTGAGGACCAGCACGTGCTGCCCCGCCACCTGGTTGCAGAAGTGGCGAAGGGCCAGATGAATTGCTCTCAGTTCCAGCCAGTTGATATTGTGCGCCAGATCTGCTCTGGACCACCGACTCTGAGCCAACTGAGATTGGAAATGAGCCCCCCAACCAAACAGACTGGTGTCTGTGGTCAATGTCAGCCTGCTGGGCTCCTTGAATAGTGACCCTCTTGCCACCTCTGGGGAGGCCCACCACAGAAGGGATCTTAGGGTCTGAAGGGGGACCCGTACCCTTTGGTTGGAAGAGCTTGTGCCCAGTCTTTGGAATGGGAGCAAGAACCATTGGAGGTGTCTGGAGTGTAGTCTGGCCCAAGGCACTATCTCTAGGCAAGATATCATCTTTCCCAGTAACTGGGAGAAGACAGCCAGTGTTGCTACACGCTCCCTGTGGATCTTGAGAACCATGTCTCGAATGTCGTCTTGCCTGTCTCGAGATAGATAGACCCGGCAAAGGTCTGTGTCTGTTATCGCACCCAAGTGTAGTAGGCGTGTTGCGGGAGTCAATTGACTCTTGTGAAAGTTGACTGAGAAACCGTGACCCTGGAGGGTCCTTATGGTGAGGGCCAGTTCCGCCTGGGCGGCCAGAGCGGAGGACGACTGGATGAGAATGTCGTCCAGGTAACATTGGACGCGCACCGGTACTAGCCGTAGGTGTGCGGCAAGTACCACCAGGATCTTGGTGAAGACCCTGGGAGCTGAGGATAGGCCGAAGGGGAGGGCTCTGTACTGGTAATGATTGTTGGAATAACAAAACCGGAGATATTGTCAATGGTTTGGGTGTATAGGGATGTGAAGGTACGCCTCCGTAAGGTCTATGGATGTCAGAAAGTCCCCCCGTCTTACGCTTGCCAAGATGGACCGAAGCGTCTGCATCTTGAACTTTCGGTATGACAGGTGAGAGTTCAGGCCCTTGAGGTCTAGTATCGCCCTCCATCCCCCTGAGGCTTTTGGAACAACGAATAGGATGGAGTAAAAACCCTTTTTCTGCTGATCGACTGGAACCCGTTCTATGGCTTGTATGTGTGACAGATGCCGGATGGCCTCTCCCAGGAGGGTCTTCCTGACTGGATTCCTGGGGAGGGGACAAGAAACAAAGCGCCGGGGTGGCCTGGCCACGAACTCCAGAGACAGCCCGTCCCTGATGGTGCTTAGCACCCAAGAGTCCGTGGTCGTGGTCTCCCATTGGTGGAGAAAGTAGGTTAGTCTTCCACCTATGGGAGCCTCCCTCCCCGAGTCACCTGGATCTACGGAAGGGACGGCCGCCCCTGCCTCGAAAGGGTCTCTTACCCTGGGCCTGCTGTCTGTATCTGTCCCTGAACCCGGACCGGTCAAATGAACGGTCCGGGCCTGCGGGAAATGGCCGGGAGACCTGTGCTGAGGCCGAATCTGATCCTGTCCGAAAGGGCTGTCGACGGGTATACGGGGAGAAACGACGGCCAGGTCTCCTGGAAAGGTGGTAGAGAACCCTTCGTTTCTCCCTGTTTTCAACTAAGTAGGGGGTCAGGGCCTCCCCAAAGAGGCGGGCGCCGCGGTACGGGGCGGAAGCTACGAGCCACTTGTGCCTAGTCTCAGCCTTCCAATTTCTAAGCCATAGAAGCCTGCGTGCGGAGACGTTGGATGCGATGGCACGGGCAGAGAATCTTGCAGCCTGCAAGGACATGTCCGCCATGTACTGTGATGCGGCCATGAGCTTTGTCAAGTCCTGATGGACTCTTACCTCTTCCGGGGGGATTCTAGCCTGCAATTGGCGGAGCCACATAAGAGAGACCCTGGCGAAGAATGAGGCTGAGGTAGAGGCTCTTATTGACCAAGCAGAAGCTTGGTGTGTCCTACGGAAAGAAGCCTCAGATTTCTTATCCTCGGACTTCAACGCCTCCGCCATATCTCCAGGCACCCTGGAATCAGAATATAAGGGTAGTAAGGCCTCATCAATCTCAGGCACCTCTAGGGCCTCATTCAGGACTGGTTCCGTATCAAGCAACCTGCGGTCTATTCCCCCAGTAGAGGGGGGAGCACCTCCCATTGACCCTTAATGGATTTTAAAAACATGGGGGGGCAAGGTATATGTTTGTGTAGTACCACCGGTTCTGAAAACAGCGGATCCGTGTCTTGGCCAGGAAGCTGTTCAGGCACCTGTTCAGGTACCGAAGGCTGAACGGAATGTATCCTACCGGTCGCGCAGGCCTTGCGGAGCAGGGACGGAAATAGCGAAGGATTAAACAGTCCTATTAGAGGGGGAGGTTCCTGAGTAGGCTCCTCATCGTCCGACCACTCTCCCTCTGCTTGACTGTACTCAGCGTATTCCGAACCCCCGCTGACGGGGGAGTGAGGAGGTGAATCAGAAATTGGGTACTGTAGGGCACCTGACCTCGATGGGTCCGGTAATGGCATAGGAATTATGGGAGCGGGAGTCTCTTGAGAACGCCTCATGGGCGTCATGGCTTGGGCAACTGCCTGAGAAACCAATACTTGCAGATGAGCTTTAAAGGATGGATCCTCCAGCTCACGAAGCCCCGCTGCTGTGGGTGTAAAGGTGGCAGTTGGAGCCTGGCCCACCAGGGGTGATCCCTCAAGGGGTCGGAGCCCCGCTGCAGTTGGGGTAAATGTGGCTTCTGGAGCCTTAGGGTCCTGAAGTCCCTGTTCCTCTTCAAAGAGGGAAAGGATTTCCTGATAAGGACCAGTTGAAGGAACCCCCTCTGAATCCCGCTCTGGTGACCATGGGGCCTGAGGCTCAGGTTGAGGGTCACAAGGTAGTGCCACCTTTGTGGTAGGGGGCGGCTTAACCGTCTCCCCTACAGCCAGTCTTTGTGCTCGTGAGAACTGTCTCTCCAGGGCACGATGCCTACGGTTGGCCTGTTTGTCGGCCGCCTTGGAGGCTGCTTTCCTTGAGCCGGCCTTGGTCTTGGCCTTGATTTTTGCGGCTGCCTCCTGATTAGAGGACTTACGCTTTCCGTGCCCACTGGAGGTGGAAGCCTGTGGCTCGGTGTTGTCTGCCATTGTAAAGCGAGAGTTTTCAGTGGGGTGCTGAAGCGTCTCGGTCTGCAAGAGATGCAGTTGTTCCCCACCTGAGTGGGACTTGCCTCCACGTGGATCAGTGATGGTCCGGCCCACCGGCAAGCACGGACTCACCAGCTGTCGCGGGTCACCAGCGATGATGAGACTGAGCGTGAGACCTACTTTGAGGCCAATTTTGCGCTTAGTGACGGGATCAACATGTGTCTCACTTAGTGACGGCAAGCTCAGTATTGACCGTTCACTAGATGCAGACTCTGGCAGCAGGCTATGACTCGCAATGTCCAATGACTGTAATTGTGTGGCTTGAATATACAATACAGGGGACCCCTATGTCCCTGGAAATAAGGCCCCAACTGGCAGTGATGAAAGGCCTGATTAGTGCAAGGTGTGGCCTTTTGAGTCTTTGTTTGAGTGAACTAAGATGGGCCAAGGGAAAACGAAAGTAGGCTGATCAGCCTCTTCTTAGTCAGGAGAAGGCCGGCCTGAAAGCTAGTGAGGTGGGAAGGTGAAACCGAAACTAATTCAGTCTGTGCTCCACGCGGTCCAAAAACGGAGGCCGCAACTCACAGGGAAATTTGGGCACCCTGGGACAGCTGGAGAATAGGGAGCACCCCCCTTACATCCACAGCTCTCTCAAATTGACCCAGCACCTCACAGGTTTGTAATAAGGCAGCCGATCCAGTCGCGGCGGCCAAAATGGCGGCCGCGACGATCGGCCGAAATTTCCAAGGCTCTAAGCAGTCCGGAGAGGGGGGAATGCACTCCCACCCCCAGAGAAGCCTAGAAGGCTAAACGAGCAAAGAGAAGTAGGAAAAACCCCGATTGGGATCGGATTGCCGCGCGGCGCCCAAAACGGCAGCCGCGACGATCAGCTGTGGGGGGGGGAACACAAATTCAACGAAAAGGCATTCACAACAAATAAAACCTATTTTCCCTTCTAGAACAGCGCTGATCCCAGCGCTGTCCAGAGGAGAAAAAACAATGAAGAATCCACCAATGGAATAGTTTTAAATAAAGCCTGATTCTCAAATAGTTTTAAATAAAGCCTGATTCTCAAATAGTTTTAAATAAAACCTGATTTTCAAATCGCTGGGAGCCAAAACTACCACGTCTGTCTGGGCTGAAGACCAAAACGAAACTGGGGGCGTGCCCTCAACCAGAGAGGCGTGGCAGCTTTGATTGTTTTGGTCTACGTGGGCAGGAGGTCCAAGATAACCCATTGGTGGATTCTCCATTCTTTCACGCTGGAGAATAATGGTATAATGCAGTTTGATGGTATTTGTAAACACATTTTAACCTCTCTGTATGTCTCTGTAAGAAAAAGCATTTAATTCAACATATTGGCATGATAAAAAGGATGAATGCAGATATACTGCTGTTTCCCCATTGTCTTCTTATGCAACTAGTTCAGTAATAACTTTCTGAATAGAAGCTGGTACTTTATGGTTAACAAATTCCATCCACCATAAAAAACTGTGCTTTATTTAATCATGAAAGAATTACAATTGACTGAGTTTGCAGACTATACTAAATTCTAAGAAGCATATTTAGAATCTCCAAAATGCCAGACAATTTTTCTTAAGCAGAAATGTCCAATTCTCAGAGTAAGAAGTATTCAAAGGTGTGGTAATGCAGTTAGGGGTGTGTGTATGTCTCACTTTCTTTATAATGCCAATCTTCTGAGGAAGGCCAATTCAGTAAACAAACAACACAAGGACTCCAGGAATGCTATTTTATTGTTGTTGGGTATAATAACAGAATCTTGAAAGCCTGTAAAATTTCCTTCTGCCCTCTTTTGTACCAAACAAACTCAAGAGCAGATTATTTTCAGTTTCTTTTTCATGCCTTATCCTTTCTTAGGACTAGCAATATTTGTCCCAGGACAAGTAAGTTGCCACTTATTTTTCCTTCAATTATTCTGACATAACTTCTTTACTGTTATCTAACCCTTTTTCAAAGCTGGCAACTTTTAAGATGTGTCGACTTCAACACCCAGAATTCCCCCGCCAGCATGAGAATTGAAGCTGAGCTAACCATTCTTCTACACGTAGGGAGAATAAAAAGGAAAGCAATATTGGACTGAAGCACAGCTGGTACTAAATACCTTTTTTTCATTTATTTCCGGCATCCTGTCTAAAGCTTCCAGATTTACTTGGAAGAATATCCCCTACGTTCAATGAGCTTTCAGTCTGGTTCATAGAATAACATGCTACCTTAAATGTTTTTCCCCCAAGTTGATTTTCAGTAAAAGGCTGAATATGGAGAGAAAAAAAAAAGAAGGGAAAAATTGGACATGAACCTATGCTCTTGGGTCAGACATCAGGATAAATGGTGTTATAGACAAAAAGTGTTTAAGAGAGAAAAAGACTCTGTTGAAAAAGGAACGTGTGTGTTTATGTGTATACATATATGTGTGTATGCATACATAAATCTCTCTATGAGTGGTGCAAAGAGCCATGGAAAGAAACATGCTCGGCATTACAAGACAAGATAGAAAGACCCGCACATGGATTAGAGAATAAACGAAAGTATATACGAAATCATCAAGAGAGTAAAAGAATTAAAATGGAAATGGGCTGTCACATAACAAGAAGAACTGATGGCAGGCAGATCAAGGCGGTCATAGAATGGATGCCACTTGATAAAAAGCATCGACGAGTGACCTAAAACAAGATGGATCGATGATATCACGAATGAATGAATGAACCTTTATTATCAAAGTATAACATGTATACAGTGAGATTGGCTGAGCCTCCCTCCGTGCCCCCCCCACCCCCACAACTCACAGTGACTACAAACCCCCAACATATTACACCCTGTGAGCTAATTGCACAGCACGCCGGCCTCTCGGGTCTATCATGCATAAAATTATTATGTCCCATTCAAGAGCCTGACAGCCCATGGATAAAAGCTGTTCTTCAGCCTGTTGGTACGGCTGGCTATGTTTCTGTATCTCCTACCCGATGGTATCAGCAAGTATTGCGGGCCCAATTGGCAAAAGGAAGCTCAGGACCGTATTGGTTGGAAACATGCGGAAGAGGCCTTCATCCTGGAGTGGAGAGACAATGGCTAAAATGATGATGAATGATGATACACACAAACACACACACACACACACACATCACATATACCCTCTATACACACACCTACAGCCAACTTACATATTGAACATAAGACTCAAATACACTGCTGAATAGATAGAAGGAATGAAAGAGAGTGCAAAGTAACAAGTTCAAATAACTGTTTTAATAATACTAATAATACTAATAATACTAATAATACTAATAATACTAATAATACTAATAATACTAATAATACTAATAATACTAATAATACTAATAATAATAATAATAAAGTTGGAAGGGACCTTGGAGGTCATCGAGTCCAACCCCCTGCTCAGGCAGGAAACCCTATACCATTTCGTACAAATGGCTGTCCAGTCTCTTCTTAAAAACTTCCAGTGTTGGAGCATTCACTGCTTCTGGAGGTAGGTTGTTCTACTGATTAATTGTTCTGTCAGGAAGTCTCTCCTTAGTTCTAGGTTGCTTCTCTCCTTGATTAGTTTCCATCCATTGCTTCTTGTCCTGCCTTCAGGCGCCTTGGAGAATAGCTTGACTCCCTCTTCTTTGTGGCAACCCCTGAGATATTGGAATACTGCTATCATGTCACCCCTAGTCCTTCTTTTCATTAAACTAGACATACCCAATTCCAGCAAACGTTCCTGATATGCTTTAGCCTATGTTTTGTCTAGTGCTGCTTTATAATTCAAAAATCTTTTCATCTGTAGTTTTAGAAAATGTTTAAACCAGGAGAAGTGAGTTCTAATCCTGCCTTAGGCACAAAAGCCGGCTGGGTGATTTGGGGCCAGTCACGCTGTCTCAGCTCAACCCTTCTCCCAAAGTAGTTGTTGTAGGGAAAATAGGAGGAGGAAGGAGTGTTAGGCATATTTGCTGCTTTGAGTTATTTATAATACAATTAAGGGTGGGATAAAAATCTAATAATTAAATTATAATCTAAATGAACAAAAGGGAAGAAATTATTGTCTTTGTTATTTTTAATGCCATAATCATTAAAACCACAAAAATGCATGTCATGGTGGAGGTGGCTTGCACACATCAGCTTTGCATAATTGGATTGTTGTACTATGTAAGAACAAGTCCAGCATTTCCCTTATTAAAATAATGCAATTATCTCATGACACACTCAGCAAAATTGGCGTCTTCTATCCATGAAGGGTTGAAATTCCAGCTTTGTTTTTGCATGCTGTATTTATTAAGAATAGAACAGAATTCTTTATTGGCCAAGTGTGATTGGACACACACGGAATTTGTCTCCTGTGCAGAAGCTCACATTGTACATATAAACAGCAATAGGTCATAGGTTATAAATCACAATTACAATAATTAATCATAAGTTACAAACAACAATGGATAAATCTCCAATAGGAGAAGATAGTAAGAAAGACGAGAAGATTAGACAAGAGGAGAAATGAGACAGTGCTGTAGGAATTAAGTGTTCAGCAGTATTGGCATGGGGGAAAAAACTACAGTAAAACCATCAGTTGACCATCTCCCTAAGTTGACCTAATTTTCATAGACCAGACATACACTATATGTACACAATAGAAAGCCAACCTCTCTATACTGACCACCTCTGTAAGTTGTATCTTGACCACCTGGATCTTGAAACATGGTATTAATTTATTCTCTGCAACCTGACCAGTTGAGTCTAATATGCACCAAGAGCAAGAAAAGTGAAATGCAGAATTGGTAGCAATGAATTTTTTCAAGAAGAATATCAAAGAATACAATATTTTTGACTTTGATTCGGCAGTAAAGATGACATCTTTAATGTTGCTGAGTGTGGACTCTTTTTCAAGGTGATGCCTGACAGGAGCCTTGTTATGAGGGGTGACAAATGTAAGAATGGAAAACTTTCTAAAAAATGTTTCAGAGTTTTGCTGTGTGCTAGCTTAACCCGAGAGAAGCTAAAACTTTTGGTGATTGGTAAATCGGCAAAGCCACACTCATTCAAGAACCTACAGCCCAAAGATTTTTCCGTCACCTGGAAATCTAACAAATCTGAATGGATGACTGGTGCCCTATTTGAGTATTGACCGAAAAATGAAAAAGAAGAAACGATCCATTCTCCTTGTAGTGGACAATTGTCCTAAGCCATCCCAAGTAAATCATCTTACAAATGTGAAACTGAAATTTTTGCCTCCAAACACTACATCAAAAATTCAATCTCTTGACCAAGGCATAATCAAAATATTCAAAATTCACTACCAAGCCCAGCTTCTGCAGTGGGTCATTGCTAAAATGCAAAACCTATATTGCAGAAGCAAAACCCTAACCCTAACCTAACCCTGACCCAGAAGCAATTTTCCAATCAGTATTGACTGAGGTACAACCCAGTGGAAAAGTGCTGGAAGCAACTGATGAAGCAGAATTAAGTGAGGAGGACCCAGAAATTGCAGATAGTCATTTGCGGTGGAAAAATGCCCAGATATGCTGAGTGAGTTCTTTGCTTACCTTCATAAAAAGAATAAGAAACATTTCGGCTGGACCGGAGTTTTGCTCTTAGTGGCAAATCCAGGGGAGAGGGTGTCTGTTTTTATATAAATGACAGATGGTGTAATAATGCCAAGGTGGTTTCAAGTCTGTGCTCCCCTGATGTGGAGCTTTTGACCATCAAATGCAGACCCTTCTATCTGCCTAGGGAATTTTCTGTTATCATTATCACAGCTGTGTATATTCCCCCTGATGCAAACAGAGAAGAGGCCCTGAATGTTCTCTATCACACCATTAGTGACTTACAAACTAGTTACTCAGAGGGTGCATTTATTGTAATGGGTGACTTTAATCAAGTTGATTTGAAAGCTACTCTTCCCCATTTCCATCAATATGTGGACTTTGCAACCAGAGGGGAGAAGACACTGGATCTTGCTTATTCTAACATCAAGAATGCATTCAGAGCTATCCTCTGCCCTCACCTGGGCCCCTCTGACCATCTCTCAGTGCTGCTTAATCCAGCATATAAACCTTTATTACTCAGAGTGAAATCTACAGTAAAGCAAGTGAGGATTTGGGCAGAGGGAGCTACAGAAGCATTACAAGCACTATCTGGGACAGAGGGCTTTAACTAAGTTTCTGTTGCAATGATGACACAGCAGTTTCTCACCTCCCAGTTTGTTGTTAAATCTAGCCTCAAGTAATCCAGCATTTGCAAACAAAATAGATGGAAGTGACACTCTGTATGGTTTACCTTTTAGCCTAGATGTTAGGCCTCCACATTTGCCATGTTTCCTCTTTTGGGCACACCACCCCCTCCTCTTCTGAAGATGGTCAGCACGGAGGGAAACTTCCCAGCTGCAATGGCTGCCAGCCCTCTGCCACCCGAAATGCTGCCTTCGCTGCCCAAAATGCTGAGCACGACGCTGACATGACTGTTTTTTTTACAGTTGTGATCTTTGTAGCATCCGATTGATCATGTGATCAAAATTCAGATGCTTGGGTTTGGGCAGAGGGAGCTACAGAAGCATTACAAGACTGCTTTGAGTGCACAGATTGGGGCATGTTTAAAGAAGCAGCAACTGATAAACCAACATATAAATGTTGAGGAGTATGCCATCACGGTATCTGCATATATTCAAAAGTGCATAAAGGATGTCTGTGATCTTAAAAGCATTATTGTGAGGGCGAATGAAAAAACATGGCTTTTAAATCCGGCGATATGCTGGCACTTAGAACAGCCAGAGCTAATTTGAAAAGTGCCATAAAAGGTGCAAAGCCAGCCCATTGTCAGAAAATTCAGAACTTTTTTCAGGACCCAACAAACACCAGGTGCATGTGGCAAGGAATCCAGGCCATTACAGACGACACAGTCTTCCTAAACGAGCTGAATATATTTTTTGGAAGATTTGAGGCATCAAATAGCACCCCTGCTAGGAAAGCTGTGCCCCATCCTGACAAGCAAGTGCTGAGCTTTGATGTCACCTCTGTCTGGAAAACTCTGCGGAAAGTTAACATTCGAAAGGTAGCAGGCCCAGATAATATCCCTGGGCGGGTTCTTAGGGAATGTGCTGATGAGCTGGCTTGTGTTCTTACAGATATTTTCAATCTCTCATTGCAGCAGGCAGTTGTCCCATCGTGTTTTAAGACAGCCATCATTTTGCCAGTGCCAAAAAAGTCCACAATTACAGGTCTCAATGACTACTGTCCGGTTACACATCCATCATTATGAAATGCTTTGAGAGGCTGATAAAGGACATTATTGTATCTAGCCTCCCACCAGCATTTGACCTGCTTCAGTTTGCTTACCGTCCAAATCGCTCTACAGAGGATGCTATTTCTTCTGTTCTTCATTTGAGCTTGGGGCACTTAGAGGAAAGAAATACTCATGTGCGTTTGTTGTTTGTCGACTTCAGTTCGGCATTTAATACAATCATTCCCCAGCATCTAGTAGACAAACTGGGCCTTTTAGGCTTAAACACTTCTTTGTGCAACTGGATTCTTGATTTTTTTACTAACACTCCAGTATGTGCGAGCTGGAACAAGTATTTCTAACACCATTTTCTTGAGCACAGGTTCTCCTCAGGGCTGCATCCTAAGATCGCTGCTGTTCACCCTGTTGACCCATGACTGTTGTGCTAGGTTTGCCACCAACCATATTGTGAAGTAAGCTGACGATACAACAGTAGTGGGCCTTATTCATGATGACAATGAGGGTGCTTACCGCAAGGAGGTTGAGGGTTTGGTGAACTGGTGTAAGAAAAACAGCCTAGTTTTAAACATTGGAAAAACCAAAGAGATCATTGTCGATTTCAGAAAAGGCAGGCACAGCCACACTCCTATGTATTAATGATTCACCTGTGGAGATGGTTACCAGCATCAAATTTCTGGGTGTGCAGTTAACGAGTAGGCTGGCTTGGTCGCTCAACAGCGACACACTGGTGAAGCAGGTACAGCAGCGCCTGCATTTTCTGCGTCGCATGAGAAAAGCACATCTTCCTTCCCCTGTCCTGACCACTTTCTATAGAGGGACGATCGAGAGCATCCTGTCATACAGCATCACAGTCTGGTTTAGAAGCATCACTGCTTCAGACAGGAAGGAAGTGCAGAGAGTGGTGAGGATGGCTGAAAAGATCATTGGCAGTTTCCTCCCTTCCATCCAGGACATGGCACATAAGCATTGCTTGAGCAGGGTCCGCAAGATTGTCTGGGACACTACACTTCCTCTTCACAACCTGTTTTCCTTGTTACCTTCTGGGAGGAGGCAGAACATATCCGAACGTATCCGAAGCAGAACATCCAGATTCAGTCATAAATTCGTTCCATACACTATTAACCTTGTGAACTCTAAAGCTTCCTCCCTTCCATTATGTATTCAAGATGGGCAGTGATTAATATTTATATGTTATTTGACTTCTGGTTTGCTGCCTCCGCCGCCGCTGGAAGGCAAGCTCCGTCTTCCATGTCCGATTTCGCACCGCTGGGGGACCCTGGAAAGGGTCAAAAGTCACCCTGTAGGGGCAAAAAGCAAGGAGGGGACCTCTGCTTGATCGCGGGAGGGCGGTAGCCCTCCCGCTCGATCCGGGGCAGCCCTCCAAACCAGCGGATGAAAGACCAGCCATAGAAATATGGCCCGTCACTAGGCTGCAGACAGCCGAAGTAAAACTTACCATCAGGCACCTATAAAACAGCGCGGATGAGACTGGGTGAGATCTGAACCTCTCTTCAATCCTATTTTTTCTACCTGTATAAGCTGCCCAAAGTATTTTCACCCCTGTGGAGAGAGGGAAGGGAAATTCTATCCCACCCTCTAAAAACAACGGCAACTGACTATCCAGGGGAGCTTAAAACGCTGAAAGAATAACCTGATTCTAACTGGATTTCTATCTTTCTAAAATTTGAGGACTAAAAGATTTCTTATTTTTATTAAAGATTTAGGTTTTTACTTACAAAAAAGAATTAAAATTGAAAAAAGGATTATAAAAATTTTGGATTAAAAAAAAAAATCTTAAACGGTATGGGCGACATCTTGTGGTTAAACCTGATATTACAACTTGTTATTGTCTAAAAGAGACTTGGCTTGAAGCACAGACTATAGATAAGACTTTTGCAACCTTGGCAGATATCAGCTATGAGAAGCCCAGCTGTGTTCTATACTCAGTGACAAAATTATTTTCACTCTCTGATTGTAAAGCTTTTAATTTAACACACCACTAAGAGAAAATGGATGAAGATCAGGAACAGATTCTCTTTATGTTGAAAGCAATTTATGAAACTATTCTTACAGCTTCTGATGAAATAAGAAGCTACAGAAAGGAACAAGATGTCAGCCTAGATATACGAACCCAAACTTTGATTACAACTAAAGAATCAACTACACAGAATATAATAGAAGAAGTGGAACAATCAAATACTATGATAGAAGATTCAACTGACCAACAAACACAGTTAACGGAAAACCCAGAAAAGGGACTGACAACACTGAAAATGGAAAAGGCTTTCTATATAAACCAGAAGAAACCTGAGGATTAAGAAGAAGAACAGACCGAAGGGAAGATAAATATTTCAGGACAACTACGTTGAGATGGAAAAATAGAGAGACGATTTGTTAGCCCTTCCCAAAAAATGGCGACTGGATTTTATCTCAAACAATATATATAATAACAGAGGGAGATCTATTTCATGACTTAAAAGCACGGATATGGAAGGTGAGTTGGCAAAGAAAGAAAGCTAGAATAAGGCTGAAGAAAACTGAGGTTTTGACTTATTAGTGAGGATTAAAATAGAATATACTCAAATAGACAAGATGTGTACTTTGAATACTAGATTTTGTTATGAACTGAGATAAAGAAAACTTTGGTCATTTAAAACTTGGAAGTATAAATATTAAAAGTTAAAATAGAATATTGATTTGTTTATAAAGGTTGAATGTAAAAGTAATTAAGATATATATAAGCTAAAAATCTATTGATAAATGTAATAAACATGTTTTTACTTAGCTGATATAATAAGAACTGTACTAGCTTAAATATGAGATAGTAGACATTAAGAGAAAAAGAGAGGAAGTATTTGATGTTGAAACAAGAGAAATTTTGGTTACTAAATTTAAGATATTTGGAAATTAATAGAAAATAAGAATGTTATACTGTATTAATTAGATGATGTAAGTGTCAAGGCTTCTAACATCGAATGTTATGCTTGACAATATATATATGGATGCAGACATTCACTATTTAACCTGTGTATTACTTTAAGAGTCACTAATAGATAGTATGGGGGGAGGGAGTGAAAGAATGTGTTGGGAACTATTTAGCCATAACAATATCTCAGCACAGCGTCTTCAAAGAATGAAATGTGAGAAGATAGATAACATGGCGGGAAAGAAAGCTCACACTTTAAACTAAATGGGGAATGTGATTTATGACCTGTCATTTGAGGGAGGAGGAAATGCTTAGACACTGTGGGAAGAAGGAGGAGTTATTCAGTTTTTGGCAACACTTTATTCGTACTGAAGTATGTTGCATAAATAAAGAGTTTTCTGAACAAAATGGATCAGATTTCTTTAAGATTGCTTCTTCGCTTCGGAACATATCAACTTGCCAAAAACCAACAAAATTTCTAGACATTTAGGGAACACCATGGAAGGAGAGGAATTACCAGAGACCAGCTTCCCTACAGCTGCAAGTCCCTCAGAGATGGGAGCCGCAGCATGCGAACCTGCTGAGAGAGAACCCTCACAAGTCCCCCAACTTGGAGCAAAGCCAAAAAGATTAAAAGAGCTGATTTGGTCTTCAGACTGGGATAAGGCAAGTGTGGGATCCGGAGATTTCGTGACAGCTTCTCCGTCTTCAAAGACTTCCAAGACGGACGGGTTAGAGCCACAACAAAGGGATCTTCACAGATTACATCCCCCACGCCAGTGGAAAACTGCCAAGCCTTCGGCAGCTGAAGACTCGGGTGAGTGGAGATGTCAATTTACAACTCATAGTGAGTCTGTGGAGAATTTAGCAGAGAGATTTGAAACATTAGAAGTAAGGGGTGCGGAACAGTACCTGCTGAGAGAGGCCCCCAGCCCTTCCCTCACAGATCAACCAGTTTTCCGACCCCTGGAACCCCTTACCAGGGCCTCCAGCCCAGTGGAGAGAGGGAAGCCCAGCCCAGGGGCCCTGCCTCAATGGGGAGTTTGGCAGCCCCCTCAGAGGGAAGATGAAAAGCCTCTGAGCATGCGTCAGTTGATGGAGGTCTTACAGCAGCTTGGGATGGTGCAAGGGCAGCAGAGGGTGCCATCACCCCCCACAGGCCAACACCAGAGAAAGCAGCAACCCTTGGCCATGACCCAGCAGCAAGGCTGGGGCCAACCACAGTAGAGAGTGCCAGCCCTGCAGCAGCCCACCCCAAACGTGCAACCCTTGGCCACGCCCCAACAGCAAGGCTGGGGCCAACCACAGCAGAGAGCGCCAGCCCTGCAGCAGGCCACCCCGAGCGTGCAACCCTTGGCCATGCCCCAGCAGCAAGGCTGGGGCCTACCACAGCTGAGAGCGCCAGCCCTGCAGCAGCCAGCCCCGAATGTGCAACCCTTGGGCCTGCCACAGCAGCAAGGCTGGGGCCAACAACAACAACCCCAGTGGGCCCCACAACAGCCTATGATGGCTCCACGTCTCAGAGCAACCTTTGATGGGGACTCAGAGAAGCTAATTTTTTTCCTCAATCAAGTACGTTCTCATTTAAATCGTTGGGCCCACCTCTACCCAGACCCAGGTGCGATGGTCGATGTAATTTCATCAAACCTAGAGGGAGAGGCATCTGAATGGCTAAACAACTTATACAATGAGCAAGCCCACGAATTGGGCAATCCCCACCTCTTCCTCTTGAGTCTCAAGGAGAGATTTGAGGACCCCTTTACCAGCCTTAGAGCAGGAGGACAAATCCATAAAATAAAGCAGGCCGGTAGACCTGCACTAGAGTATGTTCGTGAATTCCGCAAGATAGCTGGTCGAATAGAGGGGTGGCCGGAGCAATCCCTAATCCATCTTTTCATAGAGGGGCTAGATGACCACCTCTCCCAGGCCTGCCTCATTCGAGCAGTACCTGATCAGCTACACGAGTGGTATCAGACAGCGGTGAAGCTGGACATTCAACTCACCCGCTATAAGAAGCCTCCCCCACCTGAACCTGAGATAAGACCTGAGCAACCCAGACGACAACCGCCCCCCCGAAAACCCCCAACGGCTACGACCACCGAAAGACCCAGACCATCAGCAGGTCCCCCGATTGTCAAGGTCCTCCGCCGGGGAAAAACAAACGGCCGACACAGGAACGAAGTGACACTTCTTTATTCGAATTAGTAAAAGTCGGCGCTGGGCGTGAACATCACCCAGCGCCGTATATATGCACCCCAACCACGCCCACAACCACACCTATAACCAACACCCTAACTACCCCCCCTCACACCCAATGCGCCTCACAGCTGCATCGGCTCCCAACGTCACATGCCGGCCGGCCGACGGAAACAGGAAGCCGGCACCGCACATCCGGCCCCGGAGATGACGATCCACAGTCGCGGGCCGACCGCAGAAACCCCGACCGGAACGCCGCCACCATGCCCGACAGGCAGCAGGCGGCAGACGGTGGCAGGCGGCATCCTCCGGCGGTAAGTTGCTCCGCATGAGTCGCCGGCAGCTTGGGCTAACATTGTTCACTGTGCTCTCCAGCCCCACCAAAGTATGTCGAGCCTGCGGGGCTTGACAGGCGGCTTCCCCTACCAGACCTCTCCCTGGAAGGGAAAGACAACAAATAAAACAATGTCCGCCCCAGCGGATTCTTATGGTCCACCCACCTTCCCTGGATGTCTGCGATGGAACGCCTTTACTAACCGGGGAGCCTCTACATCGTCCCTCCACACCCATGATGCCTCTGACAGAGGGTAACCCTTCCACCCAACCAGATACTGCAACCGGCCCCTTCGCACACGGGAGTCCAAGATAGATTGGACCTCAAACCGGTCACCGGCCACAGGCCCTGGTGGCATTCCCACGTGTCCCCCTGGGGGACTCCCCACCGGCTTCAGTAAACTACAATGGAACACCGGGTGGATCCTCCCCATAAACCGGGGTAGTCGTATTCGCATCGTCACTGGGTTGATTACCTTGATCACCTGGAAGGGCCCCATGTACTTTGGGCCCAACTTCCTACCAATTGCTGCTGTACGCAGATACTTCGTTGACAAATATACCCAATCGCCCACCTGGAATGGTTTAGGGACCCCTCTCTTTTTGTCAGCCTGCGTCTTCATCTCGGCCTCCGCTCTTGTGAGAGCGTTCTTAACCTGCCCCCATAACCCCTGTATACGGGTTATCCAATCCGGGGCTGAATTCCCAGGGGGGGAGGACCCAGGGCATTCGGGAATCGGCACGAAGTCCACCCCATTCACCACCCGAAATGGGGCAAACCCAGTGCTACTATGCACCGCGTTGTTATAGGCCACCTCCGCAAACGGCAACAGATGAACCCAATCCGTTTGCCGGCCCAATACATAGCTACGCAAATAGCGCTCCACCATAGCATTGGCCCTTTCAGCTGCTCCGTTGGTACTCGGATGGTATGCTGTACTAAGGCCCTGAGATGACCCAATATGCCGAAGGAAGTCACGCCAGAAACGAGCTGTAAACTGTACCCCCCGGTCTGAGACAATTCGTTTGGGTACCCCATGAAGACGATATATGTGTTCGATGAACAACCGGACCAACCGCTTAGCTGACGGTAGCCCTTTACATGGAATAAAATGGGCCTGCTTGGAGAAGAGGTCAATAACCGTCCATATAACAGAGCACCCATGACTCTCCGGCAAACCGACCACAAAATCCATTGCAATCTCCTCCTACGGCCGACCCGGATCTGCCACTTTTTGTAATAACCCCAAGGGCTTTCCGGTGCGAGGTTTGGACACCGCACAGACATGGCAGGTTTTAACATAAGCGTCCACGTCCTTCTTCATCCGGGGCCACCAAAACTGCCTCCTCACCAAATGAAGGGTCTTCAGAAATCCAAAATGGCCAGCTGATTCGGCATCATGGCAACGTCGTAATACAGCCAACTTCAAGGTCTCAGGAACATATACTTTGTCACCTTTCCATGCTAATCCATCCCGATTTGTGAGATGTGGGTGAGCTTGCAACCACGGGTCATCCACCACTGCTGTATGCAACTGCTGGACCAAATCGTCTCCCATTTTGCGCGGATAAAGCCGGGCAACAACTTGATGATAAGAGGGCACTAGAGCCTGCACAACCACCTCCCGTTCACTGTTGTATTGAGGTAAACGCGAGAGGGCGTCTGCCAGAAAATTCTTATGTCCCGGTACATATTTCAAAATAAAACGGAAACGGCGGAAATACTGAGCCCACCGAACGTGTTTCGGCGACAAACGCCTCGGGGTTTGCAACACCTCTAAGTTCTTATGATCCGTCCACACCTCGAACATTTCCTTCGCCCCCTCCAGGAAATGTCGCCATGTTGAAAGTGCCCATCGTACAGCAAACGCCTCTTTTTCCCATATAGCCCATGCCCTCTCAGTCTCTGTGAACTTACGGGAGGTATAAGCACAAGTTTGCAAGACGCCTTGGTTGCTTCTTTGAAGAAGTACGGCTCCCACCGCTACGTCGCTAGCATCGGCTTGAACCACGAATGGAACTTCCGGATTTGGATGAAGTAACACCGGCTCTTGAGCAAACAATGCCTTCAAATCCTCAAAGGCTTTTTGACAAGACATGGTCCACTCCAATGGCAGACCAGGTCGTGGCTTAACAGCCATATGCCGGGTACGTAATAAGTCCGTTAAGGGGAGGGCTATTGTAGCGAAAGAGGGGATAAACTGCCTATAAAAGTTAGCGAACCCCAAAAAACTTTGTAATTGCCGCCGGGTTCGAGGGGCCTGCCACTCCAGCACCGCTTTCAGCTTATTGGGGTCCATTTTTATCCCATCACCCGATATTCTGAACCCCAAATAATCCAACTGGGTTCGGTGGAACTCACACTTAGACAGCTTAACAAACAACTGGGCCTCCAATAGCTTCGTTAATACCCACCGCACCAGGCGCACATGCTCTTCCAGGGTGGTGGTGTAGATCAATATATCATTCAAATACACCAACACCCCACGATATAAATACTTGTGCAAAACCTCATTAATTAGCTGCATAAACACAGCCGGAGCCCCCTGCAAGCCAAATGGCATGACCCAGAATTGATAACTGCCAAGTGGACAATTAAAGGCGGTCTTCCACTCATCCCCTTGTTTCACCCGGACCCTATAATAGGTCTCTCGCAGATCTAACTTTGAGAAGACACGTCCTTTAGCCAGATGGGCCAGGAGGTCCTTCATAAGTGGCAGAGGATACATATGCTCCACACAAACACCGTTAATGCCCCGGAAGTCCACACAAAGGCGGAGTGAGCCGTCTTTCTTTTCCTTGAACAGTATGGGTGCGGCAACCCATGAACGGGCAGGTTGAATAAAACTCCTGGCCAAATTCCGGTCAATATAATGCCGCAACTCCTCCATCTCTCCAGGTGTCATTGCATACATCCGGGGCTTAGGTAACTTAGCCCCTGGGATGATATCAATGGCACAATCAGTTGCACGATGCGGAGGCAAAATATCACACTCCCTTTCACTAAATACTTCCCTAAGATTGGCATACACCGTAGGGAAGAGATCCGTCCCCTTAACCGTGTCCCGATCAAACCCCCCTTCCCGACACTCTGCCCCTCGCCCCTCTGCCACCTGACTGGGTGGTTGGGGACCTACTCCAAAACGCATCTTCCGAAAACCACCCTCCCACCATATAGTAGGACCCCACTTATCCAGCCAGGCCAAGCCGAGGATCAAAGCCTCGGTCATGTCACGCACTACAATAAACCGTAAAACCTCCCAATGTGCTCCCATCTCCAACCGGAGGGGATCTGTAACATGGGTGACCGGAGCCCCCCCCAACAAAGACCCATCCATCTGCTCGAACCGAATGGGTTGCGCTAACCGTCGAACCCGGATGCCCACCTCCATAGCTACCTGCCTACTTATCAGACAGCGGGTACACCCAGAATCTATTAGGGCCCGATATTCCCCCTGTCGCCCTGTCTGGGGGTTTCTAAGAGTGACAGGTAACAAAAATGGCCGAATAGGTTTACTCACCATAGGGTCATCCGCAGCATCCTTGCCTTCCTCCTCCTGGCGGCATTGCACCACAGAATACGCCTCCTCCTCCTGCACGAGTGGACGTCCAGATCCAGCCGGCTGCTGCACGGCCCTTGACTTCTCCGACGCCTTCCGCAGTGGCTGTACAGTCTTCCCAGGCAACGACCCTGAAGGCTGCGGACTCAATGCAGGACATTCAGCCGCCCGATGCCCCGGTTGGTTACACCGGAAGCAACGCAACGACATCCGGGCTACGGGACCGGACAGCCCTGGAGCCGCAGTCTGCAGCCCCCGGCCTCTTCCTCCCTCTTGTTGTCTATCAGGGGTTTTTCCTGTCGCAACCGAAACCTCACGTCGTCCCCGGAACTCGGTCATCCCTACATCCAACTCCACCACCACTTGGAACCATTCTGATAAGTGGTTAGGTACACCACGCACTGTACATACCCTGCGTAGCTCCTGATCCAAACCTGCCCGAAAGTGGTGGATCAGTAAGCGTTCTGGCCAGGAACGCAAATGGCCGGCTGCCCTCCGGTACTCCCGGACGTATTCCATCGCTGGGCGTCCCCGTTGCCGTAATGTTAAGAGGTCAGCTTCAGCCCGTTGGTATCGGGAGGTGTCATCAAAGCGGGAGCGCAAAGCCTCCAAAAACAGGCCAGCATGTGCCAATTCCCTGGCCTGCTCACTGTATAGGTCGGCAGCCCAAACAGCTGCCTCACCATGCAATTTCGCCGTAATGGCAGTGACCATCGCCCACTGCGACTGATATAGACGGGCATAGCGGTCCAAATGGCTGATGGCATGACTTATGAACATGGCAAGGCAATCTGGATCCCCATCATAGGACACCGGAATAGGGGGTGGACCCCAACTCCCACCTGGGCCCCACAACCCAAGTGGATGGCTCAGTCCTCTATTCGCAGCAACAGCCGGGGGGAGACCTTGCGCATCCCAACCCCACTCAGGGGAAAGAAGCCCGTCCCGCTGAACTCGTATTGGGTATTGCAGCACTCGGGCCCATAGGCCGGGACTGGATATACTGCGCCCCAAAGGCACGAGCCCCTCCCGGCGGTGCCCCTGACTGGGAAGCTGTAGCTAGGCGCTGACCCACCAATTGAAAGCGGGATGGCCCCGCACGGCCCCCAGATGCCTCATTCCACTGTTGGGTAGCTGTGTCCCGTGCCGAGCCCCGACAGGGCCATGGGAGGGTCTCCTGATACCCTGCTTCGCCAAACTGGCCTCTTAAGGTATCCATTGTCTGTTGACCAGGCACCGCGGAGCACCCCCACTCCTCTTCAGGCCGTTCCGCGAACCGTTTCTCCCTCCAGTCCGCTAGGCCTCCTCCACCAGCCGGTGTATCCGGACTCCGCTACCGGTCACCAAACGCCCCCAAGGCCGCAGTACCAGGAGAGGCTTTTACAGGCCCCTCCAACGGGGCGTCCAACACCTTCGGTCTAACCCCCAGCAGCCCCTCCTGGCCCTGTAAGGCAGGCGACGGGGTAGACCCAACCGGCTCCAGACGGCTCTCACAGGGAGCGGGGACATCCTGCTTCCCTTCGGCCATTCCAGGCTACACACACGCCGAACAAGGGAAAGGGTAAAAAGAAAAAGGGAGCGCCGACTTACTGTCAAGGTCCTCCGCCGGGGAAAAACAAACGGCCGACACAGGAACGAAGTGACACTTCTTTATTCGAATTAGTAAAAGTCGGCGCTGGGCGTGAACATCACCCAGCGCCGTATATATGCACCCCAACCACGCCCACAACCACACCTATAACCAACACCCTAACTACCCCCCCTCACACCCAATGCGCCTCACAGCTGCATCGGCTCCCAACGTCACATGCCGGCCGGCCGACGGAAACAGGAAGCCGGCACCGCACATCCGGCCCCGGAGATGACGATCCACAGTCGCGGGCCGACCGCAGAAACCCCGACCGGAACGCCGCCACCATGCCCGACAGGCAGCAGGCGGCAGACGGTGGCAGGCGGTATCCTCCGGCGGTAAGTTGCTCCGCGTGAGTCGCCGGCAGCTTGGGCTAACATTGTTCACTGTGCTCTCCAGCCCCACCAAAGTATGTCGAGCCTGCGGGGCTTGACACCGATCACATGCTTCCGGTGTGGACAACAGGGACATCGAGCATCGAACTGCCCGGTCCCCTACCCCCAACAGCAGAACAAACCACCACCTGCAGTGAGGAAAAGACCTAGCCAACAGCCATCGACAGGAAAATCCAGTGGGATCACACAGCAACTGGCTGCCCAAGCTACCTCCCCTACACAAGAGGACGCCGGAGCTGAGACTGGACCTGCCGTCACTCTACCCTCTTTTGACAGCGATGACGAAGGAGAGAACGACCCAATGGTGAGTCGACTTGTCCCTCTTTTCAAACTGGCTGCAAGGCTAATCAGCCCTAAGTCAGGAGCACAAACAGACTTAAAAGTGCTAATAGATTCTGGATGCTCCCGATGTATCATTAGCTTGCCCTTTGCCATGAAATTAGGAATACGAGCAAAATCGCTCTCCCAGCCAATGAGGTTTGAGCAAGCCGATGGCTCCCTGATGGGAGGAACTTTTGTCACACAACTAACTGAGCCTCTACGCCTAGAAATAGGGGAGCACTGGGAGTTCGTACGTTTCCTAGTGGCTCCAAAACTAACTGAGGCTGTGATCCTAGGATTGGCCTGGTTAGACAAATGGAAGCCATTTATCTGGTGGGAGAAAGGGATGAGAACTTTGAGGTTACCAATAGGACCAGAACCCCCCCCCCCTGATTCGGCAGACATTATGGAACACTTTAGGCCACCAAATGAGCGAGCACTTATAACTGCCTCACCGACACCAGATGATCTACTCATCCCCAATGAATACCGGGACTTAGCAGAAGTATTCAGTGAGAATGAATGCGATGTTCTACCCCCTCACAGACCCAATGATTGTTCCATTGAATTGGTACCAGACGCCAAGCTCCCCCGCCCGAAAATGTACGCCATGTCCCCCCTCGAAATGGAAGAGATGCAGCAATACGTGAATAAGAACCTAAAGAGGGGGTTCATTGAAAGGGCCAAATCTACTGTGGGAGCCCCTGTATTATTTAAAGAGAAAAAAAGATGGGTCTCTTCGTCTCTGTGTGGACTATAAGGGCTTAAACGCTGTAAGTGTGCACAACAAGTACCCCCTCCCCCTCCTACAGGACTTATTAACTCATCTAGCAAAAGGGAGTGTCTTCACTAAGCTAGACCTGAGAGAGGCATATTACCGAGTGAGAATAAAAGAGGGAGACGAGTGGAAGACTGCCTTCAACTGCCCCATGGGGAGCTACCAATTCAAGGTCATGCCATTTGGGCTACAGGGGGCCCCAGCTGTGTTCATGCAACTGATTAATGAGGTCCTACATGATCACCTATACAAAGGGGTTCTGGTGTACCTTGACGATATCCTTATATACAGCACGAATATGACTGAACACGTAAAGCTGGTGAGAGAAGTATTGAAGAAACTACTAAATGCCAAGCTTTATGCCAAATTGTCAAAATGTGAATTTCATCAGACCCGATTAGATTACCTCGGTTACAGAATTTCCAACGAGGGTATAGAGATGGATCCAGCAAAGGTGAAAGCTATAATTGAGTGGCAACCCCCAAGAACCCGCAAACAGCTCCAGAGCTTTCTAGGTTTTGCCAACTTCTACCGTCAATTCATCCCTTCTTTTGCCAAGATTGCCCTACCCCTTACAGACTTACTCAAAACAGGGGAAAAAGGAGGGAAGCCATGACCGGGCCAACCACTAGCATGGACTATGAACTGTCAAACGGCTTTTGAGAACTTGAAAAGACTATTTGCCGCTGAACCAGTTCTAAAGCACCCCTGTCCAGGGGAACCTTTTGTAATACAAGCCGATGCCAGCGATGTGGCCATTGGAGCTGTACTACTTCAAAAGAACAAAGATGGAATCCTGCAACCCTGCGCCTACACCTCAAAAAAGTTTACAGAAAGTGAACGGAGATGGGCAATATGGGAAAAAGAGGCCTTTGCAATTAGATGGGGGTTGTTAAACTGGCGACACTACCTAGAAGGGAGCAAGGTGCCATTTGAAGTATGGACAGATCACAAAAACCTAGAGGCACTAAAAAATCCCCGCAAATTGTCTCCAAAGCAAGTACGGTGGGCGCAATACTTTAACCGCTTCAACTTTACTCTAAAGTACATCCCAGGGGAAAAAAACTTCCTAGCTGATGCGCTATCTAGATTGCCCCAATACAAAAGCAAACGTGAAGAAGTAAATGAGGCGATTATCTCTAATCCACAGCCTGTTGCACAAATTACACCTCGCAGGGTCCCCAATCCGGATGACCCTGGAGCAAAGAAAGTAAAATGAGAACTCCTCACCGATCAATGGTTCAAAGATAATCAAACCTCCTTGACCTGCCAGGATGGTTTGGCTTACAAGGGAGGGAAACTGTATTTACCCAAATCCCTCCGTCTAAATGCTCTCAAACATAGCCATGATATTAAACAGGCTGGACACTTTGGATACCTAAAAACTCTGCATCTCACCCGCCGGCAATTCTGGTGGCCTGGACTGAAATGGGATGTGGAAAATTACGTGAAGAGTTGTACCGTATGTGCCACAATGAAAAGAATCCCGGGGAAATCCCCTGGGTTACTGCAGCCGGTGGCAGACCCTTCCCAACCCTGGGAAGAAATAGCTATGGACTTTATCGTAGACCTACCTGAAAGTAGAGGAAATACTGTTATCTGGACTGTGATAGACCTGTTTTCGAAACAGGCTCATTTCATCGCCTGCAAAGGACTCCCATCTGCCCAACGACTGACCAAATTGTTCCTGAAACATATCTACCGACTGCATGGCGCCCCTAAGCGAATAATCTCTGACAGGGGGGTGCAGTTCACAGCAAAGTTCTGGAGGAGTTTTCTTAAATTAATTGGGTCATCTCAAGACTTATCGTCTGCTTTTCATCCAGCCACCAATGGAGCTGCAGAAGCCGCCAACAAAATGGTGGAGCAATATCTCAGATGCTACGTATCCTATCAACAAACTAACTGGACTGACCTCCTCCCTTTTGCAGAGGTGGCGTACAACAATTCTGTGCACAGCAGTACCGGCTACACACCTTTTAGAGTAGCCACAGGCAAAGAGTTCGGCCCAATACCTGAATATCCCCAAGTGCCAACCGCTTCCCAGACACTTGACCAATGGGTGAGGGGATGGGAGGAAGTTTGGAAGAACACTAAGTCTGCTTTAAAAAAGACTTTTGAGACCTATAAAAAACAAGCTGACAAAGAGGGCTCCCCAAAGAACATTTCAAGTTGGGGAAAAAGTCTATCTGTCAACCAAATATTTACGCCTTAAATTACCTAGCAAGAAGTTAGGACCGAAATTCCTAGGGCCATTCCCTATCGTAAAGGTCATCAATCCGGTCACCGTAAAACTGAAACTTCCTAGACTTCTGGGTAAAATTCACCCTGTTTTCCACAGTAGCTTGTTAAAACCTTATCGGGGCTCCACTATAAGACCTCCCCCAAAGAAAGCACCTGGGCCCCTCGTAGTTGCAGGGAAGACCCATTATGAAGTGAAACGTATTCTTGATTCCAGAATCTTTAAAGGCAAATTACAGTACTTAGTACAATGGAAAGGATACCCGCTATCTGAAGCCACCTGGGTGAAATCATGCGAGGTAGAAGCCGACCGACTCGTCAAAAGATTTCATGCAAAATATCCCAACAAACCGAAACCTGATCATTAACATATGCTTTTGTTTATATTACAGGATTGGTCGTTTTTGTAAGGGGGGCCGGATGTCAAGGCTTCTAACATCGAATGTTATGCTTGACAATATATATATGGATGCAGACATTCAATATTTAACCTGTGTATTACTTTAAGAGTCACTAATAGATAGTATGGGAGGAGGGAGTGAAAGAATGTGTTGGGAACTATTTAGCCATAACAATATCTCAGCACAGCGTCTTCAAAGAATGAAATATGAGAAGATAGATAACATGGCGGGAAAGAAAGCTCACACTTTAAACTAAATGGGGAATGTGATTTATGACCTGTCATTTGAGGGAGGAGGAAATGCTTAGACACTGTGGGAAGGAGGAGGAGTTATTCAGTTTTTGGCAACACTTTATTCGTACTGAAGTATGTTGCATAAATAAAGAGTTTTCTGAACAAAATGGATCAGATTTCTTTAAGATTGCTTCTTCGCTTCGGAACATATCAGTAAGATGGTGAGAAATAGAATATATTCAAATAGATAAGATGTGTATCCTGAATATTAGACTTTGTGATGAACTGTGATAAAGGGAACTTTGGTTACTTAAAACTTGGAAATTATAAATATTAAATGTTAAATTTAAATATTAATGGGAAACTAAAAATTAGGAAAAATTAGGACATTGTCTATAAAGACTGAATGTTAAAATAACCAGGATATGTATAAGCTAAAAATTATTGATAAATGTAAGAATGTTATTATTATTATTTTTTTATATATATATTTTTATTTTTTTAAGACAACAAAACATAACACACATAAACATACAATGTATATTCCTTTTTTTTTTTTTAAACAGCAATTTCGTAACTGTAATCTTCTGTTATTTACATTTTCCCCCTTTATTCTTCTTTTTTAAAAAATATTTGTCCTTGTTGTCCCATTGTTTCTTATTTCCATTTTCTTCATTCATACTATATTTCATATTAAGAATAATACATATTATTACTATACATTATTATACATTATTATACACACATTTTCCCTTTCTTGACCTTTCTGCATTTATTTTCATTTGTTATTTCTAGTCTCCAACCAATCGTACCACTTATTCCATATTACATAGTACTCTGTGTCTTCCCTTTCTTTTATCTCTTTTGTTAATTTGTCCATCTCCGCACAGTCTAAGATTTTCCTTATCACTTCTTCCTCTGATGGTGTATTCTCATTTTTCCAGAACTGTGCGTAGACTATTCTTGCTGCCGTTGTTATATGTAAGATTAAGTACCGTATTTCTTTACTGTATTTTCTATTTAAGATACCCAGCAGAAAGATCTCTGGTTTCCAATCTACAGGTTGATCTATTATTTCTACCATCCATCTTCTTATTTTAGTCCAGTATTTTTTTGCAACGGGGCATGTCCACCATAGATGGTAATATGTTCCATGTACCTTTTTACATTTCCAGCATGTCGGTGAGTTGTTCTGGAACATTAAGAATGTTATTTTTATTTAATTGATATAATAAGAATTGTATTAGTTTAAACATGAGACAGTAAATACTAAGGGGAAAAGAGGGAATATTTAATGTGGTAGTTTGAGACTTGTACTAAAGATACTTGTATGTCATTGAATTATCGATTAACTCAGCCAGCCGCCACGTTGCTTTTTAAATACTTAAATGTAAAATTAGAAAATCAATAAAACATTATAAAAAAATATTTATGTTATTTATATGTAAGGGTGTAGATTTATACATATGTTGTATATAGCATGTTTAAATGTGTGCTATGTATGTGTATACTTTTAGAGCAAGCAACCAAATTTCATTTTTAATGTGTGCCAATGTGCCCACAGTAAAAAAAATGACAATAAAGGTTATTTTATCTTTTCAGTGCCATTGTAACTTTGAATGGTCACTAAATGAACTGTTGTAAGTCGAGGATTACCTGTATTGGAAAGGGGGGAAATTAACCTGAAAAAAAAGAGAAAAGAAAATTGGTATCAGTAGAGATCCAGGCACTAGATGCATCCGGAGGGGCATCCGGAAATCACGGGTAATTTCAACCCAAGCTCCACACACATATGCCAGAGCCACCTACCCGATTCCTGCTCCTTTGCAACGGGGAGTCCCGGGACGCTTCTCCCGTTTTCCCCAAAGTCTCTCGGGCGCGCACAAAACCTCTCGGACCCGCGCAGAGCCTCGGCGTTCCCGCCGCGCGGCTGAACAGCGTCGATCGCGAGGTCTGCAGCAGAGGGCGCCGTCAGGCCCAACCTCGGCGCGAGCCCGGGATGAGGGTGGGGAGGAGGGGAGGCTTTGGGAGAGCGCCTGCGTCTGTTTCCGGGCCGCCCGCCCGCCGGCCGCAATTGCAATCTCTGCCGGGCTGAGGGAGCCGCGCGGCCCGCCCTCCCCTCGTCCAGTCGCGCGCGAGGCTGAAAGGGGCGGAGCCGTCCACGGGGCGACGTTTATCCCCCAGCCCCGGGCCAGACGCGCGAGCCGTCTCGCTCGGTGCCCGCGCGGAGGAGAGCCAGGCAGGCAGACAGGCAGGCCGGGCGGGACGACTTGGACGAGAGCCGCCATCGATCGCAGGCCACGCCGCGGGCTCTGGGGTTGCCATGGTGAGTCCTCCTCCTCTCCCCCCCCTCAGACTTTGATCTAGAGTTTGCATTTCTCTGAGCCCGCCGGGGTCGGCAGCGCCGGCTTCTTGCAAGCCCGCGCCCCTCCACGCCCCTCTCCCCCCCCCGCGCCCTATTTCTGCAACTTGCCTGAGAGTTCAGCGGCCCGACCGGCTTCTAAGCCGGTGTCTCGTCTACTCAGTCCGACGCTTGCTGGACCTTTTGCACTCCGTGGGGTGTGCAGGAAGGTTGCAGTTCGACGTTCGAGGAACTGAAAGCCTGGTCAGTCCCAGATCTCTTGTTTTTTAAGGTTTTTTTCTAAAAGCAAACCCAGGAAGGGAAAAGGATGCAAAGCAAAACCGTCGCTCTTCCTGGGTCAAATAGCGACCGGGAGTTGAAGCGGGAGGGAAGCTTCTTTGTTCCTTTTCGTAAATCAAATGAGGACCTTCAGCCCAATCCCTCTGGGTTTGGTTGGTGGTTCAGGCTAGCTCAGGATTTCTCTTCTATCCTGAAATGTTTTCCCTCTTAGAGTCTGCCTCCTTGCCTTACTCTCCACGGTTTACTTTACAGGCAGTCCTCGACTTACCACAGTTCATTTAATGACCGCTCAAAGTTACAGCATCACTGAAAAAAGTGACTTGTGACCGTTTTTCACACTTAACCACCATTACAGCATCCCCATGGACACTTGATCAAAATTTGGGGGCTGGGCAACTGGCTTGTATTTATGACGGTTGCAGTGTCCCGGGGTCACGTGATCACTTTGTGATTTCTTTTTTTTGACAAGCAAAGTCAATCGGCTTATATAGTGCTTCCCATTGTTATTTATTCTACCTCTAATGTAACTGTGGCAAGAAAGGTCATAAATTGGGGCAAAATTCACTTAACAACTGTCTCGCTTAGCAACAGAAACTTTGGGCTCAATTATGGTTGTAAGTCAAAGACTACCTGTATTTTTTCTTTGTATTTATCTCCTTAAACAGTATATGCTCCCTTTCAAAGCCAGGTTCCCCCAGGGGAGTTCACTAATAATCTAAAATCTCAGTATTGGAAATGTGTCCAGACTCATTTCTTTGTTTAAAAAGATGGGAGTTATACAGGTGTTCTTCCTCCACCCTGAGATAATATAGTATTTGCTGTGCCTGAAGAACAACCTGGTGCTTCCTGTTTTGTGTTTCACCTCTTGTGAAACAAGAAACAGGTCTTTCCCTAACCACTAAATGAGAGATGGAGAAAAAGGCTTGAAATACATTCATTTTTGTTTACTTGTGGTGATGCCAGCACAGAATTGCAGTACTGTAATTGGCATTCCTTCCTCTGAAAGTTTGGTTGAAAAGTTGAGAAGAACATCATGGGGAAATTCCAAGGCGACTGGGTGGGACATTTTTCAGTGCAGAAGACTTCTCGTTTCAGAAGTTCTTTCATAACTAATGGGTGCTAATTACAAATACACAATTGTGCACCTTTGGCAGTTTTGGCTAATGGTATTGGGATGTAGATTTTTCCACTGCATATTGAATAATACCTATTATATCCATTATATCAATTTGCCTAGAAAAATTATCAGTTCACATGGTATTGAACGTGATCTTTATATGATTAAAAAACTGTTTGACCAGCTTAATAATTGTGGAGAAGAGGCTATATTTTGGTATATTTCTTTTTCTATTGTGGTGTGAAAAACATTGTAGAAACTGGTTTCATAGAGGTGTTTCTTATTTTTTCCTTTATTTAAAGATTTTCTTCCCATGTGCAATTATTCCTTTAGTGACCATTTGAAGTTAAAATGGCACTGAAAAAAAGCGACTTATGACTGTTTTTCAAATGACCGTTGCAGCATCCCCATGGTCACATGATCAACATTTGGACACTTGGCAACTGGTTCATATTTATGACGGTTGCAGTGTCCCAATGTCATGTTATCACCCTTTGCGGCCTGACAAGCAAAATCAATGGGGAAGCCAGATTCACTTAACAATCACAATCACTAACTTAACAACTGCAGTGATTCACTTAACAACTATGGGAAGAAAGATTGTAAAATGTGGCAAAACTCATTTAACTGTCTCGCATAGCAACAGAAATTTTGTACTCAGTTGTGGTTGTAAGTTGAAAACTCCCTTTATCAACATTTTAAAATCCCAATGAAAAGTAGTTGTATACAGTTGCTTTATGTCACACTGCTTTTTCTCTAAGCGATTAAGCCTTGTAAATGCTTAATGTTGATAGAATACAGAGAGCACAGTTTAACTTGAGTTCCTGCAGAGAAGCTGATATATTAGGAAGGTATTTAATACAGATTTGGGTTAAGGTTTTGGGTCTTGTTAGTGTTTCTTCAGTGGGGAACTATCAGTAAATCATGTATAACTTCCTTGAGATCCATGATGAAGAATAGGTGAGATATCGATGGATTAAAATACATGCTTTGAGGTGTATACTTGGTCTGTTGCACTTTCCCACCAAATTGGCATGTGCATTCAGGGTAAGCTTGGTGATTGAAGAGGCATGAATAGATGATGTTGTAATCCACCCAGAGTCGCCTTGCAGCAAGATAGGTGGCAAAGAAATTTGATAGATAGATAGATAGATAGATAGATAGATAGATAGATAGATAGATAGATAGATAGATAGATAGATAGATAAAGAAAGAACACTTGATTGTGTACACAAAACAGGAAGACATGAGTAATTTCTCCATGGTATAGGAAACTGGCCATGACTGAAGCTGCAGAGCAGTTCTCAAAAATGGGCTGAAGAAAGTGAATTGATTGTTGTAACATTGAATGTTGAGATTCTTTTACTAATGCAGTCTGTTGAACAGCAAATCTTAAAAGTGTTGCCCAATCATGCTGTGTTCCTGATACTTGTTGAACTACTTCTTTGCCAGTAAGGCTTCCCTAAGCCATGTGGAGGATAAGGCTGCTCCAAAGAAAATGTGATCTACTTTGCTAATTAGCTGTGTAAACATTGCTTTTCAGTTGCACAATTATGTTTCTCATCATGGTAATTTGTTTCTAAAAGTGCTGAAAAGTGCATTTTCTGCGTCGCATGAGAAAAGTACATCTTCCTTCCCTTGTCCTTATCACTTTCTATAGAGGGACGATCAAGAGCATCCTGTCATATTGCATTATGTCTGGTTTGGAAGTCCTGCTTCAGTCAGGAAGGCAGTGCAGAGAGTGGTGAGGATGGCAGAAAAGATTTTTGGTAGTTCACTTCCTTCTATCCAGGCCATGGCATATAAGCGATTATTGAGCAGGGACCGCAGGATTGTCTAGGACAGGGCTTTTCAACCGGTGGTACGCGTACCACTTGTGGTAGATTAACGAGTGGCAGGTGGTACGCAGCCCTGCCTAGCCAAGTGTAGTGGGGGAGGGAAAGAGCCAGTGCAGGCAAGGACTTACTGTGAGAGAGTCCTGTGGAGCTGCAGATTGGCTGGGGCAGGCAAAGGCCCCAGGCTCACTTCTGGCTCACCCTCCCCCATGAGAAAGGAGGAGGGGGGGACGGAGACAGGAGAGGCTATAAAAGGAGGCAGTTTGGGCGGGAGAGGGAGAGAGAAAAAAGAAACAGCCTTGGGAGGAGGCGGAGTCAGCTCTAGCTGCACCGAAGGGAAAGAAGAAGGAGGAGGAGGGTGGGGGGAGAGGAGAGGAGATCAAGCAGGCCGGCCATGAGCCGATCTACAACTGCTGTGGCAGCCACCTGTGCTGGCAGCAGCAAACAGGCAAGAAATGCAGTGGGGGAGGGGTCGCCCTCCAAGAGGAATGAAAAAAGGCAGCAATGGCTGGAGGTGAGGGAGGGAGGGAGGGAGGGAGGGAGATGAAGAGTGGAAAGATTCTTATGTGCTTTTGTGACTTTGAAGTTCTGGGAGTTGTGCAATGTGGGCTTTGTGTTCTTAAGGAGTGTTTGGCAATTTCTATTTGGCTGATGGCTGATGTCTCGGGTTAGCTTCTATTGCTCTGCTATTGTTAGCTGTAAGTTTTGCTGCAAGGGATTTTGAAGTATTTTTCTCCTGAATGGATTTTGCTTGTAGCATTCCTTTACTTATGAATGGAGCCATTTGGGGAGGCTGCCTTAGCCGGCAGCCAGTACTTATTTACATTTTTTTTTCTTCCTTAAGTGCTGGCTGCCTGCTCCTTAACTTTCCTTTCTAGCCAGTAGCTAATTCTTAAAGGGGAATGTGCCTTTTTAAGCTAGTTCACTCAACAGTTTGTCTTTTCTGTCTCTGGAGGCTTTTCCTTGTTTGATGAATATACGGAAGAGAGGAAATATGGGGGGGGGTGTTTCAAATTCTTCCTTCAGAAGGAGGTGGGCATGAGAAAGAGGGAGGCAGGGAAGGAGGGAAGTCCCGCCTTAGCACTTGGCCACCAGCAGCCCTGCCATTGACTTTGCTTGTCAAAAGGTTGCAAAAGGGGATCACATGACCCTGGGACACTGTGACCATCATAAATATGAATCAGTTGCCAAGCATCCAAATATAAATCACATGACCCTGGGCATGCTGCAATGGTCATAAATGTGAAAAATGGTCATAAGTCATTTCAGTGCAATTGCAACTTTGAACAGGTTTTTTTTTTTTTGGTCATCAAGTTTTTGACACCTTGCTAGGTGGTACTCGAATATTGCCATATCCTAAAAGTGGTACAATCGGTGAAAAGGTTGAAAAGCCCTGGTCTAGGATGCTGCATATCTCCTTCACGACCTGTTTTCCTTGTTCCTTGATTTTTTTTTTTCATTTAAAAAAAACAGTTTAAACTGTTAGCACAATAATAATAATAATAATAATAATAATAATAATAAAGTTGGAAGGGACCTTGGAGGTCATCGGGTCCAACCCCCTGCTCAGGCAGGAAACCCTATACCATTTTGGACAAATGGCTGTCCAGTCTCTTCTTAAAAACTTCCAGTGTTGGAGCATTCACCGCTTCTGGAGGCAGGTTCCACTGGTTAATTGTTCTAACTGTCAGGAAGTTTCTCCTCAGTTCCAGGTTGCTTCTCTCCTTGACTAGTTTCCATCCATTACTTCTTGTCCTGCCCTCAGGCGCCTTGGAGAATAGCTTGACTCCCTCTTCTTTATGCAACCCCTGAGATATTGGAATACTGCTATCATGTCCCACCCTAGTCCTTCTTTTCATTAAACTAGACATACCCAATTCAGCAAACGTTCCTGATATGCTTTAGCCTCCAGTCCCCTAATCATCTTTGTTGCCCTTCTCTGCACTCTTTCTAGAGTCTCAACATCCTTTTTACTTAGTCTGCAAATTTGATGAGTTCCCCATCTATCCCCCTCGTCCAAATCGTTGATGAAGATGTTGAAGAGCACTGGCCCCAGAACAGAGCCCTGGGGCACCCCACTGCCCACTTCCCTCCATGTAGATGCGGTTCCATTGAGGACCACACAACTGAGTACGGCGGTCAGCCAGCTACGAATCCATCTGGTGGTGATGCTGTCTAACCCACATTTTTCTATCTTATCAAGTAGTAGGTTGTGATCTACTTTATCAAATGCCTTACTGAAGTCCAAGTAAATTATATCCACAGCATTCCTCTGATCCACTAATTTTGTCACTTGGTCAAAGAATGCAATTTTTTTTCCTGTTGGCTTTGTAAGATGGCTGATTCATTGTTTGATTATCTTTTCCAGAATCTTCCCAGGTATTGAGGTCAGGCTGATAGGTCTGTAATTTCCTGGATCCATTTTTTTTCCTTTTTTGAAGATGGGAACTACATCAGCTCTTTTCCAGTCCTCTGGTAGTTCCCCAGTGCTCCAGGATCTTTGAAAAATATAGTTCAGTGGTTCTGAGATCACATCTGCCAGTTCCTTGAGAACCTTGGCAATGATAATTAAAGCTTTCAAAATATATCTGGATAGTGTAGTGAAGTATGAATGAGCAAAGAACCAGATATAATTTTTTGGGTGTTGTTTACTGTTTCATATAAAAAGAGAAAAGAAATAAAAAGAAAAATATTGAAAATGTATTGTCGTAATACTAATAGTGTTACATGCGTCTCATTTTACAATTGAAGTCACTTTAACACTGAAGTCATTTTATGTATCAATAGGAAATTAAATTTATAATCTATTGTATGCAGTGCAGATTTCCAAAAAATTCTGCAGTGATATCCTTATGTGAATGGCAGTTGGAATACATGTTCTTCAGAGCATTAACCGAGGACAATAGATGTCCTTCCACAGTGTAGTATCGGTATTGCGCATCATAAAAACATGCAGGATCCATTTTCTTCCCAACTATACATTCTTCAAAAGAGCATGAGTAACATCTCTGAGTCTACTCTCTAATTAGTATTTTTTTTTTGCAGAGTTTACCATCTTGTGCATACACACAATTGATACTTTGTGTGAATTTATTTTAAAAAAATGGGAATATCTTTTGATCAAGGTCTCTCTCACTAGGATTTGTTGTTAATGTGCAGCTTTCTCAATCTATTCAAGCAGAGACTTTCTAGGGGTGGAGAATGATGGCCCTTTTATGACTTGTGGACTTCAACTCCCTGAATTCCTGAGCCAGCCATGCTCAGGAAGACATTTAAGATGTATGTTGGAATGAAGCAAACTAAAATAGGACTTAATTTACATTTAACAGTTTCTCACTGAGAGGATAAACTGTCAGTCACATGATGTACAGAGAGTTTTTATCTCTACATAAAAAGTAGTATTCTGGAAAACATAAGGATCTGTTGCAAACCACAGTGATGTTAAAATAAGGACATATGCATCATGATGTCTGTGCAGATAAAGCATGTAAGTTGCATCATTTTTGTGGTGATGTTGTGCTTAGGTTGAAATTTGCTTTGTTTTGCTTTCTCTGGGGGTGTCCACATTGGGAAAAATTCAAACCCCATCTTCTCCCTGTTTATGTAGCCATCACTTGTAGTACAGACAAACCATGTGCTAGGTTCATACAGGCAGTCCTCAGCTTAGGGCTGGTCGCTTAGTGACCATTCAAAGTTAGAACGGACACTTCTTCCTGTGGCTATTTGCAACCCATATTGGATATTCCAAAGGCCAGGCCACCCGCCATATTGGGCACTCACAACTGGCTATTTGCAGTGTCCTTGGTCACGTGATACTATATATGGTTTTTTCAGAAATCAGCATTAACAGCCACAGTGTTTGCTTAACATCTGATGCAAAAAAGGTTGTAAAATCAGACATGGTAACATGGCAATCCATTTAACAACTGTCATAATTTACGACCCTAATTCTGGGTTCAGTTATGATAATAAGTTGAGTGTAACAGGTAATTTGAAGATGAAAGACGTAAAAGGATCAGCATTTGAAGAGAATGGACTTTAAGATAGTCTCTTAATAACTGCCTCAAATCTGCTAAATGTATTTGTGTTCTTAAAATATATAATTCTGATATCTTCTTTCTGACTTGGAGGTCCTTTTATTTAACTGCTGGATATCATTCATTAGACAGATATTCAGATTTTGACTTTGGTTATGGAAGTTTGAGTTCTTTTTGAGGTTGAGTTTTGTATTAAGAATCAAAACGGCATGATAAAAACCTGAAGATAGGTATACTGTAGTGGTGAAGGGAATAGATACAGGATATTCCTGTGGTGTTTTTTATACCCATCCACAATAGCTGTGAGATGCCATGCTACCCATCTCTAATATGAATTTTTCTCTTATGCTTCTTAATTAGCAGCTGTCATTGTTATTTTCAAAGCAGATACACTTCCAGGTCTGTATTCAGTATTTGGATATTGGGGGGAAAAAAGAATATTTCATTTGCACCAAATTTTGTAATTTTTGCTACTTTTCTGTCACCAGTTTTTAGGACTTTCTACCAGTAATCATTCAGCAGTTAGTGAATATTAGTCCCAGGTGAAGCACAGAATCTTATTAAAGGTCATACACATTTCTTCTGCAACATTAAACCCAACCTTTCAACTGTGGCTTGTTGGCTCTAATGTTTTAGATCATAGCAAGACAATAATAGGTAGGTAAGTAGGTAGGTAGAAAGAAAGAACGATAAACAGAGTTATGATGTCCTCTGAGTCACAGGCAAAACAAGCATTCAGTTTCAGGCAGGCAATCAACTAATATAAACCAATGAGACACAAACAAGTGGTAGACACTATCTGAGATTCAGATAATGAGGAATCATATGTTCTCGGGGCACGTAGCCACAGGACTATACTAACAACTTTGAAGGATAGAGCTAAAGCTATCTGCTTAGCTGCTTGGGAAGCAAGGATATCCTTGTGTCATGGGATTACAACCTTGGTTTAGGTGGAACACCCGTCAGGATCTTGTCTCCATTGGAAAGACTCCAGTGCTAAATCTGCATTCCTGTATGCTTCCTCTGCCCTTGGACTCAAAGTGGCTTGTGAAATTCTCCCCCCCCCCCCCATTTGAATACTAATATGAGACACTCTAGTTTTCTGCCATTCCCTTGTCCTCTTTTCCTAGATCTGTGCCATTGGCTGCCCACCTTCTAGTCCTACCTCGTTTAGTTCCAATTCTTGTTTAGATTCTGTGGACTTCTGGGTCTCTGAACTCTTTATGCTGTACCCTGGGCTATCAGGCAAAATCTCACCATCCCTGTATTTCTCCTGAAGCTTGTAGCTTGATTGAGTATTGTACCTGCCTTCCCAGTTGTTTGAATCACATGCCTAGGGTTAAACCAGTTACAACTTGTTAAGCTTCTGATGGCTCAGCCTAGACCAGGATGCACAACAGAGTGTTGTGTGATGCATGAGTCAAGCTTATTAAGTCTATAGCAGCGATGGATGCTTGAAGCTGCATTTCTTAAGTCATTGCATAACTCAGTTCTTTATATGCTGAGACAAACTGATTCTCTAAGATGCACTAATAAATAATATTTATTCTTTCTGTGAAGGGTAAATAAGATCTAACAGGAAGAATCCAGTTCAAGGTGACTGTAATCATGTTAGAATGATTGCTTGTTACAATGTTCAAGAGGACAGATTGGAAGGCTAAATCAGGGCAGGTGGAATCCTTGTCTTTTTGTATGTGTTCTATATTGTGCAAAACTGTAAAAAGATTTGGCAATATAATATATGTAAGGCTAATCATGCAGCCATAGTGCAAGTCAGAGATTTGCTATCTTAGGTAATCTGGTTGAAGATACAACCTTAGCTTGATTTACTATGTGAACAGCCTAATAAATATCAGATGGGACTTTGAACCTCTCTAAAAGGAAAATGAAAAGCTTTTTTTAGATAAAATGTGCCTGTGCACAAAACAGACAGGTTTACTGGTTCACTTTCTTGGTAATTCTGTTGAAATTGCCTTTTAGGGAACATAAAAGATATGCAGTTTGTTTAGTGCTGCAGACAAAGCAAATAGGTCTTCAGGTGTTGCTAGAAAAACAGAAATGTAGAAGATACATAATTGTACTCAAAGCCAAACTTTGAAAGGCAAGAAAATGAATGGCTTGGGGTAAGCCAAGGGATAAAGGCCAGGCTGGTGGTAGAAGTTCCGGATAGCCCTAAAGGAATCTTATTGCTTTCAGCTCGTTTTGATACAGGTAGTCCTCAACTTACAACCATTCATTTAGTGACCATTTGAAGTTACAATGGCACTGAAAAAGGGACTTATGACCGTTTTCACACTTATGACCGTAGCAGCATCCCCATGGTCAGGAGATCAAAATTCGGACGGTTGGCAACTGGCATGAATTTATAATGGTTGCAGTGTCCACGGGGTCATAATATCACCTTTTGAGACCTTCTGATTAACAAAGTCAGTAGGGAAGCCAGAGTCACTTAACAAATATGTTAATAACTTTACAGCTGCAGTGATTCACTTAACAAAAGTGGTGAGAAAGATCGTAAAATGGGGCACAAAAAGCTATCTTGCTTAGCAACAGAAATGTTGGCCTCAATTTTGTGGACATAAGTCAAGGACTTTCTGCATTGTGCCCTTTTCCTTAAGTAATTTGGACCACTGTTGTAAATTGTACAAACAAACATCAAGTCAATCTATCTAATTTAGTCTTGACCACTGATTGGTAGTGTCATTTTAGTTTGGGTTTTGATTGACTGATATTCTGCCTTTAAGGTGCCAGAGACCAAGTCTTTAGCACATTTTTTGCTCTCTCTTCCTAATTGTCTTGATTCATCAAGATAAAAGAGTTTTAAATTATATTTTTCATAGAATTAAAATAAGTGATAAAAATAGGAACTCATGAGAGTATGGGAAAAGCAATATGTATTACTGAATTAAATAAATAGTATTAATAAGAGGGCTGTAAGCTCAAGGGGACTTTAAACAATTCAACGAAACAAATTCCTAAATGGGATTTCAAAGTTGTTGAGAGTCAGACGGCGTACAAGTTTATATTAGAATTATTATACTATGGATAACACTACATCAGTAAAACAAAATTGAATGAAGCCTCATTTGCCATTAATAGTCCTTTCCCTAATCAGAAATATTTGTCCACTGTCTCATCTAATTTAATTGCTGGCTGGGAAATTCTGGGAGTTGAAGTCCAAAATCTTAAAGTTGCCAAAGTTAGACACACCTACTCTAGAGGTTTAAAATTTAATAGCTGACATGGAATTTCCATAACACAGGGATTAACCTTGAATCTGCATGGAGTAGAACTCTGGACAGCCATCCTAATCTTGATTCCTTGTAGATGGATTGTATTACAGTTCCTATCATTCTCAAGTGCTGATGTTGTGTGGAACTGATGCAAATCCTCGTTCAACACATATGAAGAGCATGCGTTTGGAAAAAGGTGTTTATGCATTTTCTTGTGCAGATCCCAATTAAAGCAAAATACCACACCTGGCAAGACCTGCTCTAAAATGAGTTTAAGTCAGCTAGAAGTTGAAGAACAGGTTTGAAGAGTAGAATGCACAAACACTAGTGTATGTTTCTGGAGTAAAGCTTTCCTGAGAGCTGAATAAAATAGACCTCATTGACAAAACTCAGGGAATAATGTGTTGGCAGAGCATGCACAGTCTTATTGCGCTACAATAACCCAGGAGTAAATACAGTAAACAGTGGTTTGTATTAAATGGTGGTTTATCATACACTATCTATAAATATCATACACCAGGAACAATATACATACACGTGGTAATACAGCAAACTCCAATATATAGCAGTTACAGCAGGAAACGGACGAGAGAGAGACACTCCAGCAAAAGCCTTCCCTTTTATACTCAGGCTCTTAAAGGGATACAGACCCTGCTTGTTCTTAAAGAAACACAGACACAGACCCTGCTGAGTCATTCCTATCATTGCATCATCCACCTTATATTACATTATATCAGCTTGTTAGCCTTTAAATCAGGGGTCCCCTGGACTGGCACTGGTCCGCAGCATGCCAGCAAGCAGGCCGTACAAACAAGCAAAGCTCCATCCTTGGGATGCAGGCAGTATTCAAAACCACACCCCCTCTGGTCCACGGAAAAATCTTTCTCCATGGCACTGGTCCCTGGTGCCCAAATGGTTGGGGACCTCTGCTTTAAATAATTACCCTGACATATGTAATCATAGAAGGCTACGGAAATAGAAAATTATAGATCTGCTTTTATTGCAGCTCATGATGTTCTTAAAATGATCTTGAAAATAATTTTCATTAGCACAGTTCTTGCAGTAGAGTATTGATTTCATTTTGCTTACAGAGTATAATGATAATAAGTCAGAAACTAAATTGTTGCAAAACATCTTGCATTGCATATCGATGCTATCTAGATTGAAGTCATTGTGTACAGCATTTATGAAAACTGGAAGCATATTTCCATGGGGAAAGTTCATTCTTATACAGCTTTAAATGTAAAAAAGTTGAAGGGATGATGCAGTAACTTTTTGCTAAGAACATTAAGGCTTTTAGTGGGGATTAATGTTCATTTTGGTGATAGACTACACTTTATGATAGCCTACTTATATTCTCACAAAAAGAGTATTTCTAGCTGTCTCCAACTATCTGTCTTTCAAATCTATTGAGGCTCAGTGTTTAATCATTTTCACCTAAGTTGGCTTATAATAATGCGCTTTGTACTTCTACATGTCTGGAAAGTACCCAGTTGAGGAAAGTTGTAGTGCATTCAGTATTTTCCAGATGCTTGTGCCACTTAAATCAGGAACATAATAAAATTGACAATTTAATGCCCTCCAATGCTTTCAAAGCTTGTTTGCAGGTATGATGAATTATTCAAGGATTTGAAACGCTTTCAAACCAGCTTTTCAAGGAGAACTGATGCAAGGAATTGCTTTATAGTGAATGTACCTCTACTTGACAATCAGATGGCCAAGGCACCCTTTTAAGTGGCCACACCCCAGTTGAAACACTTTTCAAGAGAGCTGATACTATCTCCCATTTGTTTCCACTCTAATCCAAGACTGTTTGGTTCCCTCATATCAAATACATCCTACACAAAGACATGTTAAACCACTTTCATATTGTCAGGAAAATGACATGGATGGATATATAGTATCCTTGAAGTTATCAGAAAGTAAGTTAAACTTGAAGAAGACATTACTTTTAAATATATTGTCACTTTTAAATGTATCTTTAGCTGAATGGTACAACTTTTGCTTATCTCTATGGTAGTTTTATTGTACCTTTTGCCTTGGAAGAGAGGGCACTCTGATAAATACATCAATTTTTGGATGCTTCAATGAACTGCTTTTGATTTTATACTCCTATTTATTAAGGCAGTGTTTCTCAACCTTAGCAACTTTTAAGATCTGTGGACTGCAACTCCCAGAATTCAGTATAGCAATAGCAATAGAAATAGAAGAATGAAGGCAGATATTATAAAATAGCACAGACTTATATACCGCTTCATAGTACTGTATAGCACTCTCTAAGCGGTTTACAATGTCAGTATATTGGCCCCAACAATCTTTTACCGATTTCAGAAGGATGGAAGGCTGAGTCAACCCTGAGCTGGTCAGGATCGAATTCCTGGCTATGGGCAGAGTCAGCCTGCAGTACTGCATTCTAACCAGTGCGCCACCACAGCTCCTATGCTCCAATATGCTGGCAGGAGAATTCTGGGAGTTGATGTCCGCATGTTTTAAAGTTGCTAAGGTTGAAAAACACTGTATTAAGGTATTTCCTTGAGGATTCTTCAGCTAAGAGTTTCATTCCCCCCCCCCCCCCGATTATATTTGATGGACAAGGGCTTTAGGGAGCCTGACCAGTGCATGAAGGAGGACAGACCTGTTAATGGCCATTTGTCATGAGGATTGTTTAAGTGCGGTTGTGTCCTTCAGGAAGCAACATAGCAAGAAAGAGTTATTGAAGACAAGCCTTCTTGTTGACGTGCATAAGATGCCTGGTTAGTTGCTAATGCTGATCACCATATTGTAATACCTAGGCCAGACCTGCAAAGCTGCTTTGAGTTCTGACTAGGTGACACTAGAAACCTTTGACAAAGTCATGTGGGCTTCTTATCAATAGAATAAGAGAAAATTAGGTTAAAAGAAGGGAAGTAGAAGGAGTGTTTACTCTCAAAATTGGGTTTTGAACAATAAATTGTATTTTTCACACCAGAAGGCTGAACTTATTTTGTCAAGTTAAGTTTAACTTAAGGGCCTTGTTTTATAGAAGGCAAAAGAAGACATATTTGCGATTATGAAAGTTCTTCCAAAGGGATGTGATACAAAGATTCTAAAAGCTTTGCAGGCTTTTGTTGCAATTCTGACTCCACACAAGTTTTAGTTAATAGTTTGGGACCAAAGTATTTACGGTATTTATATTCCTCAGAAACTCCCCAGCATAATCACCATGTGAGCTTCATTTGTTTGAAGTACCTTTTGTCTGGGATAAATTGTTACTCTTACCAGATCACCTTCTGCTTTTGTGCTGTCATTTTTTTTTTTTTACCTGTCTAGGGAAGTCAGATAAAAAGATTGCCAAAAAAAAGTAAGTTTATTCATTGACATTTGATCTCATTCTGTTTTGTGGTTTGTCTGTTCTCTTCTCCAGGATACTCTTACGCTATACCATCATATCTTCCTGCAATACTTAAACCAAACAAGAAATGTGGTGAATGAAAAATGCTCTGGGATGGAATCCTGGCAAATCATCGCATCAACAACGGCTGCTACCTTGCTGATTGTGAAGATATACATGTTTCTTTTCCAGTCAGAAAGTAAGGGCCACATGTACTTCATGTGGGAAATCTAACAGTGCACAATGCTTTCAAGTATCGTAATAGTGTGCTATTTTTAATCTCCATGCATAGTTTCTTCACCCCAGTAATTCCTTGATTGCAATCTAATCCCGGAATTAAAAGATATGAAATAGCAAGAGAGGAACACATGGACATATGTTCACACACATATACATGCCATATTTTGTTGAACTGTGATCAGATTGGTTACAAATAATAAGTTGCTAGCCCTTGTTGTAAACAGATAATTAGAAAGTATTGCAGCAGATAAATTAAGCTGTAGAAAGAAAACGAGACTTAAATTTCCATCAAACATTTCAAATGATTAATTTAATTTAATTAATTTAATATACTTACTCTTAGTATTTGACCATAAGGTGAAGCACAGAGCAAGTGAGGATGAGCTTCAGGTTTTCTCCAGTATGACGAGTGGAGAATCCACCAATGGGTTATGCTCGTCTTCTGCCCGTGTAGACTAGTCAGCCAAGTTGTCACGCCCCCTCTTCCTGGGTCCTCTCCCCAGTCTCGACTAGTCTTTCGCCCAAGCTAGACACACTTTCCGATCGTCGATCAGGTCGTATTGAAAATATTTGTAATTTCTTGTTGTTTCTGTTGCTAGAGTAAGTGAGATCAGGGTGAGGTAGAACAGAGGTTTTTTTCTTTAAGACACAGCAAAGCGGGAACCTCTGCGAGGTTTTTTTTTTTTTTTTAAAAAAGGAAGCCAGCTGAGTGTCGGAGAACCTCCGCGAGGCTTTTAAAAGAAGCCAGCTGAGCGTCGGAGAGCCGGGGGAACTCCACGTGGTTTCCCCCGCAGCACAGCTGATCCGCGGAGAGCGCAGCAGTGCCCGCGGTTCCCCCCCCACACTACCGAGAGCCGACAAGTCGGGAAAGCCGGCAGGAGCCCGGGCGGCTTCCTCCTCAGCCCAGCTGATCCGCGGTGAGCGCAAAGGCGCCCGCGGCTTCCCCCAAGATATCGGAGGGCAAAGAGGAGCCGCAAGGCTAATTATAGTGACTGGCAGACCGCAGAGAGCGCAGCCGCCGTGGCTTTCTCCCTCACACCAACTGAGCGGCGGGGAACCGCGGAGACCTCACGCGTTCCCCCGAAGCTCAGCTGAGCAGCAGCTACGGAAATCAAACAAAGGAGGCTGGCGGCCATTTTGGACGCACGTGGCAGCCAAAAACAAATTGAGAAGCTTATCTTCTGGGAGGCGCCAAATTCAAAAGGCACAGCAATCCTAGTGAATACCCACGTGGAAAGCACAGCAGGTAGCTTCCAAACATCCCAGTGAATACTTACGTGAATAGGACTGGAAAGGGATTTTCCAACCGCCTGCCCCAAACATCTCAACACCGGATCAGAATCCGGTTCGCTCCCAACCAGCCCACACTGGGCCATTAAGGAGCCTACCTTTAAAAAAAAAAAAGAAAGAAAGAAAGAAAAAAAGACGAATATCAAGGATTGTGGTGGCGATTGCCAACAAATAACAAGGCACACAAGGGAGAGCGCAAGGTGCTTGCACCACTGGACAATAACAAAGACACTGACCTCGGTCAATACCTGATTGCCTCTGGCCTATTCAGACAAATCAGTAAGCCTCCCTTGCCTTGTTTAGAGATTCCTCTCAGTCTTGAGCTGAGATATCTCTCCTGCCAATGGCAGATGATAATGAGGCCCAGCCATCACAGGGCTCTTCCAACAGTCCCACGGGACTCAAGAGACCCAAATCCTCCAAACAGGAGGTGGCGGGCAGGATCAAGGCCAAAGCAATTGCCGGCAAAAGATCCTCAAAGACAGCGGAAAGGGAGGCCAAGCGTCGCCACCTGGCTTTGGAAAGAGAATTTTCTAGAGCAGAAAAGAAACAAAGTTCAACAGGGGAGGATCCCCCTGCTTACACGGAGGATCAAATCTTTGGCCAGCATAAGTATACTCAGGAACCTCCGAAGCCGGAGGTTACCGCAGAAGCAGACAGATCCCCTCAGAGCGAGGGACATGAGATATCAAAAACACCTGAACAACAGGGTGTAACAGGGCACAGCGCTTCAGAAGAACGCTTGCAATCCCCGATATCACAGGCTGTTGCACAGGCCATGGCTTCTTCCAGGCACCATAGATCCAGAGCTGGGTCTGTCGTGTCCAGGGCACGTTCCTCCCTCTCACAGGAAGCAGCCTCAGTAGACCAGGAATCAGTCTCCCCTTCCTGCTCCTCCAGAAGCAGGAGGTCTCCTGCGGAGGAATGCGAACTAACGGATCAGGGACTGTCAGAGGATGACGACATATCCCCAGATCCTCCTCCATTCATGGGTCTATTCAACCCATCCCTGTTTAAATCTCTCCTCCACAATGCCAGTAGCACGGCAAAGATTAAGAGGACCCCTCAGGAGAGTCCCTCTACAAGCCAGGATATGTCTAACAGGGTGTTTTCACAACCCACATACACACAACAATCCATTCCCTGTCCCCCTCTCTTTCTTGAGTCAATCCAGAATAACGTGGGAGCACCGGGGTCCTTCATTCCCATGGGAGGGACTGACAAAAAGCTGTTCAATGTTGATCAGGCACTGTCAGAAGTGGTAGAGATCCCGACAGTAGACGAGCCTCTAACAACCATGATTTCTCCAACCACGGTTGCCGGGGATGCGGCGGAAGCCCTCAAGTCGGAGGACAAGAAAGCGGAACTCACCTTTCGCAGAATCCACCAGGCTTCAAGGTATGCAGTCAAGGCAGCCATTTCCACTTCCTTCTTCGCCAGAACCTCGTTGATTTGGCTACGTCAAATGCAGGCAAGAATTGCACCAGAGGAGGAAAGATCCCTCCATGATTTCAAAAGGTTAGTGGCGGCAGCGGAATACATGGCAGATTCCTCATTACACGCAGCAAACTTTTCGGCCAGGGCAATAGCGTCCACCACCGCAGATCGCAGGTTATTGTGGCTTAGACACTGGCGAGCAGACATTAAGGCAAAGTGGAGATTGGCGTCCGCTCCTTACAAGAGCGGCCTCCTATTTGGAGAGGCCCTTAATCCTTATCTGACAGAGAACAGAGATAAGCGCAAGGTCCTGGCCCACCTATCAAGGAAAACGGAGGGGAGAACATCCTCATACCCCCGCAGGCAGGCCTTTCGGGCAGAGACAGGACCCACCTCCTTTCCCCGCACCTATCACCCCAGACCAGACTGTCAGGGTGACAGAACGGGCAACGGACAGGTTCAGACAGCAATTCCAGTCCAAACGTCCCTTTCGAGGAGCGGGAGGCCGTCCTTTTAGAAAATCCAAATGACGGCGGGGAGGCCTCCCCTATTGGCAGGCTAGCTCTCTTCGCAGACAGATGGCAAGCCACCACCACAGACCTCTGGGTCTTAAACACCATCAGATTCGGCCTCTCACTGGAATTCGCCTCCAAACCCTCGGACCGTTTCATTCCTTGTCAACTACCCAAGGATCCAATCAAAAGGAGCCTCTACAAGCAGGCCATACAGCACCTCATGGACATCCAGGCCATAGAATTGGTGCAGAAAGAAGAACAGGGAAAGGGTTTCTACTCCATCCTGTTAATAGTTCCAAAGAGCTCGGGAGGGTGGAGAGCAATTCTAGATTTAAAAAATCTGAACACTCATCTAACATACAAAAGGTTCAAAATGCAAACCTTAAAGTCAATACTGGCAAGCATAAGGAAGGGAGACCTTCTAACTTCCATAGACTGGACAGAGGCCTACCTGCACATTCCAATAATTCCAGAACACCTAAGGTTCTATCACGCTGGTCAACACTTCCAGTACAGGGCCCTTCCATTTGGACTTTCTTCAGCTCCCAGAGTATTCACGAAGGTACTGGCAACACTCGCTGCGCACCTATGAACAATCCCAGTGCGCATCCAGTGCTACCTAGACGACATTCTAATACAGTCTGCATCAGTCCAAGCGGCTCAGGCAGACGTGGCACTGACAATAAGGTTGCTTCAGGAACACGGTTTCTCCGTGAACTTCAAGAAAAGTCAGACAGTCCCAGCGACCAGTCTTCTCCATCTGGGAGCCATAATAGACACCCAAAGGTGCGAGGTATACCTCTCTCGAGAACGTCAAAGCGGCATTCGAGCCTTGGTCAAACAAATCCAGGGGAGGCGCGTTACCACACTGGCCACACTATCCCAATTACTGGGAAAGATGATTTCATGTCTGGAGATCGTGCCATGGGCACGGCTACACTCCAGGGACCTACAATGGTTCCTCCTTCCGTTCCAGAAGAGGGGAATCGCCTCCTCCAACCGGAAGGTAAGGCTACCCCCCAGGACTCTGAAATCACTCCGGTGGTGGTCGTCCACAGCAATAAAGAGGGGACACTTGTTCAAGGAACCTCCAAGGGTCATCCTCACCACGGATGCCAGCCTATTCGGTTGGGGGGCACATCTACAGACACAGCTGGCACAGGGCCAGTGGTCAAACAGAGACTTAAAACACAACATACTGTCTAGAGCTCAGGGCCATACATCTGGCCCTCTGCCACTTTCACAACACAGTGGTGAATCAGCACGTCCTAGTTCTCACGGACAATATAACGGCAAAAGCCCATGTCAACAGACAGGGAGGCACACGATCCAAAGCACTCATGAACGAGGCTCAATTACTGGGAGCTTGGGCAGAAAACAACTTAGCCTCCATCAAAACCGAACACATATCAGGGGAGGCAAATCAGCAGGCAGACTCCCTCAGCAGAGCAACAGTGGACCACTCAGAGTGCAGCCTGCACCCTGCTCTCTTCAGAGAGGCCTCAGAGAGATTCGGTCAACCAGTGCTGGATCTATTCGCCAGCCCCAAAAATGCCCAGCTCCCGAGGTTCTTCTCCCGCTTCCTATCACCAGGAGCGGAGAAAGCAGATGCCCTGCAAAGCCACTGGCCAAAGGGGCTGCTATACGCATTCCCACCTCTACCCCTGATGCAAGCAACCATCAGGAAGATATTGCAGGAACAAGCAGAGGTGATACTCATTGCACCACACTGGCCGAGACGACCATGGTTTGCCGACCTCGTAAGTCTTTCAATTTCTCCTCCATGGAGGATTACACACGACAAGATATCCCTCAGTCAGGGGACCCTACAACATTCAGAACCACAGTGGCTTCAACTAACCGCTTGGCACTTGAGCGGAGCCTCTTAGAAGGGGAGGCCTATTCGCAAGGGGTCATTAAAACAATACAGGCCTCAAGAAGGCCTGCGACTAACAGAATTTACGACTCCACTTGGAAAAACTATTGCAAGTGGTGCGTAAAGCAAGAGCTAGATCCCTTTAAATTACCATTCCTAAGGTCCTAGACTATCTGTGGGAGGGACTGGAAAAGGGCTTAACACCTAACACGTTACGTAGACAGGTGGCCGCCATGTCCACTATCCTGGTCTGCGGCAACTCTGGGCCACTGGCCAAACACCCAGTGGTGCGATCCTTCTTAAAGGGCGCGACAAACAGCAGACCACCGGCAGTCCACAGATACCCTTCCTGGGACCTACCTAAGGTCCTTCAGGCGTTAACAGTCTCACCATTTGAACCTATTCGAACCTGCACACTGCAGTTTCTGACCCTTAAGGTGGCATTCTTGGTCGCAGTTACCTCGGCGAGACGTATTTCAGAGCTAGCAGCACTATCAATTAGGGAGGAGCTGTGCACCTTCCACCAGGATAGGGTGGTATTACGCTTGGACCCCTTGTTCGTCCCAAAGGTCAACTCCATATTTCATAGAAAGCAGGAGGTGGTGCTGCCAGATTTTTGCCCTCAGCCTTCACATGAATTGGAGCGCAAATGGCACACCTTAGATGTTCGCAGGGCCTTAAGACAATACATAAGGCGAACAGCGCCTTTCCGCAAATCTGAGGCCTTGTTTGTGACGTTCCAGTCACAATACAAGGGACGAAAGGTCACAGCGTCCACAATAGGCAGATGGATCAGGAATTGCATTGCAGAGGCATACAGAGCGCAATCCCTAGCAGTTCCTAGACAGATCCCTGCCCATTCCACACGCAGCGCTGCAACGTCAGCAGCGTGGGCAACTCAGGCTCCAATAGAGGAGATATGTAGGGCGGCGACGTGGGCGTCGCCATCACCCTTTATAAGACACTACAAATTAGACAGGTTTGCGTCAGCTGAGGCCTCCTTCGGCAGAAGGGTCCTCCAACGCGTAGTGTCAGAAGGTAGGACACAGGCCCAGACGGCTTCCCACCCACAGGGACAGTGAGGCTTTGGTAAGTCCCATTGGTGGATTCTCCACTCATCATACTGGAGAAGCGGCGTTGTCTTACCTGAATGCCTTTTCTCAGTATGACGATGGAGAATCCACTCCCACCCTTAGGGCCAGTCAGGTCATGTGTGGGAAAGACTCAAAATAATACATTGGAATCATAGCCAAGAGCTTCGCCTCAGTCGAGACTGGGGAGAGGACCCAGGAAGAGGGGGCGTGACAACTTGGCTGATTAGTCTACACGGGCAGAAGACGAGCATAACCCATTGGTGGATTCTCCATTGTCATACTGAGAAAAGGCGTTCAGGTAAGACAACGCCCCTTCTCCAGCCTATCTTTTTGATTAGCAGCAGTTTTCATGTGCTGTAACCTTGTAATATGGCCATTCTGAATTATAGTTTGTAAAAATGACACATTTATAAATAACATCCTGAAACTGTTTCACTAGCTGTGCTTGTCTGGGTTTTGAAAACAAGAATGTTAAAGGAGACTTATCTTTATTTTTCATTTTAAAAAAAGGAAAGACTCATCTTCAGTGTGCCAGGCATTCATTCATTCATTCATTCATTCATTCATTCATTCATTCATTCATTCATTCATTCATTCATTCATTCATTCATTCATTCATTCATATATATTGATTTATATGGTCATCCATCTCACCAATGCAACTCTGGATACTATATATATAGTACCAGTATGGTTCTGATATGAATTGCTTTTTGAAGAGCTGATATTTCTTTGAAAGATTTCTTTTAAATTACTTATTGTTATTTTGAAGACAAATCTGTTTTGAGAACATGGCAAGTTAAGGTTAATCAGATGATTCACAAAATTTAAATGATACTGAGTGAAAGGAATAAAGGTAAAATGGTTGTTTTTTGTCTATTTGATATTTTTGCCCTTCTCTCACACTAAGAATGATTCTGCAGTGACTATTTGAAAATACTGTGGGTCTGCAAATGTTTTTAAGTTGTCTTTCATTTAAGTTCATTTAAGCAAATCTTAAAATATGACTAATTTGAACTATAGTTAGAGAAAATAACTCATGTTCATAAATGACATCTTGAAATTATCTTGTTTCCACTGGTTATAACTTTTCTTTGCAGTCACTCTGGAGAAACAAGAGAAAGCCATAAGCCAGACATTCAAATGAGTTTTCTTATTGGGTATCTTCAACAATTGACGTAAATTTTAAAAAAATTATGTTAAGGCAATTGCTGATTAAATATACTTTAACATCAACAGTGTGCATAAGGATGGAATACATATTGTATCATTCAGTGCAAGAAATTAGCTGTCTTCATTTCCTTTTATACTTGACATAACTTTAAAATATTAACTATCTGCCTGTTTTGCTATATTAAAACAGTATTATTTTAGGTGCATAAATATTTATGTGCTGACTATATTACTGCTAAAATTAGGTGGAAGAGCTCAATTACAGCATCAATAAAATGGCCAGGTGTTGATTGTGGAAAAGATAACAAACCGTTCATGTGCAAGGTGCAAGTTAAGCTAAAAGAAGAACAAGTCAGTTTCCACATTATAATGTTGAGCATGTACCCATCATTTTCAAGGAGAACATCAGGAACTGCTTTGAAGTCCTGAACCTCATTGATAGAGAAGGAGAGGAACTGTTGAATGAACTTAAATGAAATGCTTAAGGATGAATTTTGAAAGAGGCTGCCAAAGATGAAGAAACAGAAGAAAACAAACTGGATGTCACACCAAACTATGAAGATTGTCAAGAAGTGAAAAGAAACTAAAGCCCAAGAAGACAACATTCTTCGGAAGAAACTTAACAGTTTCAGAGAGCTATTAGAAAAGGCAAGAAGCTGTATTACAACAACATCTATAAAGACACTGAGCATAGAAACAGATATGGAAAATCAAGGAAGGTCTTTCAAAAAAAAAAACCAATCTCTCTGAACTCAGGAGGTTCCAACCTCAAGTTGGCATGCTAAAGGTCAACTACAGTATGTACAGACAAAGATCATGGAATCAATCAAGGTTTTCAAACAAGCTGTGCCAACAAATCTAGGGACTGATACAGGGGCCAAGAGATTGGAAAACTTTAATTGACATTCAAATACACACACACATACACTTAACAGAATATGCAAACTACCATTCAATATTCTGGCAAAATAATACTTAGAATCATCCAACATACATGAAAAAAGAGATACCAGATGTTCAAGCTAGCTTTAGAAAAGGCTGAGCAACATGAGACTTTGTTTCTGATGCATGCTGGATAATTGAGAAAGCTAAAGAATACCAAAAATAAGTCACTATATACTTCAATGATTATAGAAAGACCTTCAAATGGGTCAGTCATGTCAAGCTGTAAAATGTGCTTAGAAAAGTGGGAATCCAATTTCATCTCATTGTCCTCATGAGACAGACACACACATAAAAAGAGTGAGACATGCTTGTATACTCTCTCCTTACTTATTCAGCTCATATGTTGAATATATATTAAGGAAAACTGGATTGGAAGAAGATGAATGTGGTTTTCAAATTAGAAGAATAAATAACAATAACCTATGCTGTGTTGATGACCCAACTCTTATAGCTGAAAATGCAAAGGGTCTGCAATATTTGTAATAAAGGTTAAAGAACATAGTGAAAAAATGGGACTAAAATATACTTGTCAGTCTGGTTTTCTTTATAACGATCAACCTTAATTGATAATAGCAGTAGCACTTAGACTTATATACTGCTTCATAATGCTTTACAGCCCCCTCTAAGCAGCTTACAGAGTCAGCATATTGTCCCCAACAATCTGGGTCTTCATTTTACTGACCTTGGAAGGATCAACCTTGAATCGATCAGGTCATAATGAAGATACTGGAGTGATAGATAGTTTCTGCCTTTTAAGATCAGCCATCAATAAATAACAAAGAAACAATAGTCAAGAAATACCCTGCAGACCAGGACTAGGTAAAACAGCCAAGAAAATCTTAGAAAAAATATTAAGGTCATGCGATATGTCTGTATCTACAAATATCGGAACGGTGCAAGCCGTGGTAGTCTCTGTGGCACTCTATGAAAGTGAAAGTTTGAAGAAGCAGCATAGGAAAAATATTGACCCTTGGAGAAGACTTCTGAGAATAATGTGGAGAGCCAAGAAAATAAATTGATCATTGGAACAAATCAATCCAGAGTTCTCACTAGAGGCACAAATGAGGAGGCTCAAATTACCTGACCATGGGCACATTATTACCCTTACCCTAACCCTAACCCTACGTTTATAGAGAAGGCTTTAAATGCTGGGAAAGGTGGAAAGAAAAAGAAGTGGGTGGCCAGCAACAAGGTGGATGGACTCAGTTAAAGTTTCAGCAATTGCACCATCAGAAGATCTGAAATATCAGAATTTCCGTTGCTAAGCAAGGTGCCTTGTTAAGTGAGTCCCACATGATTTAACAACCTTTTCACACACACACACACCCCATTGTTAAGTGGATCACAGCAGTTGTTAAATTAATCATGTCATTAAGCGAATCTGGTGTCTCCCTATAGACTTTGCTTATCGGAAACCAGCTGGGAAGGTCACACATAGCGACCCCCGGGGTGCTGTAACCGACGAAAATAAATGCCAGTTTCCAAGCACTTGAATTTTGATCCATGACTGTGGGGGCGCCGCAACAGTCATAAGTGCGAGGACTGGTCATGAGCCAGTTTTTTTCAATAACTTTGAATGATTGCTACCTGTACATCAGTTTGCACGATAGTGGAGTACTCTTGTCTGCTCTTGTCAATCTAATTTAATAGTATCCACAAAAGATTTAAATTGTAAGCTTGATTTGTAGATACCCACAAATCTGCCTTTCTACCTTTTCTGTGGAAGTTTTACACATTTTATGTTGTGTGTCTCAGAGCTGTTTTCCTTTTAAAAAAAAATCTCTTATTTTTTCTTTTTCCTTAGGTTTAACATCACGATTTAAAAAATGGTTCTTCAGATTTATACGCAAACTGCCCATCATTGGTCATATTGTAAGTTTTAAGCTGCTTAATAAATTTAAGATATTTTGAGAATAGTTTGGACATGAGTTGATCTATCAGTTCTGAATGAAGCAAAATAACAATATTGAAAACATAATGTCATATTAATGCTTAGCTGAAATGTGATAGAATTCCACTTTAAGCATGAATTCGTAGTCAGTTTAAAACCAAGCAAAATTCAATTCACCATTGATTCTTTTCTTTCTCCTTAATAGTCTTACTAAACAATGGAGTACCTAGCCAATGTCTGTATCTTCATATGATTTGCTTCATTGGTAAGTGATTCAGAGGGACCCTTGAAGATCCCTGAGCATTTATACAGAAGATGGCAAAGGAAGGAACACAGACTTGCTTATTGAGTGTTGAATTTATACCACATGCTCATGGGCTGACACCTTCCATTGAATATTGAAAAACACTGAAGATAACATCAATTAATCATATCAGATAAAACAATGGAACATGACTTAATTGTAGTGAAAAACATGGAGAACTGCACAATATTTATTCTGCATAAATCTTAATGCAAGTTTCAAAGAAGAAATGCTTGCTCAATAACATAAACTATGTCTTAAAATCACCCTGGGAAGGTGATGTCTACACCTCACAGGATAGGGAATTTCACAGTGTTGCCAGATGTTTTTATCTAGGTCTCCTTTTCTTGTGGCACCAATAATAATATCATAAAGGATTCATGGAATCCCTCCTTCGTGATATGATGTGGAAACCATCCTATTAGGTACACAAGACATAAGCCATAAAGGAATCTATGTATTGAATCAATTTAAATTTGGCCTTCAAAAATTGTGAAAGCAGTGGAACACCCATCAGAAACTTGACCACAGCATTCTGGACCCATTGCAATGCTCTGGTTTCCCTCAATGACATCCTCACAGAAAGTGGATTACAATAATCTGTTTGGAAAGCAATTGTAGTATGAATCATGGAGGGCAAAGTAGTCCTATCCAGGAAGGGGGAATGTAATGCAGATGTCGCTCATCTTTAGGAACTACCTGAACTTTCAGAGATAATGTGAAATTGAGAAACACTCCCAAGAGGTGAATCTGCCCTTTCAGAGGGAGGGCAATCCTATCTAGAGCTGGTAACTCTCTCCCCAATTAGATAGTATTACCTTCAACCAAAGTCTTCTGACCTGTCTGAATTCAGCTTGGAACTATTATACCTCATCCTGATCACAATCAGGCCAAGCAGAAGCTAACTATGAAGGCTGATCCATTGGAAGAAGGTGGGAAAAACAAAAATATCTGGGTATCATCCATGTAAAGTTGGAATTTCACAGGTTCTTTTTAAACTATATCCAATTTTATTGACTCGAGCACAAGAGATCCCTCAAAAGCACTTAGACCCTGTGCAGTTGGATTTTCCTTGATTAGTTTCCATCCATTGCTGCTTGTCCTGCCTTCAGGCACTTTGGAAAATAGCTTGACTCCCTCTTCTTTGTGGCAGCCCCTGAGATATTGGAAGACTGCTATCATGTCCCCCCTCGTCCTTCTCTTCATTAAACTAGACACCCAATTCCAGCAACCGTTCCTTATATGTTTTAGCCTCCAGACCTCTAATCATCTTTGTTGCTCTTCTCTGTACTCTTCTAGAGACTCAACATCTTTTTACATTGTGGTGACCAAAACTGGATGCAGTATTCCAAGTGTGGTCTTACCAAGGCATTGTAAAGTGGTATTAATACTTCACGTGATCTTAATTCTATCCTTCTGTTAATGCAGCCTAACACTGTGTTGGCTTTTTTGGCAGCTGCAGCACACTGCTGGCTCATATCTAAGTGATTGTCCACTAGGACTCTTGAGATCCCTCTCACAGTTGCTACTATTGAGCAAGGTACCACCTATACTATACCTGTACATTTGGTTTTTCTTGCCTAAATGTAGAACTTTACTTTTTTCACCATTGAATTTCATTTTGTTAGATAGAGCCCAGTGTTCAAGTCTGTCCAGATCCTCCTGTATCTTAAGCCTGTCTTCTGGAGTGTTGGCTATTCCTGCCAGCTTGGTGTCATCCGCAAATTTGATGAGTTCCCCATCTATCCCCTCGTCCAAATCGTTGATGAAGATGTTGAAGAGCACTGGGCCCAGAACAGAGCCCTGGGGCACCCCACTACACACTTCCCTCCATGTAGATGCGGTTCCATTGAGGACCACACACTGAGTACGACCGGTCAGCCAGCTACGAATCCATCTGGTGGTGATGCTGTCTAACCCACATTTTTCTGTCTTATCTAGTAGTAGGTTGTGATCTACTTTATCAAATGCCTTACTGAAGTCCAAGTAAATTATATCCACAGCATTCCTCTGGTCCACTAATTTTGTCACTTGGTCAAAGAATGCAATAAGATTTGTCTGGCATGATCTGTTCTTTTTTGACAAACCCATGTTGGCTTTTGGTAATGACTTTGTTTGCCTCTAGGTGTTCGCTGATTCGTTGTTTGATTATCTTTTCCAGAATCTTCCCAGGTATTGAGGTCAGGCTGATAGGTCTGTAATTTCCTGGAACTATTTCCCCCCCCTTTTTTGAAGATGGGAACTACATCAGCTCTTTTCCAGTCCTCTGGTAGTTCCCCAGTGCTCCAGAATCTTTGAAAGATATAGTTCAGTGGGTTCTGAGATTTCTTACTACTGACACTATACAATGTTCTCTATACTATGCTCGACTACTATTCTACTACACTCTACTATTGCTTGTACTTCATTGCTATATTATACTATTTCTACTATCAGTATGCTATTTATTTATTTAGTTATTTTATATATTTATTTATTTATTTATTTTTATTTGTATCCCACCTTTATAATATTTAAAAACAACTGAAGGTGGTGAACATATTCAACACTTCTTCTTCCTCCTCCTATTTTCCTCACAACAACCCTGTGAGGTGAGTTGGGCTGAGAGTGAGTGATTGGCCCAAAATCACTCAGCTGGGCTTTCATAGCTTAGGTAGGACTAGAACTTCCAGCCTCCCACTTTCTACCCTGGTGCCTATTATCATCTACTATCTATTATCATTGCTACTATACTACTACTATTGCTAGTATGCAGCAGTGTTTTACCCTTAAGACCCTGCTCTGTCTTTAAATCCTCTTTCTCTGGAATTTTTTCCATTGTTGTCTCCCTTTATTAAGGTAAAGCACTGCCACCTTCCCAGTTTTCTGTTTGGCTTTGCTGTGCCTCTTCTTTTTCTTCTGGATCCTTCCATCTCTGTGAAGCAAACTTCTTTTATTTGTCTGGTTTCTGTTGCTGCCGTTAAGCTTCAAAAATATATGTATCTCCAACTGTTTCATGGTTAAGTTAACCAATTCTGAGACTGGGGGCAGGGCTTAAATAGGAAGGGAGAAAGGCAGCCACATGCCTGTAATTTTCTTAGCAGCCTACTTTACCACTGTCACCCAGTTTCACACTGTTTGAAGTTTGCTCCTAATGGCTTCACACAGGTATTGAAAAATGTGAAATATAGCATAATATTCTGTGGTGCTTCATCCAAAAAACTTGCCATGGTAACAGTGACAACTCTCCCAAGTGATCTGAGGGAATACCCTGATCGTGGTATCAAGAGCTACCATGGAATCCAGAAACACAAGGGACACCCCTGTTGCGTTCCTTCAACGGATCGTCCATCAAGGAAACCATAGTTTTTTTTCTGTGTGGTGACCTGTCCTGAAAATCCTTCTGAAATGTATCTGAATAATCAGTGACAACCAGGAATATCTGGATTTGCTTCTGCTAATACTTGGACCGGCTCGTTGAAACTCAACAGGAGCGACATTGAAGCATTATATTAAAAAAAGAACAAACAATTTCCAGGTGTAATTTCTGAACAGCTAATTTAAGAGAAAGTACACTGCACGCTGGCGAAGGCTGCAATAAATAGAAATTCCATTTCATTTTACATTGCATGCTTTTATGTGAGGTAACCATTTATCATCATTTTTTAACTTTATTGATTCAGTGTACAGGAAAAAAAGGAGAAAAAGAACAACGCATGATTTCTTGGAAGGTAGAAATTCTGCGGAATTTGTGAAATCCATGACGAATTTTGTGCAAGGAACATTACTGAATCTGTACGTAATAGCCAAAATTACCCATGTAATTTTGTTGCTACAATGCCTAATCTTTTTAACATCGAGGAAAGCAAGCACATTTATATTAACACTGTAAACAAAAGATACTACATTAAAAGTTCAATGTTTAATGTAGTTATTTAGTTTCAAACAAACACTTTTGTTTTCTTAAAATGATTTGGGGAAATCATGAATTGGGGAATGAATGAAAGCTCAATGGAAACTCTCAGTGTTGCCGTAAAGCAAAAAGATTCTTTTATTTTATGGATTTAGACCATAAAGTTCTTGGATTCTTCAGACAACATTCAAGAAGATGTAGGATTCCTCACTGTACTGCTCAGCTGAAATGGGACTCTGTTCTTGGAAGGTGCTCATCGCTGTAGTTCTCTTTCCAAGGTCAAGAATTCTAAACTTAGAAAGCTCTTGAAGGAAGCATGTTGAAGACCGGGTGGAGTATATGCTGAGAATTGCTGAAGATCTGAAGGTTGTTAAAGCCCTTTTCATCTTCCATGCTAAGAAATAATTTAGGTCTGCTTTTAAAGGAATAGTAATGGAAACAACATTTTTCTTAAAAAAAAAAAAAAGACTAGAATAAAGAGATGATTATATCTGAGACAGATTTTCTCTATCGAACTGCAACCAAGAAAATATATGGATATATATTCGTTTGGCTTGAAAGATCTTGGACTTACATTTCAGGTTGTTCTAGTAGATTCATGTCCTGGTTGTCCTAGAGGTGCTTTTTCAAAAGGCAACTGAATTTTCTTTGTTTTTTCCTTGAAGATGTTTCGCTTCTCATCCAAGAACTGAACAAATTTCTTGGATGAGAAGTGAAACATCTTCTAGTAGATTCAGTATGTATGCTTCTGCTTTATCAGGAAACAATAGGAAAAAGCTAATGCTATCAGAGGAAAAGTTCAATACATTACTCAAAACTCTTATGTGACATTTTTATTTTTAAATTGTAGATATAATTGTATTTAATCAAAATGCAATAATTGAATGCATGACTGTAATTATGTTCCTCATTCTTAAACTCCACAAAGTCATAGGGAAATTTGTGCGTCTTTAACTATACAAAGGATCTTCCCTGAGATTAAAAGTCTGCAGAAAATCTGTGATTGCAAACTCTACAAGTATAAAGGGAATTAACATTTGTTATGCCCCTGACTTCCGGCTGTGACGTCATCGTGGAGCGGGTGAAGGAACAGATCTCTGTTCCTAAATCCCGGGAAATTCTTCGCTAAGAGCCCGGTAAGGGCTTTACCGATCCCGGAGAGACCGGTAAATTAAAGAGGAAGCTTCAGAGAAGCCGGGTGGAAAGCAAACACCCGAGCAGACAGGAGCAGCACTCTTAAAATTGGCGGAGAAGAAGCCGGTCTTTAAGGCCGGCTGGGAGCGATGGCGACAGCCTGAGAGGGAAGTGAAAAGTAGAACTGACAGCTTCGTACGGGAGAGGAGGAAACCCCTGAAGGAGGTGAGGAATATTTGATAGAAGGCGTGGAAAAAGCAAAGCGATAAGGAGAGAGACACAGCGGCAACTGAAATTGAATAGAGCGGAGAAGGGAGCCTTAGAGCAGAACGAGAGCAGCGAGAAGAAGCAGAGAGCCCACAGTAAAGTTTATAAAACGTGAAAGGCTGGAATTTAAAAGCTGCAAGAAGCAGAGATTGAAACTAGTGAAAGGACTGGAGACGGCCAGAGGCAACAAAGGGTGATTAAGAGACTTTGAAAAAATCAACATAAGGATTAAAAGTTGAAGTGAGACAACGGAGAAACTTAATACCAATTACTGGATCTTATTTTTGAAGAACAAATACCATTGAAATTTGAATCTTAACTGACATATATCTGGACAAAGTGACTAGTGGACGTTTTGGATTTATTGGATATACAGAAGAAGAAATAAGGTGACATTTGGTGGATCTGTGGACACATTAAACTGAGATAGAGAGAAAAAAGGCTGATGCAATATTGCAGCACCTGTTAACAAGCAGGGATCATAGAGAGAAAGGTGATTATTTAAACAAGAGTGATAGCGAATGAAATTAAGAGTGGTGATAATATTTTGAGAATAGTATATGTATATGCATTGTGTGTAGTATTACAGAAATATATATAAGAGGTGTTAAGAGTATTATAAATTATATTATATAATAGTGGGATAAGAAAAGGTATAACTCTATTTGTAATCTTATTTTTAAGGTTAACCCAAAGAATAACGTTATATAAAATTGATATATGCAAGTGTGGAAAAATATTATCCAAGTAATAAAAATGACAAGTACCACAGCAACAACTAAAATAAGTAAAAAAACAGCTATAAATCCCATACCTATAATGGCCTCTCCTATAGGTCAAAGAACGATAGGAACCATGTTGGGGAAAGAAAAAGAAAAAGTAGAATTGGCGATGAACCCACAGAGTATACAGATAATGCTACAAATGATGCAGGAAACAATGACGAAAACCCAAGAGGCAATAGCAAATAATCATGAAGAAACAAAAATTCACCACAAAGAAATCAAAAATGAAATTAAAAACATGAATGACAAGATAGAGAGTATACAACAAACAATGATGAAGAACGAACAAAGAATTCAAAAAGTTGAAACAAAAATAGATCAAGTTGATGGCAAAATAGAAAAGATGGATCAGATATCCAAACAAGTAAACAGAGAGCTGACCCAATCTATTACCTTCTTGGAAATGGAAAAAGCTTCGTTCTTCCTAAGATTTCAAAATATCGTAGAGGAAAAAGAAGAAGATTTGGGAGAGAAGATGGCGGAGATATTGGCCGAGATATTAGGAAAGGACAAACAGGAAACAAGAAGAGACATAGATGAAATATATCGAGTATATACAAATTATGCACGAAGGCACAGACTGGCGAGAGAGGTACATATAAGGTTTACTAGAAGATCAATAAGGGATGAAATATATAAAAAAACAAGAGACGAACAGATAGTATATAAGGGTAAAGAAATAATTGTATTAAAGCAAATACCACGTAGAATACGAAATCAGAGACGAGAATACCAATTTTTAACAACCCAATTAACTAAATACAAAGTTATGTTTCGATGGTTAGTACCTGAAGGCATATTTGTAACATGGCAAGAAAAAAAATATAAGATAGACACACTCGAGAAAGCGCAGGATTTTTATGAATGTCACTTTGCGCAGGGAGAAGAACAAGAAAGTAGGGAAGAGCCAGAGAGTAAAAGTCAGGAGGAAGACCTAATAGAAGAACTTGAACGAGAAAGAGAAACGCAAAAGAAACAAGAAAGAGAAAGGTTAGAAAGAGAAGGAGCAAAAGGAAGGGTAATAGAGACAAGAAGCACAAAAAAATCAGATCAAGTAAAAAACGGGAGAGGCAATTAAGCTCTTTTCTGTAAACATTAATGGTTTAAACATACCAAGAAAAAGAGTACAAACGTTTAATAAATTAAGGAAATTGGATGCAGACGTGATATGTCTCCAGGAAGTTCATATAAAAAAGGATTATAGAAAACTACTAGAGAATGTAAAATTAGGAACACTATACACAACACTAGCACAAAACAAGAAAGGAGGAATTGCTATATATGTTAAAGAAAAAATAAAATCAAAATTAATATATTCGGATGAAGAGGGGAGAATTTTAATGTTGGAAATAGAATTAGGGCAAAAACAAACTTTATTAACGGCAGTATATGCACCAAATAATAACCAACATGAATTTTTTAAAAAGGTACATAAGAAACTAGTGGATCTGGACTATGAAAATATTTGTATGATTGGGGATCTAAATGCAATAGTCGATGTTAAGAAAGACTATAAAAGTAGTAAAAAGAGCAAAAAGAAGAAAAATATATTACCAAAATCATTCTTTAACATGGTAACAGAACTTAACCTTCGGGATATATGGAGAGAGACACACAGATCAGACAAACAATACACATTTTATTCGTATCCGCATCAATCCTGGTCCAGGATCGATATGGCCTGGGTAACAACAGAAATACAGAACGGGATAGAGGAAATTGAAATAGGACTTAATGACTGGGCAGATCACAACCCAATAACAATAAAATGGAAAGGCCAGAAACAGAGAAAAAGATGGTCAATGAATCAAAGACTATGTAAAGACAAACAATATATACAGATGCTAGAAAAGGAACTGACATTATTTTTTCAGGTAAATAAAAAGGAAGAGACATCAACACAAAATTTGTGGGATACTACAAAAGCCTACATTCGGGGATTGACAATTGCATACAACTCTAAGAAAAATAAAGATAGGAGACTTCAACAAGAAAAACTGCAAGAAGAACTTAAAGAAACAGAAAGTGACCTACAGAAGGATCCACAAAACAAAAAGATAAAGGAAAAATGGAATATTATAAAACACAAGATTAATCTGACAACACAAAAAGAAATGGCACAGAAAATTAGGATGGCGAAACAAAATTACTTTGAAAACGCGAATAAAACCGGTCGATGGTTGGCCTATAAATTAAAAAAAGAAAAAGGTAAAAGAACAATACATCAACTACAAGATGAAAGTGGAACAGTACAATATAGACGGGAAGAGAAAAAGAACATAATACAAAATTTCTTCTCAAAGCTATACTATCAGGAAGATATAGCAGATGATAAAGTTAAACAATATATAGAGGCAGCAAAAATGAGCAAAATCACAGAAGAACAAAAGGAAATGTTGAATAGACCAATAACCGCAATAGAACTAGAAACAGCATTGAAAAAACAAAAAAATAATAAATCACCAGGCCCAGATGGAATTCCGGTTGAGTTTTATAAAAATACACAAGAGTCACTACAATGGATAATGTTGGAGATTTGTAATGAGGTGCTGGAGGAGGCGAAGATACCGGCATCTTGGACTGAAGCAATTATTACTCTCATCCCTAAGGAAGACTCAGACTTGCAACAAATTCAAAACTATAGGCCGATTTCTTTACTGAATACAGACTATAAGACATTTGCAACAATAATAGCAGAAAGGATTAAAAAAATCTTGAATAACTACATCCACCCAGATCAAAATGGATTTCTACCAGGACGACAGATAAAAAACAATATGAGGATAATAATGAACACCTTAGAATTCTATGAAGTCCACTCTGAAAGACAAGCTACACTGGTTTTCCTTGATGCCCAGAAGGCATTTGATAATTTGAATTGGAAATTTATTATAACACAACTGAACTACATGGAATTTGGGACAAAATTTGGAAAGATGATTGAGAAAATATATACTAAACAAACAGCTAGGGTAATTATGAATGACGAAATGACAGAAAAAATTGAGATAACTAAAGGAGTAAGACAAGGGTGCCCACTCTCTCCTCTTCTATTTATTTTATCATTAGAAATACTTCTGACAAAAATCAGAGAGGACCAAGAAATAAAGGGTTTAAAAATTAAGAAGGAAGAATATAAGGTCCAAGCCTTCGCTGATGATTTGGTATTTATTTTGGAAGACCCATTAGAAACCGGCCCTAAATTAATTCAAAAAATAGAAGAATTTGGTGAGGTAGCCGGACTTAAGATTAATAAGAATAAATCCAAATTAATAACCAAAAATCTTACAAAGGCACAGGAAAGCGAATTGGAAGATAAAACAAAAATAAGCGTAACTAAAAAAATAAAATATTTAGGGATTTGGCTTACAGCGAAGTGCTCCTCGATTAAGGAGGATAATTATGATAAAATACTACACCAGATAAAAAAAGATTTAGAAAATTGGGAAAACCTACAAATTTCATTTTTAGGGAGGATTGCAACGATCAAAATGAATATATTGCCAAAAATATTATTCCTGTTCCAAGTTATTCCAATAAAACTAGGGAAAACATTCTTTCAAGAATTAAATAAATTGGTTACTAAATTTATATGGCAAAGGAAAAAACCTAGGATTAAATTAAAACTCTTGCAAGATACGAAAGATAAAGGGGGATTGGCATTACCAGAGTGGGAAATATATTACCAAGCATCAAGCCTAACTTGGCTAAAAGAATGGATGAAATTGGAAAATACCAGAATTTTAACACTTGAAGGACACGACTTGCAAGCGGGGTGGCATGCATTTCTATGGGACGAAAAATATAAAGTACATAGATACTTTCGAAGACATATAGTTAGGGATGCATTGCTACAGACTTGGGAAAAGATAAAACAAAAACATTACATAAGAATTCCAATGTGGTTATCCCCAACAGAAGCTCTGAAACACCCAAACCTACTGGACATAAATAAGATAATTAGATACAAGGAATTGGTAAATGAACAGGGAAATCTGAAAACAAAACAAGAATTGGAACAAGATGTAGGCAGAGAGATTGATTGGTGGACATTCACACAAATCCAATCTAAATATACAGAGGACAAAAAATTATATGAAATACAAAAAGAATCGCAAGAATTGGATAAAATTATACATGGAACAGAAATAAAATTAATTAGTAATATATATAAATATTTACTGAGATATAAAATGGAAGATGAGGTTGTCAAAGACACAATGATTAGATGGGCAAAAAATTTCGGATACAACATAGAATTGGAGAAATGGGAAAAAATATGGGAAACAAACATAAAATTGACTATGTCTGCGGCATTCAAGGAAAATCAGTTGAAGATGTTTTACAGATGGCATCTTCCACCAGCAAAGCTTGCTAAGATGTTCCAGAACAACTCACCGACATGCTGGAAATGTAAAAAGGTACATGGAACATATTATCATCTATGGTGGACATGCCCCGTTGCAAAAAAATACTGGACTAAAATAAGAAGATGGATGGAAGAAATAATAGATCAACCTGTAGATTGGAAACCAGAGATCTTCCTGCTGGGTATCTTAAATAGAAAATACAGTAAAGAAATACGGTACTTAATCTTACATATAACAACGGCAGCAAGAATAGTCTACGCACAGTTCTGGAAAAATGAGAATATACCATCAGAGGAAGAAGTGATAAGGAAAATCTTAGACTGTGCGGAGATGGACAAATTAACAAAAGAGATAAAAGAAAAGGAAGACACAGAGTACTATGTAATATGGAATAAGTGGTATGATTGGTTGGAGACTAGAAATAATAAATGAAAATAAATGCAGAAAGGTCAAGAAAGGGAAAATGTGTGTATAATAATGTATAATAATGTATAGTAATAATATGTATTATTCTTAGTATGAAATATAGTATGAACGAAGAAAATGGAAATAAGAAACAATGGGACAACAAGGACAAATATTTTTTAAAAAGAAGAATAAAGGGGGAAAATGTAAATAGTAGAAGATTACAGTTACGAAATTGCTGTTTAAAAAAAAAAAGGAGTATACATTGTATGTTTATGTGTGTTATGTTTTGTTGTCTTAAAAAAATAAAAATATATATTAAAAAAAAACATTTGTTATGCCCAGAATTGCTGGGTGTCAGCAATAAAGTTGTTGTTGTTGTTATTGTTATTATTATCTCCTCTTCACTACAATGTGAAGTCACAGTTCTTTAGCTAATGTTGACCTTCCTAGGCAGTGAGTTCTTCCCCAAAACCTAGGATGTTGTAATGTATTGGCGTAGTATATGTGTGGATCCAAGCAGTTTATCCTTTTGCAATTGAATCATGGAAATTTTGTCTATGCACAGATTTTCTAAGGGCTGTCCAGGTTTTTGGGTGTGGCAGCCAGTATGCTTATAGCCACTGGGACCATCACTATCAGCTTTTCCAAGCTGGTGTCCTGAACTATGGCTGGACTCCAGTTTCCGTACAGTCAAGATGGCCAATAACCATTATAGCTTGGAATTATGTGAATTGTAGGCCACAAATCTGCTAACAAAGCAAACAAGCCTTATGGTTGTTGTTTTTAACAAAAGATCTGCAGCTAAAGGGTGCCTTTGATTTAAAAAGATCCACTTTATTGGTAGTTTTACATGTGCTCTTTGCCATTTATAGATACAACAACAGATGCTTAAGACTTTGGATGAAATGTCTGCCAAATTGCCCTTTTTGCAACACAAGAAAAATTACTTCAAAAGCCTGCCAGCAACAGGTCTCAGCCAGCCAGAATTGTTGAAGAAGATGAAAGAGTACAGCACTTTAGGTATGATTTTGAGGATCTACTGGAATGTGAAAAAAATCTGTTCCTTAACCAGTTCTGTGATTATAGATCTGGATATGAGAAAGATATGGTGTTATCTGATAACCAATACAGAGGCCTTTAAGTGGATGTCAAAAAATTTAAGATCTGATCTGCTTCCATTGTGCCATTGACTACCACCTCTGATCCTCCCAAATTATAATAAATATCCTTGGTTGGATAACTCTTTAATTGTGTCTGATACCTTCTGAAAGTGATCTATCATTGTTTTAAATGCTCCAGAATGTATAAATGGATTACCTTTCCTTGCCTTCCCCCAATGTCAGTTGTAAAAAGTAACCCTGTTGCATGCTGAAGGTGTAGCTCAGGGGTCTTCAAACTTGGCCCTTTTATGACTTGTGGACTTCAACTCCCAGAATACCTCAGCCAGGCACGCTGGCTGAGGAATTCTAGGAATTGAAGTCCACAAGTCATAAAAGGGCCAAGTTTGAAGACCCCTGGTGTAGCTGTTAGGTGTGCCCTGCAGAAATTTGCTCCCTAATTCCAGCTTCCAGCTCTAAACATGGCTGGGCATTCTACGCTTAACTATAGTTAGAAGACTTAATTAATTAACTAACTAATCGAGTTAATTAGAATTAGAACACAGAAGACCAGACTCTTGTTTCAACCAGTAATTGGCAAAGCTTTCAGAAATGCGTATATGTTAAATTGGTTTACCTAGGATTAAGCTGCTGCTTTTGCAAATATAGAAAGCATCAGCATGACAAACTGACTGGTCATTACCAACTAAGATAATGTGGAACCAGAAACAAAATATGGCTTTGATTTCCAAAAGAACTTTCTTGTGATGAGTCAGCATTTCCCCCCCTGTATTCTTAGGTAATGTACATTGGGAAGACCGCAAAATATCTGGGACCGTGTACAGTGGGGATGAGAAACTTGTTAATCTGCTTGTTAAGGTAATATAACATGAAACTCTTGGAGAATTGCCTTATGTAATGTGTGTGTATAATTAAAAGTTGTATCAGTGCATTCCAGATGAGATTGATTGATTCATTGCAATTATATTCCATTGCAGTCCAATAACTCTTGATGACTTATATGATATAAAATGTAGAAAAATACTCAAACTTCCATAGTATGGCTAAAAATGCTGATAAAATAAGTCATAAGACTCCAAGCCAAAATAAGGTACACAATAATTGAAATGAAATAATAGAAAAGTAAAAGAAAATAGAAACCATACTGTATAGGGTTCAGTGGTCTCTAGTGTTATTTCCTTTCTAAGATTTATTCAAAGACTTAGTTTATTTTTACTAGAGCCAACAATAGATATAAATAAATAACAGTGCTGAATATTTAACTACTTTATATCTTTAGTGATATATGAGTATAAACTGCATTTTCTTATCTGAAGTAGGTATGGGATACCAAAACACCAGTTTCTTGTCATGAAAAGTAGTATAAGAACTAGAAATGGACCTTCATATAGTTTTGTGCCGTTTACATTTTTTAAATTAATGTTTCATATCTTTGGGTTGCTTAAAATAATGATCCTTGCATAAAATCTAGGATTAGGGATGATGAACTGCAGACCTCCAGATGCTGTTGGACTCCATCAACCCCATCAGATGAGTGTTGCTGTCTAACAGTCACTGAAGTGCTGCAGTTTTTCCTCACCCTAAAGTGCTTAAGTAATAGTGTATTGTTTCAGCTTTGTAATAGCAAGTAGCCTGCAGAGGAATCTGAGAAAGGAAGTTGAGAACACAATTGTGATGCAAAGATCCAGATAACATAAACGACCATTTTATTAAGATTCAGTTTCAGATGCTTATAATGTCAACAAAATTTTGATGGGTTTTAAAAATTTAAAGAGGAAGACATTGGGAACTGGTTCTTTAAGTGGTAAAAGGTCAAGAGAAGGAGAGCTCAGTTTTTCTGCTGGTTGATTCAAGGTCCTCTTAAAAAGAAAAAACAGGGGCAACATGATAGCAGTATTCCAGTATTTGAGGGGCTGCCACAAAGACGAGGGGGTCATGTTATTCTCCAAAGCACAAGAGGGCAGGACAAGAAACAATGGTTGGAAACTGAACAAAGAGAGAAGCAACCTAGAATTAAGGAGAAACTTCCTGACAGTGAGGACAATTACCCAGTGGAATGGCTTGCCCCCAGAAATCGTGGGCACTCCATCACTGTAGATTTTTAAGAAGAAGCTAGACCAGGGGTAGGCAACCTTGGCTCTTTTATGACTCGTGGACTTCAACTCCCAGAATTCCTGAGTCAACATAGCTGACCTGCTTGAGTGGGGGGCTGGACTAGAAGACCTCCAAGGTCCCTTCCAGCTCTGCTCTGCTCTGCTCTAGTCTAGTCTAATCTAGTCTAGTCTAGTCTAGTCTAGTCTAGTCTAGTCTAGTCTAGTCTTCTTACTTCTTCCCCAGGAGTGTTTGGGACATACTAACAAGGGCAGCATCCCCATGATCACATTATCAAAATTCAGACGCTTGACAACTGACTCATGTATGACAGTTGCAGTGTCCTGAAGTCGTGTGATCACTTTTCGCGAAGTTCTGACAAGCAAAGTCAATGGGGAAGCCAAGATTCACTTAACAACCAAGTTACTAACAACAACTGCAAAGTTTCACTTAACTGTGGAAATAAAGATCGCAAAATGGGACAAAACTCATTTAACAACTGTCTTGCTTAGCAACAGAAATTTTGGGCTCAGTTGTGATTGCAAGTCGAGGACTACCTGTAATTCTTTGTGAACTAAAAATGAAAAGAGGTTGCTGTATTCTGTATATAAGTGGACAATAACAGCTTTATGAAGGAAAAGAAGTTACAGAAGGAAGGAATGGAGGTGGCAGCATAGTTTCAAGGGACTATTTTTCTTCCTTCAAGGTTTATGAGGAATTTGCATGGAGTAATCCACTTCATCCAGATATATTCCCAGGAGTGAGGAAGATGGAAGCAGAGGTTGTGAGAATGGCTTGCACACTTTTTCATGGTGGACCTAGTTCATGTGGAACAGTAAGTAAGAGGACAAATGTCACCATAGTAGCCTTGTCCACTTATCTTTAAGGCAGCTACAGCTTTTATATACATTTAAACAATCCATATAGACATTTAAACAATCCATATAGACATTTGCATATTTTCCAGGATTTGTTTTCAGAGTATCCTCAAAATTTTTTGGCTTTTGTATTCTGAGTTGGTTTAGCTGCGTGAATTAATTCATCATATAATGCACTGTGCTAGGCATTACAGAAACCTGCTCTTGGAAATATTCTCTAAGAAACTGGTTGTGCACCATATTTCCGTCAAACTGTATTGCTGCAAATAAAGAATTGACAAAAAGAATGCCAAAACATAAAGGTAACTTGATTGCTGTGAATATGCGGGAATGTTATTTGTTGTCTCTTCCAAGCTGCAAACTGCTGACCTAGTTTATGTCCTTTTTTTGAGGGAGATGCTTTCTAGAGAGAATTGACTTCTGGCAACTGAAGTTTCTTTGCCAGTGTTTTCAGAAGTGGTTTGTCCTTGCCTCCTTCCTAGGGCTTTGAGAAAGTATGGGGCCCAAGGTCAATCAACTGGTTTTGGACTAAGGCGGGACTAGAACTCATAGTTTCCTGGTTTCTAGACAGATGCCTTAACCATTACACCAAATAATATAATTTAAAGTTAATGTTAAAAATGATTATGATATTCTTCCATTGAAATTCCCATTGATGCATTGTATTCTGCATCCGTTTAATCATACAGACATTTTGACTTGTTCAGATTGTTCATTTGAAGTTTATAAATCTTGCCTAACAAATTATCTTTATTGCATGTTACAAGGCTTTCAAATTTGGACAAACTGCTCAGTACAGTATTTCTTTGTTTTTGTGATCTTTTATTGCTGCAATGTTTTATCTCAAGATTCTGAAACCAATTAAATCTAAAAGAGCACTATGTAGTAAGAGACTGAAGAGATGTTATCTTTGTCTTGTTATTCATAACATCTCGCAGTCTAATGACATTATCATTCACTGATCAATTTTTTTGTGCTTTCATCTTCATAAATGAGCCCAGACTGAGTGAGCAGGCAAAGATTAAGAAGATTCAGTCCCAGCAGAACTCTCATTCATATTCCCATCCTACAGATAATCTATATATACTTTCAGTGTAAAATATCTTGGAGTAAGCAAAATAGTGAGTAAAAAATAAAAGCTTGTCAGTGGCAAAAGTGACATGCATTTTAAATGAAAAGTTCAGGTCAAAATCTTACTTTACTCTGCCGGTGTAGTGTATCTAAGCTGTAGTCATCAATGTGCCATAATTATAATAATATTATATAATTTATTGAACTTGCCTGACTCAATGACTGGACAGCTCATAACTATCAAACAAAGCAATTGCAATAAAATCAATAAATCATAGGATAAAGATAAACATGTAAGATTTAAGAGACTTACATGCTTATGCTGCAATTATCTGATTTCAAATAATATTGGCTTTCATAAGAGAAGAACCCACTCAGTTGTGTATCTGAGAGCAGAGCTAACTCATTGCAGAAGTGAAAGTGTAGGACATGGCTCTACGCTCTAGTTAAATCTGCTTTCTAGTTTATCATTTCTTCCTGTTCTCAGGAAATATACTTATTCTTGATTTCCAGAAGGCTATTGATATTAATCTTTTACAGTGTCAGTAGCACGATTCCTTATAGCCTTATAGCCTAAAATATTGTTGCCCAAATTTTTGTTGGTCAAAGTCAACTCCATTTGTCTTGGTCCTTGTAGCTCTTCCCAGGTGAACACTTTTCACGTGGGAAGTGCTTTTCACTGTCTCCTCTTGCCATATGGTTGCAGTTTGAACATGTGTTCATCCTGGTTTTCTGTACTCACCTCTTCCTAAATTGTTTTCCACCAAAGTGGAAAGCCAGTCCATCGACTTCTGTTCTTTTCATTGTCTTTTTCTCTCATTATTCAATTTTCCATATTCCCATCTTCCCAGCTGGGTAATAACTCAAAAAGGAAGAATTCAAAATAATCTGATCAAGAATGATGCCGAGGAAAGAAATGAAAGAGACGCAGTGTTTTTTCCCCTGCCAGCGGCTCTTGGACTTGACTTTTCTCTATTTTCAATTCTACATTTATAGAAGAATTTGTCTTGGGTAATGGCTTAAGTAGATACCTGGAGTTATGGTCTAAAACCATTGCTTACTCTTTGTGATAAATTTCCTCTAACAAGGGTTCTGCTCCAACAAAGATAAGTTCCACCATCTCAAGTCATCACTAGTGTCCACCGGAGTTTATGGGAATGATAGTACCAATCATCTGAGGAGGCCCTCTGGAAAAGGCTGGTATAAAGATTACCAAGTTGTTTTCTTAAAGCCAACAAAGCAACATAACAGGATTTCATTGTACATGAAATGCTAACTATGCTGTAGGAGGGAAATGCCTTGTATTTTTTCTCCTTTCAAAGAAAGCCCGCCTTTGTCTTTCAACAAGCACGCAATACTGTAGTGATCCAACATTTCACTCCATTGTTAGGAGAAGAATGTCAGCATTGGGTTAATGGGATGTTGACTTTAGCAACATGTTGTTTTGTGTTGGTATTTTCACAATGGTTGGGATTCTTCTGCTAACAATAAGTTAGGTAACATCAAATCATAGTTGTACAAGATGATAACTTCTTAAGATTGGGAATGACACGTTATTGTCTTGTTTCAACCATGCCAAAAAAATGAGACAGAAAAAGAGGGGAACAAAATAGTGTGATTTTCATCTGAGTTTGATGGGGAATAAAGCTTCCTAAAATTATTTATATATGGAAATGGATCAATATAATTTTGCTCTGTCGTGCTTACTGAATAATATTTGTGATGTTCAGCTCATAAGGCTGAAATTGAAAATCCATTACAATTTTATAATATGTGTGACATGATATTCTGAAGTTTTTTCTTAATGGGCGATTTATCAATGTTCTCAATTGTTCTGTGTGAGAGCCTTTAGATTTATTTTTAATATATATATTAAGAATATAAGAAACTGAAACCACAAAAGGGATGTAAAAACAGGAGATGCCTGTCCATAGTCATGTTACTCAACTGCTCCCAAAGAGCTGCCACCTGAAGCTACACATGGAGTGAAACCTCTTCTTGTAGGTAAACTTTTCAATAAGGTGTCTTAGGATCAAAACATAGTCCTAGCAATGGGGAAAAAAACTGGCCTGTTCATTGTCCAAAATTGATTTTGTCTCTACCTTCTATTTTGTTGTCCAAGGGATGGGCATAAAGTTTGCTAAACAATACTCAGCAAACTTATTGATCAGCAGTTATCAAGATTACCCCTATCGTTTTTTTTGAATACAAGCATTATAAAAGCAAACAACAACATGCAACTCATATGGGGCTCCCTTTATGTTTGGTCTGAAAACTGCAAGAAAGTGATCAGGTTGCAGAGTATGGTGTGTAGCCATGAATGTGTTGCATTTTGTTGGAGTATTTGCCACTTACCTACCAAGCGAGTTTCAAGCTTTTGGTTTTGTCATACCAGGCACTCAAACTTCCTTTTAATCTGGGTGTTAGTTGAAAGAATCAGACATCTGTGTTTGATAAAACTGTCAGCTACTCATGAGTCAACCAGCGTTGGCTGGATGCCCAGTGTCCTGCAATAAACAGCAGAAATATCTTGTGAGAGTGATTCATGTGCTCCCAAGTAGGTGATAAGTCATTTGCAAAAGTCATTTTTAGCAAGCATTAGAAAGGGTCTTGACTCCTGTTTTATATCAAGCCTCAATTTCCTTGGCCTAATAATGTGCCTTGTTGCCTAGCAACGGAAGTGGTTTAAAGAAAAAAATCAGATGCTTAATAAAATAACTGTAATGGACTTTTCCTTCCTAGTTAAGTAGTGACTTAAGATGAATATTGTGAGCTTTAAAATACCAAATTCTGCCCTCTGCCCAGATATATCGTTTATATCTAAACCAGGTACTGTGATATTGTCTTGATTACTGTATCTATCTATCCATCCATCCATTTCTTCAGGAGTTCAGGGCTGTACAATTAGCACTTTCTGTTCTTATTTCCCCCTAAACCATCAGCCTTGTGAGGCAGAATGGCTGAGGATGTCCTTAAAACTGAAAATTGTGCCAGTTCAATTCCTTAACTATTACAGTTCACTGGCTCTCAATATTTGTCTATTGAATCAGTCTAGCAACAAGAAGAAAAACCATGCTTAAAATGTTTCTTACCCAGTATTTAAATGCCGCTTCGGTTTGAATTAGAAGAGATCTTAGAACACAAGATGACATTTGTTGAGATTTATTAAGATTGCTGTAGCATGTAAAGATCCAGGATTTCCATAGATATACTCTACACGGGTGCTTACTGCTCAGTTTGGCAACTTTTAAGACGGGTGGACTTCCAGTTCTCAGAACTTCCTAGCCAGCATGCTGGGAGTTGAAGACCACACCTCTTAAAGTTGCCGACTGTGAAAAACGCAGGTGAGAAAGTTTAAATTTTTGTTTTTAAAAAAATAGAAATTAACAAAGTGTGTGTTCTATTACGGCTTTCTCGTGCGCGTGTGACCATTTGGTTATATGAGGTGTTTTTATTTCCTTTGTTCTAGATGACATCTGGTGGAACAGAGAGCATCCTGCTGGCCTGTAAAGCCTACAGAGATTTGGCTTATGAAAAAGGGATAAAATATCCAGAAATGTATGTAACTCTTGGCTGTCATAGTTGGCTTATTATGATAGGAACTAGTTTTATTCTTAAATAGCACACTCCCTTTGCTCTTTTTTCTGGCTTGACCTCAAGAAGACAGAAACAGAAACCAATTATTATAACCAAGACTTTAAAACAAGCCAATTGGAAGGCATAGATTATGAGGCTGACTTGTCTCAAACTACCATTCAGTTTAGTAACCATTTGTTGAGATGGAAAGTCCCCAGAGCTATAGAAAAGTGAAAGCATTTCTGTCTCCTTGTAGTAATGCCATGCAAGAAAAGGGAAGTGAGGAATGCATGGATTTAAGCAGATACTAAATTCTTTTCCATTTTTTCTGTCACCGTAAATCTGGCTCTTAAATTTGCATTAGTTTACTTTCGTAAAAATAAATAATTGCAGATGGGCAAAGTCTTTTTGAGGCAGTTACTATAAATCTAAAGAGCTGCTTTGTGTGCCTTTGAATAGGAAATCATTTTGCTATAAAATATTGTGTGCTGCTTTGGAAACTCTTTTGATTTTCAAAGCTGGTTTCTAATTCTCTGAAGATACTCTCTTGAGAATCTCAATACAGTGAACTAGTTATGAAGTTCTTTGCATTCAGTGTTTTTTCTGGGAGTGCTGATAACAGGTTTGTGATATCAGTTGTGTATTTCAAATGATGTGATTGTCATGTAGACTCTGAAAACGTAGGCAGACTCATAATATCCTTAGAGATGAACCCAAATATTCTCTGTTTATATTTTATTTATACAAAATGTTTATGCTGCCATATGCCTTATAGGTTTATACTACAACAACAGCAATTTACAATTTATCAAATGATCCAATAATGACCAGACTTAAAAATCTAAGATAATCATATTTAAAAATCCCAAAGACAAATATTTATACTGATTTAATTAGAGAAAGGTCAACAATTATATTTATTAGTGACTGGAAAACCATTATGGGCTTGTTGCTGGAAAAAAAACTAACTTGTGATTTATGGGTTTGACAATTAGAAAGAGTAGCTTATGGAAAGAAGGAGACTGTGATGTAACCCTAGAGAGGAACGCTAAAATATAAAATGCATTTATAACTGCTGATAATAGGAAGCCATTTCCTTATAATTGTTTCTATTTTTTCTTTTTCTCCTCTATTTCTTTCTCTTTTTTCTTTTCTTTTTTCTTACTGTGTACTACATTTTTCTATTTATTTTCAATATCCATATGCTTTTTATTTTTTTAAATGTCTTTAATAAACATAATAAATCCTTAAGGCAGCTTATCATCACCATTAGTGTGCATAACCATGTCGATTAAAAAAAAAGTCTTAAGTGCCTTCTTGAAAGTCCAAGGTTTCAGAGTACCATATACCCTAGGAACCAAGCAGGAGTCCCCAACCTTTTCAGTTTGTCAATCTCTTATAAAGTTTCAAATTGTTCATTAATTCTGAAACATTTATGAAAATGGATATTACAAACAAGAAATACAATACTACAAATGAGAACAGCAGCAATGGAGCTTTGTGGGTTGATATTGACCACTTTGAGGAATCCTGTTCCAAAGCATGAAAGAAGCCACAGAGAAAGAATGTACTTAGAACTGGGGAATTATTAATTGTTCGGATATTATTTTGTATTTCTGTTGGCTTTTCCTTTCAAGAGTTACCTTACTAAACTTAAAAATGGCATATCTCTGCTATGATTTTTTTTATTGACCCTAGCCTGCAATATATAACATTTGCAATGCACTGGTTTCAATTTTCTCTTTTAAGAGTAATTTTATTAAAAGTTACAATTACAAAGTTAAAAACTAATGCAAGCTAAAAAATTGAAAGAATAAAGAGGGGAAAAAACAAAGCGCAAAAAAAAAAAATAGAATGAAGAATAAAAAAAAGAATACAGTAAGAAAAAAATGACTCCCCCCTTCATTTAACAATATAAACAATTGTAGGAACTATTCGCCTTCTCTTAAATAATCTCTTCTTCCTATATCCCATCTCTTATCTATAAACTCATTGTTAAAGACTCATTGTTTCAGTCCTGATCAGCAAAAGTCCAGTAAAGTTTACCAGAGATAACAATTTATCAGTTTAAATCTTGATCAAATAAACCAACTTGACATTCCTTTCTTTTACTTTTAAGAATCTTGATCTTTAATCCCTGATTTCAATTTGCTCAAGCACATTGTGGCTAGTAGCTAATACTCATCTCTGAAATAAATACTCTTGTCAGTTTTAATTTGCATTTTCAAAGGAAGATCATTTGGGTAATTATTTTTTTGTTATTGTATATGAGTAGCTGATACAGGAGAAATTCATTTTATGCTGAAATAGAAAAGCAATGTCATAAAAATACAATAATACTTATGGGCATGCCATCTACTATATATCTTAAGAGTTACAAGATGCCTACAATTTTTGGTCCTCAACACAACAGTTGAAATAATACCAACTGTTTGGGTGTTTCTCTTTGTTTTATTATTGTCCATTTTTCAATTTGCCACAACAATAATATAGATGGGCAAATATTACAAGGCACAGTCTGAAGCTTTCTCTGGATTCACCCCAAGATTTAGTTATATCCAGGAGTTCTGTTTGTTATCTCATTTTAGTGACTTCTTTCACCAAAATTTAATGTTAGCAAACCTAGTAAATGTAGTTTACAATTAGTAAACTCTTGCCAGGAAATCTTGAATGGGAAAACTCTAGTTTTTGCTGCAGATGGACAGGGTGAAATCTGCAGTGTTTTAGAATGCCAGAAGGCTGAGGATAATGGGCATTATTGTCCAATACAGACTGAAGGAATCGTATTGGGAAAGGTGACTCTTGATTTGAAATCTTATCTTGCCTGTTGGTTCCATCCATAATATCATTAAAAATGTAGCTTAAAGATTAAAGGTAGAAAGATGGAGCTGATCTTGCAGATTCAACTTACGATGTTCGGTCTATGGGGTGTGCCTATTTATTTTGATTTTCCTCTCTCCATTAGTCTCATTCCTATCAGTCTATTTTTGGTTCAGAAAAGAAAGGAAAGGTGTTTGGTAAGGTGTGCCACCATTTTTTCCTGAAATGTATTATTTTCGTTGTTGGTTTTGTTTTTTAGGCTGGTGCCAGTAAGTGCCCATGCAGCATTTGACAAGGCTGCCCATTTTTTCAGGATTAAGATTGTGCATATTCCGTTGACCGAATCGATGCAGGTGGATGTGAAGGTACCCCCTGGCATTTCCAGATGTTTCCAATACACTGAGTTGAACAGAGTGATGGAACCTTTGAGAGAGGCGGGTGGGTGGGTGGAAGGAAGTAAATTAATACAAGGAATTCTTCAGATGACTCAGTTTTAATCCCTTGATTTGTACACAGGTATTATTGATTCCTAATGACTTTGTCCTGATTTTTTAGGCAATGAAGAAAGCCATTAACAAGAATACAGCCATGTTGGTCTGTTCAGCCCCACAATTTCCTCATGGAAGTATTGACCCCATTGAAGAAGTAGCAAAGGTAATATTTTTACATTGATACAAAACTGCTGCAATTGCGACCACAACTAAGCCCAAATTGTTAAGTGAGTTGCACCCCATTTTACAACCTTTTTTTGCCACAGCTGTTAAGTAAATCACTGCAGCCGTTAAGTGAATCATACGGCCGTTAACCGATTCTGGCTTCCCCCATTGACTTTGTTTGTCAGAAACCAGCTGGGAAGGGTATAAATGGTAATGGCATGATCCCGGGACAGTGCAATGGTCATAAATACATGCCAGTTGCCAAGTGCCCAAATTTTGATCATGTGACCATAGGGATGCTGCAACAATCTCAACTGTGAAAACTGGTCATAACTCACTTTTTTCAGTGCCGTTGTAATCCGGTCGCTCAACGTATTGCTGTATTCTTGCCAGGTAGTTGGCATCACTGTTTCATGGCTGTTGTGCCCTGCCATGTTAATTTTGCTATGGCTTGGGGTTTTACTGATTATTTCCAAAAATGTCCCCCAGCTATAGGGCAGCATCTAAATCACTGAATGGATACCCATGTTGAAGAGATAAAATACCAATTCTGGTTATCTTTGCATCACTTTAATTGTATATGAGAATGTATACTTCTAAAAAGGTTTGGATGTAGGATGTACACGTTGGTGTACCATTTTTGCCTTATTGGGATTTATGATCTGTTAATGAAAGGGACTCCATCAATTATTTGAGTTTGGATTCCAGATGTATCCAGGAATTGGGAATCAGACTGAACTTTGGAAGAAAGACCATAACTTAGTGATAACTACACACATGTACAAAATTCCAGCTGAAATGTTTGCTAGTTCAGGACAGATTTTTTCAAAGACATGGTAACTACTGCCAAGGGTCTAGATCAGCTTCACATTGCATCCTGTATTCCATATGGTTAATCGGCTAATCAATAAAGTTATACTATAATGTATTCCATATACTGGACGTTCAGTTGAAGTAGCAATAATCCAGATTTTGTCCCTGAAAATAATCATGAAAAAATTAGGTATGAGAAAAGTGGTTTTTTTTTTCTTTTTCTCAAATTTAAAGGAATGGTCTGTTAATGTAGATCTGCTGGTAAATGACTTTATTCACACAAAGAAACATTTCACTTAAGTAATTTCCAGCAGGAAGAGCTGTTAACCATTACCAAAAGTCAGAGCCATGGTAATTCACAATTTAAGGTGATGGCATTGAATAGATCAAAATTTCAGACGTTTATGACGGTTGCAGTTTCCCGGGGTTATGTGATCATCTTTCGCGACCTTCTGACAAGTAAAGTCAATGGGGAAGCCAGATTCACTTAACAGCCGTGTTACTATCTTAACAGCTGTGGCAAGAAAAGGGGTTAAATGGGACAAAACTCACTTAACAATTGTCTCGCTTAGCAACAGAAATTTTGGGCTCAATTGTGGTCGAAAGCCAAGGACTATTTGTAAGGAATATGTTTATCAATGTCCAAGCTCTACTAGTAGTTCACTTTTGCGACCTAAGAAGAAAATGATCTAAGTTCTTTTCCTGTCTTGATGCAGCTTGCACTGAAATACGATGTTCCCTTACATGTGGATGCCTGCCTGGGAGGTTTTCTCATTGTCTTCATGGAGAAGGCTGGCTATCCTTTACAGCAGCATTTTGATTTCCGAGTGAAAGGGGTGACGAGCATTTCTGCAGATACGCATAAGGTGTGTCAAGGAAGATTTGTATGAGCTTCTGATGGGAGTTGCTTTGAAACTGCACTAAGCTGGATCAGGCATATTTCCTCTAAATCAGACATGTCAAATACAAGGCCCGGGGGCCGGATGCGGCCCGCGAAGTGGTTTCATGTGGCCTGCGAAGCTATCCTGGAAACAGTGAGGGAACGGCCCCTGCTGCCTTGGCCCTGGCCCAGGCCGGCCGGGAGCCAATGTACAATTTTGTGGTGGCCATCTATGCTGAAATGCATTCAGTCTTAGCTCCACAAGGCCGTCTGGAAACAGCGAGGAACCAGCCCCTGCCGCGTCGGCCCCGCCCCCCTGGGTGCATGCTGGGGAGGCTCCTCCAGTGGACCATGCCTTGGCACTTGCCCTGGTTCCACCCCACAGGTCCCCTTGACACGAACGATGTAGAGCTGGCCATGCCCACCCAGTAGGCCACACCCACTCCATCCACGCCCACCCAGTAGGCCGCACCCACCCTGGCCGCACCCATCCGGCCCCCTGAGGGCAACCGCAATGCTGATGCGGCCCTCAATGAAATTGAGTTTGACACCCCTGCTCTAAATTGTTTCCAAAGCAGTATCATTGTTAAAAATCACTTCTTCATTTGATTTATATAGGCCCCCATCTCACTTTTATGTGACTCTAGGCAGAATATCTATGGAGATTCTCAATCATCCAGGCCATTGTTGTCCCAAAGGTGCATTTTCCAAAGGCAACTGGACTTTCTTGTTATTTTTTTTCTTTTGAAAATATTTTGTTTCTCATTCAAGAAGCTTCTTCAGTTAGAATTTTTAGTTAGAACTGAAGAAGCATCCTGGATGAGAAGTGAAACATTTTCAAACAAAAAAACCCCCAAAAAAGTTCAGCTGCCTTTTGGAAAAAGCACCTTTGGGCGACTGCAGGCAACTTAAACAATAAAATAAATGAAATACACAATAAAAAAAATAGAGAATAAATATGTCATTGCAGTTTGTATAAAACTGGAACCCTAAACCAAAGTACTTCAATGAGAAGGATTCCTATTAAACATCAAATAGTTGTTTGCTATTGAGCATCTGGAATTCTTCACCTTTGGAACAAAGTACCATTTGTTTTCATGACTTTACTCTTCCAAAGAGGAATTATTTGGAAAAATTCTGAATACCTCTTAATAAAAAAAGCAGTGGCAAGGCTTCCCCAACAGTGATAACAGCACATCTCTATTTGATAAATCAATAGAGAATGATTAACTTAGCAAACCTTCTAATTCCTGTAAAAGGGGTCTTGAATCTGTTAACGTTGATTTTTGTGGGTGATTATTTGCTACTTGAATATTGTCCCTTTCTTTGCAGTATGGCTATGCTCCAAAGGGCTCCTCTGTGATACTGTACAGTGATAAGAAATACCGGTATCACCAATTCTTCGTTGCTCCTGATTGGCAAGGAGGAATTTACCCCTCGCCCACTATTGCTGGTTCCAGACCTGGATGCCTTATTGCAGCTTGCTGGGCTACCATGGTGTACTTAGGGGAACAAGGTTATGTGGAAGCCACCAGGAAGATCATCTCAACTACACGGTTTATCGTATCTGAGTATGTATATGATTGCCATTTATTCTCTATATTTTATGCTTCTCTTCCTTCTTCCTGGGTGCCCATTTCAGCATTCTTTGGCTGCTCTACAGTTCGTACTCTTTGCAAGCATTAAATAGGACGGGGTTCTTAGCTATCATCCATATATGATACTCTTACGCAATTAGTATATTAAGATGATGTGCATGAATAGAAATTATGCAAGGCAAACAGTAACATTAAGCTACTGGATTTTTTTTTTGGGGGGGGAGAGGAAATATTGCTGAAAACCCAGCCCTTTTTTGGCCACAGAAAAAGATGACTCTTACATGGCTCTCTGTTGGTGGATAGCAGAGAGAACAGGCCGTATTGACTGAAATAATAGAAATTAGATATGTGCAGTTCGGAAGACTTTCATGCTTCCTCCTTCTTCCTTCTTTTTTCAAGACATCTTTCTTACTCAGAAGGAAGATGAGATTTGGAATATCTCTCAACAAAGCTCCATGAAATAATACTTTAATTAAAAGTGGAATTTTTTTTAAATCAAATATCAACTAATGATGTCTGCTAGGGGATTACATGGTACATTTGGACAGGACTGGGCTCAGCAGTTAAGATGCTGGGCTTGTCGGCTGGAAAGCTGACAGCCCAGGTTTGAGACCCACGTGCCACAAGATGGGGTGAGCTCCCATTCTCGCTCCAGCCTAGCAATTCGAAATCATGCAAATGCAAGTATATAAATAGCTACCACTTTGGTGGGAAGATAATAGCGTTCCGTGACATCACTTCCACCACGAGTCCGCGGAAACATCTTTGAACAGCGCTAGCTCAACGGCCTCGTAGAGATGAGCATCGCCCCCTATTATTGCCAAAGACTACAGGAGTAAAATCCGCAGGGACTCCTTTACCTTACCTTGGACAGGACAACACACACTGTGAGACTAATATTGTGGTATTCACTTTCGGTTGTGTAATCAGATAACTCTATCTTAATAGATAAGAGGCAACATTTTTAGAGAAGGGTCACTGCCATCACCCTAGATTGCCATCACTACAAATGTCACATAAAGCAATATTTGATGAATCCCTTAATAAACTTTCTACAGAGATTCATTTTCTGTTGGAAATAAAATTGCCCTCATCTTTAGATGTCACTGTTATTTCAGAAAAGTGCAAATATCTATTGAGATTTTGTCTGGTCATATTTTTTTAGAGATTTCATGGAGATCTGTGGCCTTCCAGATACTATTGAACTAAAGTTACCAATTTGCAGCAGCCCCAGTTAGCATAGCCAATAAGGAAGGATGTTAGGTGTTTGTAGTTCAGGAAACATTTGAAGGGTTCATGCTGGGTATCTTTTGGGTAAACAACTTTCAAGTCGAGTTTTACACAAAGAATGCATAACCTCTTGTGTTCCTTGGGATTCTGAGCATTTTGAATTACAATTAACATGCGGTTCCTCAAGGCTTATTTGGATAGGATTAAGAAATACTGCTTTGTGATTCTTGTTGTTCTTTCTTTGTATATATTCAGAAGATGTAGCTAGGAATCTGCTGCTATGCTATGGGATGGGGACTCCTAAGTTCCATTTCTTTTTTCCTCTATGCTGTTTTAACATATCTGGATCAATTATCCACGTGTTCCCTTTTTTCTGATATAATGGAAATGGGTTTAGAAGCACTTTTGCCATGGAAGTTAAGTCAAAAAAAAGGAAGAAAAACTTCTGAACTGCTTAAAACTAGAGAAGGGAATTCGTGACTTGGAGAAGACTTAATTTGATCTCAGATTAAATTATGAGATCCCATTCTGCATTCAGATGTGGCCACTGCAATTAATTGTGGTCTCTTTTATTGAAAAACCTTCATTTAAAGTCAAGTTGTTTTATAAAGTAATATTTCATGTTGCTTTGGACAATGTATTGTTTCCTTGTTCTGTTCTGTTGATACATACCAGAACACAGGTATAGGCACATATTGTGTAAAGAAAGAAAATAATAATAATAAAACAACCACTCTATCCTCAACCCCGGAATTCTCTCTGTTTAGAATAACTGATTCCTGGATTAAAAAGGGACAGCAGCTAAAATTACAACTTTTGATAATGGCTTTTAAGCAACATAAATTGCAGCATTAAATGTAACTAGAGGACCATAGACTAGATGAAACACATTTTTAACATGTTTCCCTTTAAGGTTGCAGAAAATTGACCACATCAGTATCATTGGCAAACCAGAGGTTTCTGTCTTTGCTTTCAAGTCTGATTCATTTGACATTTACCAGTTGTCAACCCTGTTAATAGCCAGAGGATGGAATCTTAATATTTTACAGTTCCCTCGAAGGTGAGTTTCTGGGTTTTTTTTTCTCCATCACTTTCAGTTGGGGGAGGCAGAGCACTGGTCAAGCACCTAAAATTCTCTCTTGGATTGAGCAGATTCATGGCAGATTAGACCACTTGTCCCCCAGTGGCCAATTATAAGTCTATGGAAACCCACAAGGAGGAGTTCAAGATAAAACTTCCATACAGGTCTTGGCTTATTCGGGTCTTTTCCCGTGTAAGATTGAGAGTATCTTGCCGACGTTTCGACGAGGTCCCACTCGCCATCTTCAGGCTGGTGTCTTCGGCTTCGTGCTTGTGCGAGCAAAGCGTGATCGGAGCTGCCGTCCTTCTATAAATATTGGAGGGAGGGTGTGGCGTGTTGGTTTTGTAGCTGTAAGCGGGTTGGTTGGCTGTGTTGTTACATCTTGATTGGAAGATGGAATTGATGTAAGCAAATTAGCTGATGTAGCTGTAAGCGGGTTGGTTGGCTGTGTTGTTACCAACACGCCACACCCCCCCTCCAGTATTTATAGAAGGACGGCAGCGCCGATCATTTTTAATATACTTTCAAGAGATTATGCTTATTCAAAGATATTTGGAGATGTTTTATATACAATTTGGGATTTGACTCTTTGGGATTTGGGATTCAGTTGTAGCCCAATTTCTTTTTTTCTGGAATGTGAACTCAGTTCTGTTAAAAAGTATGGTTTCAGGTCTACAAATCCAAAGATCACACCACATGTTTACTCCGTATTTGTGTAAGTTGCTAACTAAGTTGATTGATATTATCTTATTAGTACTAGAATATACAATTTCTCAAATTTTCTCTCAAATGAGGGAATAGAAGGGGAGCTCAGCAAATTTGCAGACAACACCAAGGTGGCAGGAGTAGCCAACACCCCAGAACAGTGGTGGTGAACCTATGGCACGCGTGCCAGAGGTGACACTCGGAGCCCTCTCTGTGGGCACGCGCACTGTCGCCCCAGCCCCGCCTCCCCCCACGGCCCCCTCCTCACCAGCAGCCCCCCTGGAGGAGAGTCACCCCCGGGTGCGGCCCGCATGGAGCAGCGCAGCCAAGGACATAGCCGGGCAGCAGGAACAAGACTCCGCCCTCACGCCCCATAGCGTGCAGATGATGCTGTGGGATGTGGGCAGAGGGCATGGCTGCCATGGCGCTGCAGGGCTGCCTGGCTGATCTGCTGCGGGCCATGGAGGCGGTGCGTGTCCCTGCGGGCGGGTGGGGCAGGGGGTGGGCGGAGCGCGGGCGGGAGGTGGTTTTTGGGCACTCGGTCTCTAAAAGGTTCACCATCACTGCCCCAGAAGATAGACTCAAGATCCAGATCTCGACACACTTGAACACTGGACCCTATCTAACAAAATGAAATTCAATGATGGAAAAAGTAAGGTTCTACATTTAGGCAGGAAAAATGCAATAGTATAGTTGGTACCTGGCTCATTAGTAGTTACTGTGAGAGGAATCTTGGAATACTAGTGGCCAATCTCTTAAATATGAGCTAGCAATGTGATGCAGCCATCAAAAAAACCAATGCAATCCTAGGCTGCATTAACAGAGGGTTAGAATCAAGTTTGTGTGAAGTATTAGTACAGCTTTATAAGACCTTGGTAAGACCACACTTGGAATCCTGCATCCAGTTTTGGACATCACAATATAAAAAAGATGTTGAGACTCTGGAATAGTGTAGAGAAGAGCAACAAAGATGATTAGGCGACTGGAGGCTGAAAGATATGAAGAACGCTTGCAGGAATTGGGTATGTGTACTCTAGTGAAAAGAATGCAAGACAAAAAACAATGGATGGAAACTAATCAAGGAGAGAAGTAACCTAGAACTAAAGAGAAATTTCCTGATAGAACAATAAACCAGTGGAATGGCTTTCCTTTAGAAGTTGTGGATGCTCCATCATTGGAGGCTTTTAAAAAGAGATTGGACAACCATTTGTCAGAAATGATAGGATCTCCTGTTTGAGCAGGAGTTTGGACTAGAACAGGTTTTTTTAACCTTTTCACCGATTGTACCACTTTTAGGATATGGCAATATTCGAGTACCACCTAGCAAGGTGTCAAAAACTTGATGACCAAAAAAAAAAAACTGTTCAAAGTTGCAATTGCACTGAAATGACTTATGACCATTTTCACACTTATGACCATTGCAGCATGCCCAGGGTCATGTGATTTATATTTGGATACTTGGCAACTGATTCATATTTATGATGGTCACAGTGTCCCAGAGACATGTGATCCCCTTTTGCAACCTTTTGACAAGTAAAGTCAATGGCAGGGCTGCTGGTGGCCAGGTGCTAAGGCAGGACTTCCCTCCCTCCTTCCCTGCCTCCCTCTTTCTCATGCCCACCTCCTTCTGAAGGAAGAATTTGAACCCCCCCCCCCATATTTTTTCTCTTCCATATATTCATCAAACAAGGAAAAGCCTCCAGAAACAGAAAAGACAAACTGCTGAGTGAACTAGCGTAAAAGGGCACATTCCCCTTTAAGAATTAGCTACTGGCTAGAAAGGAAAGGAAAAAAAAAATGTAAATAAGTACTGGCTGCCGGCTAAGGCAGCCTCCCCAAATGGCTCCATTCATAAGTAAAGGTATCTACAGGCAAAATCCATTCAGGAGAAAAATACTTCAAAATCCCTTGCAGCAAAACTTACAGCTAACAATAGCAGAGCAATAGAAGCTAACAGGAGACATCAGCCATCAGCCAAATAGAAATTGCCAAACACTCCTTAAGAACACAAAGCCCACATTGCACAAATCCCAGAACTTCAAAGTCACAAAAGCACATAAGAATCCTTCCACTCTCCATCTCCCTCCCTCCTTCTCTCCTCCGTGCCTCTGCAGCTCCAGAGGACTCTCTCACTGTAAGTCCTTGCCTGTGCTGGCTCTTTCCCTCCCCCACTACACTTGGCTAGGCAGGGCTGCGTACCACCTGCCACTTGTTAATGTACCACAAGTGGTTCGTGTACCACAGGTTGAAAAGCCCTGGACTAGAACAGGGCTTTTCAACCTTTTTACCGATTGTACCACTTTTAGGATATGGCAATATTCGAGTACCACCTAGCAAGGTGTCAAAAACTTGGTGACAAAAAAAAACCCTGTTCAAAGTTGCAATTGCATTGAAATGACTTATGACCATTTTTCACACTTATGACCATTGCAGCAACAGGGTCATGTGATTTATATTTGGATGCTTGGCAACTGATTCATATTTATGATGGTCACAGTGTCCCAGGGTCATGTGATCCCCTTCTGCAACCTTTTGACAAGCAAAGTCAATGGCAGAGCTGCTGGTGGCCAAGTGCTAAGGCGGGACTTCCTTCCCTCCCTCCTTCCCTGCCTCCCTTTCTTCTCATGCCCACCTCCTTCTGAAGGAAGAATTTGGAAAAAAACCCCATATTTTCCCTCTTCCATATATTGATCAAACAAGGAAAGGCCTCCAGAGACAGAAAAGACAAGCTGCTGAGTGAACTAGCTTAAAAAGGCACTTCCCCTTTAAGAATTAGCTACTGGCTAGAAAGGAAAGTAAGGAGCCCAGCTTAAGGAAGAAAAAAAATGTAAGTACTGGCTGCCGGCTAAGGCAGCCTCCCCAAATGGCTCCATTCATAAGTAAAATCTGCAGCTCCAGAGGACTCTCTCACTGTAAGTCTTTGCCTGTGCTGGCTCTTTCCCTTCCCCACTACACTTGGCTAGGCAGGGCTGCGTACCACCTGCCACTCATTAATGTACCACAGGTAGAAAAGCCCTGTAGAAGACCCCCAAGGTCCCTTCCAACTCTTATTCTGTTCTGTTATTCTGTTAAATTTGACTTTCATGATTAAAGAATAAAATCACAATCTTATTTTCTGTCTTGTGGGAGCAGTGATAATTACAAAGAGGTAAAAGGATGTATATTTTTTTCTTCACACTCAGGCAAAAGATTTGCTTCATATTTTTAGATTTTATTTTTCACAGCTCTTAAAAAATTAGCCTTTGCCCCTCTCCAAAGAAAATTCCTAGTTCTGGCCATTTTTTAAGATCTAAAATTAGGACGCTTGGATTAGAAAATAACTATTTAGAAGAAGCCCTATCATAAATAGCTTTCGTACTCTTCTCAATTATTTGAAAGTATATATAAATACTTCGGTTCAGCCAAAATAATTACTAATCTGTTAGTTAATACTTTACATCCTAAGTCTTTCTTTGCATCATCAAAATTAGATTAGATTACTTTTTAAATTATTTTAGGTTTGCAATTCTAATCTGTCATAATTTCATTTGTGAAAGATTATTTTAAGCATGATTATTGTTATTAGCAAAAAAGAAGAAAACATGACATTTTCTCAACCACCCCATGCAAAACAAGACACAAGCCAACCCTGAACACATTTTGTCTTCAACAACTCTTATCTGTTTGATTGGAGTAAATGAACTCCAATCATACCTAAAACAAAACCATACTTTGCACTCAAATCTCCCTGGAGGAAAGAACTGGAAAAGCCACTTGGCTTTTTCATCATTTTCCTCCAATTTTATTTAATTGCTAATACATAAGTAATGAATGTTTGCTAAATTGCCAAATAGTTACAAAACTGGCGGATGTTTTGGAGAATGTAATAGTTCAGGAAATGGGAACCGAGATGTTTCTTTTGAACCTTAAATTTGAAATGTCTGCATCTTCTTAATTATGAAGGATATGAGACTTTGTGCAGATTTGGTGTTTGATGACACAAAATAGTGCAAAAGGGTGGGGTGACTTTGGGGGGTAATAGGACTGTGTTAGTCTTGGAGGATGTCATTGATCCCCTAATCATGTCATTTTACACATTTTTGGAATGATCCAAAACAGAGGCATGAAATATTATAAAACTTTAGTGCCGCTGTTAGATGAATATAGCAGTGTAGGTTTTAGGTGTTTCCTCCAAAATCCAGTTTGAAATGTCTGCAGCCTTACTTGTAGAAGTTCAAAAATTGGTAACAAAAAAGGTAGTTCTCAAGTTATAACCATAATAGAGCCTGCTGTAAGGTAAACCTGATTTTACAACCTTTTTAGCACTGGTCATTTAAGTAAACGTTGCACTTATTAAATGAACATTGTAGTCATTAAGAGCACTCATTGCTTGCTATGGAACAGTTTTTCTGAGAACTGGAAGTGCCAATTTTCGGCAAAACTGTTGCAAAGCACAGTCACATGACCACGAGATGCTACAAAGAGCTATAAATGCAGCCATTTTGCCCAGTGCCTGAAGTTTGGGCACATGACTGTGGCCCTGGCCATTGGAACTTTAAATCTGGGTCATATGTAGGTCAAAGGTAGGCCTGTTGAAGTTTGAAGATTCTCTTAAGCCAGAGTTCCTCAACGTTTCCGGCTTCGTGGACCTGGGGGAGTGGGAGGAGATGGTTTACTCGAGTGACTGGCAAGCACTCGGGGGCAGGTACATTTGCACAAGCGGTGTGCACGCGCGCCTGCCACTCATGCAAATGGAGTGCTCATCTGCCTGCGCAAGGAAGGATGTGCATGCTTGTCGACCGTTTTCATGGCCTAGTTGCAAACCCCTCGTGGCCCATTAGTGGGCCACAGCCCACAGGTTGGGGACCCCTGTCTTAAGCAACCTGTCATACGTTGAGGACTACCTTTATATTGAACTCGGTGGCAGACTAATTTCAGTTTAATTTTAAAGCCAGTTCATTTTCAAAGGTATTGAAAGAGAATTGGCTTTAGAAATTATTTCAAGTGAGAATATTATTATTAAGAAGTTCTTGTGAATGGCGTATTGTGACCCCTGTTGAGAATAGCCAAGAGATATTTATGAATGGCTTGTGTTCAATTGTACAGTCATCTCTCCAGCAGTCTGCAGCTTCTCTCTGACTTCTCCTAATTCAGTGAAAACTCAACAAAAGATACAAAGAATTCGGGTATTGTGCTTTTTTAGCAACAGTGCTGTTAATTTACCACTTATCCTTAAGAAATTGTTGACAAGAAATTGTATCTCCTCCCACTTTGCCTATAAATTTGTTGGAGAATTATGAAATTTCCTTTGTACCCAACCCTGGCTAAGACATTAAGATTACATGAAGTAAAACAGGCTTTCCAGAAAGCTGAAATTATAGTGTAATCATATAATAGGCCAATGATGTTTTTATTTAAAATCTACACAGAGCCTCTGTAATTTGCGTAATAAATGCAGAAAAAAAATTACTTTCTACAGAATGTACCGACTTTATTATAATACAGGAAAGAAATATGGTAAGCAATAACTTAGTGGGTGATCAGATGTTGAAAAAATAGGAAACCAGCACCTTCAGTCTATTTGTAATAGGGATGTGATATGTAGCTACTGAATTAACATGATTTCTCATGAATTTTCCAGTTCTGGATAGAGTATGATCAGGAAACAAAAGGTTCTGATTGTGAAGAAAAGTTAACACTTTTATCTTTCTCCATCTCTTTCCAAGCATTCATTTTTGCTTAACACTGCTACAAACAGAACCTGGGGTGGCTGAACAAATGCTGAAGGATGTCAGAGAGTGTGTCTCTGAGATCATGAAGAATCCAAAGGAAAAGATCACTGGCTTGGTAAAGGAAATTTTACATTTGCATTACTGTTATAGAAACATAGAGAGAGACAAGACAGTGGTGCTTACAGTTGGTAGGAAGCAAATCAGAGAATAGGACTTAAAACCTGGTTGGGACTGTAGCCTGACAATTCAAATTGGAAGTTTGGGAACATTGCTAAGTTTACACCAAGATCCTGTAATACTTATATTTCAGCCATTGGCCAAGTATTTTTATTTAGTTGAGGCTGGTGAGCCTATTAGATTCACTCAAAGAGATGTCAGGTTAAACTGTAATTCACATATTTCTTAATTCCACCTTAATTAGTTTACTAATTAATTGCACTGCATTTACTTCGGCTTATTGTTGAATATGTCCAGTGAGTACTAGGCTATTGACCAGGACTAGTTAGGAAGCATAATATTTCTTTGCTTAGCATAGTTACTTGCTCAGGCCTTCCCTTCCAGGTACAAATCATGGAATTGATTAAAGCAGGGGTGTCAAACTTGCAACGTCACGTGACGTGTCGCGACGTATCGCAACTTTTTCCCCATTGCCGGAGCTTGGGTGGGCGCGGTTTCGACATGACGCATCCAGCCCGCGGGCCGGCAGTTTGACACCCCTGGATTAAAGAAATAAATTATTTGAAAATAAATTAGCTGGGGAACTTCCTTCTCTAGAATTAGTTTAAATTAGTGTGGAGGTCTTTCAAAGAGGTCTTCTCTGGGTGTACTACCATCTGGTGTGTACTGGATGGAAATTCAGTAAAGGGCTTTTTTTCATATTCTCTCTGTGTATAAGGATTTTACTTGTCATGTTCTGTTTTTATGTTTCAGCTTTCTTTAGAATTTCTGTAGGTGGTCTGCCTTTACTGCACAACCTTTTATACCTAGGCATTTGATAACTAAGATAATCTGCTCTATTTTAAAGGGTTTTTTTCCTAATTTTTAAATGGGCTTTCATTTTAATCTCCTGATTTTTATATGGCTTGCGGGCTTGTGATTGCTTATTTCATAAGCACTGGATTTTATCGTTAGCTACTTCCGGCATTATTAATGCAAATACAAGTAACACGTTTCAGAAGTAATGCATGGAATAAATCTTAGCTAATCATTGTGTTTTGTTTTGTTTCAATTTGTAGAGTGCAATCTATGGTCTGGCACAAGTCATTCCTGACAGAAACCTAGTTTCAGAAGTTGCTGGTGGTTATTTGGACAGCCTCTACAGCACAGATTCTTTTCCTTTGGCTGATACGCACATGAATGGTTCTCCAAACTGATTTTTAGTCATATATCTCAACTGTTGGATGATGACACACTAAACAATTCAAAGGAAAGGTAATATCACTTGGAAGTGTTTCTTCTGCAGATACAGCTCACAAGGCAGCTTGATCTGTTGACATAACATTCCCTCTTAGATTAAACACAGGTTCAACCCCCTAGCTTAGATTGGCTGTTCAGATCTGCGGAACTTCAGGAATACACTCTCTCTCTCTCTCTCTCTAACTTTTGATAATTATTTGTATATCTTATGATGACTCACTGCTGCTTTTAGTCGTCCAAGAAACAGCAGGCTTAAGTCTGTTCCATCATTGTTCATGCTCAGGTGTTTTGAATTATTTTAGTGGATACAGTTCTCTTGGTTGATGTTCACACTGAGCAGTGAATTCGACAAAAGGTTGCATATAAACATCCTTCATAGATGATAGTATAAAGTGAGGGTGAGTGTTTAGTTCACTCTGTGGGAATTTGCTCTGAATGAGGAAATGATCAGAGGAAGAAAGGGATACTTCCTTCTTTCCTTGTACCTTCAGGGTTCCCTAGAATTTTTTTTTACTGTGACATCCTCCCCCCCGCAAAGTATTTGAGCCATGGGGATCCATGAAGGTACTAAGGATAAAACGGTTCTTCCATATATAGGGGCTTTTGTCCTAGTTTCTGTGTTACTACAATAGGAGAAAGCAGATCGTATTTCTTCAGAATCACTGTTCGAGAAGTTCAGCTTCTTCAACTGTTCCAGTTCCTAGTTCTGCCATTTTGTTAAGCGCCTTTATGGACTCAAGAGAACCAGTGACTCAGAATGTAATTATTTGTAGGACCCAGAGCTCCTTTTCAGGTGTTGCACTGATTTATCAGACACATTCTCAAGAGAGCACACACAGATTTGCCTTAAATGCTGAGAGCATCTCCACTCAGAAGCCAAGCAGATGATCAAATCAACAGATGATCACCTCCTTTATGGTACTATACTGAAAATAACCTCAACCTCAGGTATCATATATTCATCTTCAGTGTTTCATGACATCTCAGCTCAGCCCACCTGTAGATAGCACTTTGCAACTGTGATAGGGATACCTGTGGTCTAGAAGCTTGACCTCTAATGGATTAGAGAGATAGTTTCTTTCCCATTGTTTAGTTTGCTTCTAGAAGTAACTGTGGCCCCAGTGGGCCATTCATGGGCCAAATGGCAGGCACATTTAACTTTTTATTCTAAGGCTTGAGGTGTAAAGCTAGGTTCACCAGCCTAGTTTTACAGAGGTGAATGGAGAACAGTTCCATTCAATCTTAAACTTTCTATATAGATTAGTTTGCTAGATCAGTCACGTCTCTTTACTTTTTGTCAGCAGTAGTCACTGAGAAAAAAAACATAAAATCAAGTCTTTTAGTGGTATAGATTCATATTCCTTTCAATTATTATTGTACAATGCTTTGTGACTTCATGAATTCAGGGTCTATGTTATGTGAATCTTTGGATTAATCATTTATCTCTTCCTGGCCATCTTTCTATTTCAGTTTTGAATAATAATTTGATGGTTCATTGCCTGATGTATGTGTATTGACTAGTTTGAACATATACGGTTTCCAAATACATTTAAGAAAGGAAAACTCGATTGCATCCCTCGCACATATGTAATTTAATGAACTGTTTTCATTCATGTTCTAGAACAGAATGTTAATTTTGTAAGATCTTAATTTCAGTTTAATACTGATACATGTTCAAAACTGCTTTGTTTCAATACTTAACCCATGTATACTTTGTCATGCATCTTGTACATGTTTTCGGGTTTAAAATAAATGTTATTTTCTTCCTCAACTTCCAAGTTTAAAACAATCGGAAAGTAGCTTCTTCCTGTCTAAGAGTTTATTGGAAAGCCAACCTCATCGGTCAAGGTTGCATTCACCACCAAGATGATTACGACCTCCACATCTGAAATTTCTTGCAGCCTAGGGGGCACCGAGATAGTTTAAAGAAAAAAAAATCAAGGTGGCAATGAAAGAACTTATCAAAGTTCTTTTATTGTGGCAATTTTACTTCCCTTCACTTACAACTCTCAAGAACTTTTGGAGTAATTTCAATTATGATGAAATCCATTATTGTACAAGGATGATGAATGTAAAAAGGGGGCATGGCAGAGACACAGCTGCCATCTTGAATTCTTTCAAGCCCACCACACCCAATGGATGAGCCTGTCACATGCTATCGGATATGTTTACAAATGAAAATCTACTTAACTTCCTTTAAAAAATGTTCACTGACAGAACGTGTGAGAAGATTTTAATTTCTTATCTTCCGCTGTACTAGCCTACGCTAAACTGGGTGTGGCTTTGCAATGAATGATGGGTAAAGCTATCCTAAGGAAGAAAAACAACCATGACTTGCAATCTGTAATATATAGGCTTCTACATCACCAATCCAAAGTTGTGTGTACCTTGGTTTAAAAGAAGATTAGCCAATTCCAGCATTTCCCTGTCTACCCCTTTCATGAAGTCAAGCAATACAAGAAACAGTGCTGAAGAGAAATGCACAGGGAAACAATTCCCAATACTTTGTGTAAGAGTAGGCTTTATTAAAACTGACAACCACAAGCAACTTCTCCTGCACCTACTTAATACTGCTAAACAGGGTTACAGACTAAAGAACCCTAGAGACAGATATTGACACAAGACAGATTAATAATGGATAACAAATGAATTCACAGCGCTGGTGCCTATTGCAATGTGTGACCATACAGTAAGCAAGTATGAAGCTTCTACAAGAAGATGGGTACGGAGGCTAGATTATATTTGTCATGATGCTTTCTGACAAGTTTAAGATGCAGAAGCTATCTTTACAGACAAAGATGGGGTGAGCACTTTAGGCTAGTGTGTTTGCTACTTGCTCTATAAAACTGGCCAAGTTGATGTCCCGTTCAGATAAGCCAGCACACTCGTGTGTGCTTAAGGTTATATGAACCTGAAAGAAACAAAATGCCTAATTAGTACAGCAGTTATGAGAATACATAGCAGCATAGCTGCAAGTACTTGAAAGAGCTAAAAAAAAATCAATTTATTAATGATAAATGTTTTTCGTATCTTCATTCACTGCTGGCCTCAGTGCTTATCAGTGAAATTTAAAACACTCAGTCCCATCAGGATTAGGGAAGTCAAGTCACTTTGGTGTAGAAGAGGTTTTTTTTTTTTTTTTAAAGAGTTACACTGCAGTTGCTAGATTGAGCCACTACTACAAACTCCTTCCATATCAACTGAGTGCCAATCTATAATTCACATCCCTCTCCTCCTCTTGCTGCATGATAAGACTGGTAGTTGTATTTATCATATCAGAATAAGCACTTCTGATAAGGCTTAAATAGCCCCCTCCCCCACCAATTTGCACCAATATAATCTCTGGCACAGATTTGGACAGCTAGAAAGGTGCAAACTCTATGGATTTAATGGGCTTATGCTACAATGGACTTATGTAGCTAAAATAACTTTTATCTAAGCTTGAACAGTTGGGAAGACCAGAACCAGTTGAGTGACTTTGAGCCAGTCACTCCCTTTCAGACCTAGGAATAAGGCAATGGAAAACTTCCAAACAACATTACCAAGAAAACTGCAAGAATGACTCTTAACTGCAAAAAAAGGGTTTGAACAACTCCTTCTCTCTTACTTTGTTGTAAACATTAAACCATTCAGGATGATGATCCAGTTTTTCTGCTTGTAGAGCTACTCTGGTCATAAATCCAAAGGCCTGTTCAAAAGATGAAAGAGGGTTTTAGAAAAAGACAAGGACAGAAGGAAAACTCCACACAGATTCCACTAATAAGGTAGTTGTTAGTATTGCCACCACTGAAAGAAACGCAAATCACACAATTAAGGGTCTATCAGTGCACTCTCCGAGGACAGCATTTAGTTTTTCCTGTTTGTGCAAAAATGCAGAATGAGACAGACTGAAGGAACTAAAGCCCCCAACTTAACTTGGCCATTGATGTGGGTGGCTGGAAGTTGTAGTTCAATAATATCTGCAGACCTACTAATGCAGGAATTGATACAGGTAGTCCTCAACTTTAGATCACTTATTTAGCAAGTTTGAAGTTCTAGCAGCACTGAATGAATGGCGATTATGAGCGGTCCTTGGGTTCTGGCGATCCCAGCATACCCTTGGTTCATACTATTGAGATCTGGATCCTTACACTTACGATCGGTTGCAGTCGGTGGTGGGATTCAGCCAGTTCGCACCACTTCGGCAGAACCGGTAGCTAATTTTTTGTTGCCCAGGCCCAGAATGGACTTCCGGAAGCGACATCCACACAGAGAACCGGTTGTTCACATATTTGAATCCCACCACTGGTTGCAGTGCTCCGTGATGGCATAATTACCATTTGTGACCTTTCACCCTGGCTTCCCCAGAAGTTAATTGTGCAAAATTAATACTCTTTTCAAAAAGTTGCTAATTCTTAAATTAATGGAAGCAGTGGTTTTAAAAAGTTAAAGCCCCTTAAGAATTTGAAGTAGCAGTATCATATTGCTTGGAATAGCCAGTTTCATCTAGTGCAGGGGTCTTCAAACTTGGCCTTTTTATGACTTGTGGACTTCAACTTCCAGAATTCCTCAGCCAGCGTGCCTGGCTGAGGAATTCTGGGAGTTGAAGTCCACAAGTCATAAAAGAACCAAGTTTAAAGACCCCTGATCTAGTGCTTAAGGTACCAGGCTAGAAACCAGGAATCTCTTGAGTTCGTGTCTCACCTTAGGCATCAAAGCCAGCTGGGTGACTTTGGGCCAGTCATTCTCATTCAGCCCAACCTACCTCCCAGGTTCGTTGTGGGGAAAATAGGAGGGGGAAGCAGTATTAAGTATTGTTCATTGCCTTGAGTTACTTATTAAAAAAAAGATGTGATACAAATAAAATTTGTAGTGCAATCCAGAAATGATCAAATCAGTAAAGTTCTTTTTAATGAATGAGAAAGGTTTGTTGTGCTAGATTGAAATGTTTGTTTTTAATGTGCAGTTTTGTGGGGATCGGCTTGATTCTGGTTTAAATGTAAGTAGAATCTGTTGGCAAGAGTGATGCTTCTTAGGATTGCAGTTGGAAAGGGGAGGAGTTCAGACCTTTTCTTCTCCTCTCCAAAGGAAAATTCATGCTATGCAGTTATTACAACCAGTAGCAGAAACTCTCTAATGCATGCAAACAAGTGATGGGACTGCCGGACACAAGCAGATGGTTGAGTTGGCCTTTCCCCGACAAGCATGGCAGAAAAAAGGAAAATCCATGCATCTTTCTTGATTCCAATCATTGGTATCCTCTCCAACCTTTTGGGATGGAGCGGAAAAATAATTTTGGTGGGACCTGAGGCTATTTGCATTTGAATCGAAGGAACATTCAGACAGCAAAGGGAGTTGGATTTCAGGACCACTCTTTGAAGCTCCTGTCTCTACAAAGCTATTGTAGCACCAACAGGCAGAGCTCTGCTCCCTTTCCTCTACCGCAGGAAAACCGAAGCAATCTTGGTGTCCCACATAAAGAATGTCTATGGAGATTCTCAATCATCCAGGTCATGGCTGTCCCAAAGGTGTTCTGAAGAAGTTTCTTGGATGAGAAGCGAAACCTTTTAAAAAAAAAAAACCCAAGAAAGTCCAGTTGCCTTTTAAAAAAAGCACCTTTGGGACTACATAAAAGAGACGCACTAGCAAGTATTAACTCACAGATCCACTTACACATGTCAAGAGTTGCTACACTGCAGGGTTAGGAACTGAGTATCTTTGCAGCTTGATTTGCATCTTAGCTGAGCCTGCTGTTAATCAGTGTAGAGCTGCACGTTTGGATATTGTTCCCAACTCAAGCATAAGCCTGACTTCCTTGAAATAAAATATAAGTACTTTTGTACCCGATTAAAGTCCTTAAAATGGAACTCCTTGTAGATAGCATCTCTGCCTTCCACCTCATTCCATCCTACTGCTCTGAGATTTGGCAGGAGCTGTTCTCTCTCTTCGCCACTCAGACGGTGGGCTTTTCCTGCCTAGGAGAAAATGGAGAAAGCATCTGGATAAACTTTCTCTGAGCATGAACAACACGTCTACGAAGAAGCTATTTTCAGATGAATCTAGAGCATCAGATCTAGACGATTTTTTAATTCTTAAGGAGTCAATCTCGTGAACAGCTACTTAGAGGAATGTAGAGCACTCCAAGCTTACAGCACTCCAACATTCCATGACTGGCTTGGGAAGATGATGGGAGGTGTAGTCCAACACATAGAGAAGGCACAAGTTGGGAAAAGCTATCCTGCACCAGTGCTGAACACAGGCATGTTGCACATGCTATCATGCAACAGACATCCTGGCCCAATTTTGCTGCATCCAACTCTTGTTCAAGGTAAATGCAAGTTGTGGGAAAGTTCAGCAAATTAAAGCAGTGTGCTCCTTTGCTGACATGACCCAAACTGTTGAATTCCTATTTAGGTGGAATGCATGTCCCCTTTTGCTTAGGTATCCATTTGCGTTATTATCCGTAACATTTATTATAAGCAGAAAATAAGCAGTTTCTATTCTGGGGGAGAACAATATATCCAAGAAGGTTTGTATCAGTACTAAAACCATCCCATAATGTACAGTCCTTATATTGGAATCAGTTATTAACACTGCCATTAATTTGATGGCAAATATGTCATTCAATACAGGTGGTCCGCGACTTGCCACCACAATTAGAACCAGAATTTTGGCTGCTAAGCATGGTGGTTGTTAAGAGAATCACATTCAATTTTACTACCTTTTTGCTGCAGTTAAGTAAATCACTGCAACTGTTGGAAGTGAATCCAGCTTCCCCCATTGACTTTGCTTGTTAGAAACCAGCTGGGAAGGTCCTAAGTTGTGATCACATGACCCCAGGACACTACAACCATGATAGATACATGCTGGCTGTCAACCACCAAGATTTTGTTCACTTGACTGTGAGGATGCTCCAACAGCCATAAGTGCAAGCACTTGTTATGAGTCAATTTTTTTCAGTGCTGTTGTAACTTTGAATGGCTGCTTAACAAATGGTTGTAAGTCAAGGATTACCTGTAGAACAGAGGTCCCCAACCTTTTGGGCACCAGGGACCAGTTCCGTGGAGAGAAGTTTTTCCGCGGACCGGAGGGGGCGTGGTTTTGTGTGCTGCCTGCATCTCACACATGGGGCTTTGCTTGTTTGTGTGGACCGGTTGCTGGCATGCCGCGGCCCGGTACTGGTCCACGGAACCAGGGGTTGGGGATCCCTGCTGTAGAATGTTTAAAGCTGCCACACAGCAGAAAAATTTGACTAGCCATTTTTCATTGCTCAATTCTACCCACTTTATGGCCATGCTAAATTCTAACTCAGAAGCCCATGGTTAATAGCTATGATAATTTACACTGACAATTTACACAGTTTGGAAGTTGGCTGCAGCGGACTTGGATGTTAAAAATAAAACTTTTATTAAAAGCAGAGTGCTCCTCCCAGAGGAATGGTTAACTAGAAGACACCCACGTTTGTATAAAAGGGAGAAACCAAATCTTAAGCAGCAGCTTTCCTAGTTAATGGTTAAAGGCTATTGCATCATTAATCGCTGTCCTTTAAACTTCTGTGGATACTGGGAGGAACACAGGGTGACAAATAGGAGCATGCCAGCAGTTCTTACTGTTTTCCATACTGTCAGTTTGAAGGACAGTTGTGCAACAGTTTTTGATGAATGCTAAGGCAAAGTAAAGAAAAAGAGATCGACGGGAGAATAATTTGGTCTGGATCCAACTCAAACTTTCTAGAGCTGAGAATCTCCAGCTGAAAAGATTTATTCCCACCTTAGTCTTTGTAGCTGGCATGGATTCATTCTACCATAACCCACCTGTCAAAATAATTGTGTAGGTGTATACGATATTATATTATATTATAAGTAGTCCTCGGCTTAACAACACTTCATTTAGTGACCATTTGAAGCTATAACAGCACTGAAACAAAGTGACTTTAAGACCCTTTTTCACACTTTTGATCATTGCAGCATCCCCGTGGTCATGTGATTTACATTCAGATGCTTGACAACTGCTTCATATTTATGACAGTTGCTGTGTCCCGGGGTCATGGGATCACCTTTTGCCACTTTCTGACAAGCAAAGTTAATGGAAAAGCCAGATTCGCTTAACCACCATGTTAACAACGGCAATGATTCGCTTAACAAATGTGGCAAGAAAAGCCGTAAAATGGGGCAAAACTCATTTAAGAAATCTCTCACTTAGCAACATAAATTTTGGGCTCAGTTGTGGTCGTATGTTGAGGACTACCTGTATATCATATCAATTACATAATGTTATGTTAATATATTTAATATAACACAACATAAATATGGTTTCAAAGGGATAGTAAGACACCAATAAGCATTTGGAACATCTGTAGATTGCTTTATTTAGAGCAGGGGTCTGCAACCTTGACAACTTTTAAGACTTGTGGACTTCAGCTCCCAGAATTCCTCAGCCAGCTAGCTGGCTGAGGAATTCTGGGAGCTGAAGCCCACAAGTCTTAAAAGTTGTCAAGGTTGCAGACTCCTGATTTAGAGCAATGCATAATTCTAGTGAAGAAGCTACATTCACAATTCTCAAAGAAGGCCCCTGTGGAAACTTTTATTGATCGATAGTGTCCTACAAAATATCCTGGGAGTTCCCCAAAAGAATTCCTTGCATGTTTCTCCTAAAACCTCACTTGGATGCTACATGCAAGCATTTCAGCGAACTGAAACCATACCGAGTAAACACTGCACAGCACAATAAACCTCCAGTCACTGCCCTTTTACTGAGATCACCTGATAAACTGTGTTCCTGGTATCTTAGCGACACACTGATAAGGCTTTTAGAAAAATGAGACAGACAAGGTTTATGTCCGCTTGCGATCTCGCCCACGCTTTTATTACTGGATAACTAAAAGCGAGGCAATGAAACCCCCCCTCCCCCCGGAGAGTTAATATTATAAAAATGGATTTCGGACTAAATCGTGCTCAGCATAAGATTGAAGTCAGGGCATTCTAGATTTCACATAACCAGATCTGAGCCTTGTCATCTTATAATTTGCACATATTAAATGCTGCATTTTTTTTTCTTCAGTTAGGTTTGGTTAAATTAGTTTATTAGTTTTAAAGCAATTTAATACAGGTAGCCTCCGACTTAACAACCGTTCATTTAGCAACCATCTGAAGTTACGGCACTGAAAAAAATGATCTACAACCAGTTATGACCATCGCAGCACCCCCCCCCCCACTGTCAGGTGATCAAAAATTGGGTACTAGGCAAGTGGCTTGTATTTATGATGGTTACTCATCTAGGGCAGGACTTTTCAACCTTTTTACTGATTGTACCACTTTTAGGATATGGCAATATTCGAGTACCACCTAGCAAGGTGTCAAAAACTTGGTGACAAAAAAAAAAACTGTTCAAAGTTGCAATTGCACCGAAATGACTTATGACCATTTTCCACACTTATGACAATTGCAGCATGCCCAGGGTCATGTGATTTATATTTGGATGCTTGGCAACTGATTCATATTTATGATGGTCACAGTGTCCCAGGGTCATGTGATCCCCTTCTGCAACCTTTTGACAAGCAAAGTCAATGGCAAAGCTGCTGGTGGCCAACTGCTAAGGCGGGACTTCCTTCCCTCCCTCCCTTCCCTGCCTCCCTCTTTCTCATGCCCACCTCCTTCTGAAGGAAGAATTTGGAAAAAAAACCCATATTTTCCCTCTTCCATATATTGATCAAACAAGGAAAGGCCTCCAGAGATAGAAAAGACAAGCTGCTGAGTGAACTAGCTTAAAAAGGCACTTCCCCTTTAAGAATTAGCTACTGGCTAGAAAGGAAAGTAAGGAGCCCAGGTGGCACGTAAGGAAAAAAAAATGTAAGTACTGGCTGGCGGTTAAGGCAGCCTCCCAAATGGCTCCATTCGTAAGTAAAATCTGCAGCTCCAGAGGACTCTCTCACTGTAAGTCTTTGCCTATGCTGGCTCTTTCCCTTCCCCACTACATTTGGCTAGGCAGGGCTGCGTACCACCTGCCACTCATTAATGTACCACAAGTGGTACGCGTACCACAGGTTGAAAAGCCCTGATCTAGGGGGCCTTGTGATCAGCATCTGTGACCTTCCCAGCTGGCTTCTGACAAGCAAAGTCAGTGGGGGAAGCTGGATTCACTTAATGCAGGGGTCTTCAAACTTGGCAACTTTAAGACTTGTGGACTTCAACTCCCAGAATTCCTCAGCCAGTTGAAGTCCACAAGTCTTAAAGTTGCCAAGTTTGAAGACCCCTGCCTTAATGGATGCAGTGATTCACTTAACTGCAAAAAGAAAAAAAATATAGTAGTAAAATTGGATGTGATTCTCTTAACAACTACCATGCTTAGCACGATTCACTTAACAATTGTGGCAAAAAGATCATAAAATAAGATGAGACTCACTTAACAATGCTTTGCAATGGAAATTCTGCCCCAATTGTGGCTGTAAGTCAAGGACTACATTTTAATTCTTTCTAGTAAGCTTCCCTATTAGGAGAATGAGTTGAGTGCAGGAGTGAAATTGCATCACTGTTTTTCAAGGCTGTAGGCTGGTCCATGATAGCACTTAGCAATAGCACTTAGATCAGGGGTCTTCAAACTTGGCCCTTTTATGACTTGTGGACTTCAACTCCCAGAATTCCTCAGCCAGGCATGCTGGCTGAGGAATTCTGGGAGTTGAAGTCCACAAGTCATAAAAGGGCCAAGTTTGAAGACCCCTGACTTAGATTTATATACTGCTTCACTGTGCTTTACAGACCTCCCTGAGCAGTTTACACAGTCAGCATATTGTTCCCCCAGCAATCTGGGTCCTCATTTTACTGACTTGGAAAGATGGAAGGCTGGGTCAACCTTGAGCGGGTGAGAATCGAACTGCAGGCAACTGGCAGTCAGAAGTAGCCTGCAGTACTGCATTCTAACCACTGCGCCACCACGGCTCATGATCAGGATGGATAAATTGGGAATGAAAAAAAAAACGATTTTTTTTAAACATGAATAATCTTTCTATACAATACAAAGAATTGATTTTAAAGGGAGGGTTCCAAGTTCATTCAAGGTAATCATCCTAGATAGTTATAGGGCCAGCAAGTCTTATTCGGTGTCTACCAAGGACCAAATTGCACTGGCTGTGCTGGCTGCTGTTTCCAGCTTTGCGGACTGGCGGGGGTGGGGGAGAGGGGATGGTTCCGCACAAGCGGCTGGCAAACACCCATGTGTGCAGCTCCATTTGCGTGAGTGGCATGCATGTGCGCCTGCTGCTCATGCAAATGGAGCATGTGTGCACGTGCTTGCCCACTGCTTGCGCAAGTGAGGATGTGCGTGCACGCTCGCCGGCAGTTTCCGTGACCTGGTTGCAAAGTGGGCCGCAGCTCATAGGCTGAGGACCCCTGGTCCAAGATACCTGGAAGGCACCACCAAGACTGCATATAAACGTGGACTAGGAACAGAAGCCATGCACCCTCAATGGGTAAAGCTCCCATTCTGGGCTGCTAGGCCAACTGCTGTCATCAGATTTCCACAAGCCCTAGTTCAGCAAAGAACAGTATAGGGCCGTGGTGGCGAACCTATGGCACGCGTGCCACAGGTGGCACGCAGAGCTCTCTCTGTGGGCACGTGCGCCATCGCCCCAGTCCTAGGCCTTCAGCTGGGTTTTATAAAGCCTTTTCACTTTAGGCCTCCGCCGCCGTGTGCAAAAAAAAAAAAGGTTCAATCAATCAATTTCAACTTCTCGTGGGGGAAAAAAGATCTCGCAAAGTTGGAATTGATTGATTGAACTTTTTAGTCCCACCCAGTCTGCCGTTACCACCATAGCTATCTATGCCCACCCAATGGGCCACGCCCACCCAATGGGCCACACCCACCCAGCACCCGGCGATATATAAGTGGGTTTTGGGTTGCAGTTTGGGCACTCGGTCTCTAAAAGGTTCGCCATCACTGGTATAGGGTCTCCTGCTTGAGCAGGGGGTTGGACTAGAAGACCTCCAAGGTCCCTTCCGACTATTGTTATTCCATCCAAGGCTGTCCCACAATTCTCCATACAGCACTAACAATGATGGAAATTCCATTTCTTTTCTGGATATGAAGGGTTTTCTGGCTGCTATTATTTGCTTGCCATTACTTACCTAGCCCACTATCCCTTGACAAACCTACATCCTTGTCACCAGGTTGCCAATCCCTGATCCCAGAAATGTAGTTAACAGCATTTGATTTATGTGAGCTCCAAAGTGAGAAGTATTTTACTTTTGTTTGCAGACTCACAAGTTCATCACGAAACTTGCTTTATGCCCCCTGCTAATAGCCACAACCTTGTTTTCCCCACCAATCTAATCCAGCTGCATTTCCTTGGTTAAGATTTCATTAAAAAAAAAAAAGTCTGAAACATCTCACCCTATGTGCCTTTGATTACAACACATGCCACCAAATATTGCCCAGATGTTTAAAAGAACACACGCAACCAATTACAGCAAGCTGCAAAAAATAGTTAAGCAGGGAGCAGATCAGTTCAAGACTGGGTAGAGTTTTCCAGGTTCCAGACCTGGGAGAAAAGCAACAGAGAGGCCCAGAACATCTGCTCTTGCATCCAGGAGAAAGCAACTGGGAATTTACCCAAGGTATAGCAATTCCTTTCTGCCTTCAGAGGGAGCAACGTTAATGTTCCCCATCTCCCTTAAACTCTTTACGTCTGAACATATCTCCGCCATCCTAGAAAACAGCTGGTTCTTCCTGGAAGCTTTGCACTAATAATAATAAATAAATAACAATAATAAACTAGACCTGCCTAATACAATTTTAATTCCTAATCCTTTATTCTTTTCTCCAGATAAAATGTCCCAAGTGTGATAGTATTCTGTTTCTTTTTCTTTCAACTTCATAGTAAGTCTGTCCATTCTAGTATTTTTTTAAATTATTTCTTCCTCTGATGGTATTTCTTCATTTTTCCAATATTGTGTAAATATAATTCTTGCCGCTGTTATCACATGTAAAATCAAGTATATACTTTGTTTATCAATCTTTTCTGGCATAATACCTAATGAAAAAAGTTCAGGTTTAGAATCCACATGTTTTCCTAACATCTTTTCTAGCCAAGTATGTATTTTTGTCCAGTACCTCTTTGCTTCAACACATGTCCACCCTATATGATAAGTACCTGACTTATGTTTCCATTAGTGAATGATAAAACTCAGATAACACGTTCTTGAATAAGTACTATTGAATTGTATGGAAAAAAATAATAACAGTTTTATATAAAAAAAACCCAAAAACTGCCTGCCCGATTAAATCTCCTTGGCTAGACTAAAGGCGGCTGCGATTTGATAGGAGGCCTCCCGGTGCGCTTTCCACACTTGCTAGTGCGCTCTCCCTCCCTCCTGCCTTACCGGAGTAAGGTCGTAGTTGGAGATGCGCCGCTCTTCCAAGAGACCTCATGAAACCTATGCAGCGAGAGATAGATCGAGACAGAGGCCAGAGAGACAGATAACAGACAGACAGCAAGCAGGGCAAACGCGATCTCGACCTCTTTCCCTTTCGCCGTGCTGGGCTCGGATTAAGAATTGATCAACAGCTGCCAACATTCTCCCCCCAGCCCCAGTTCAGCTCAACGCCAGTTCCACTACCGCCCCGGGGGGGGGATGAGTTGTAACTCCCACCCCCGCAGCCCCGCCAGCGATCCTCGGAACTCACCATGCTGGCAATCGCGGGGCGCAAAAGCAAGAAGCGCCGGCTCGGCCGGCGATTTCCAGCGCAACTCCGGAGGCGGAGGGCGCGGCCGCGCTCGGCTCCTTCGCCCGCGGACCAATGCGGTGGAAGCGGAGGTGGGGCGGGGTCGGAGGGCTCCGTTCCCTCTGTAGAAGAGAGGCCGAAGTGGGTGTGTGTGTGTGTGTTGCTGGAATGAGAAGGCTGTTGGCCGCCTTTGGTCTGGGGGGGGGCCGCTCCGGGACGTATGGCCGCTGCGGCTCCCACCCGCCTCTGCCAGGGGACGAAGGGAGTTGCAATCCCGAGGGATCTGGGGGAAGATCAAAGCGCTCCGGCTCAAGTCAAGTAGACCTGCCCCTTTGTTGGCCATAAACAAATTACAGGTTGTCCTCGATTTACGACCACAATTGAGCCCAAAATTTCTGTTGTTAAGGGAGACATTTGTTAAGTGAGTTTTCCCCCCATTTTCCTGCCCTAGTTGTTAAGTGAATCACTGCAGATGATAAGTTAGTAACCCAGTGACTTCCCCATTGACTTTGCTTGTCAGAAGGTCAACAAAAGGAAGGAGACCTTGGGACACAGCGAGGTCATATGTATGAACCGGTTGCCAAGCATCTGAATTTTGATCCCATGATCATGGGGAGGCTGCAAAGGTGGTAACTGTGAAAAACAGATCATAAGTCATATTTTTCAGTCCCGTGGTAACTTCGAACAGTCACTAAATGAATTTTTGTAAGTTGAGGACTACCTGTGCCTGTGAATTGAGCCAATTACAATGTACTCAGTTAAAAAACAAAAGGTGAAGATAGAGAATTCAACAACTTTGCGGTTTCTTGCCACAGTTTGGAAGGGGCTTGTCTTGTCTTCATTTTCTTCCAGGATAGAAGAGGGAGTCAGTATGGTGTAATACAGGGGTCCCCAACCCCCAGTCCGTGGACCACTACCGGGCTGCAGCACAAACAAGGAAAGCCCCATCCACAGGATGCAGGCAGCACACAAAACCACGCCCCCTCCAGTCCGCAGAAAAACCTCTCTCCACGGAACTGGTCTCTGGTGCCCAAAAGGTTGGGGACCTCTGGTGTAATAGTTAAAGAGTCAGGCTAGAAACCACCTTGGGCACGAAGCCAACTGGGTGACCCTACGCCAGTCACTCCCTCTCAGCCCCTGAAAAGAGGTAATGGCAAATCACTTCTGCTGTATTAAAAAAAAAAAAGTGCAGGGACTGATCCAGGCAGTTGATGTGAAAATGCACATACACACACACCCCTCCAAAATCCAAAACAGTCCTGGGCTCTGGAGCAGCTTGGCTGTGCTGCAAGCATCTCCCTCTGTCATCTAGTTCAGTTCCTCAGTCATGACTGCCCTAGTCTGGCTGGACCATTTGAATGGAGAAAAAGGCACTCTGTTTCAGACTGAATGGCTGCATCGCTTTGCAGGACAAGGGAACAGGACGCACACGCTGCCAGACTGCCTCTCCTGCAAAGCTCTCATTCTTCTTGTTCAGCCTTCCTGGACTAAACATTCCGAGCCTGGCTTTAATCTAAGAGTGAATAAGCACTGGCAAAGCCCTCCTCCTTCCCAATTATTCTAAAAATGCAAATTTTCATATGTGTGGAAGGTGACAGTAACAACCAGTATGGCCTAGGGCAGGTGTAGGCAACCTTGGCTCTTTTATGACTCGTGGACTTCAACTCCCAGAATTCCTGAGCCAGCATGGCTCAGCTTGGAAACCTCTCCCTTTCCCCTCAGCGTGGCTGGCTCAGGAATTCTGGGAGTTGAAGTCCACGAGTCATAAAAGAGCCAAGGTTGCCTACCCCTGGCCTAGGGGTATGTACAGGTAGTCTTCTACTTACCATTCATTTACTGACCGGCTGAAATTACAGTGGCACTGGAAAAAAAGGGATGTATGACTTTGGTCCTTGCACTTAATAATGGTTCCAGCAACCCCATGGTCATGTGATCAAAATTCAGGTGCTGGGTAACCATCATCTATTTACGATGGTTGCAGTGTCCTGTGGTCACGTGATCACCATTTGCGACCTTCCCAACTGGCTTCCGACAGGCAAAGTCAATGGGGGAAGCAGCTTCACTTAATACCTGCATGACTCACTTAATTACAATGATTTGCTTAATAACTGTGGCAAGAAAGGTTGTAAAATTGGGTGCAACTGACTTAACACTGCCTTGCTGAGCAACAGAAATTCTGATCCAAATTGTGGTTATAAGCTGAGGACTACCTATATATGCCCTTGAAAAGCACTAATCCTATCCTATCTTACACCGAACTTAGCTTACATTATATAAAGTAATCCTCAATGGCACCGCATCACATGGAGAGAAGTAAGCAGCGGGGTACCACAAGATTCTGTCTTAGGCCCAGTACTCTTCAGTATCTTCATCAATGACTTAGATGAGGGAATTGAAGGGGGACTCATCAAATTTGCAGATGACATCAAACTGGCAGGGGTAGCCAACACCCCAGAAGACAAACTCAAGATCCAAAAAGATATTGACAAACTGGAACAATGGGCCCTATCCAACAAAATGAGTTTCAATGTGGAGAAAAGCAAAGTTTTACATTTAGGCCGGAAAAATCAAAGGTACAAGTACAGTTTGGGCAAGACTTGGCTTAAAAACAGTAACTGTGAGAGGGACCTTGGAGTCCTAGTGGATGATCACTTAACCATGAGCCAGCAGTGTGCAGCAGCAGCCAAAAAAGCTAATACAATCCTGGGTTGTATAAACAGGCACAGGATCAAGATCACGTGAGGTATTAGTACCGCTTTATAAAACCCTAGTAAGACCACACATGGAATACTGCAGCCAATTTTGGTCACCATATCACAGAGATCAACCTTTCTCGGTTGGTGGACCAAAGAAAAAGGGAGGGGGAAGCATTTTACATGCATGCGTGCGCGTTTGCACGGGGCTGCAAGCACACGTGTGCTACAAATGGGGTGGGGCTAGCGCCCATGTGATACTAGCCCTGCCCTGTTCTTGCATGGTGTGGTGCCTCATTTCCATACCCCGCTTTTACGCCTTGCAGCACGGCAGTGGCCTGTTTTCATGCCCCGAGGTGCGGCGGTGGCCCATTTTCACACCCCAAGGCACAGTGGCACCCTGTTTTTGTGCCCCATGGCGTGCGCGCACACACGTGCATGCACTGGCCAGCCTATCCCGCATGCCCACTACCGGGCCATGGCCCACAGGTTGAGGACCCCTGCCATATCACAAAAAGGCTGACACCAGCCAGACCATAAAACAACTCAAAGAACTAATGCAAGATTGGAAGACATGGAGAATCACCAAGAGTTGGACAGGACTGAATGGATAACATCATTGTTGTCATTGTCACATTTGCAAATGTCCATACCGAGGAGATAGCCACAGCAAGAATATTGCATCGATCAATGACATCTGTGATTGGCCAAAACTTTTTGGACATGAGATTTTAACACTAGAAACAAGAAAAGAAACAACAGCCCATTGCTGTCTAAGCAGAAACACCCAGTATCAAAAATTCAATAACCTTAAAAGAATTCTGAAGTTCAGAGGAATCCACAGGGCTTTTTCAAAAGGTCAAGAACACATGCAATGCACATTTAAAGAGTGGGCAGAATTTCAATTGTGTGCTTGCAGTCACTCTCTTGACTTTTTTTTTTTTTTTGTGACAAGCTGATGTTACAAGGGTCCAGGGAGTTTCTTCAAATGCTCCAGGGAAGCAGCATTCATTGGGAGAGAGAATTATGATATTTGCAAAGATGAATGGGGTGCAGAAAATAATCTAGGGTTGCTGTGTACAGATCTGGAAGCCACTTGCCTGAAATGGTCTAGGGTCTCCCGCTTGAGGAGCAGGACTAGATGACCTCCCAGGTCCCTTCCAGCTCTATTCTGATTGATTGATTGAAATGATATAGGGCAGGGGTGTCAAACTGCCGGCCTGCAGGCTGGATGCGTCACGCGGAAGCCACACCCACCCCATTGCTGGCAGTGGCAAAACAGTCCCGATACGTTGCGCGGCATCATGTGACATCGTGAGTTTGACATGTCTGGTATAGGGTCTCCTGCTTGAGCATGGGGTTGGACTAGATGTCCTCCAATATCCCTTCCAGCTCTATTTTGATCGATCAATTGAGTGATTGAAATGGTATAGGGATCTCTTGTCCAAAGTATGTGCAAATATGTGACCTTGTGACCTTGACCAGTCTAAGCATCCAAGTCCTATAGAGCCAGTGCTCCAGAATTTCCCAACAAAATTTGGCAAATCATGGTGACAGTTTAGTCCAGCCTTGTAGGAACTTTATCCTAGGTTGGAGTTCAACACATTGAAAATGCTTGTGGGTGCTTTGTGCTGGTTGCCACTTCATTGGAAAGTATATAAGTATGTGTTTACTTGAGGGGATGCAGGAACTGGAAGACGTTTGATTTAGACCATGAAGACTGCATGGTATCTTGGGAAAATTACAAACACAGGCAAAGGAAGCTAGGTTTTTGTTAGCTTTGTGAGGTAATCCAGATAAGAAGCACAGCCAGGAGTACCAGCTCTGTCTTCATTGTAAGAGAATTTGCAAGACTGAAAGCATTTCTCCCCTCTTCCATTTGCTCTCCTCAAAGTCAGGGAGGGACTGGACTGGACAGGGGAAACCTTTATGTAGTTAACCTTGTAATGCAAACTAAAGGAATCATTCCATTAAAAATGAAGTAGGTATTTTGAGCAGAATGGTTTCAGAGTTGATTTCTCAGGAAGTCAAAAGTTTTTGCATTAATTGTTGGTGAAGCCAAGGAATTGTCTGTGCAGGAAGAAGTATCAGTTGTTCTCCATTGTTGCTACAGTGGCAATACATTTGAACAATTTGTCCCTGGATACTATTTAATTTATGAGTTATATAAAGAATATCTTAGCCTATTTTTGCATAGATACAAAATCTTGCATAGTGCAAACCAGTGATGGTGGCAATATACAACCGTAAGTGGCACAGTATTGCAAACAAAGTGGTAAAGCAAACTCCTGGTGCTCATTGTTACAACCACAGCTTGAATGTGACAAGTTGATATTTGTAAAAACATAGATCTCTTTAACAAGTGTCTGTGTTTTCATCAAGTTCCTTTGTGTATTTATGTTTCACTGACTTGTAAGAAAGAAAATGGAAATACAATTATTGAAAAATGTGTCAGACACCCACTGGGTATGTCAGACAGCATTATGTTTAGCTGTTGAAATCAACACCTTGAGTAGTTTTACAATCCCTGAATATAATCAGCAATGAATCCAGTTGAGACTCTCTCTCTTTTTTCTTGAATTTAAAATAGTAACAGATTGTGATGTGGCTCAGGTTTGGTTTTTTATTTACTCTTTGACAAACTGCAAGATTTGAGGGTCCAGGAGGAGAATTTTAACAGAATTATGACTGATACAAGGCTATTGCAGAAGAACTTTCCACCAACCTGCACAGAAATGAGAATTTGCTGTACATTTCCCAAATTTCTAAACTATGCTACTACTGAACTAAAAGTAAGTTTCCAAAAACATGTTAAAGTCAAAGTTCTGTTTGTGATTCAGTAAACACTAAACACTCAATAATGCTCAGTAAACTTAAACGATGATTTGCAGATACCGTCACCATTTTGATGCCCACATCAAACTAAGAATATTTCAGGAAAATGTATTTTTAGACTTTGAATTACTTTTTTTATCATTGCAATGCAAAGACTGGAGAATTTAATTCTATATAGCCAACCCTTAATTTGTTGCTGAAAAATTGTGTTGTTCCACCTGTTTAAATCTATACGGTTGTCTGTTGTATTTTATTTAGTTATGCTTATTTTAGAGTTTTTCTTCATGCTTTTTTCCTTTGTTATACTGTGTCTATCTGTCTGTCTGTCTGTCTATCTAATCTGTCTATCTCTGTATGTCTATCTCTCTATCTCTCTATATCATGTATCTATCTATCTGTCTGTCTGTCTGTCTGTCTGTCTATCTATCTATCTCTCAATCTCTATCTATCTATCTATCTATCTATCTATCTATCTATCTATCTATCTATCTATCTATCTATCTATCTATCTATCTCTATCTATCTATCTATCTACCTATCTATCTATCTATCTCTCAGTCTCTATCTATCTATCTATCTATCTATTTATCTATCTATCTATCTATCTATCTATCTATCTATCTATCTATCTATCTATCTATCTATCTATCTATCTATCTCTATCATCTACTTTCCATCATTTATCCATCATTTATCTTATCTATCTATCTATCTATCTATCTATCTATCTATCTATCTATCTATCTATCTATCTATCTATCTATCTATCTATCTATCTATCTATCTATCTATCTATCTATCTAATCTATCAATCATTTGTCTGTCTGTCTGTCTGTCTGTCTGTCTATCTAATCTGTCTATCTCTGTATGTCTATCTCTCTATCTCTCTATCTCTATCATGTATCTATCTATCTATCTGTCTGTCTGTCTGTCTGTCTCTATCTATCTATCTATCTATCTATCTATCTATCTATCTATCTATCTATCTATCTATCTATCTATCTATCTATCTATCTGTCTGTCTGTCTGTCTGTCTGTCTGTCTGTCTGTCTCTATCTATCTATCTATCTATCTATCTATCTATCTATCTATCTATCTCTAATCTATCAATCATTTGTCTGTCCTTCTGTCTCTGTCCTATCTAATCTGTCTATCTCTGTATGTCTATCTATCTCTATCATGATCTATCTGTCTGTCTGTCTGTCTGTCTGTCTGTCTGTCTGTCTATCTATCTATCTATCTATCTATCTATCTATCTATCTATCTATCTATCTATCTATCTATCTATCTCTCGATCTCTATCTATCTATCTATCTATCTATCTATCTATCTATCTATCTATCTATCTATCTATCTATCTATCTATCTATCTATCTATCTATCTATCTATCTATCTATCTATCTATCTATCTATCTATCTATCTATCTATCTATCTATCCATCTCTGTCTGTCTGTCATCTGATCTAATTTTGCATATGAACTTTAGAACATATTTGCATGTGATTGTTTGCCTCTCCTCCCTCTCCCTGACTTCCCATCTGATCAATCTGATTAGCTACACATTTGGATACAAATCAGCATATTTTGGCTTTCTAACCTGGGTAATGAGGTTAGAGATAATCTCTTGTCTCATTTTTATCTTTTCCCTCTGTTAATCATCTATTCCTGGTTGCATTTGTACTAAGATAAACTCAGAGGGCAGTGTCTGTATTTTTTAGAGAGAAAAAAAACCTTAGTAGTGTATTTTGTTCAGTGTAATTTGTACATAAAATATTTATCTTGTTAGAAAACATTTGTTGGAGTTGTTTCCTTGTCATAATGTGGAACTGGGTTTCTTTATGTTTGCTTGCGTAAGAGGTTAATTCTGGGAGCTCTTTGCTCTTTAACAGCCTGCTTGTGATTGTGCTGATTAAAATAAATTAATATATTAAAAACCTCTGCCCCTGCTTTAATATGTTTGTTTCACTTGGGAACAGCGGAAGCTGTGAATGAAAACAATGCATAACCTCTCTGTTGATTCAGCAGTGGTTTTAAGGAGAAATGCTCCAGAAGAAATGCTGATTTGAGAGAAACTAGGTGCTGTGTCAATGGCCAACTTGCTCCTAATATACAGGCCCTCTTCAGCTGCCATTTGTCACCAAAAACGAATTGCTCACAAATCAAAGGTAAAGGGAAGAAAATATGATGAGAAAGTCATCATGAGTCTGCATGAATTTAACAATCGAAGATAGGACAAATAATTCATGAAAGTATTAGAAAATCCCTGTTGTAGATTCAGAAAATAGGAAGGTTTTTTTTAAAAAAACCGCATAGTTGCTCTGTAATTTGTGCAGGTCTTTTTTTTTTTAACTAGAAGATTTGTTACATCAGAATTATATTATCTGCAAGTAAACAAGCCTCTTGATCAGTGCTTCCCAACCTTAGCCATTTTAGGATGGGTGGACATCAGTTGAGGTCCACCCAACTTAAAATGGACAATACCATCCAGTAATTCTTGAGCACCCCAAATGGCCACATCTTATGTACTGTTTTGAGAGTGAATTGCATTGGGCATGTAAACCAAGTTGTATGTTTGTGTGAACAAAAGAGACTTTGCAAATCTCTGTCATTCAAACTGAAGAGGTAGATTCATTAGCACCACAAAAAAGATGCAGTCATTCCTCAGCTTAACAGATTGAACTCATCCTTCTGGAGCCAAGCACAAATGAAAAAGTGGGGAAATCTGTTCTGAGAAAGGGTGAGGGTCCATGTGAATATGTTTAGAAAGCTGGTAAACTACTTGAACTACAGTTGTCCAACAGACCAGCATTTGGCCATTTTTACATAATGGCTCAGCAATTAAAGACACTGAGCTTGTCAGCTGGAAAGCTGACAGCACCACATGATGGTGTGAGCTCCCATTGCTGCCCCAGCTCCTGCACACCTAGCAGTTTGAAAGCATGCAAATGCGAGTAGATCAATAGGTACCACTTTGGTGGGAAGGTAACAGTGTTCTGTGCGCTTTGGGCATATACTGTAGCTATGCTGGCCAGATGACCAAGGAAAATATCTTCAGACAATGCTGGCTTCCTTGGCCAAAAAAAGGAGATGAACACAGTTGGACATGCCTGTACAGGGAAACCTTTACCTTAGTATTTATGTGAATCTTTGCAGAAAGAAGTACAAACAGCTGGCATTCTTGTATTGAATTTCTGAAATTCAAGTGCCCTCTTTGGCTTTCTCATCCTTACTTATTTTATTGATGTACTGGGGCTGATATGCACTGTAATTCATACAGACTCTGACCTTCATTGACCATTGTGGTAAGTTATAAGACAGGGGTCTTCAAACTTGACCCTTTTATGACTTGTGGACTTCAACTCCCAGAATTCCTCAGCCAGCGTGCCTGGCTGAGGAATTCTGGGAGTTGAAGTCCACAAGTCATAAAAGGGCCAAGTGTGAAGACCCCTGTTATAAGACATGGCTCTTCTGAAGTGCAGCCAGCAGGAACAAATGGCTCAGTGTTTTAGGCTTTGTGAATATGCATCTTTTTCTTCATCACATAAATAAGTTATGGGCCATTTCCTTGGGTCATCATTGGCAAGTTGTTTTCTTCTGTAAGGGCTCCTACTATTTTCAAACCAATTCTCTTTATGGTTCCACTTCTAATTTAATTCACATTAATAAACCAGTGAGGGGTTGTTGGGGCTTTCTGAGCTTGATACACTGGTGGGATTCAGCCGGTTTGCACCGGTTCAGCATAACCGATATCTACTTTTTTTTGTTGAGTTCAGCAAACCGGTTATGATAAATCTGTGTTTTCCAGAACACGTCTGGTTTTCGTTCAACTTCCTTCCAGGTGGGAAAAAAAATCCATCCTGAAAAGTCCAAGAGAGGAGCGACGGAAACCCAATGGAGACGCGGTGCCTTCGATCATGTCACTCAGGCGAAAACTAGGTGGTGCTTCTCAGAGGTAATTTCAGGAATAGACGCTTCATCTCTCTAGTTTCCCGATTGGTGCATACGGGAAAGGGGGCGAGGCCACCAAGCATTAGCTGGGGTTCTGGCTCTGGAACTTTTTCCTGTCTAGCTATACAGAGCGCAACTAATGATGAGCGGGAAAGCTCTTAAAGGGTTCTGTTCTGAGAACTGGTTGTTCTGTTTCAGCCGAAGAGACATCGAGGCGAGGCAGGAGTAACAAACACCAGTCTTTATTGAGATCACGAACAGAACAGAAGACAAAATGGCGCCATGGCCTTTTATAGCCCCTTGCAAGGGACAGCATCAACCAATCAATGCAAGGCTAGTCTCCCGCCTTGCGCATGCGCACAAGGCTGGAGACAGCCTGTCTGGTCCCGGGCAACCACGTGAATTGCCTGGGCCTTCTGCAGCCTCCTGAGCCTGCTGAGTCATTCAGCAGTCCCAGGACATAACACGGTTGTTAAATTATTTGAATCCCACCACTGAGATGTTTCATTACCCAAACTAAATAACATCATCGGTGCTAGATAATGAAACATCTGCAAGAGAACAACCAAGCTCAGGGAGCACCAAGGACCTCTCATTTCAACCCCAGGCCACAAATATTCTCCTTTACTGGCAACACACCAAGTGTTAGATGTGTGTTGCTTCTCTTTCACAATTCCTCTGCTGAGTTCCCCAATGCAAAACCACTACCCTAGGAAAAAACAGAAAGAAGTGGAGAATGCTGTACTTCTTAAATACCGTGCTCTTTCATTGCTTGCTTTCTCCTTGTCTTTTTCTTCTGGTACATCGGTATATGCAGTGAGAGAAGGAGTGAGAGAGAATCTTCCCCAACCTGATGCTCTCCAGACATGTTGACCATTTCCTGCAATTTTGAAAGTGTGTGGTTGAGCTTGCTTAGGCAGTTTTGAATATTTGCGGTGTGTATTTATTAGATTTATTTCCTGCCTTTCATTCAGGATCTCATGTACAGCACTTCCTCATCCCATTTTTTTTATATCCCACAACAATGGGGCTTATGTAGATTTGGCAGGTGAACAAAGGGGGGTTGACTGGTTGAAAATCACCCTTCCTTGGCGGAGGGTGGTGTATTTTCTCCCTGCTTAGTAATCACTATGGCAACAGCCACCTAAGACTAGTACACTATAGCTAAACCTAAATTTTGCCTTAGGGCTCTTAATATCTTAGGGCAGGGGTCTTCAGACTTGGCCGTTTTATGACTTGTGGACTTCAACTCCCAGAATCCCTCAGCCAGCGTGTCTGGTGAAGAATTCTGGGAGTTGAAGTCCACAAGTCGTAAAAGGGCCAAGTTTGAAGACCTCCGTCTTAGGGCCAGGGTAAACAGTTTACACCTCTGGAAAACACCTGCTCCACCTGAAACCTTGGGTTCAAATGGTCTCTCCAAAAGTTTTCAATAAATTGTGATTTTTAATGCCACAAAGTGGGATGATGATTGAACAGATTGGAAACATTACGTTTAGTAGTATATTAAAAGTTTAATGGCAGCAGACACCTGTTTAATTGCATGCGTTTATTGAAGTATGGAGGGTTATTATTTCTTTTAAGTAACAAAAGGTAGCACATGAGAAGCAGGTGTGGATAACACTGGTCTACAAGGAGAAAGCCTCGGAAATGAAAGTAGCTAAATTTTACCAGAATTGGCCTCACTAATAAAGAAAAATTAAGTCCTGAGTATTAATTGGCTCCAGTTTCCAAGATACAGCTTTAGGCCCAAATTGCATCAAAATAAATCAAAATTATGAGGGGGATGTGCGATTATGCTCCATAACGTTTCTGCAAAATGTGATATAGCAATGAGAATGGTGCCACACCAATCATTAAAAAATTATCTTTTTATTGATACCAATAACATAACTTTCCATTCATTTATTGGTTTTTTATGTAACATTTTCATGCTTTTTTGCATGAAAAACTGACAAGCTCCAACATCACTCTGCAAGAGGTTCCACTGTTGTAATCTGGAGCCCAGTAGTTCTGCCTTACCCTTAGGCCAGTGGTGGCGAACCTATGGCACGGGTGCCAGAAGCGGCACTCAGAGCCCTCTCTGTGGGCACGCCTGCCATGCCCCAGAGATGGCAACCGTTCCTCTTCAACCAGCCACCCGCTAACTCGCCGAGGTCCCATGTGGCCGGATGCATCCCAGCACCAATGCGCTCGCTGGCCTCTGTGTGGGGGGGCCGATGGTGTCAGGCAGCAGCCGCCCTGGCCCCTGCCTCGCCTTGCCCTGTGACAATGGCACCCCCACCGTATCTCACCTTGCCTCGCCTCATCCTGCAGGATGAACCTCCTGCCTACCGCCCCACCTGCCAGAGACCCCCTGGATCTCCCCCAACCCTGCCCGGCCCCCACAGGTGTCCCCACGAGCAACATCGAGGTGATCATGCCTACCTTGACCACACCCACCTAGTCTGCCATGACCACCACAGCCACGCCCACCCAGTGGGCCACGCCCACCTGGCACCCGGCGATAAATAAGTGGGTTTTGGGTTGCAGTTTGGGCACTCGGTCTCTAAAAGGTTCGCCATCACTGCCTTAGGCAATTCCAAGTCCCATTTAGTTCACTCTGTGAAATTAGATGTGGTTCAGGAGGAGCATACGGTGGGCTAAAGCTTGGGTCCACTGACATCAACAGTGCTGGAACAGCTGCATCCTGCTCATCATCATCATCTGAGTCTAGAGAGTAGGATTTTGGTGGATCTGGAATTGGCAAGTCCTCACCATGGGGTACACGACGCAGTGCGGATGGAATATTTGGATATTCCAAGGTCCACTTCTTCTTTCTTGAGATCCCTTTTGCAATTGGGGAACATGTAAAAATAGCAGTCGCTGCTATGATTGGTGGGTCCCCTCTGCACCATTGGGACTGTGAAAGGCATGGACTTTTTCTTCTTGTTTAGCCAATGATGTAGATAAGTTGCACATGTAATGCAACAATAATGAGGGGCCCAACTCTCATCCTGATCCCCTATTTTGCATTCAAAATATAGGTGATATGCCTTTTTTTTTTTAACCACTGCCGTCATACTGCACTTTTGAGATGCAAATGTAACCTCGCCACAAATATAGCAGAAGCTATCTGCATTGTTTACACAGTTTCGAGGCATCTTGGCTTCTGAGGGAAAATATCACGCAACTGTTTCTTGGAAATGTCACAAGCCACTAGATGTAACTGTATGATGCATAGATCTAACCAAGACAAGTGTACCTTGCAATAAAAGAACAATAAATTACAGTTAGGTAATAATCTTTAGTCTCAAAGTGAAGATAAATTTATACACTTCCATGTGGTACCATTTTCATTGTTCTACCATATTTTGTCGAGAAGTTACGAGGCATCATGATCATTAGACACCTCCCTCCCTTGTAGGCAAATGTACTCGCCTGTGTATAAATCTTTATTGTGAAATATCTTGAAAACTTTAGCCAACCAGCACCTTTATCACCTGTTTTCTAATTCATCTAATCAAAATATGTAAGAATTAACACATTTCATCTCGGAGGTCGATAATTTTCCAAAATTTAGAATTCCCTCTTGGAGTTGGATTTGCAAGGGAAAGAAATAGCTTGAATATCCAAATATGCACTGGATGAGGATTCTACATCCCTTTTCTCATTAATTGCTTTGGGACTTAAAACAGGATCTGATGCTCCCTGCAAGAACCAATATGAGGTGAAGGACAGGGCAGTAGCCTTTCCATTCCAATACAGGATAGTTGTTGGATCTTACAGGATAGTTCAGTGATGGCGAACCTTTTAGAGACCGAGTGCCCAAACCACAACCCAAAACCCACTTATTTATCGCAAAGTGCCAGAGCATTGTGGCGCCCTCAGGGGGGAATGGGGGCGTGGCCCACTGGGTAGGTGTGGCCCACTGGGTGGGCATGGCTGTGCTTGTCACGGCAGACTGGGTGGGCATGGCTGGGGTGGGCATGGCCACCTTGATGTTGCTCATGGGGGGGACGCCTCTGGGGGCCGGGCAGGGTTGGGGGAGATCCAGGGGATCTCTGGCAGGTGGGGTGGTGGGCAGGAGGCCCAGCATAGATGGGGGGGAGGTACGCAATCCTAGCTGGGACTGGGGGGCCATGGTGTCAATGGGGATCCGGCTTTGCCTGCTCGGGGTGGCCTTTGGCTTGCTGGATGTGGGCGTGCTCTACCACCTCTACTCGAGCTTGCTAGCTGGCTGCTTCGCCTCCTTTGTGCTGGGTGGGACTGCCACTCCGGGTGGCGGTGGCGGCCTAATGGACCTGCTCAAGCTGCTGGCAGTGGCGGTGCGCGTGCCCACAGAGAGGGCTCTGAGTGCCGCCTCTAGGTTTGCCACCACTGGGATAGTTGTTGGCAGATGGAAAAGCCCTCCCTGAGGGAAATGAAGGAACAGGGAGCATTAAACTCAGTCAAATTTCCCCTTCTTCCAGTCCCTGCTAACTTATTCCGTCTCATAGCAATAGCATTAGCAATAGCATTTAGACTTATATACTGCTTCGTAGTGCTTTACAGCCCTCTCTAAGCAGTTTTACAGAGTAGCATATTGTCCCCCAACAATTTGGGTCCTTATTTTACCAACCTTAGAAGGATGGAATGTTGAGCCAACCTTGAACCAGTGAGGATCGAACTGGCAGTGAGCAGTGAGTTAGCCTCCAATACTGCATTCTAACCACTGCGCCACCAGGGCTCATACCCAGTGATTTATGAGATTGGATGGACTCAGCCATTAATTATCTTCTTCATATATGTTGTTCTGCCTTGTCCTGGAGTTTTGGTGGTGACTGTACAAAAACTAACTAAAAATTCAAGATGATCTCAAGAAAAATAAGGAAAGGGGATTGGGAAGGATCTTGTCAGCACAAAAGACAATTTGCTGGAGTTTATATACTATAACATTTATATCTATGCCACCCTTCCCAGACAGACAAGACAGGAAGCAGACCAGATGAACTAATTCTACTTTATTTTAAGGCTTCATTGACAGAATGTCACATGTCTAATAGTATAAATCTTTTGCCTCTGTTTTTGGAGCTTTTTGAAGCTTGATAGGTTAAGGAGGCTCCTTTTTTGAGTTTCTTCCTCTGCCCATTATGAAGCTGTGGGCTCCCCCACATCTTCTCCAACCATTCCCTAGGCAGCATCCATTCCTCCTGTCTCCCAAGGTCATTCCCCACACCATTACAATCTATGTCTTTTCATAAATAAATAAAAATCCTAATAAAGCGCTGTATAGAAAGCAGGGCTATTATTTCTGTGCTGATGCAATGTGGATGACCACTAGATGGCAGCAAAGGGATATAGAAAAACATTCAGTTCGCTGCCATCTTTTGATAGTATGGAGTTTTGCAGGCCAGATGTGTCAGCCTTAAAAATAAAATCCTCACACGACAGCTACCAGTACAGCATAGCACAGAATCTGTTTCTTATCCCTTGTTTTCAGTCCTACCTTGTAAAACAGTATCAAACAACTCTGCTGCAACTTCAGTGTGACAGCTGAAGTGTCAGTGAAGTGACAGTGTGACAGTCATTGTACTTGACCTTCTTTCGATTAAATTATTGCACCTTTTCACCTATATTTCAGGATTGCTCTCCAATTTTACCCTGACCCTAACCCTAACCCTTAAAATATGACTCTTATCACTGAATATCATATCCATATGTAAGTTGTATTGGGGAGAATGGAACAGAACTCTTATTTCCAGTCTCTTTCTGTTAAGACAATCTGAGATTTCATCAATGCAATTTATTGTACTCTTTTGGCTGGTGCTTCACACAACTGGCTTTTTTTCACCCTACAATCCATGGAGATTGTAAGTGAAATGTTATTATGTACATTCCCATTTTAGGAGAGCTTCTACATTGTATAGGGCCCTTTAATCCAATCAAAAAATGCCCAATTGCACTGCTATATTTATTCCTCCATTTCCAATATTCCTTGCTATGATTAGCAGCAGGTCTGCAGAGGTTTTAGGTAGCATACTATCTGAAACGGGGCCTAGTGGAAAGGAAACCGAAAATACAGGCAGTTCTTGTTTTAATCACCTTTTGAAGTTACAGCGGCATTGAAAAAAGTGACTTATGACCATTTTCCACACTTACGACTGTTGCGGCATCCCCATGGTCACATGATCAAAATTCAGACGCTTGGCCACCGACTCATATTTATGACGGTTGCAGTGTCCCGGGGTCACGTGATCCCCTTTGGCGACCTTCTGACCTTCAAAGTCAATGAGGAAGCCAGATTCACTTAACAACCATGTTATCAACTTAACAGCTTAACGACTTCAGTGATTCACTTAACAAATGTGGCAAGAAAGGCCGTAAAAGGGGGCAAAATTCACTTAACAACTGTCTCACTTAGCAACAGAAATTTTGGGCTCAATTGTGGTACGTTGAGGACTACCTATAGATTTGGGGAGGAAAGAAGAAGCTACTACAGACCAGTTACTGGTCTTTTTCTGATTCACCTTCCCACAACCCAAGACTAGTCCACTAATCGAATGCATAGGTCGTTAAGTGCACAGAGGTATCTCAGGGTTGGGAAGACCATGGGGGGGGGGGGCTAGTGATGGGCCACCTGCTTAAGACTACCCAAGGCTTCCTCCGACCCACTAAGATTTCTCATGCCCCCCACAATTGCTTCTCCCCATCCTGCCACGCCAGGTCTCCACAGGCGCTGGGCCTGTGGAGACTCACTTACCTTGCAAAGATCTAGCAAGCTGTCTCCTCTCCAGTCTCTCTGCCACAGTTTCTTTGCCTGCTCCCGAAGCTCCAAAAGCGGAGCGGTGAGAGCAGAGGGAGAGCGGGATGAATGCGCCCTGCTCGGATTCTCTGACTCAACGAGGCTGCCCGCCACTTCTGGAGTGGCAGGCAGACTCCATGAGTCTCCCCCAAATGATTCCAGTCTCGGCATGAAAAGCGTTTGCATGCCGATGGGAGGCTTTGGGGCAGCGAAATCACGTTGCTTCAAGCCTCCCGTCAGCTTGCAAACATTTTTTGCACCAAAACTGGAAGCTTCTGGGGGCCTTCAGGCTCCCATTCTCTGCCAAAGCCTTTTAGGGCATGCATGATTTTAAATCATTTGAACAGAGACAGACAGTGAGGGCAAAGTTTTAGAATAGGAACATTTCTTCATCAGGAGGGCAGGGATGGGGAATCTTGTAAGGGATCTTTAAGATTATCCCTTCCCCATCCTTGGAATGAAGTTTAAAGAAAATAATGGTAGCAGTATATAGGTCAGGGGTGTCAAACTCAATTTCATTGAGGGCCGCATCAGCATTGCGGTTGTCCTCGGGGGGGGGCGGGTAGGTGTGGCCAGGGTGGGCATGGCCTACTGGGTGGGCGTGGCCGGAGTGGGTGTGGCCTACTGGGTGGGCATGGCCAGCTCTACATCGTTTGCGTCAAGGGTGCCTGTGGGGGCCTGGGCAGGAGTGGGACAGATCTGAGGGTCTCTGGCAGAAGGGGGTGGGACCAGGGCAAGCACCAAGGCATGGTCCACTGGAAGAGCCTCAGTGTTCCTCTCAGGCCATGCGAGGGGGGGCTGGATGGTGGCGTGGGCTTCCCAGAGCCCTGGGCAGCAGAGGTCAAACGCCCAGCCCAGCCCTCAAGCACCCATGGCACCAAGCCCAGCCCCACTTCCCCAAGGGGGTGCCCAGCAGCACTTACCTCCTCCTCAAGGCTGCTGCTGCTGTGCTTGCTCTCCTTAGCCAGGTTGCTCATGATGGGTATGAGGACAAAGTCAGAGGGAGGCCATGGGAGGAGACCTGACTTTGTATCCAAAACTTCCTTAGCAATAGAATGGGAGACCCCCAGGATAGGCCAGGAGGAGGGAGCAAGGGGATGGTGAAAGGGCAGCAGGGCAGGACTAAGGCAGGACTTCCCTCAGACCCTCCCTCTCTTTCCTTCCTTCCTTCCTTCCTTCCTTCCTTCCTTCCTTCCTTCCTTCCTTCCTTCCTTCCTTCCTTCCTTCCTTCCTTCCTTCCTTCCTTCCTTCCTTCCTAAGAACACAGTGGTGGGAAATATTTGAGATGAGGGAGGGAGAAAAACAGGCAAGAAACGCAGCTGGGGAGGTGTCACCCTTTGTGAGGAATGAAGAAATGCACCATCGCCTGGAAGTGGCCAACAAATGGCCCTCGCCTACTTCACATATCTGGCTTGGTGGGCTTTGGGGGAGGGGACGCCATGAGCAATGTGAGAGTCGACGTTACCTGCGCAATGCCGTCCAGCCCCCAGCCTGCCTGGTTTCGGCAGGCAGCGAGGCACTCTCCTCACAGTGCTGAGAGGCTGAGCCAGGCAGCGCGAATCCAAAAAGAAGCGTGACGCCACCCAGCCCCCAGCTTGCCCGGTTTCGGCAGGCAGCGGGGCGCTCTCCTCATAGCGCCGAGAGGCTGAGCCGGGCAGTGCGAAGCTCACCAGCTTTGCACCTTGCTGCCTGCTGAAATCGGGCAGGCTGGGGGCTGGGCAGCAGCGCACTTCTTTTTGGAGTCGTGCTGCGTGGCTCAGCCTCTTGGCACTGTGAGGACAGCACCCCACTGCCTGCTGAAACCCCTCCCCCGGAGCCCATCAAGCCAAATATGTGAAGTAGGTGAGGGCCATTTGCTGGCCACTTCCAGGCGATGGTGCATTTCTTCATTCCTCACAAAGGGTGGCACCTCCCCAGCGCGCACCCAGGGGGCGGGGCCAATGCGGCAGGGGCCGGTCCCTTGCTGTTTCCAGATGGCCTTGTGGAGCTAAGACTGAATGCGTTTCAGCATAGATGGCCACCACAAAATTGTACATTGGCTCCCGGGCGGCCTGGGCTGGGGCCAAGGCAGCAGGGGCCATTCCCTCACTGTTTCCAGGATAGGTTCGCGGGCCACATGAAACCACATCATGGGCCGCATCCGGCCCCTGGGCCTTGTGTTTGACATGTCTGATATAGCTTCAAGTGGAATGGATTGGGTAAAGAAAGCAGAAAGTTATTAGGTTATTATTTGAAATCAGATTACAACATAACATGAAAGTGACCCTATCTCATTTCTCATCTTTTCTCATCTTCTCATCTTTTCCACTATCTTCTCCTATTTCTTTTTTATGATTTATCAATTGTTGTTTGTAACTTATGATTAATGATTGTAACTATGATTATGACCTATGACAGTGGTGGCGAACCTATGGCACGGGTGCCAGAGGTGGCACTCAGAGCCCTCTCTATGGGCACGCCCCAGTCCTAGGCCTTCAGCTGGGTTTTATAAAACCTTTTCGGTTTAGGCCTCTGCCACCGTGTGCAAAAAAAAAAAAAAAGGTTCAATCAGTCAATTTCAACTTCTCGCGGGGAAAAAAAGATCTTGCAAAGTTGGAATTGATTGATTGAACTTTTTAGTCCCACCCAATCTGCCGTTACCACCGCAGCCACGCCCATCCAATGGGCCACACCCACTCAATTGGCCACACCCATCCAATGGGCCACACCCACCTGGCACCCGACGATGCATAAGTGGGTTTTGGGTTGCAGTTTGGGCACTCGGTCTCTAAAAGGTTCGCCATCACTGACCTATGACCTATTACTTGCTGTTTATATGTATACTGTGAGCTTATGCACCGGAAACAAATTCTTTGTGTGTCTGATCACACTTGGCCAATAAAGAATTTCTATTATTCTATTGTGTTCTGTTCTGTTCTGTTCTGTGCAAAAACAGATTTGCACTAAATGCATATTTGCTAATGCACAATTGTAGATATCTATTTCAAAATAACAGCTGCAATTGAAATTCAGTTTAGTGGGGTAGGCAATGGACAAGCACACCTTCATTATGCTTTCTCTAGAGAGTTTTATATCTTTAAACAAATCATCGCAAGGTCTCCATTTATAAAATACCTTCAAATGGAGAACTGTCCTGATTGTCTATCAACATTCAGGTAGATGACCTACCTTTTATTAGCTTAACTGCTGCTTCCGTGCAACAGAATATATTATTTTGAATAAACCAAGTATTATTGAACTGAACATTGTTCTGTGCTTTTGACCTCACCTGATTCAGGAAGCTTCACTTTCTGCTCCATTATAAATAGCATTATAAATCTACTCTTGGAAATGTCAAGTAAACTATTCTTTGATCTTCCGTACTTTGATCTCTTCTTGTTCCTGATTCTGATTTTCAAAATCAGAAGTTAAAAAAAACTAAAGTACAATAGAATTGTCAACCATCCCACTGGGTTAGACAGCAAAAGAAACTCCTAGGACAGTGGTGGCGAACCTATGGCACGCGTGCCAGAGGCGGCACTCAGAGCCCTCTCTGTGGGCACGCGTGCCACCACTGCCAGCAGCTTGCGCAGGTCCATTAGGCCGCCGCCGCCACCCGGAGTGGCAGTCCCACCCAGCACAAAGGAGGCGAAGCGGCCAGCTAGCAAGCTCGAGTAGAGGTGGTAGAGCACGCCCACATCCAGCAAGCCAAAGGCCACCCCGAGCAGGCAAAGCCGGATCCCCATTGACACCATGGCCCCCCAGTCCCAGCTAGGATTGCGTACCTCCCCCCCATCTATGCTGGGCCTCCTGCCCACCACCCCACCTGCCAGAGATCCCCTGGATCTCCCCCAACCCTGCCCGGCCCCCAGAGGCGTCCCCCCCATGAGCAACATCGAGGTGGCCATACCCACCCCAGCCACGTCCACCCAGTCTGCCGTGACAAGCACAGCCATGCCCACCCAGTGGGCCACACCCACCCAGTGGGCCACGCCCCCATTCCCCCCTGAGGGCGCCACAATGCTCTGGCACTTTGTGATAAATAAGTGGGTTTTGGGTTGTGGTTTGGGCACTCGGTCCTTAAAAGGTTCGCCATCACTGTCCTAGGACATTGTTTCACCAAGAGTATAACTTTACTGAAGATTCCATATGGGTACAGAAGTAGAAAAGCCAGTTTTATTTTGTGTGAAAACAGCATAGGAAAACTTTCCCTCCCCCCCCCGACCTCCCATTGTCCATTGTCCACCAATCATTTGCATGATCTTTGTTTTGAGAACGGTCTGTCTGCCTCGGACTTCCCCAGCTGGTGAGCTTGATGTGTCAGGTCTGTCTCAGGCTTCCAGTTGGCATACTTGCATTCCAAATTTCCCTCCCAAACCTCCCTTATATTCCAATGCCTTCCTCTCCTCTCTCCTGTTACAGTTGTCTGGTTGCAAGGGGGCTGCATAGGGAGTCGACCACGACAAGAATAACATCAAATAGGAAAAAAATCGGCAGAAAAAAATGGCCCTTGCTTCCCAGAAACTGGAATCAAAGGTACCCTCTAAGTGAGGGGTCCCCAACCCCAGTCCATGGACTGGCACCAGTCCGCGGCATGCCAGCAACCAGTCTACACAAACAAGCAAAGCCCCATCTGCAGGATGCAGGCAACATGCAAAACCACGCCCCCTCCGGTCCGCGAAAAAATCTATCTCCACAGAACCGGTCCCTGGTGCCCAAATGGTTGGGGACCTCTGCTCTATGTAATTTCTAGACAAAACAATTTTTGTTTTCTCTTTCTAGCAAGTTGTCACTTTTATTTTTATTTTTTTATGTGCAGAAGTTTCGTTGTCTCATTTTATTATAAAATCCAAGTTTACAGGTGTAATGTTGAAATGACCCTTGTAGAACTGCCACAGCAATTTTAGTTACCCTAACGTTATGAATATAACTGATGTAGGAATTCTCTCCACTAAATAATAATATCAGTCCCTATTTGCAAATTATACAGCTTTTCCTTAGATTGCAAGATGGTCAGGTGCTTAGTGTGTTCATGCCTTTTATTTTAATATATTAATGCAGAGGTCACCAACCTTTCTTGGTTGGTGGACCGGAGGGTAAGGGAGGGGGAAGCATTTTACACAAGTGCATGCATATGCGCGTGGCAATGCAAATGGGCTAGCACCTGCATGATACTCAGTAACCCTGCCCCATTCTTGCATGGTGCAGCACCCCGTTTCCATGCCCTGCAGCATGGCAGCACCCGTTTTTGTGCCCCACAGCACGGAGGCAGCCCATTTTTGCACTCTGAGGTGCGGTGGCATCCCGTTTTCGCGCCCCGTGGTGCAGCGGTGTCCTGTTTTCACATCCCGAGGTGCGTCGTCGTCCCATTTTCATCCCCAGAGGCAGTGGCAGTGGCCCATTTTTGCATCCCGTGGTGCGTCGTCATCCCGTTTTTGCACCTTGGGGCGCAGTGGTGGCCTGTTTTCGCACCCTGCGAAACCTTTTCGCTTTAGGCCTCTGCCGCCGTGTGCAAAAAAAGAGGTTCAATCAGTCAATTTCAACTTCTCACGGGAAAAAAAAAGATCTTGCAAAGTTGGAATTGATTGATTGAACTTTTTAGTCCCACCCAGTCTGCCGTTACCACCGCAGCCACGCCCACCCAATGGGCCACACCCACCCGGCACTCGACGATGCATAAGTGGGTTTTGGGTTGCAGTTTGGGCACTCGGTCTCTAAAAGATTCGCCATCACTGTTCTAGCTTAACCCTCTTAGCTTCCAAAGGGCAACCAGATTGTACCACCTTGGTAGGCAAGGAACAAGCAAGCTGGGACTTGTTGAAATTGCAGGGCCCACACTGGTGGTGGGAAGACTGCCCTAAACTTAAATGCAGCCCCACATGGCACATATGATTGCACAGAATTCCCTTTTCTGATTTTGCTTCCTATTTGGGATTGCAAAAATGAGGTGGCAATACTCAAGAACCTGTTAGACTACAAGACAGTTGATGGACTGTGCCTGGCTTGATGGATCATAAATTGTGCAGAGTTGTACTGCTGCATGTGTTGCAACATTATTCTTTTGCCACAAGGGGTCAGGGAAAAGCTAGAGAAGTTTGTTATAATGGATCTGTACATAAAAAGAGAAGGAGAATGAAGGGAAGGGGCGGGCGAATATTAGCAATTCAGTGGTCAGTTCAAGATGGAATCCAAAGCAACATTATTATTAATATTATTGTTGGTAAGCAATTCTGTTTTACCGTCCAAACCTTCTGTCAGTGTATTAAAACATATCTTTTAGGGATAGGGGGAGTGACATGATATATTATCTAAAGTTCTCATCAGCACTTTGGGGAAGCAATAAACTTTAGCAACCGAAAAGGTTCTGATTACTTTCTCTGATAAATACCTTGCCAATCTGATTCCTGAGTATTTTTGCTCTGAAGCCAAATGGGAGACAGAAACAGAGGTTTATTATAAGATCAAATAAAAAAGAGTTTTTTTGAAACTATGAATATATTTCTAGTGAGGCAAGTCCTGGGAACAAATACCCCTTTTCCTTGTAAGCATGTTTCTAATAAAGCAATATTAATTTGAGGATTCACAGATACTTTACTTGAGAAAGCAAAGAACATTTTGTGAGTAAGAAGTCTTACAAGTTCTTGATTTTTTTACTCATGTGTGTGCCAAAAAAAAAAGGTAGCATGTTAAATGTGTTATTGTGATGCCAGCCTTAACTCTTTTGTAGGAGTAGCTCCCATCTTGCCTTTTCTGAGGCCTTATTGGCATGCATAGTTAAGTGCATGTAAGGATTCAAGACTGATACATCTATTATTCCATTTTTTGATCCATCCGTCTATCCATCCGTCCAGGTACCTAATCTTCATGACCTCAAATCTGTTTTTGACAACACAAACTGAGACTAGACTAGACTAGACTAGACTAGACTAGACTAGACTAGACTAGACTAGACTAGACTAGACTAGACTAGACTAGACTAGAATAGAATAGAATAGAATAGAATAGAATAGAATAGAATAGAATAGAATAGAATAGAATAGAATAGAATAATAATAAAGTTAGAAGGGGCATTGGAGGTTTTCTAGCCCAATCCCCTGGTCAAGCAAGAGATCCTATACCATTCCAGACAAATGGCTGTCCAATCTCTTCTTAAAAAGCTCCAGTGATACAGCACCCCAACTTCTGAAAGCAAGGTGTTCCTTGATTAATTGTTCTCAGTGTCAGGAAATTTCTCCTTATTTCTAGGTTGCATCTCTCCTTCATAAGTTACCATCCCTTACTTCTTGTCCTTCTTCTTGTCTGGTCCTTCTATCTAGGTCAACTCCTTTGTGGCAGCCCCTCAAATATTGGAAGACTGCTACCATGTCACCCCAGTCCTTCTTTTCATTACACTAGACAAACCCAATTCCTGCAATCATTCTTATGTTTTACCCTCCAGTCCCCTAATCATGTTTGTTCTTCTCTGCACTCTTTCTAGAGTCTCAATATCTTTTTTGTATTGTGGCCACCAAAAGTGGATGCACTATTCCAAATAAGATCTTACCAAGGCATAATATAGTGGTACTAACACTTCACGTGATCTTGATTCTGTTGTCAGCCTACCGAGAAGGACACAAAAAAGGTTCAATGTCAGTAACACCTGGGCAAGTATGCATATCATTACAGCCCAGCCATCTGGACTGTGTGTGAATCAAGATTTTCCTTCTCCCATAACTTTGGTTGGAAATGAAAGGGGGAGTGGGACCTCCATCATCAATGGCATAATTGTAACACAGTTGTTTCAAATAAACATTACTCAGATAATGCAGGCAAAGTGCTTAGCATCCTTGAAAGCTTTTTCCAAATGCTTAATGATCTCATGTCTCACAGAAGCAGACAGCGCATGACAATACACATTCAGTGAATCATTATAAGACGTCAAGCAATGAAGCTTCACAGCGAGCATTTGGGTTGTTAATAAATACAACATAACACATTCAAATGCTAACAGCAACATTAAAGATTATACCGGCTTTCAAATGCAAATATCAAATAGAACTATTCTGCATGAGATTAGCTGATCTGTCGTCTCGTGCTGGCCAGCACTGAAGCCCAACAGAGCTTTGCATTTCTCCTATATTTTCCTATATTGATACTGATGGAGAAGGAGAAGTTGACCATGCTGCCTACGGAGTTGGCATAACACAAGTTTGTGCAGGACAAAGGAGCAGGTACGTGAAATCCAAGTTACATCTTTTTACTTCCACACTAGCCACAGACTACTCTGCTTTGGGGCTTTCTACTTGACATTACTAGTGGGAGAACCACCATGGCAGAGCCCTCTTTAGTCTAACTGAAGCCTGCTAATGTACCAAATTCTTTTCATTTCCCCATTAATCCTTCAATTCCCTTAGAGGGTTAGAACCCAGCACCAAGTCACCAGCAAAACCCTTACTATAAGAATTTTTTAAAATCTTACCCATTTTATAACATTCTCTCCAAAATTTGTATCTTCCAAAACCTTGAACAAGGAAGCCCAGTTCAAATGATGAGATTCTGCATCTAAGAAAATCAGTGTGGCTTGTTTTTTTGTTGTATTGCTCCAAATATTCCAAAATGTCTAACACATTTCTAACATTGTCCTTTAACTGTCTTTTAGGTAAAAAGCCACATCGATCCTCATGAATAAATTCCTGAAGATTTTTGTTTTCAATCTCTCAGCTAGAATTGTTGTGAACAACTTGTAGCCAGTATTCAACAACCATATCAGTCAATAGATTCATGTTAAAGTCAAATCTTGTCCCTCTTTGGGTATTAATGATATATTTCTCTTTCCAACTTTCTGGCATATTTCCTCCCTGTAAGACATCGTGATTTGTAAAGGGTGTAAAAGTTCATCATCAAAACATTTATGATAAAAACCTGATGATTCACCTGGTCCAGGCACATTTTTTTTGGTTTAATCCTACCCCTTGCTATCCCCGCTCCTTTAGGGAGTCCAGTTCTCCATGAATCCTCACTGGAAGCTGTGTTTGGCCTAATTTATTAATGAGAAATATATCATTAGTACCCAAGAACAAATCCTCAGCAACTATTCTGAAAATGAAATCTTGGCACAACATCCGATAGTATTTTTTTTCAAGTAACAGATTTTCTTACACTATTGGCTTTTAAAAGACATATCAGATAGAAATGGAGTGAGGTCCCCTGAGTAATCAAACAAATACAGAATAAAATCTGAAATCCATATGGATGTATTGAAAGGTTTATCATGCTGCTGAACAAATGACTTTTCAAAGGCAGGTGATGCATCACATTAAAAAACTATTTTTAAGGGTTTTTGAAAATGAGATGGTGCATTTTGTTTGTTTCCTTTAATGGAAGAGTAGCCATATTGGACAAGATCAAACCCCTAAATATCCAATATACTATTAGCACAAGGCAGATAACAGATGCCTCCAAGAAACCCACAAGCAAGATATGAGTAGAGTAACACTTATTTTACTAGCAGCAACTGGGATTCAGAGACATATTGTCTGAGAAAGATTAATACATCACCATCATATAGATTTGTATATAAAGTCAGTGTCTTTTGACAGTCTTAAGATGAAATCTAGCCTTTTCCAGTAGAAGGACGTGATTGTACACCTCTTCATTACAACCCCAGGATCTTTTTTTCTGGGCAGTCATCATTAGCTAAGAGATGAAATATATGAAATGATTTTTTAAAAAAAGGATATTCTTGGGCAATTTGCCAAAACAGATTAGCATTAATAGCAGCAGGGAATGAAGTTACTGTTCTCCATCATTCTCAGTCAAAAACCTGCACTACATAACATCTACTAGAAAAGAGAATATAATTGAAAAAAAATCAGCTATTATTAGGAATAGTTGAATTTTAAAAAGAGTATATTCACAGTAGTGGTAAAAAAATAACCAGAAATATATGTTTTCACAGAAACTGACATTTAAAATAAATCAGACTTGGTTGATTTCAAAAACAGCTAAGCAGGACTGCTCCTGGCTCATCCCAGGATGAGGAACCAGTATGAAACCTCAATGTTGTAGATTAGACTGGGAATTGAATAAAAAAATGCCAGAAGAAAACAGAAGCACCCCATTCTTGCCCTGTTGCCCAGAAAACTGCAAGGATGTGTCCTTGTTGTCTCCCCGTCAAGCTTGACTCAAGGGAATCTTTATTTTCTATCTATAGGAGTGGTCCCCAACCTTTCTGGCACCAGGGACCGGTTTCGGAAGAAAAATTGTCTTCCACGGACTGGGGCTTTTGTGTGCAACCTAGATCCTGCATGTGAGCAGATGAAGCTTCACTCATTTGCCCACCGCTTGCATGTCCCGGTTCCTAACAAGCCATGGACTGGTATCAGTCTGCGGCCCTGGGATTGGGGACCCCTGATCTATAGGAAAGGTGATACACTGCAAAAAGTAGAAATTATGGATTAACCTTCCTCCTGAAATTATGTTTTTCTGTTACAGATATTAAGAAATAGATTTTTATCGATCTTCATGTCACTTCTGCTGACTCAGAGCTCCATTGGTTTGTATATAACAACAACAACAACAACAACAACAATAAAGTTGGAAGGGACCTTGGAGGTCATCTAGTCCAACCCCCTGCTCAGGCAGGAAACCCTATATCATTTCAGACAAATGGCTGTCCAGTCTCTTCTTAAAAACTTCCAGTGTTGGAGCATTCACAGCTTCTGGAGGCAGATTGTTCCACTGATTAATTGTTCTATCAGGAAATTTCTCCTTAGTTCTAGGTTGCTTCTCTCCTTGATTAATTTCCATCCATTGCTTCTTGTCCTGCCTTCAGGTGCTTTGGAGAATAGCTTCACTCCCTCTTCTTTGTGGCAGCCCCTGAGATATTGGAACATTGCTATCATGTCACCCCTCGTCCTTCTCTTCATTAAACTAGTCATATGGTCTATGACAATTCACCACAGCCAACTTCCCATGGCCCACTTGCTATGGCCAACTTGCCTTGGCCAACTCGCTGTAGGACAACTCGTCACAGCCAACTTGCCACAGGACGACTTGCTGCTGGACAAGAGTTACACTAATATCAAAGATATAGTGTAATAGAATCTTTAAAGAAAGGATGGAAAAGGACGGACAGAATGAAATGGGAATGGCAAAAATTAAAATAATTGTTTATTTATTTTCAATAATTAAATAGAATTGTTAAATTGTCCTGCAGGAGTTGTCTCAAGGCGAGTTGGCTGTGGTGAGTTGTCCTGCAGTGAATTGGCCACAGTGAGTTGGCTATGGTAAGTTGTCCCATTCTGTTGTGTACAGCAAGGATTCATGCATCATTTCACCCTTGCCTTTGCTATTCTAATGCCTCTTTCCTTGCTCTGGGAAAGACCCTTCCTTCCTTCCTTCCTTCCTTCCTTCCTTCCTTCCTTCCTTCCTTCCTTCCTTCCTTCCTTCCTTCCTTCCTTCCTTCCTTCCTTCCTTCCTTCCTTCCTTCCTCCCTCCCTCCCTCCCTCCCTCCCTCCCTCCCCTTTCCTAGCTCTTTTGCTCAAGTGCGCAACCATATGGCTTCTTGGCTAAGCTTAATTTCAGGGAAGACAGCAATTTGTTTTTGTCGTTGTCCCTCTGCAGAGCATCTGCTGGTGATGAGGGCATTTGCTGCCATTGTGGCTCGTGATGAAGGTGAGTTGCAAAGTTGCACTCTTCTATCAGCATCTTTGCTCATAGGTTGCCTGCCTTGATTGCAACTCTATTATTAGAAGCCAAGAAGACATTAGAGTTCTTTCCCTTTGCCTCCTTTACTAATTAATCTACTTCGTAGTGATAGGGCTTGACCATTAAATAATTTTCATTAGCACCAAGAGGGCTAAGGATGGCTTCATCTGTCTTCATTAACTCTCTGAGTCC